>CM035844.1:279283628-279904433 GCA_020510985.1 Pholidichthys leucotaenia
TTTTTTCTTCCTTAATTTCTTGATATACTTTTGGGTCATTTGTGCTTTGATGTTTACGTTCTAATTCCCTCAGTCTCTCACATCTTTGTTCATATGATTCCAGTTTAGACTTTTTTGCTTTTCCTGATTCAACAACTAATTTACCTCTTAACACGGCTTTTAGTGCATCCCATAGTATTGTTGGGTCCACTTCTCCATTATCATTTTCCTCGATATACTCATTTATGTTTACCTTTATTCTTTCTTTCATTTTCTCATCATTTAATAGTCCTACATTAAGTTTCCATGTTGTTTGTTGTTTTCTATTGTTTAAATATATTTCCATGTATATAGGATTATGATCTGATATTTCTGCCCCTCCAATCCAACAATTTCTCACCCTGTGTCTGTCGCTTTCATTCATAAGGAAGTAATCTATTCTAGAGTGTACTTTATGGATTGCTGAATAATGTGTATAGTCTTTTTCGAGTGGGTGCAGGTCCCTCCATATGTCTACCATACCCATTTCTGCCAGTGAGGTTCTTATGAATTTTGTTACATGTTTTTTTGTCTTCTTAACACTTGTTGTGTCAACTTCATGATCCATGACGGCATTTAAGTCTCCTCCACAAATTAGGACTCCCTCACTGTGTGTTGCTATGAGATCAAACAGTTGCTGAAAAAACCCTTGTCACTTTCTGGTGGGGCATAGATGTTCACTAATGTGATCTGCATACCATCTATTCTTCCCTTTATTATTACATATCTGCCTTCTTTATCCTGGATTTCTTGTTCACATTCAAACTGTATTTTATTTGAAATTAGTATCATAACCCCCCTTTTAGTTCCTCCCTTAAATGAACTGTAGTAGGAGTTCTTATAGCCAAATCTCTTTAGTTTCTCATGTTCTGTCCTGTTCAAATGTGTCTCTTGTATAAATATAATTTCGGCTTTTTCCTTCTTGAATTTTCTTATTATTCTTTCCCTTTTAACAGGTGAGTTCAGACCATTCACGTTTAATGTCATTACCTTCAGATTTTTTACCATATTCATGTTTTTCCATTTTTTTAACTTGTGCTCCTAACCCCTTTAACAACAAAACTAACACATATTTGTACAAAAACACATTAACGAATCTCGACCTCCGTACTTTGGGCCTTTCTTCTGCCCACTGGTCCCTGTTGGTGGGTGGGGGGATTGTCCTCACCGAGTGAGGGGCCCTCCCTAGATCTGTATTTACTATCCAAGTAATAGTCATTAGTCTAGAAATGTCCAACAAAAATCACTTAAACCTCTCCTAGCCGTTTGTTTCTCTTTTACCTTATCTTCTTGGCCTTCATTTCTTCTGTGTCCTTCTTAATCTTTGTTATAATCAAGGCTTTCCGTTGAAAGCCTTGCAGTTTTTCTTGGGCCTGGTGCGCCACGTCTGTCTCCCGCCTTCTGCCGCTCACTCGCCTCCACTCCGGCTGTCGTGATGCGTTCCGTGCCGCCGCTGCTCCAGCCGCTTCCTCTGGTACGCTCACCACAAAGCTTCACTCCATCATGTCCCGCGCTGCCTCTCTGGCCGTGCTGTAGGTTTTCACGCCGTCCTCCCAATGAATTCTCATCTTCGTTAGCGGCGTTTGGAATCTAATTTTTTTCTCTTTCAGCGTTTTTTTAATGTTGGCATATTTCTTTCGCTGCTGCACAATTTCTGTCGGGTAGTCATGGTCAAAGAATATCTGTTTGTCGCCGACTCGTATCTTTTTTTCCACGCTTGTGTCAGGATTCTTTCCTTTACGTCGTATTTTAGAAAGTTTACCACAACTGACCTGGGTGTAGAGTTTGGATTCGGGTTCTGTGCCAAGGCTCTGTGCGCTCGTTGGATCTGCAGGTCCATTTCATCGGGCAGCTCAAGCTCTTTTTTTAAGAATTGATCCATGAATTTCGTCATCGAGTTGCCTTCAATGCCCTCCGGAATCCTGAAGATGCGTATATTGCTCCGTCTGGACCTGCTCTCCAGGTCGGTTATTTTTTCCTGCATCCTCTGTGTTTGTGCCGTCAGGGTCTGCAGCCGCTCGCTTGCCTCGGTCCTCCAGTCTTCCAACTCTGATATTCGAGCCTGTGCTTCTGTCAAACACGTCCGTTGAGTGCGCAGTTCCTCCATGTTTTCAGCTAGCTTGCGTTCCATTTCTTTTCGGAGGCCCATAATTTCCTCCTTCATCTCTTTTTTCAGTTCTTCCTTAAGAGCCGTTAAATCCTGTTGGAGTTGTCGCTTGAAGTCTTTTATGTCTTTACTTATATTGGCGATGCCAGTGTTCATAATATCGAGTTTGGCGTCCTCCATTTTCTCTGCTGTAGTCACCTCGTTTTTTTGGGCCTCATGTTCAGCGATTTCTCCTGCGTTGTTGAAGAGGGATTCTTTAGTTTTACCCTGCTTTTGTCCGTGTGCCCGGCTTCTTCGTGTTTTCATCCCTTGGTTTATTGTTCCATTTATGTCGAGTTGGCCATTTATCGAAGATTTTAAATCTGACTAGGGAGAGCTCTCTGTTTAAGCATTATGTCTCTCTGCCATCTTCCCGGAAGTCTCCATCCTCCCTATATTGTTTTAATGTCCAGTTGTATCTGTGAGCGGCCATTAGCTTGGAGATGTCCTAGTAGATGTTTTCACTTCAGGTTGCGCCGTCTAGCTCCCTCTGGATTCTCTCGTCAGCCAACAAGCACAGAAAAGTCTGCACCTCATCGTTGGACTGCAGTGTTGATTTCTATGTAGCCATTTGTCTCAGTGATTACAGTCATGCTTGCTCACCGCTGATGATGTTTTGCAAATGGAGGGTTAAGATTCTGGTGATGATGTCGCTCTCATGACTCTCCAGTGACGTTACGTCCTGGCCAATCAGTGGTCTGCAGTCTGTTGACATCACATTTTCAGCTCGACTCGGGTCGCTTGGAGCCCCACATGAGTAGATACGAAAAAAATTCCTGGTACTAGGTACTAATTGAAAACCCGTCAAACCGAGTAGAATCGAGGCGAGTCGGGCTGAGTCAGTGCTCGTGGAAAAGGGGCTTAAATGAGACACTTTTCCTGACAATATAGTAGCTTCACAGTGCGTTGGCTAACACAACTACATATTGTAACAAGGGATGCACAGGTTTTTATTCCATGTCGGTTGAAGCCCAAAGGGGGATTATGTTATGGATCAGTCTGTCTGTCCGTCCGTCTGTCCCACCTTTGTGAAATCAACTCCTCCTGCAGTTTTGTTCTCATTGTTTTGCAACTTGGTACCATGGTTTGACATACTCTGATGTGCATATTCCAATTTCACTCTCATCAGACGACCTTGAAGTCAGAGGTCAAAGGTCAGCTATCATACGTAGTTTCTCAAAATCTTCTAAATACAATAACTACTGATAGAAATGATATAGGCTTTTCAAATCGATACATTAGTTGTATCTAAGGCTGCTTTCACATCAGTATTGTCTGGGGGTCTCCTTTGGCCACACCCTACGCTGATGACCGCTTCATTGTGAACAGTGCCTGCGGAACCGGATGTTGTCCAGAGCAATTTGCCTCTGGTAGGGTCACCCAAGATAAACTGGCTCTGGGTGAAGGGCCAGACTAAGAACAAACCAAAAGACTCTGATGATGAATGTTAGAACAAGGATTCTATGTACCCCACCCAGTATGGGGTTACCGGGGCCCCACCCTGGAGCCAGGCCTGGGGGAGGGGATTGATGGCTTGTGCCTGGTGGCCAGGTTTCTGCCCATAGGACCTGGCCGGGCTCAGCCCAAAGGAGTTACATGGGTCCACCTTCCAGTGGGCTCACCACCTGCAGGAGGGACCATGGGGGTCCGGTGCTATGTGGATCAGGTAGCGGTCAACGGCAGAGACCTTGGCGGTCTGATCCCAGGCTTCCTAATCTGGCTTTTAGAACGTGGAATGTCACCTGTCTGGTGGGGAGGGAGCCTGAGCTGGTTCATAAGATTGAGAGATACCGGCTAGATATAGTCGTCCTCACCTCAACACACAGCTCTGTTTCTGGAACCAGTCTCCTGGAGAGGGGCTGGAGCTTGGCCTACTCCTGAGTTGCCCTGGACGAGAGGCAATGAGCAGGGGTGGGTATTCTTGTATTCCCCCACCTTGCTGCCGATATATTGGAGTTTTCCCCTTCGGATGAAAGTGTTGTTTCCCTGCACCTTCGGGTTGGGAAACGGGTCCTGACCATCATTTGTGCCTGTGCACCAAATGATGGGTCAGAGTACCCACCTTTTATGGAGTCTCTCTTGGATCGTCACTTGTGGTAACGTATCGTCACTTCCTAGTTTGCTGTCTGTCTGTGTGGTTTGCTCTCTTCACTCTCCTGAGCTTTGGGTTAGCCACTAGCTATGGTTACTAGCTATCCTTCCTCTCCTCCTCTGGTGTGCTCTCTCTGTCAGATGTTTAGCTACACCTCTGCCTCTTTTAGGGATAACGGTAAATGTAATAAATGTTGTCTTTTTGAGGTGCTCGAGGCGAGGTTGTCTGACTTGGAATCCCAGCTGCGCTGCATTGAAACATCGTCTGCGCCAGTTACTCTCGACGGACGCCCCTTAGCTGCAGCGGAGCTAGCTAGCATAGCTAATCCCGTTAGCAGTCCTCCGGCTCTCCTCAGCAGCGAGGAGACTGGGTGGGTGACGGTGAGAAGGAAGCCTAGTCACAAAGCCCCAGTACACCTCCAACCTGTTCACGTTTCTAATCTACAGTAGATGCCTCTCAGATGATGGTGATACCAAATTTATGCAGATTGTTTGCTCTATGCCATGTGTCAACACAACGGAAATAAGCTATAGACAGCTTGCTCCTTCTGTAATTGATAACATGGTGGATAATGTTACAGCTTCTCTGCATCAGACTCTAGACTTGGTGGCCCCCTTAAAAAAGAAAAAGTCTAATCAGAGATTTCTAACTCCTTGGTTCAACACAGAAACTCGTAGCTTAAAACAGAAGACTCGTCAATTAGAAAGAAAATGGTGCTCCACTAATTTAGATGGAATCTATTTAGCTTGGAGAAATCATCTTTTAATTTATAAAAAATTTCGTAGAAAAGCTATAACGAGTTATTATTCTGCATTAATAGAAGAGAACAAGAATAATCCCAGGTTTCTTTTCAGCACTGTAGCCAGGTTGACAAAGAGTCAGGACTCTATCAATCCTAGCATTCCCTTAGTACTAGTCAGGACTTTATGAACTTTTTCAATAATAAAATTTCATCCATCAGAGATAAAATCAATCAGATTCTTCCCACAGTTAACTTAAATACAGTAACTACTACAACTCCGTCAATTGATGTCTGTCTTGATGAGTTTACTCCAATTGACCTCTGTGAGTTAGACAAAATAGTTTCCTCATCCAAACCTTCAACTTGTCTTTTAGACCTTATTCCTACCAGGTTATTTAAAGAAGTCTTCCCACTTATTGGTAGCTTTATTCTTCATATAATCAATTCTTCATTAACTTTAGGCCATGTACCGCAGGCTTTTAAAACGACTGTAATTAAACCCTTACTCAAACCCAAGAAGCCACGGATCACTGGACTTAATGACTACAGACCTGTAGCGCTCACCTCTGTAGTCATGAAGTCCTTTGAGCGCCTGGTCCTGTCCCACCTCAAGTCCATCACCACCCCTCTCCTGGACCCGCTGCAGTTTGCCTACCGAGCCAACAGGTCTGTAGACGATGCAGTCAACCTGGCCCTCCACTCCATCCTGCAGCACCTGGACTCCCCGGGAACCTACGCCAGGATCCTGTTTGTGGACTTCAGCTCCGCATTCAACACCATCCGCCCCGCTCTGCTCCGGGACAAGCTGTCCCTGCTCAACGTGCCTGACTCCCTCTGCAGGTGGATCATCGACTTCCTGACGGACCGGAGGCAGCATGTGCGGCTGGGAAAGACTGTCTCAGACTATACTAGCATCAGCACCGGATCACCCCAGGGCTGTGTACTTTCCCCCCTACTCTTCTCCCTTTACACCAACTCCTGCACCTCCAGCCACCAGTCTGTCAAGTTGATCAAGTTTGCGGACGACACCACCCTCATCGGGCTCATCTCCAACGGCGACGAGTCCGCCTACAGGAGAGAGGTGGCCCAGCTGGCGTCCTGGTGCAGCAATAACAACCTGCAGCTGAACGCTCTGAAGACAGTGGAGATGATTGTAGACTTCAGGAAAGTCACTACTCCTCTGCCCCCCCTCACCCTCTCAGGCTCTCCCATCACCACTGCTGATTCCTTCCGCTTCCTAGGCACTACCATCACCAGGGACCTCAAATGGGAGCTGACCATCAGCTCACTCATCAAAAAAGCCCAGCAGAGGATGTTCTTCCTGCGGCAGCTGAGGAAGCTCAAGCTACCCACCAAGATGTTAGTGCAGTTCTACACAGCCATCATCGAGTCCATCCTCACCACCTCCATAACCGTGTGGTACGCAGGAGCCACTGCCAGGGACAGACTAAGGCTGCAGCGCGTCGTGCGCACTGCTGAGAAGGTGATCGGCTGCAAGCTCCCATCTCTCCAGGATCTGTACATCTCCAGGACCCGGAGGCGTGCTGGCCGGATCATAGCCGATCCCTCACACCCTGGTCATGTACTGTTTGCCCCCCTCCCCTCTGGTAGAAGACTTCGGTCCATCCAGACTAAAACCTCCCGTCACATGAACAGCTTCTTCCCCTCTGCCATTAGACTGCTGAACACTAAGTGACTCTCGTGCACCATGTACAGCAGCTCAACCAGACTCATGTCAATCATCACTGTTTTCTTCCTGCATTACCGACTGCACTATATAGTTCTCCACAGTATCTGCTGCTGGCTAATATATATTTTAACTGTTGACCAGTATCACTTAATCTTATCCTACACTTTATTACATGTATAGTTTATTTCTCTTATCTTATCATGTTTAATGTTGCAGCATTGTACCGAGACAAATTCCTAGTTTGTGTACTACATGAACAATGGCAATAAACCTGATTCTGATTCTGATTCTGATTCTGACTCAAAAAGCCAACGCTAGATCCAGGAGCTTTAGCTAACTATAGACCAATCTCTAATCTCCCTTTCATTTCAAAAATCTTAGAAAGAGTTGTTGCTACGCAATTTTTTGACCACCTGCAGGGAAATGGTTTACTTGAAGAGTTTCAATCTGGGTTTAGAATTCATCATAGTACTGAAACAGCCTTAGCGAAGGTCACTAACGACCTCCTCATTGCATCTGATAATGGACTGGTTTCTGTACTTGTCCTTTTAGACCTTAGTGCAGCTTTTGATACTATCGATCATAATATTCTACTTGATAGATTAGAACACTATGTTGGACTTAATGGAACTTTGTTGCAGTGGTTTAGATCTTATTTTTCTGATAGGTTCCAGTTTGTTCATTTAAATAATAAGTTTTCTTTCAACTCAAAGCTTAGTCATGGAGTTCCACAGGGATCTGTGCTAGGCCCTACTCTTTTTAGTTTATATATGCTTCTGTTAGGCAACATTATTAGAAAGCACTGTATACATTTTCATTGTTATGCAGATGACACACAATTATACCTGTCAATGAAGCCAGATGATAGCAATCAATTAGCCAAGTTAGAAGCCTGTCTTAAGGAAATCAAAGCTTGGATGGCTTGTAATTTCCTGCTATTAAATTCAGATAAGACTGAAGTCATTCTTGTTGGTCCAAAAAAACCTTAGAAATACCTTTCCAAATCAAACTTTCAGTTTGGATGCGGTTACTCTTTCTCTTAATAGCTCTGTGAGGAACCTTGGAATTATTTTTGATCAAGATCTGTCCTTCAATTCACATATTAAATTTGTTTCTAAGACTGCCTTCTATCATTTGCGTAACATTGCCAAGATTAGGAGCATCTTGTCTCAGAGTGATGCTGAGAAACTGATCCACGCTTTTGTTAGCTCGAGATTAGATTATTGTAATTCTTTATTATCAGGCTGTCCCAAAACATCTTTAAAAAGTCTTCAGCTGATCCAAAATGCTGCAGCAAGAGTTTTAACAGGTACTAGAAAGAGAGATCATATCTCTCCGGTTCTGGCCTCCCTTCATTGGCTTCCCATAGAGTTTAGAATTAAGTTTAAAATCCTTCTTCTTACTTACAAAGCTCTAAACAATCAGGCTGCTTTTTATTTAAAAGATCTGATACTACCATATTATCCTAACAGAGCACTACGCTCCCAAAATGCAGGATTACTTGTAATACCTAGAATCTCCAAAAGTACAATGGGAGGCAGAGCCTTCAGTTATCAAGCTCCTCTCCTATGGAACCAGCTGCCAATCTGGATTCGGGAGTCAGACTCGATCTCTGTTTTCAAGAATAGGGCTAAAACCTACCTTTTTGATATAGCCTACAATTAGGGAGGGATCATGTGTTTCTGAACCCTCCCTTAGTTATGCTGCTAATAGGTTTAGTCAGCCGGGGGACCTCCAATAATGCACTGGGCCTCACTTCTTTCTTCACTCTCAATGAAATATTTTTTTTGCTGGTCATTAACATCTGTTTGTTCTCTCCGATAGATTGAGTCCCCATCGTGCTGTTTGCTCTCTACATGTCTGTTCTTTTCATCTTCTCTATCCCCTCACCCCCCAGCCGGACTCAGCAGATGACTGCCCCTCCCTGAGCCTGGTTCTGCTGGAGGTGTCTTCCTGTTAAAAGGGAGTTTTTCCTCTCCACCGTCGCCAAGTGCTTGCTCACAGGGGATCGCCTGATTGCTGGGGTCTTTCTGCAACTGTGGGGGTTCCCCCTACAGTTGATAGTGCTATGAGATGACTGTTGTTGTGAAATGGCGCTATATAAATAAAGTTGAATTGAATTAAATTGAATTGAGTCTCTGACTGGGGCGCTGGAGGGTGCTCCTCATGGAGACTCCATTGGCCTACTGGGGGACTTCACTGTGCACGTGGACAACGACAGTGAAACCTGGAGGGGGGTGATTGGGAGGAACGGCTTGCCCAATCTGAACCTGAGTGGTGTTCAGCTATTGAACTTCTGTGCTAACCACAGTTTGTCCATAACAAACACCATGTACAAGCATAAGGGTGTCCATATGTGCACCTGGCACCAGGACACCCTCGGTCACAGGTCGATGATCGATTTTGTTGTTGTGTCATCAGATCTGCAACCGTATGTCTTGGACACTCGGGTGAAGAGAGGTACAGAGCTGTCAACTGATCACCACCTGGTGGTGAGTTGGATCCAGTGGCATGGGAGGATGTCATTCAGACCTGGGAGATACAAACGTATAGTGAGGATGTGCTGGGAGATTTTCAACTCCCACCTCCGGAAGAACTTCAGTCACATTCTGAGGGAGTCTGGAGACATGGAGTCTTAATGGGCCATGTTCTCTACCTCCATTGTTGAAGTGGCTGCCCAGAGCTGTGGCTGCAAGGTCGTCGGTGCATCTCTTGGTGGCAACCCGTGAACCAAGTTGTGGACACCAGTGGTGAGGGGGGCCATTAAGCTGAAGAAGGAGTCCTATTGAGCTTGATTGGCTTATGGGACTCCCGAAGCAGCTGAGGTGTACCGACAGGCCAAGAGGAGCTCAGCTTCGTTTGTTGCTAAAGAAAAACCTTGGGTATGGGAGGAGTTCCGTAAGGCCATGGAGCAAGACTTTCTCTCGGCCTCAAAGAAATTCTGGAAAACTGTCCGGCGGCTCAGGAGGGGAAAGCAGCTCCCTGTCCACACTATGTACAGTGGGGTAAAAAAGTGTTTAGTCAGCCACCAATTAAAAAAAAATCCAGAAAATCACATTGTGTGATTTTTAAAGAATTTATTTGCAAATTATGGTGGAAAATAAGTATTTGGTCAATAACAAAAATTCATCTCAATACTTTGTTATATACCCTTTGTTGGCAATGACAGAGGTCAAACGTTTTCTGTAAGTCTTCACAAGCTTTTCACACACTGTTGCTGGTATTTTGGCCTATTCCTCCATGCAGATCTCCTCTAGAGCAATGATGTTTTGGGGCTGTTGCTGGGCAACACGGACTTTCAACTCCCTCCAAAGATTTTCTATGGAGTTGAGATCTGGAGACTGGCTAGGCCACTCCAGGACCTTGAAATGCTTCTTACGAAGCCACTCCTTCGTTGCCCGGGCAGTGTGTTTGGGATCATTGTCATGCTGAAAGACCCAGCCATGTTTCAGCTTCAATGCCCTTGCTGATGGAAGCAGGTTTTCACTCAAAATCTCACGATACATGGCCCCATTCATTCTTTCCTTTACATGAATCAGTCGTCCTGGTCCCTTTGCAGAAAAACAGCCCCAAAGCATGATGTTTCCACCCCCATGCTTCACAGCAGGTATGGTGTTCTTTGGATGCAACTCAGCATTCTTTCTCCTCCAAACACGACAAGTTGAGTTTTTACCAAAAAGTTCTATTTTGGTTTCATCTGACCATATGACATTCTCCCAATCCTCTTCTGGATCATCCAAATGCTCTCTAGCAAACTTCAGACGGGCCTGGACATGTACTGGCTTAAGCAGGGGGACACGTCTGGCACTGCAGGATTTGAGTCCTTGGCGGCGTAGTGTGTTACTGATGGTAGCTGTTGTGGATTTAGCTGTAACATCAGTTGTTATAAGGAAAGAATGTCCAAACACCCAACTTTACCTTCATTTGGCTTTACTGGAGAATGCTGCATCTCAGTTTACAACACATCTGTCGTTCCCGCTGGCTAACATGCGTCCGTCCCTCTGATAGCACTGCATTGCTTAGCACTGACTTCTTCTTCTTCGGTCTGCAGCTTGAACAATAACATTTCATGGCCAAAGGTACAGTACCAGCGCCGTCTAGTGGACAATGTCTAACGACTGCATTGAAGGAATACACCTTTGGGATTCTAATTAAATTACTATTATAAATAGCTTTTCTGATTAACTATAAAGTGTTTATAATATCTATTTGTCCTATATGTATTTCAATATGTAATAACTATCAACTTATGTGTATGAACCATTCTGAACTATTAAATATTCAACATCCTCCCCCCCAAGAAGACAGTTCAAATATTAACTTCAAAAGGATATAGTAGCTGAACTGGTCTTCTTAACGTCGTCCCAGTTGGAGTGCGCATAGCGCAGGATCTGACTAGTCCATCTCTCCCTGGCAACACCTCTATGATTAGTCCTGTTTTCCATGTTTGACGTGGTATCTTGTCATCTCCAATGAGGACCAAATCTCCTGGTTTGAGTTGTGTTGGATTTGGGGTATGACGAGTGTGAGCCGATCTGAGGTCCAGCTGTAGCAATGGTTCAGATTGCACTCTTTCACTGTTACTGAGATGTACTGCGACTTGACTTGCCTTTAGCTCAGCTTTAACCTCTTCTTCTGATAGTATTTCTTGTGCTGTTTCTGGCGGTGTAGTTTGAAGCTCCTTTTCTTTCAAAAATGATGGGCCTGACCACCAGAGATTTTCCTCTTTCAACCTTGATGCGGACTGACCTCTTGTGGTGAGATCAGCTGGGTTCACCTTTCCATTACAATGTGTCCATAGTTCTGGTGGTGTCAAAGTTTGTATCTCCATCACTCTGTTGGCAACAAACTGTTTCCATTTCTTTGATGAACTGCGAATCCAGTGAATCACTATCATGGAGTCTGACCACATTCTGAGTTGAGTGATCTGCATATTCAGTGCCTTCAAAAGGTTATTTGCCAACCTTGCTCCAATCACAGCTCCCATCAGTTCCAAGCGTGGCAGTGTGATTGTTTTGATTGGTGCCACTCTTGACTTGGATGCAACGAGCGCAGTAACAGTCTCTCCTTCTGTTGTTTGTCCTTGTAGATACGCAACTGCGCCATACGCCTTTTCGCTTGCATCTGTGAAGACATGGAGAACTTGTGATTTATCTGACAGCTTTTCTGTTCCATACCACCGCGGAATGACTATTTGGTGGATTCAATTCAATTCAATTCAACTTTATTTATATAGCGCCATTTCACAACAACAGTCATCTCATAGCACTATCAACTGTAGGGAGGACCCCCACAGTTGCAGAAAGACCCCAGCAATCAGGCGATCCCCTGTGAGCAAGCACTTGGCGACGGTGGAGAGGAAAAACTCCCTTTTAACAGGAAGAAACCTCCAGCAGAACCAGGCTCAGGGAGGGGCAGTCATCTGCTGCGACTGGCTGGGGGGTGAGGGGATAGAGAAGAAGAAAAGAACAGACATGTAGAGAGCAAACAGCACGATGGGGACTCAATCTATGGGAGAGAACAAACAAATGTTAATGACCAGCAAAAAAAAAATATTTCATAGAGAGTGAGGAAAGGAGTGAGGCCCAGTGCATTACTGGAGGTCCCCCGGCTGACTAAACCTATTAGCAGCATAACTAAGGGAGGGTTCAGAAAACACATGATCCCTCCCTAATTGTAGGCTATATCAAAAAGGTAGGTTTTAGCCCTATTCTTAAAAACAGAGATCGAGTCTGACTCCCGAATCCAGATTGGCAGCTGATTCCACAGGAGAGGAGCTTGATAACTGAAGGCTCTGCCTCCCATTGTACTTTTGGAGATTCTAGGTATTACAAGTAAACCTGCATTTTGGGAGCGTAGTGCTCTGTTAGGATGATACGGTAGTATCAGATCTTTTAAATAAAAAGGAGCCTGATTGTTTAGAGCTTTGTAAGTAAGAAGAAGGATTTTAAACTTAATTCTAAACTCTATGGGAAGCCAATGAAGGGAGGCCAGAACCGGAGAGATATGATCTCTCTTTCTAGTACCTGTTAAAACTCTTGCTGCAGCATTTTGGATCAGCTGAAGACTTTTTAAAGATGTTTTAGGACAACCTGATAATAAAGAATTACAATAATCTAATCTCGAGCTAACAAAAGCGTGGATCAGCTTCTCAGCATCACTCTGAGACAAGATGCTCCTAATCTTGGCAATATTACGCAAATGATAGAAGGCAGTCTTAGAAACAAATTTAATATGTGAATTGAAGGACAAATCCTGATCAAAAATAACTCCAAGGTTCCTCACAGAGCTATTAAGAGAAAGAGTAACTGCATCCAAACTGAAAGTTTGATTTGGAAAGGAATTTCTAAGGTTTTTTGGACCAACAAGAATGACTTCAGTCTTATCTGAATTTAATAGCAGGAAATTACAAGTCATCCAAACTTTGATTTCCTTAAGACAGGCTTCTAACTTGGCTAATTGATTAGTATCATCTGGCTTCATTGACAGGTATAATTGTGTGTCATCTGCATAACAGTGAAAATGTATACAGTGCTTTCTAATAATGTTGCCTAACGGAAGCATATATAAACTAAAAAGAGTAGGGCCAAGCACAGATCCCTGTGGAACTCCATGACTAAGCTTTGAGCTGAGAGAAAACTCATCATTTACATGAACAAACTGGAACCTATCAGATAAATAAGATCTAAACCACTGCAACGAAGTTCCATTAAGTCCAACATAGTGTTCTAATCTATCAAGTAGAATATTATGATCAATAGTATCAAAAGCTGCACTAAGATCTAAAAGGACAAGTACAGAAACTAGTCCATTATCAGATGCAATGAGGAGGTCGTTAGTGACCTTCGCTAAGGCTGTTTCAGTGCTATGATGGATTCTAAACCCAGATTGAAACTCCTCAAATAAACCATTTCCCTGCAGGTGGTCAAATAATTGCATAGCAACAACTCTTTCTAAGATTTTTGAAATGAAAGGGAGATTAGAGATTGGTCTATAGTTAGCTAAAGCTCCTGGATCTAGCGTTGGCTTTTTGAGTAAGGGTTTAATTACAGCCGTTTTAAAAGCCTGCGGTACATGGCCTAAAGTTAATGAAGAATTGATTATATGAAGAATAAAGCTACCAATAAGTGGGAAGACTTCTTTAAATAACCTGGTAGGAATAGGGTCTAAAAGACAAGTTGAAGGTTTGGATGAGGAAACTATTTTGTCTAACTCACAAAGGTCGATTGGAGTAAACTCATCAAGACAGACATCAATAGAAGGAGTTGTAGTAGTTACAGTATTTAAGTTAACTGTGGGAAGAATCTGATTGATTTTATCTCTGATGGATGAAATTTTATTATTGAAAAAGTTCATAAAGTCCTGACTAGTAAGCTCTAAGGGGATGCTAGGATTGACAGAGTCCTGACTCTTTGTCAACCTGGCTACAGTACTGAAAAGAAACCTGGGATTATTCTTGTTCTCTTCTATTAATGCAGAGTAATAACTCGTTCTAGCTTTTCTAAGAGATTTTTTATAAATTAAAAGATGATTTCTCCAAGCTAAATAGATTTCATCTAAATTAGTAGAGCGCCATTTTCTTTCTAATTGACGAGTCTTCTGTTTTAAGCTACGAGTTTCTGTGTTGAACCAAGGAGTTAAAAATCTCTGATTAGACTTTTTCTTTTTTAAGGGGGCCACCAAGTCTAGAGCCTGATGCAGAGAAGCTGAAACACTATCCACCATGTTATCAATTACAGAAGGAGCAAGCTGTCTATAGCTTATTTCCGTTGTGTTGACACATGGCATAGAGGAAACAATCTGCATAAATTTGGAAACAGCGTCATTTGAGAGGCATCTACTGTGATAATATTTTTCTTTAGGAGCCAAATAGTCAGAAATAGTAAAATCAAAGGTTAACAGACAATGGTCTGACAGTACAGGGTTATGAGGAGACACTACAAGATTTTCTATTTCTATGCCATATGTCAGAACAAGGTCCAATGTATGGTGGAGGTAATGAGTAGAATTTCCTACTTTCTGAGAAAACCCAATCGAGTCTAATATTGAATTAAAAGCCACATTAAGGCAGTCACTATCTACATCCACATGTATATTAAAGTCCCCTACTATAATTATTCTATCAGATTTCAGCACTAAATCAGCTAAGAAATCAGGAAATTCGGATAAAAATTCTGAATAGGTTGATGGGGGACGATAAACTATGGCAAATAAAATTGGGTTTAACCTGGAATTGCTAAAGTGCCCAATACTGAGGACCAGGCCCTCAAAGGAATTATAACATGTTTTTTGCTTTACATTAACTAGTAATTTGGAATGGTAAATTGATGCTACTCCTCCTCCACGACCAGAACTTCTGGGATTTTGACAGTTTAAATAACCAGAGGGAGTTGATTCATTTAAACCAGCATAATCCTCTTGTCCTAACCAAGTCTCTGTAAGGGAAATTAAATCAATCTGATGATCAATTAACAGATCATGGACTAACAGAGACTTGGGAGTTAGAGACCTAATATTTAATAAACCACATTTAATTTTTAAATTATGAGGAGGAACAGAGGCCAAATCATTCAATTTAGAGGCTTTATGTTTAATTTGATTTAATCAAATTAAACATAAAGCATAAAACATAACAGATTAATCAAATCTGAGGAAGCTCCATGCACCACTGCTGCCATGCCTGTGAAAGGTCTGGAGGCAGCTCGTCGTCCCAGCTCAGGCCCCGTCGCCACATTTCCTGAAACAGACATTTAACTCGAATGGTGAATGGCGTTAGGAACCCTATAGGATCAAAGATTCTGGCGGATGATCTCAAAACACTCCTCCTTGTGTTTTCCTTTCCTTTTAGAATGTTCATCAAATGTTTGAGGTCAAAGGCAAAGTCATCTGTGTCCGGTCTCCACACCAAACCAAGCACCTTCAACACACCTCCATGTGTTTCTGTTTCTTGTGTGAAATCAAGCTTGCTGTTTGACCACTTGGTTTTCAGTTCAAGGGAGTTTGTTGTCCACTTACAGAGGTTCATGTTGGCAGCAGCCAGTATTTCTCTTGCTCCTGTAGTAAGTCTGTATGCCTCGTCTGAGTTACTTGAGCTAGCGATCAGATCATCCACATAAAGTGAGTCTCTCATTAGTTTTACCGTGTCTGGTTGGTTAGCTTCATATTTCTCCAGATGATGTCTGATAGTGGCTGCAAGTAAAAATGGACTTGAAGTTACTCCAAACACAACACGTGCCATTCTCATTATACGCGTGTTGGTGCCTTCAACATCTGGGGGTCCTGTAAGCCACAAAAATCTCACAGCATCTCTGTCACTTTCAGTTATAGATATCTGAAGGAAAGCTTTAGTAATGTCTGCTGTGAAAGCTACAGGATTTTGTCTGAATCTGATCAAAATGCTCATGAGGTCAGCATTCAGGTTTGGGCCATGTAATAAACAGTCATTTAAAGAGGAACAACCTTCTTCATGTGACGAAGCATCAAACACTACCCTTAACTTGGTAGTTACTTTGTCCTCTCTGATTACAGCATGATGAGGTAAGTAGTAGGTTACATTCTCTGTCTCTGCTGAATGACTGCTCTGTGGCACATCTTCACATATTCCTTGTTCTGTGTAATCCTCTATTACATCGTTGTATCCTTTAAACAGTGTCACGTCAGATTTCAGCTTTCTTTTCAGGGTTTCAAACCTCTTTTGTGCAACCTTCTTGTTGTCTGAGAGTTCGGGTGTGTCTTGGCGCCATGGCAACGCCACTTCATATCTCCCATTAATGAATCTGACTGACCTGTCAAAGCTCTCCTTGGCTTTCTTGTCATCAGGTGTTTCCTCACCTTTAGTAGTGATGCCCAGCGACTCGATCTCCCAAAATGCTCTTAGCTGGTTTGAGATCTCCACTGAGTCTTCACTGAGTCCAATGTGCATACATGTTGCTTCATTCATACTGGACATGACAACTGGTCCTTGCACTGCCCAGCCGAATCTGGTTTCTACGGCAACCAAAGCGTCTGACAGTCTCTCAGTTTTACCTGTGACTACTCTCCAGTAGTAATCTGCTCCGATCAGTACTGATAGCTCCAAACCATCTTTGTCTCCCGCTGACACATCTGCTACTGGTAGCCCTTTTTTCTCCAGCTGCCGTTGGATGTGTTCACTGGGGACTTTCATGACTGCAGTACAAAGCTGTGGGGTTTGAACAGCTTCAATCTCGATTTTCTGATCTTTGTTTCTCACATTCTCCAGGACTAGTTTTATGACATTGCATTTTGTGGTCACTGGGTTTTTTGAGCCAAACGTGTGAAGGTTTAATGTCTCTTGTTTTAGTATTGGCAGTTTTAAATCTTTCACTTGTTTCTCATGGACAAAACTCCGTTGGCTTCCTCCATCAATTAAGCAATGCACAATCTTCTTTCCTCCAGGTCCTTCAATCCTTGCTCTCACAGTTTGCAATAGTACTGTTTCACATTTTTCTGGGGTTGGTTTGGCTGCATATGGAAACACTGAGGAGACCACTGCATCACTCGTGTTTTCAGCGGCATCTGTCCTTTCTATTGGTTGCTCACTTCTGTCACACACAACAGCATGATGTCTTCTTCCACAATCAGTGCATGTCACATTTTTGGATCTACAGTCTCGAGCAAGATGTCTGGGTTTTAGGCATATGAAGCACCTTCCCGTTTTCTTTAGCTTTTCTTTCCTGCTTGTGACTGTGTCTTCAGTGCACTGTTCTGACTTGTGGCTGGTACTGTTACAGAATATGCAACTGTGCACAAATGGTGTATTCGAACTGCCTGTGTGGAGGGCTGCAGCTGAGGGCACATTAGGTCCTTTCCACCTTTCTCTGCTTGAATCTGGTCTGTAGTGCTGATTCTGATTTGCATGTGTATCTTTATGATTCTCTCTCATTTGTGTCAAATGTGCAGCACGCTCCCTGCTTTCAACTTCTTGTTGCAAAAACTTTACAAGGCCATCAACATCCCACTTTTGCCCTACATCTGTCTTGCGGGTGTACTCAAGGGCAAGATCAGCAGGAATCATTTTGAACAGTATGGGGCACAGTAAACCTCCATAACTGTCTGACATGACTCCTAAAGCTTCTAAGCTTCTGATTTGTACTTCAACATCATCAAAAAGTTGTCTCAAGGCAACAATGTCTGAGGACCTTTTAACTGGACTTAGATTTAGTAACTTAGACATGTGTGCACTTACAATGAGCTCTTTCCTTCCAAATCTTTGCTTAAGCATGTCTACTGCAGCATCATAGTTCATGTCAGTTACTTTCAGCCCTGCGACGGCGCGTGCAGCTGGCCCGATGAGATATGACTTCAAGTAAGTGAACTTTTCAGTTTTGCTCAAATCTGGGTTTTGGTGAATTGCATTTTCGAATTGGTCCCAAAACTCCTGCCACATGCACACTTCTCCGCTGTATTTGTTTATTGAGAGCTTGGGTAGCTTTACCGAGGGTCTGCTTGTATTTGACCGTGTACTCACGTCACTCAGCCGATGTGGATTCGCTGATACGGTGGCGTCTCTTGCCTGTTCTTGTTGCTGTAAGGCAGCCCGTTCAATTGCGCTCTCCGCCCGCGTCCTCCATAAATTTGTGTTGTCCTGATACTCAAGTGTCCGCACCATGTCCGCATCTAACTCGTCCAAAGGGATCTCCTGCTCTATATCTGGTTCAATGTCTTGCAGGCCTTTCTCTTTCTGTGACAACATGGCTAACAGCTCCCGCAAACGGTCACTGTTTATATCAGTCTTACTTGTTTCATCTTGTATAATTTGCAGCAGCTTTGTAACGGACGTCCGCAGCACGGTCCGTTTCTGTTTTAGCCTTTGAAGTCGCTCCGCCATTTTTTCCTTTCGTCTCCGTGTTGTTACAGCTATCGGCTTAATCCCAACAACGTTCTCTCTTCACTTTTCCCGCTTCCAGCTTCCGGTTCCCGGGTTTCGGCACCAAAAAATATGTTGTGGATTTAGCTGTAACATCAGTTGTTATAAGGAAAGAATGTCCAAACACCCAACTTTACCTTCATTTGGCTTTACTGGAGAATGCTGCATCTCAGTTTACAACACATCTGTCGTTCCCGCTGGCTAACATGCGTCCGTCCCTCTGATAGCACTGCATTGCTTAGCACTGACTTCTTCTTCTTCGGTCTGCAGCTTGAACAATAACATTTCATGGCCAAAGGTACAGTACCAGCGCCGTCTAGTGGACAATGTCTAACGACTGCATTGAAGGAAAACACCTTTGGGATTCTAATTAAATTACTATTATAAATAGCTTTTCTGATTAACTATAAAGTGTTTATAATATCTATTTGTCCTATATGTATTTCAATATGTAATAACTATCAACTTATGTGTATGAACCATTCTGAACTATTAAATATTCAACAGTAGCCTTTGTTACTTTGGTCCCAGCTCTCTGCAGGTCATTCACTAGGTCCCCCCGTGTGGTCCTGGGATTTTTGCTCAGCATTCTCGTGATCATTTTGACCCCGCGGGGTGAGATCTTGCATGGAGCCCCAGATCAAGGGAGATTATCAGTGGTCTTGTATGTCTTTCATTTTCTAATAATTGCTCCCACAGTTGATTTCTTCACACCAAGCTGCTTACCTATTGCAGATTCAGTCTTCCCAGCCTGGTGCAGGTCTACAATTTTGTTTCTGGTGTCCTTTGACAGCTCTTTGGTCTTGACCATAGTGGAGTTTGGAGTCTGACTGTTTGAGGTTGTGGACAGGTGTCTTTTATACTGATAACGAGTTCAAACAGGTGCCATTAATACAGGTAACGAGTGGAGGACAGAGGAGCCTCTTAAAGAAGAAGTTACAAGTCTGTGAGAGCCAGAAATCTTGCTTATTTGTAGGTGACCAAATACTTATTTTCCACCATAATTTGCAAATAAATTCTTTAAAAATCAGACAGTGTGATTTTCTGGATTTTTTTTTCTCATTTTGTCTCTCATAGTTGAGGTATACCTATGATGAAAATTGGAGACCTCTCTCGAATGTGCACAGTTGGTGGCTGACTAAATACTTTTTTGCTCCACTGTGTGGTTCGGATGGGGTGCTGCTGACTTCAACAGGCCATATCATCGAGTGATGGAAGGAATACTTGAAGGATCCCCTCAATCCCACTTACACGCATTCCACAGAGGAAGCAGGGCTTGTGGACGATGGGGAGGACTTGCCTATCACAGGGGCTGAGGTTGCCAAGGTGGTTAAAAAGCTCCTTGGTAGCCAGGCCCCGGGGATGGATGAGATTCGCCCTTAGTACCTCAAGGCCCTGGATGTTTTAGGACTATCATGGTTGACACGCTTCTGTAACATTGCGTGGAGGGTGGGGACAGTGCCTTTGGCATGGCAAACCGGGGTGGTGGTTCCTCCCTTCAAGAAAGGGGACCCGATGGTGTGCTCCAACTTTAGAGAGATCACACTCCTCAGCCTCCCTGGGAAGGTCTATGCCAAGGTACTGGAGAGGAGAGTCTGGCCATTGGTCGAACCTCGGATTCAGGAGGAGCAGTGTGGTTTTTGTCCTGGCCGTTGCACATCGGACCAACTCTTTACCCTCTGGAGAATTCTCGAGGGTTAGGGAGTTGTGAGAGTTTGGTTCTTATTGCCAACACTCGGTCGACTCATTCCCAGTGAGAGTTGGACTCTGCCAGGGCTGCCCTTTGTCACTGATCCTGTTCATAATTTTTATAGACAGGATTTCTAGGCGCAGCCAGGGAAAGGAGTGTGTCATGCTTGGTTAACACAGGAGCTCATCTCTGTTGTTTGCAGATGATGTTGTCCTACTGGCTTCATCCAGCAATGGCCTACAGGTCTTACTGGGACATTTTGCCGCTGAGTGTGAAGCGGCTGGGATGAGAATCAGCACCCCCAAGTCCGAGTCCATGGTCCTCAGCCAGAAAAAGGTGGCTTGTCTTCTCCGGGTTGGGGACAAGTTCCTGCCCCAAGTGGAGGAGTTTAAGTATCTTACGGTCTTATTCATGAGTGAGGGGAGAATGGAGGAAGAGATAGACAGACAGATCAGAGCAGCATCTGCAGTGATGCGGATGTTGTACCGGTCCGTTGTGGTGAAGAGGGAGCTAAGCTCGAAGGCAAAGCTGTCGATTTGCTGGTCAATCTACGTTCATACCCTCACCTATGATCACGAGCTTTGGGTAATGACTGAAAGAATGAGATCGCCGATATAAGCAGCTGAAATGAGCTTTCTTCATAGGATTGCTGGACTCACCCTTACAGATAGGGTGAAGAGCTCAGTCATCCGGGAGAGGCTCAGAGTAGAACCGCTGCTCTTTCACATTGAACGGAGCCAGTTGAGGTGGTTTGGGTATCTGATCAGGATGCCTCCTGGACGCCTCCCACTTGAGGTGTTTTTTTTTGCACATCCCACTTGGAGGAGACCCCAGAGCAGACCCAGGACTCACTGGAGAGACTTGACGCCTTGATATTCTCTCTAAAGGGCTATAGCAGATGGCTAGGGAGAGGAAAGTCTGGGCTTCTCTACTTGACCTGCTTCCTCCGTGACCTGGACCTCCGGAAAAGCGGTAGAAGATGGATGGATGGACGGACTAACTGCCCACAAACAGTCAGACTTGGCCCTCACCATTCCTCTACACTGTCACTCAGCAAAGGCTTCCCCCAGGGCGACCTGCTAAGCCATCTTCTGTATTCCCTGTACTCCTTTGACTGTATTCCAACCCACCCAGCCACCGCCATCATGAAGTACACAGATGATACAACCTTGGTTGGGCTCATCACTGACGATCATGAGAAGGCGTACTGGGCGGAGGTAGAGAATCTGCTGTTGTGGTGCTGAGCAAACAACCTGAAACTGATTGTCCACAAAACAACTCATAATGGACTTCAGGACGAACAGATAGGACCATACCCCCCTCCTTATCAATGGAGTCCATGTGGAAACCGTCCCCACCTTAAGGTTCCTTGGCACCCACATCTCCAGTGACCTCTCCTGGTCAGTCAACACTAAGGCCCTGGTGAAGAAAGCTCAGCAGCAACTGCACTTCCTCAGTGTTTTGAGGAAGAACAACCCGGACCAGAAGCTTCTTGTGGCCTTCTACTGCTGGTCAGTGGAGACCGTGCTCACGTACTGTCTGGGTGTGTGGTACGCCGGCTCCTTGGCTGAGAACATGAAGGTTATGCAGAGGGTCATCAACACTGCTCAAAAAATCATTGGTGGCCCTCTGCTCTCCCTGGAGGACATCTCCAGATCCTCCTATCTCAGGAAGACCAAGGTCATCACAGGAGACCCCTCACATCTCACCCATCACCTATATGACCTGCTTCCCTCTAGACGACGGTTCATATCAATCAGGTCCCGCACCTCCAGACTGACAGTTTCTTCCCCTGGGCCATCCGAACTGTAAACAGCCAGGGGCCCCACCCCCTCCCCTGAGCCCTCACATGCTCAGAACTGAGGACCTTTTAATTATCATAACTAGTCCCTACCTGTGCATACCCGTGCATGCCCGTAGAAACCAAGTATAAGCAAGTGTTTCTTCTTGCCCATAAAAAGCAGTTGTTAGCAAGTGCATCACGACTTGTTCAATGATGCCTTCCTTGATGATGTCAGTGCGAGTCCTATGATCTTTGATGCTGTCATAGTGAGTCCTGTGATCTTTGATGCTGTCATCGTGAGTCCTTTGAATTTTGATGATGGCATAGTGAGTCCTACGATCTTTGATGTCATACCACTCGTTCAGTGATGCCTGCCTTTGATCTGTGAAGCCTGCCTTTGATCTTTGATGATGTCATAGCGCGTCCCTATGATCTTTGATGATGTCATAGTTAGTCCTGTGATCGTGAGTGAGCGTGAGTGATGCCTGCTTCTCGGTGAGTGAGTTTCATTTTCAAACTCTGACATCATGTCATCACAGGAACATCATAGGTGATCCTATGATCTTTTAGCTAGTCCTATGGTCATGACAGACACACAGAGATTTCTTGCATGAAGCAGAATTAAGGAAGATTCTCTGGTTGTGAAGGAAGATAATTTTGTCTTATTTGTGGTAGATGTGATAAACTCCACTGCACAGACCTCCAAGAAAACAGAAAAAAGCAAAATCATTGTGAAAGCAGCAGAAAAATATCTTGGCATTAAGGGGCTACATTGGGAAGCAGTTGAGGACTTGTTAAGTGGGGGATCATTAAGTTCACAGACATCATGGGCTGGTGGATCAGCCGCCAATCAAAATCTAAAAGAAGAAGAAGAAGAAGAAGAAGAATGAGATGAGACGCAGATACAGACGACAGCTCCTGACCAGATGGAGTGATGATGTGGAGCGGGTTGCGTGGCGGTGATGCACTTGTGGGCTGGTTTCTGGCCGCCGATCGAGTCTAAAGGAAGAAGAAGATGATTGTTCAGAACTCCTTATAAGAACTCCTTATACTAAGATATATAATGATGTCAAGTCAGTGGCAGTGATGCACCTGTGGGCTTGTTGCCAGCCGCGGTCAAATCTGGAAGAAGAGGAAGAAGAAGAAGAACTCCTTATACAAAGATGTCGAGTGATGATGGTCAGGTCGGTGGTGGTGGTGCACCTGTTGGCTGGTTGCTGACTGCCAATCGAGTCTAAAAGAAGAAGAAGACTACACTTTTTTTTTTTTTCTCCCGGCGCCACACGAGTCGGCCGCCCTTTGCAACAGTGGCTTGATTCCAAGTCTTTTTCCCTTCCTCTCTTTTTGATCTGTCTTTTTTTCACTCCACTTATATCACGGACACACAGATCGTCCCAAATGTCTCCTGAGCCGGTGGACGGAGCCACTGTTTATAGCAGGATACGATACAGCAGGGAAGAGCTGCTAGCATTCAACCGCCACCCGGTCCCATTAGAAAAACTTGACATACCGAGAGAACTGAGGTGAAAATGCCACGGCTGCCGGGCTGGAGTAAAGCGGAGGACAAAAAATATAAGGTACAGACCCTCCCTTCCATCTATTGTCATGGGAAATGTACGGTCGTTACTGGGAAAGGTAGATGAGCTCGCGGCTATCTGCCGTTACGATAGCACATACCGGGAGTGCTCTCTCCTTTTGTTTTCTGAGACATGGCTAACTGAACTAGCAGCAGATGCTAACATTGAGCTGGAGGGTTTCCACATGATACGGGCAGACCGAACACCAGACAGTGGCAAAGCAAGGGGCGGTGGAGTGATAATGTATGTTAACAACAACTGGTGCAGACCGGGACATATCACTGTTAAACAACGACACTGCAGCAAAGACATTGAGTTGCTAGCTGTTAGCATGCGGCCTACATATCTCCCGAGAGAACACTCACACGTGATCTGCATTGTTGTTTATGCAAATCCGATGGCGAACGCTGGGACAGCACGTGACGTCATCCATTCAGTAACCAGCAGGCTGCAGACAGAACACCCAGATGCCCTTCTCCTCATCTCAGACGATTTCAACCATGTTTCACTATCTCCCATTCTACCCACGTTCACCCAGTATGTCACATGCCACACTAGAGACAATAAAACACTGGACTTATTCTACGCAAACACTAAGGAGGCGTACACCTCATCACAACTCCCCCCACTCGGGAGATCGGATCACAACTTGGTTCATCTCCGGCCGGTGTACAAACCCCTAGTGCACAGACAACCTCCGGCCATGCGCACAGTGGAGTTATGGTCTGAGGAGACAATGGACACTCTAAAGGGCTGTTTTGAAGCCACCGCCTGGAAGCAGCTCTGCGATCCACATGGAGAGAACATTGATGGCCTCACTCACACCTTCACGGACTACCTCAGCTTCTGTGTGGACAAATCCATTCCCACCAAGACCATACGGTGTTGCTCAAACAACAAACCCTGGATCAACCCTGAGATAAAAACACTTCTGAGAGAGAAGAAGAGGATCTTCAGGTCGGGGAATAGGGAGATGCTGAAGTCCTTACAGAGGGAGCTGAGGAGAAAGATCAGAGAAGGCAAGGACAGCTTCAGGAGGAAGATGGAGGACAAGCTGCAACAGAGCGACATCAGCGGGGTCTGGAGAAACCTCAAAACCATCTCTGGGCTCCAGAATACCTCCCCCCAGGCCACGGGGGGCAGGGAGTGGGCGAACAACCTGAATCTGTTTTTCAAAAGGTTTGACCAACCGCCCTCCCACCTGACTGCACAACAACCACTGCTGCCTCTAAAGAAATCAAGTCCTGCTGCCCACTCCCCACTCCCAACACACAGCCCCCCATCCTGACCCTGACCAGGACCCAGGTGAGGACGGAGCTGAGGAAGATCAAGGTGAGGAAGGCGTTGGGACCGGACGGCATCAGCGCAAAGCTCCTCAAGTCCTGTGCAGACCAGCTGTGTGGGATTGTGACGTACATCTTCAACCTGAGCCTGAAGCTGGGGAGGATACCACAGCTGTGGAAAACATCTTGTGTGGTACCTGTACCAAAAACTTCCCACCCCAAAGACCTGAACAGCTACAGACCGGTGGCCTTGACGTCCCACTTGATGAAGACACTGGAGAGACCGCTCCTTGCTCACCTCCGCCCCCTGGTGGAACCAGCGATGGATCTACTCCAGTTCGCCTACCAGCATGGCATTGGGGTGGAGGATGTGGTGATCTTCCTCCTTCACCGTTCTCTGTCCCACCTGGAGAAGCCCGGGAATATGGTGAGGATCATGTTCTTTGACTTCTCCAGTGCTTTCAACACCATCCAACCGATGATCCTGAAGGACAAGCTGCTGCGCGCAGGGGTGGACCAGCACCTGTCATCATGGATCCTGGACTACTTCACGAACCGGCCTCAGTTTGTGAGAACCCGGGACTGTGTGTCCGACACGATCATCGGTAGCACAGGGGCCCCCCAGGGAACGGTGCTGGCTCCCTTCCTGTTCACTCTTTATACTGCGGACTTCTTACACAACACAACACACTGCCATCTACAGAAGTTCTCTGATGACTCTGCGATCGTTGGCCTCATCTCCAATGGAGATGAAGCTGAGTACAGAGGGCTTATCCAGGACTTCGTGGACTGGTGCCATCGGAACTGCCTCCAGATCAACGCAAGGAAAACTAAGGAGCTGGTGGTGGACTGCCGCAGGCATGGGCAACCCCTCACAGCACCAGTAAATATACAGGGAACAGACAGATGGTGACATCCTATAAGTACCTGGGTGTTCATCTAAACAATAAACTAGACTGGTCACACAATACTGACGCACTCTACAAGAAGGGACAGCGCAGGCTGTTCCTGCTGAGGAGACTCAGGTCTTTTGGTGTACAAGGGGCGCTGCTGAAGACATTCTATGACACGGTGGTGGCATCAGCCATCACTTTTGGAGTGGTCTGCTGGGGCAGTGGCATTACAGCAGCCGATAGGAAGAGACTGAACAAACTGATCAAGAAAACTAACTCTGTCCTGGGGCAGCGCCTTGATCCGGTGGAGGAGATAGGAGAGAGAAGGACGGTGGCTAAACTGTCATCTCTGCTGGAGTCCGAGTTCCACCCTATGCAGGACATACTGAATGCACTGAGGAGCTCATTTAGCAGCAGACTACATCATCCCAGGTGCACAACCGAGAGGTTTCGCAGGTCCTTCCTTCCAACGGCTGTCAGACTGTACAACCTAAGCAGGGCTGCTCGCAGAGATAGCAAAAAGACGTAACAAACTAATAGTTTTTTGAATGCAAAAGATGCAGTAGACTTACACAATGGTCCCCTCCGGCATACAACTAGGAAAATACCGGTCGCTATGGAGGGTGAGAATATGTATGGGCACATAATCATACCATGTAGGATAACTAAGTAGACGGTTATGCTGTTTCATCCCATCTAGCAACAATGCTCTGCACTGTGTGTGTTTATATATTTACATATTTATTCCATCTAGCTACAATGCTCAGCACTGGGTGTGTTTATATTTATATATCTATATATTTATTCCATCTAGCTACAATGCTCCGCACTGTGTGTTTATATATCTACATATTATTCCATCTAGCTACATTGCTCCGCACTGTGTGGGTTTATATATTTACATATTTATTCCCCCTAGCTGCAATGCTCCGTACTGTGGGTGTTTATACTGTATATCTACATATTTATTTCATCTAGCTACAATGCTCCGCACTGTGTTTATATATTCATATATTTATTCCATCCAGCTACAATGCTCTGCACTGTGTGTCTGTGTGTGTGTATATATATATTTTATAGTAATATGTACATACTGTATGTATATTAGCTGCTCTTGCTTGCTTGCTTTTTTTTCTTGCCTTCTGATTGTTGCTCTGAGTGTTGCTATCCCTGTGCTGTTGCAATCCTGGAATTTCCCCGTTGTGGGACTAATAAAGGCTTATCTTATCTTAACCATCCTCCACACTTGCACTGGGAAGACATAATTTCACATGGATGAGTGTGCCTTAGTAGGCTACTAATTCTGAGGACACAGTCCAAGGGCGGATAATTTTTTCACACATAAGGAGTTGTTCAGAACTCCTTATGGGAACTGCTAATACAAAGATATAGAGTGACGATAATCAAGTCAGTGGCGGAGATGCACCTGTAAGCTGGTTGCCAACCACCAATCAAATCTAAAAGAAGAATTATATATAGATTGACATAATTCAATCTCTGTCTGTCACAATGTCACAATCATAGGACTTTGTGTTGCCATGGTAACCATGTCAAAGTTCAACAGTAGGCATCACTGAACAAATGGTGGCATCAAAGCTCAAAGGCAGGTATCACTGTATGACATCATCAAAGATCAAAGGCAGATATCACTGTATGACATCATCAAAGATCAAAGGCAGACATCATTGACATCATCAAAGCTCAAAGGCAGGCATCACTGAACGAGAGGTGACGTCAAAGATCAAAGGCAGGCATCACTGAAAAAGTGGTGACATCAAAGATCAAAGGCAGGCATCACTGAACGAGTGGTGATGTCAAAGATCAAAGGCAGGTTTCAGCATGTTTACTGTTGCCACTAACCATGTCAAAGATCAAAGGCAGGCATCACTGAATGAGTGGTGATGTCAATCAAGGGCAGGCATCAATGAATGAGTGGTGACATCAAACATCAAAGGCAGGTTTCATTTGAAATGCTATGACATCATCAATGATCAAAGGCAGGCATCACTGAACAAGTGGTGATGTCAAAGATCATAATTCAAGAAATCTCTGTCACGATGTCACGATCATAGGACCCGCTATAAGATCATAGGGCTCGCTATGAGATCAAAGGCAGGCATTGCTCACGATCATAGGACTCACTAAAAGAGCATAGGATTTGCTATGACATCAAAGAATAAAGGCCAGCATCACTCGCGATCATAGGACTCGGTATGACATCATCCCAGATCAATGGCAGTCATCACTGAACTAGTGGTGATGTCAAAGATAAAAGGCAGGTTTCACCATGGTTACTGCTGCCATGGTAACAGTAACTTTCTACGGGCATGCAGAAAATCTTGGTTACACTTGCTTTCTATGGGCATACACAGGTATGCACTAGTTATTATAAAACGAGTAAAGCTTGGGCCACCAAACCTGGTACACAGGTTCACCTTCGGATCCTGACCTCTGACTATGGATTTGGGGTCAAAAAGTCAAAGGCTAATGTTAACATTCCCTTTGCCTTATTACTGTTCAATGAGTAAAGCTTGGGTCAACAAAGTTGGTACACAGGTTCACCCTGTGACCCTGAAGTTGGACTATAACTACATTCTGATCCACAGTGTACTTCAGCTGTGTTCCCTACCCCCTGCTCTGTTCTCAGGAAATAGTTAACTGCCCTTAACAAAATTTCTCCATGTGAAACACCCTGTAACCGTTGCACCCCCCCCCCCCCCTTCATTTGTTACCACGGGAAACACGAACACTACTGATACTATGGTGGGTAATTTATATTTCTTAAAATATTAATACAAATATGTTTTTATTACTATCAGTTGATATAAACAATAACCAACATCAACTTAGCTTGTTGATAGTGTTGGCAACAATAGTTTGTTTTACTCGTATTTGAGGTGCAGTGGCCTATGAGTAATCTTCTTGTCAACTTCTGGTGAAGTGATCTACGGTTGTTCACTTGTTCTTTGCTCAGTTCTCAGTTCCCTTTGAACTGAAGACTGTTCACTCCCTTTTGTTTGAAATCTCACTTAATGTGGCAGAATACCCTGTGCAGTCCACTATACAGTACACTACTGGGCAATCGAAACGTAGTAGTAGTAGTAGATTAGTTTATTTGACAGGGACAGTGCAATAAACATAGACAATTAATCAAAGACAATCAATCTGATGTGTTGCACATAGAGTGTATAGCTATTAGCTAATTTGCAACTCTTGTCCCTGGATGGGCTTTAGAAAAAAGAATCAAGATAAAAAATATACACAATAACCACATACATCAATGCAGAAAAATTATAAATACACAATTATAAATATTATAAATATTATAAATACACAAATATAACAGCCTGACTCACATTTAACATAAATATTATAAATATTATAAATACACAAATATAACAGCCTGACTCACATTTAACACATATAACATAACTCACATTTGCCTATTTCAGGCCTTCCTCCCTCCGTCACTCACTATAAACAAACACATTTATTCCTTCCCTTCATTCACTCTCACTTTGCAGACAATTAATTCATACATGAGTACATTCTTGTTTATTTTTCAGCCAGTTTTTAACATTTTTAGTGAATGTTTTAAAGTCCGTTATTATTTTAATTTCATTTGGCATTGTGTTCCAGATGTGACTGCCCTTTATAGAGAAAGCTGTTTGTCCAAATGTGGTTCTGCGGTGGAATATTTTACAGTTATTGTTAACAGAACTCCTGGTGGCTCTGCTGCTGTCCTGTCTTTGGACGAAACCAGCAAGTGGCTCGGGTGCTGATTTATGGAAACATTTGAACGTTAATTTCAGAAGACAGAGGTCAATGAAGCTCTCAAAACTCAATAGGTTGTATTTTTTTAAAACATTACAGTGATGCCACCTAATGGGCTTAATGTCCAAGATTTTTAGGGTTTGATTATATAATGAACCTATATGTCTTATTGTGGAAGGGGCTGCTTGAGCCCAGACTGTCAAACAGTATGATATATGAGAAAAAACCATAGAATGCATATACAGTGCAGCTGCTTCGTAAGGTATGTAATATCTAATTAATTTAAAGCAGTTCAGATTTTTTTTTACTGTTTTTGAAATTTTCTTTATATGAAGATTAAATTTGAGTTGAGGATCTAGTACAATGCCAAGGTATTTGAATTCTGTAGCTAAACTGATGTCATGATCATGTATATTAACTTTAAAATGTTGCAGGTTACATTTTTTGATTGAAAAGCACATTGAGACTGTTTTCTGAAGGTTCAGCAATAGATGGTTCTTGAGGAGCCACTCTTGGACATCAACCATACTTGTAGACAGTACATCTGCAGCCTGTGCTGGAGTCTTGGCAGCTGTGTAAATAACTGCATCATCTGCATAAAGTTGGCATGTTGCAGCTGAGCAGTGTAACGACAAGTCATTAATAAAAATGCTGAAAAGTAAAGGACCAAGAATGGACCCTTGTGGGATACCCATGCGGTTGTTTAAAAATGAGGATTTATCCTGGTGAACTTTTACACACTGTTCTCTATTCTGGAGATAAGATGCAACCCATTCTAATGTATTTGGGGAGAAGTTAAAAGATACCATTTTGGATAAAAGCAAACTGTGGTTTACAGTATCGAAAGCCTTTTTGAGATCTAGAAAAACAGCTCCTACCACATTACCCCTGTCCAAGGACTGTTTGACGTTTTCAATAAGGCAACAATTTGCTGTTTCTGTTGAGTATCCTGGTCTAAAACCAAATTGATGTGGATGAAGAAGTTGACTGTCTTGTAAGTAGTCTATCAGCTGTGTAGCTACAACTTTTTCAAGAACCTTAGATAGGACTGGTAAGATAGAGATTGGGCGGTAATTGCATATATCGTCTTTACTGCCTGATTTATGAACTGGTATGACGACAGCTTTTTTCCAGCCAGATGGAAATGTACTAGACCTAATGGAGAGATTAATGAGATGAGTCAGTGGTTTGATTAATATTTTGCTGTGCATTTTGAGAAAGGAGGTGCTCATATTGTAGATATCATTAGTTTTTGAGTTTGACAGTGTTTTAACAATACCAGCAATTAACTTCTCATTTACCTCATCGATGTGAAAAGTATCTGTTGGAAGTATGGAATTTGTGTTGTTGAGCACATTTGGCAGCACAAAAATTTTTGTTAAGTCTTCCACAGAGCCCACAAAGTGTGAATTAAATTCATTTGCCAAAGTAGCCTTGTCACTGACGGTCTTGCCATTGATTCTAAGTTCCTTTACCCCCTTCTGATCGTTTTTTTTTATTAGTTAAGTTATTTAAATGCCTCCATAGGGAACTGTTGTTACCCTTTGCATGATCTATCAGTTTATTGTAATAAGATATTTTTGATTTTCGCAGCTCATGTACCACTTTATTTCTTAAACTTTTGTACACAAGGTGATCATTTTGTAGTTTGGAGGTTAGTGATGTTTTCAGTGCATAGTCTCACCTCTTCATAAGTTTTCTTATTTCATTATTTAACCATGGTAGGCTAATCTTCTGTTGTCTACTTTTAATTTGCTTTGAAAATTTTTCTATAGACTTTGTGATTGTTGCAGTTATAAAATTACAACAATCATCTACTTCACATGTTGACATGAGCTGCTCCCAATTTTGATTCTCTAAGTAATGTTCAAACTCCTCATTTTTTGATTTGGGGATAATAAAATTTGATTTTGTCAATATCGACTCCCCCAAAATACTGTAGTCGCTTTTTAGTAAGTTTCCTGACAGCAAGAACCATGTTATGATCTGAGAGACCAGTTACAAGATTATAGGTTCTGGTTATTCGTTCTGGTTTATTAGTAAATACCATGTCAATAAGTGTTCTGGATTGTTTGGTTATCCTGGTGGGTCCTTTGATGATTTGATGATGACGTACCTTATGGGTTTGGAATCGCAAGGTCAAAGGTCAAGATTAACATTCCCTATGCCTTATTACTGTTCAACGAGTAAAGTTAGGGTCACCAAACTTGGTACACAGGTTCACCCTGTGACCCTGAAGTGTGACTAGGGTTTTGGGATTGCAAGGTCAAAGGTCAACATCAAAATGGCTTATAAACTGTATCTCAACAGTTAGTGTCACCAAACCTGGTACACAGGTTCACTCTGAGACCCTGACCTCTGACTACAGGTTTGGGGTCAAAGGTCAAGGTCTCAGCCCCTATGCGCTCTTACTACAGAACATGTAAAGCTCTGTCGGGTCACCAAACTTGCAACACAGGTTCACCTCGGGATCCTGCCCTACAACTATGGGTTGTATACTTTGTTGTATATTTGTGGATGATGGGCTTATCATGATTTGGTTCTAAGTTGAAAACTGCTCTCTGTCAGGAAGTATGGATCTTCCAAGTAAACTGGAGGCGGGGGATATTGCACTCACATCAGAGTGCTCTTGTTATTTAACTGACTAATGCGTACCCATGCATACCTGTGCATGCCTGTAGAAACCAAGTGTAAGCAAGTATTTCTGCATGCCCGTAGAAAGCAGGTGTAAGCAAACATGTCACCACTCTTCTTCTTCTTTTAGATTTAATTGGCGGTGGACAACCAGCCTACAGGTGCATTACCGCCGCATACTTCACTATATCATCACTATCTGGTCAGGAGCTGGAGTCCAGTTGTATCATCATTGCTGTGTCCAATCGAATCTCAACTCTTGTCTTCAGACATCACTGTTCTTCGTCTCCTCATACTTCATTCTATATCATCACTCTATCTGGTCAGGAGCTGGAGTCCAGTTCTATCATCATTGCTGTGTCCAATCGAATCTCAACTCTGTCTTCAGACATCACTCTTCTTTGTCTCCTCGTACTTTATATCATCACTTTACACATCTTGGCCGTGGCAACTGCCACAGCCCACCGGCCATCCAGCTCCATGGTCCACGTCGCCACTCATTCACTGATACCTGCCTTTGTTCTTTGATGATGTTATAGCGAGTCCTATGATCTTTTATGATGTCATAGTGAGTCCTTGTGTGAATCAGTGAATTCCAAAAGGGCCCAAGTCCACACTTTTTCAAAACCAAGATATTACATGTTTAATGAACTTTAAGAGACAAGCTATCTGATTATGTGCAAAAACGTCCCAAGTCAACTTTAATGCATTGACTATTCACAGCATTGTTTATGCATTGAGTGCAAGAGAGACCCAAGTCCAAGACTTGGGTCCTTCCTGCATGGATTAAACTTAAAGTCATAGGTGGCAGCACCAGTCATCCAAGATGTTCAGAAATTGGCTAAATATTTTTCACCAGAGGCTCAGCAGTTCCTCAGTAATTTAACAGTTTGTGATGCTAGGCGTGAAGATGAGTCTGACTTTGACGATTAGTTACCAGTAGATGGACCTCTATGTTAATCTGCCCACTTTTAGATGAAAATCTCATTTGCTGGCAGTTATCAAAACAATAGTTTGAATATAAAGTGATCATAAAAGGTGTTCAAAACATGGCATAATTAAAAAAAAACATTTTCAACATGTGAGAAATAGATGTTATGCACTTCTTTTCATATGTTCTTATTGTTTAATTCAAGAAGGGCCCAAGTCCAGGAACTTTAGTTTGCCAATCCTCTGAAATTAAAAAAAGTGAAATGCTTCATATTATAGCATTTCTAAGCTATGGCCTTGTGCTATATCTGAGTAAAGTATGAACCATCTGGCATAGACCACCTTTGAGATATGCAATTTATTTGATTTCCTGCAAAAACATATTTCTTGGACTTGGGCCCCTTTTGATTTCACCGATTCGATTGTGAGTGATGCCTGCCTTTGATCTTTGATGTCATAGCGAGTCCTGTGATCGTGATGCCTACCTTTGATCTTTGATGCTGTCATAGCGAGTCCTATGATCTTTGATGGTGTCATAGCGCGTCCTATGATCGTGAGTGATGCCTGCATTTGATCTTTGATGATGTCATAGCGAGTCCTGTGATCGGGAGTGATGCATGCCTTTGTCTTTGATGTCCTATGATCGTGAGTGATGCCTGCTTTTGATCACACACACACACAGAGATTATCTTGAATCCCTCTATACTTTGGTGTCTATATGACATCATGTAGACATCATAGGCGATCCTACGATCTTTTCACGAGTCCTATGACCGTGACATAGCAAGTCCTATGATCATGAGTGAAGGCTACCTTTGATCTTTTGGTGTCTATATGACTTCATGTAGACATCATAGGCACATCATTTTTTGAATTACTAGTGCATACCTGTGCATGTCCGTTCATACACATACTACAGCGGAATGCAAGGAGTTATAGCAAACGGACAAGAACTCAAGAAGTATCTTTAAGAACTAGAAGTTGTTCCAGAGGTAGTATGTGTACAGGAGACATGGTTTCAACCTCACTTAGATTTTGTAATTCCAGGATACTAGTACATACCCGTGCATACCCGTCCATGCCCGTAGAAACCAAGTATAAGCAAGTATTTCTGCATGCCCGTACACTCGTTCGTTGATACCTGCCTTGAGTCCTATAATCGTGACATTGTGACAGAGATTTCTTGAATTATATATAGAGTGATGACATCCTTTGTCTCCAGGGCATGGGTCCACATCATAGGACAGCCTATGATGTCTGGCTGATGTCCTTTGATATCATGTGCTCTGCTTCTTCTCCTGCCTGTCACTGTTGTGTGTTATGTTGCTTACCTGTGTCCTATATATATTGCTCTCATCTGGTGGGTGGTCTTCGTTCAGACCACTGGTTGAGAGATAGGTGCATCGAAATTCAAGTTCATGAGCAGGATCATGAAAATAGATCTGAGGAAAAAGTGGCTTCCGGCCCTGTTCAGGAAGGCCCGTGCATGCCCGCAGAAACCAAGAAACCGGAGCACCCAGAGAAAATCAGCGCTTTGATTGGCATTTTACACATTTGTAGTGGAGACTAGCATTCTTCAAGGTTACGCATTTTTACTGTGTCAGCACCTCTTGAAAAACAACATTGCTGAGAAAGCAACGCTTTTTCTTAGTTTCTTCTTGAGCAAGAATACGAAGACTGCTTGATGTGACAACTCTGCTTATGGCAATGTAGAATTGGCCATGGCTGCAGAAATCTGTTGTGCACAAAACATGAACGCACTGTAAAGACTGGCCCTGTTACTTATTCACTTTGCCAATTTTGAGCCATATGACATCATAAAGACACATTCGTCTAGGCATCGTGAGTGGTCTATATGACATCATAAAGACACATTTGTCTGTGTGCCATCATATCGACATATTTTTATGACGGCATCGCAAGTCTTATGATGCCTGAGTTCATAGGATGTCCTATGACGATCAGGCAGAGATCATAGGCCGTCCTATGATGTCCTATAAACGTGACACACACGCAGATTTCTTGCTTTAATAGGGTGATGGGATTCTGTGTGTCTGTGTACTCGCTATGACATCAAAGATCAAACGCAGTCATCACTCATGATCATAGGGCTTGCTATGACATCATCAAAGATCACCGGACTCGCTATGCCATCATCAAAGATCAAAGGCAGTCATCACTCACAATTATAGGACTCACTATGACACCATCAAAGATCAAAGGTACTTTGCTTACACCTGCTTTCTACATGCATGCACAGGTATGCAGTAGTTTGTGTATAAAAACACCATCGTAACATGTTCAGAAATAGAAGTTGGACAGTGCTGTGTGTACGACCGACTAGAAGAGACGTCTAAAACAGAATTAGTAATAAATAGTTCATTTTATACTACTGTTGATGTGCTGAATACGGGCTCACCATCACGTCACAGCCGGTGACAAATCAGAAATGTTCACTGAAGGAGACCGAGTGAGATCATGGTGGACCCTAACAAAGCAACAGGGTTGTGGGTTTTTTTTTTGTTTAGTGTTTTTATTGATAGCCACTCCAGACAGACAAGTTCATGTGTAAAAACACTGAAATAGTAAAATTTTCATCCTGTGTCCTTTTAGATCTCAGGGATCCATGTTAGCATATGGAAAAATATTTTTGTCCCCTTGAAATAACTTGTTGAATCTGAAACACATTCATCGCTGCTGTAATTATCACATGCAAGGATCAGAACTGGGCAGCTCGGTGGAGCAGTGGTTAGTACTGTGGCAGCACAGTAAGAAGGTCACGGGTTTGATTCCACCCCTGACCATTGGTGACCCCTCCATGTGGAGTTTGCATGTTCTCCCCGTGTCTATGTGGGTTTTCTCCGTGTACTCTTGTTTTCTCCCACAGGCCAAAGACATGCATGTCAGGATAATTGGCATCAACTGGGGATTCTAAATTGTCCTGAGGCATGAATGTGAGAGTGAATGGTTGTCTGTCTCTCTGTGTTGGCCCTAGGGACTGGTGATCTGTCCAGGGTGACCCCGCCTCATACTCAAAGATGCTGGGATAGGTTGTGTCTTAAATGTGCAAATTTCTAAATTTTCTTTAAAATTTTTGTTTTTATCGGGTATCGGGCTTGTTGTTACGAGCTATTCGGTCTCTGTACGACCGTTGTGAGAGTTTAGTTCGTATTGCCAACACTCGGTCGGAGTCATTCCCAGTGAGAGTTGGACTCCGCCAGGGCTGCCCTTTGTCACCGGTCCTGTTCATAATTTTTATGGACAGGATTTCTAGGCGCAGCCAGGGAATGGAGGGTGTCATGCTTGGTGACCACAGGATCTCATCTCTGTTGTTTGCAGATGATGTTGTCCTGTTGGCTTCATCCAGCAATGACCTACAGCTCTTGCTGGGACGGTTTGCCGCTGAGTGTGAAGCGGCTGGGATGAGAATCAGCACCTCCAAGTCCGAGTCCATGGTCCTCAGCCGGAAAAAGGTGGATTGTCCTCTCCGGGTTGGGGACAGGCTCCTGCCCCAAGTGGAGGAGTTTAAGTATCTTGGGGTCTTGTTCACGAGTGAGGGGAAAATGGAGCGAGAGATCGACAGACGGATTGGAGCAGCATCTGCAGTGATGCGGACGTTGTACCGGTCTGTTGTGGTGAAGAGGGAGCTTAGTTCTAAGGCAAAGCTGTCGATTTACCAGTCAATCTACGTTCCTACTCTCACCTATGGTCACGAGCTTTGGGTAATGACCGAAAGAACGAGATCGCGGATACAAGCGGCTGAAATGAGCTTTCTCCGTAGGATTGCTGGACTCACCCTCAGAGATAGGGTGAGGAGCTCAGTCATCCGGGAGAGGCTCAGAGTAGAACCGCTGCTCCTCCACATTGAAAGGAGTCAGTTGAGGTGGTATGGGCATCTGATTAGGATGCCTCCTGGACGTCTCCCACTTGAGGTGTTTCAGGCACGTCCCACTGGGAGGAGACTCCGGGGCAGACCCAGGACTCGGTGGAGAGACTATGTCTCCCAGCTAGTCTGGGAACGCCTTGGTATCCCCTCTGAAGAGCTGGAGCAGGTGGCTGGGGAGAGGGAAGTCTGGGCTTCTCTGCTTGAACTGCTGCCTCCGCGACCCGGACCTCCAGAAAAGCGGTAGAAGATGGATGGATGGATGGATGGATTTTTGTTTTTAAATCATAAATTTGATCCTTTTTTAAAAATAAATTTGGAAAGTGAAACTCTTTTTTTTTCTCTCTTTTTGTCTTTGTTCCTCCAGATTTCCCACAGCAACCTGAATTTAAAAAGGAGGAAGTTCTGACTGAGCAGCAGCTCTGGAACCAGGAGAGGAACTCTGTTTAGGACCAGGAGGAACCAGAAGCTCCACAGGTTAAAGATGAAGAGGAAGTGCAGAACCTCCACAGGTTAAAGATGAAGAGGAGGAGCTCCTCATCAGTCAGGAGGGAGAACAGCTGGTCATGAAGCTGGAGGCTGATACCTTCATGGTGACTCTTATTTCTGAGGAAACGCAGCAGAGTGAAGCAGAACCAAACCGTGAGCAGCTCCTCTGTCACAACTCTGCTGGAACTGAGGTCCAAGATGAGGAAGGAAGCCAGCTTGTAGACTCAGGATCAACTAAAGAAGAGGAACCCAAACCAAAGAAGAGACAACTGGAAACAGGAAGTCACAGTAATAGTGGTGACGACTCTCAGACTTCAATGACTCTCTGTGAGAATCAAACAGGTAAAAAATTAGAAAATGTTCAGGTTGAGTCTTTGTGAAACTGTCCTAAAATATGGTAGATGAGCTAGCGGCTATCTCCCGCTACGATAGCATATACCGGGAGTGCAGTCTGTATCTATACACACAGACTTGGCTAACCGAATTAGCAGCAGATGCTAACATTGAACTGGAGGGTTTCCACGCGATACGGGCAGACCGTACATCAGACAGTGGCAAAGCAAGGGGCGGTGGAGTGATAATGTATGTTAACAACAACTGGTGCAGACCGAGACATATCACTGTTAAACAACGACACTGCAGCAAAGACATTGAGTTGCTAGCTGTTAGCATGCGGCCTACATATCTCCCGAGGGAATACTCACACGTGATCTGCATTGTTGTTTATGCAAATCCGACGGCGAACGCTGGGACAGCGCGTGACGTCATCCATTCAGTAACTGGCAGGCTGCAGACAGAACACCCAGATGCTCCTCTCCTCATCTCAGGTGATTTCAACCATGTTTCACTGTCTCCCATTCTACCCACGTTTACCCAGTATGTCACATGCCACACTAGAGACAATAAAACACTGGACTTATTCTACGCAAACACTAAGGAGGCGTACACCTCATTACAGCTCCCCCCACTTTGGGAGATCGGATCACAACTTGGTTCATCTCCGGCCGGTGTACAAACCCCTAGTGCACAGACAACCTCCGGCCATGCGCACAGTGAAGTTATGGTCTGAGGGGGCAATGGACACTCTAAAGGGCTGTTTTGAAACAACTGCCTGGGAGCAGCTCTGCGATCCACATGGTGAGGACATCGATGGCCTCACTCACACCATCACGGACTACATCAGCTTCTGTGTGGACAACACCATACCCACCAAGACAATACGGTGTTGCTCAAACAACAAACCCTTGATCAACCCTGAGATAAAAACACTTCTGAGAGAGAAGAAGAGGATCTTCAGGTCGGGGAACAGGGAGATGCTGAAGTCCGTACAGAGGGAGCTGAGGAGAAAGATCAGAGAAGTCAAGGACAGCTTCAGGAAGAGGATGGAGGACAAGCTGCAACAGAGCGACATCAGCGGGGTCTGGAGAAACCTTAAAACCATCTCTGGGCTCCAGAATACCTCCCCCCAGGCCACGGGGGGCAGGGAGTGGGCGAACAATCTGAATCTGTTTTTCAATAGGTTTGACAAACCGCCCTCCCCACTGACTGCACAACAACCACTGCTGCCTGTAAAGACATCAAGTCCTGCTTCCCACTCCCCACTCCACCAACACCCCCCCACTCCCAACACACAGCCCCCCAACCTGACCATCACTAAGACCCAGGTGAGGACGGAGCTGAGGAAGATCAAGGCGAGGAAGGTATCGGGACCGGACGGCATCAGCGCAAAGCTCCTCAAGTTCTGCACAGACCAGCTGTGTGGGATTGTGACGTACATCTTCAATCTGAGCCTGAAGCTGGGGAGGGTACCACAGCTGTGAAAAACATCTTGTGTGGTACCTGTACCAAAGACTTCCCACCCCAAAGATCTGAACAGCTACAGACCAGTGGCCCTGACATCCCACATGATGAAGACCCTGGAGAGACTGCTCCTTGCTCACCTCCGCCCCCTGGTGGGACCAGCGATGGATCCACTCCAGTTCGCCTACCAGCATGGCATTGGGGTGGAGGATGCAGTGATCTTCCTCCTTCATCGTTCTCTGTCCCACCTGGAGAAGCCCAGGAATGCGGTGAGGATCATGTTCTTTGACTTCTCCAGTGCTTTCAGCACCATCCAACGGATGATCCTGAAGGACAAGCTGCTGTGCGCAGGGGTGGACCAGCACCTGTCATCATGGATCCTGGACTTCCTCACTAACCGGCCTCAGTTTGTGAGAACCCGTGACTGTGTGTCCGACATGATCATCGGTAGCACAGGGGCCCCCCAGGGAACGGTTTTGGCTCCCTTCCTGTTCACCCTTTATACTGCGGACTTCTCACACAACACAACACATTGCCATCTACAGAAGTTCTCTGATGACTCTGCGATTGTTGGCCTCATCTCCAACGGAGATGAAGCTGAGTACAGAGGGCTTATCCAGGACTTCGTGGACTGGTGCCATCGGAACTGCCTCCAGATCAACGCAAGAAAAACTAAGGAGCTGGTGGTGGACTGCTGCAGGCAAGGACAGCCCCTCACAGCACCAGTAAATATACAGGGAACAGACATCAAGATGGTGACATCCTATAAGTACCTGGGTGTTCATCTGAACAATAAACTAGACTGGTCACACAATACTGATGCACTCTACAAGAAGGGACAGCGCAGGCTGTTCCTACTGAGGAGACTCAGGTCTTTTGGTGTACAAGGGGCGCTGCTGAAGACATTCTATGACACGGTGGTGGCATCAGCCATCACTTTTGGAGTGGTCTGCTGGGGCAGTAGCATTACAGCAGCCAATAGGAAGAGACTGAACAAACTGATCAAGAAAGCTAGCTCTGTCCTGGGGCAGCGCCTTGACCCAGTGGAGGAGATAGGAGAGAGAAGGACGGTGACTAAACTGTCATCTCTGCTGGAGTCCGAGTTCCACCCTATGCAGGACATACTGAATGCACTGAAGAGCTCATTTAGCAGCAGACTACATCATCCTAGGTGCACAACCGAGAGGTTTCGCAGGTCCTTCCTACCTACGGCTGTCAGACTGTACAACCAAAGTAGGGCTGCTCGCAGAGATAGCAAAAAGATGTGACAACCTAATAGAATCGAATGCAAAAGACGCAATAGACTTACACAATGGTCCCCTCCAGTATACAACTAGGAAAATACCGGTCGCTATGGAGGGTGAGAATATGTATGGGCACATAATCATACCATGTAGGATAACTAAGTAGACGGTTATGCTGTTTCATTCCATCTAGCTACAATGCTCCACACTGTGTTTATATATCTATCCCATCTAGCTACAATGCTCCGCACTGTGTGTGTGTGTATATATATATATATATATATATATATATATATATATATATATATATATACTGTATATATACAGTATACTGTATATATATATATATATATATATATATATATATATATATATATATATATACAGTATATATATATATACACAGTGGGGCAAAAAAGTATTTAGTCAACCACAAATTGTGCGAGTTCTCCCACTTAAAAGATGAGAGAGGTCTCCAATTTTCATCATAGGTATACCTCAACTATGAGAGACAAAATGAGAAAAAAAAAATCTAGAAAATCACATTGAAGGCTTTTTAATGAATTAATTGGTAAATTCCTCGGTAAAATAAGTATTTGGTCACCTACAAACAAGCAAGATTTCTGGCTCTCACAGACCTGTAACTTCTTCTTTAAGAGGCTCCTCTGTCCTCCACTCATTACCTGTATTAATGGCACCTGTTTGAACTCGTTATCAGTATAAAAGACACCTGTCCACAACCTCAAACAGTCAGACTCCAAACTCCACTATGGCCAAGACCAAAGAGCTGTCAAAGGACACCAGAAACAAAATTGTAGACCTGCACCAGGCTGGGAAGACTGAATCTGCAATAGGTAAGCAGGTTGGTGTGAAGAAATCAACTGTGGGAGCAATTATTAGAAAATGGAAGACATACAAGACCACTGATAATCTCCCTTGATCTGGGGCTCCACGCAAGATCTCACCCCGTGGGGTCAAAATGATCACGAGAACAGTGAGCAAAAATCCCAGAACCACACGGGGGGACCTAGTGAATGACCTGCAGAGAGCTGGGACCAAAGTTACAAAGGCTACCATCAGTAACACACTACGCCGCCAGGGACTCAAATCCTGCAGTGCCAGATGTGTCCCCCTGCTTAAGCCAGTACATGTCCAGGCCCGTCTGAAGTTTGCTAGAGAGCATTTGGATGATCCAGAAGAGGATTGGGAGAATGTCATATGGTCAGATGAAACCAAAATAGAACTTTTTGGTAAAAACTCAACTTGTCGTGTTTGGAGGAGAAAGAACACCATACCTACTGTGAAGAATGGGGGTGAAAACTTCATGCTTTGGGGCTGTTTTTCTGCAAAGGGACCAGGACGACTGATCCGTGTAAAGGAAAGTATGAATGGGGCCATGTATCGTGAGATTTTGAGTGAAAACCTCCTTCCACCAGCAAGGGCATTGAAGGTGAAACGTGGCTGGGTCTTTCAGCATGACAGTGATCCCAAACACACCGCCCGGGCAACGAAGGAGTGGCTTCGTAAGAAGCATTTCAAGGTCCTGGAGTGGCCTAGCCAGTCTCCAGATCTCAACCCCATAGAAAATCTTTGGAGGGAGTTGAAAGTCCGTGTTGCCCAGCGACAACCCCAAAACATCACTGCTCTAGAGGAGATCTGCATGGAGGAATGGGCCAAAATGCCAGCAACAGTGTGTGAAAACCTTTTGAAGACTTACAGAAAACGTTTGACCTCTGTCATTGCCAACAAAGGGTATATAACAAAGTATTGAGATGACCTTTTGTTATTGACCAAATACTTATTTTACCAAGGAATTTACCAATTAATTCATTAAAAATCCTTCAAAGTGATTTTATGGATTTTTTTTCTCATTTTGTCTCTCATAGTTGAGGTATACCTATGATGAAAATTGGAGACCTCTCTCATCTTTTAAGTGGGAGAACTTGCACAATTGGTGGCTGACTAAATACTTTTTTGCCCCACTGTATATGTACATATGTATACTTGCTGCTCTTGTTTTTTTTTTCTCTTGCCTTCTGATTGTTGCTCTGAGTGTTGCTATCCCTGCGCTGTTGCAATCCTGGAATTTCCCCATTGTGGGACTAATAAAGGCTTGTCTTATCTTCCCTTAAATAAAATAATAATATTCAAGTAATATTTCCATTAACTGCATAAATCTGACGTACTTGTACTGGTCTGAGTTTGTGTTTGACTGATCTAACCCAGTGGAAAAACAATTTCATCTCTTTGACTATACAGTTATAATTTGCACTTGAAATGAGTTTTTCTTTTGGTTCAGTGTACCAGGTGGAGGAATTGTCTGCTCTAGCCAGTTAGCCATTAGCCCCTGCTAGCATCTCCAACAGGAAACAATGCAGTATGTGGTTATTTGTGTATCAAAACACCATCATGACATGTTCAGAAATAGAAGTTGGACAGCGCTGTGTGTACAACCGACTAGAAGAGGCATCTAAAAGAGAATTACTTATAAATAGTACATTTTATACTACTGTTGATGTTCTGGGCATGGGCTGACCATCACGTCACAGCCGGTGACAAATCAGAAATGTTCACTGAACGAGACCTAGTGAGATCATGGTGGGCCCTAACAAAGCAACAAGGTTATGTTTTTTTAGTGTTTTTATTGATAGCCACTCCAGATAGAGAAATTCATGTGTAAAAACACTGAAAAAGTAAAATTTTCATCCTGTGTCCTTTGAGACCTCAGGGATCGATGTTAGCATGTGGAAAAATAATTTTGTCCCCTTTGAATGACTTGTTGAATCTGAAACAGATTCATCACTGCTGCAACAAACAAAGAACTGGGCAGCTCGGTGGAGCAGTGGTTAGCACTGTGGCAGCACAGTAAGAAGGTCATGGGTTCGATTCCACCCCTGACCATCGGTGACCCCTCCATGTGGAGTTTGCATGTTCTCCCCGTGTCTACGTGGGTTTTCTCCGCGTATTCTTTTTTTCTCCCACAAGCCAAAGACATGCATGTTAGGATAATTGGCATCAACTGGGGATTCTAAATTTTCCTTAGGTATGAATGTGAGAGTGAATGGTTGTCTTTCTGTCTGTGATGGACTGGCGATCTGTGCAGGGTATACCCTGCCTCTCACCCAAAGATGCTGGGATAGGCTCCAGACCCCCCCCTTCCCACTCGACCCGAAAGGGATTAAGCGGCAGAGGATGGATGAATAAGAACTATTTGTTTACAGGTGTTGACTTTTTCACCAGTCAGTGTATTTATTCTTTCTGAGTTTTCTATTACTCGCATGTTCTGTGCGTCTTTGTCCCTCCAGATGCTCCACAGCTACATGACTGTAAGGAGGAGGAGGTTCTCACTCTCCAGCAGCTCTGCAACCAGGAGAGGAACTCCAATTTAGACCAGGAGGAACAAGATGCTGTACAGGTTAAAGAGGAAGAAGAAGAACTCTGTAGCAGCCAGGTGGAAGAAGACTTTGGACTGAAACAAGAGACTGATGCCTTCATGGTGACTCCGACTGATGAGGACAGTGACAAGAGTGAAACTGAACCAAACAGTGAGCAGCTTCTCTCTCACAACTCTCCTGACACTGAGAGCCAAGACCAGGGAGCAGGTAAGAATGTAAACCCAGGATCAAGTCAACATGAAGAGCCACAGCCAAATAAGAGACTTCACAGAAAGAGAAGTGACCGTAACAATGTGGACAACTCCTCCATGTCAGAGAATCAGTGTGATACTGACACAGGTGAAAAGTCTGTAAATTGTTCTGATAATGACAAAGACTGTAAAAATGAGTCCCAGAAGAAGAAACATCACACAGTTAAGTCACATGTTTGTAACACCTGTGGGAAAAGATTCAGTCAGAAGAGTGATTTATCAGTTCATGAGAGAATTCACACAGGTGAGAAGCCATTTTCTTGTGAAACATGTGGGCAGAGTTTTACTGCATGTGGTCATTTGAAAACTCACACAAGAATTCACACAGGTGAATTCAGGTGCCACGTAAAGAGGGAGGGCTGGGCCTAATTGAAATGAACCAGGCCTACAGGGCAACAATAATAAGCATTGGTCAATACCTAAAAAGCGCTAATGATGAGACGATGGAAAAGGTCACCCAACATCACGAAACCCTCAGTATTAACACATCTATAACTAAACAAGCCGAGACCTTTGCAGCAGATTTATTAGATAACATGAAAGCCAGTCAGCAAAACCCAGCAACAAAAATAGCTAGAAAGACGAGAGAAAAATACAGCAAAAGGACACAGGAGGAAAGAAAAGAAAGATGGAAACAACATAAGCGAGCAGGACGTTTCCAGGAGGAACTCAATAGGGATTATATTGATAGGGAAGAGACATTGCGCTGGATCAGGAATGGAGATCTGGGGTACGACGAGGAGAGACTAGTGGTTGGAGCACAAGACCAGGGACTTCTAACGAATGGTTTTAAAAAAATGGCAGGATTGTCACAGAGTGACAAATGTGGATTCTGTCATGTAGCGGTGGAGAGTGTAAGCCACCTGCTCTCCGGCTGCCAGGTCCTCATGGCCGATGGACACTACACTGCTCGCCACAATAAGATCTGCCGTTATATACACTGGAAAATATGCAAAGAATTCAAAATAGAAGTAAAAGGACCAGTATGGGAGCACGATCCAGAGCCAGTTAGCTCCAACGGAGATATTACCATCTTTTATGACAAGGAAATCCCAACTGGAAGACACATTGAAGGAGGAGCAATAAAACCGGACATAGTTATCTTGAACAAAAAGGGCAAAACTGCCCAATTAATCGATGTAACTATACCAAACGACTACGGCCTCAACAGAGCAGAAAGAGAAAAAATAACAAAATATCAAGACCTCAAAAACGACCTAAGGAGCACCTGGAATCTGCAGGATGCAGATATTATACCTGTGGTGGTGGGAGCAACTGGGATGGTTAAGAAGAACTTGAAAAAATATCTACAAGCAATACCCGGCTGCCCTAGCATCTGTGAAATACAGATCTCAGCAATCAGAGGAACAGTCTCTATCTTAAAGAGAGCCCTTGGATACAAAGCTTTTTAATTTAAAGTGTAATCATAGACCCCTGGCTGGGGCCCATTGCACTTGTAAGGAAATGAGATGGAAATAAATAAAACAGTGAGAAGCCATTTTCTTGTGAAACATGTGGACAAAGATTTAATCGGCATGATATTTTGAAAACTCACATGAGAATTCACACAGGTGAGAAGAACTGGTGGCCTTTTCCCTCAGGCTAGCCAGCGAGTCCCCCGGGTCACGGATGGGGGCACCCCCTCACTATGAGTAATCATGGCGAGGGTAGCTTTGAATAACCAATAAGAAGCCGTGGACGATGAGGAACCCAATATGAAAAATGAATAAAACAGGAAAAAGATGCTGGAAAGGTACTGACCAGGATAAAATGGTCCCCTCAGCTCGTTTCCGCACTAGGCGGGCTGTTGAGAGCAATGGTGCAGCTTCGTCTTCGAGTGTCACAAACACTCAACCGAGATCCCCATCAGACCAGCACAGATCTGGTCCTGGGCCCCAACAAGATCAAAAAAGGACTAAATGGTATACAAGAAAAGAAGAAACTGTAAAATGGTCCCTTGAGGAGAAGAAAATTATTCTGTCCTGCTACGCCTATTCAAGGTATGAGAAGTGGGGCAGAAGGAAAAAGCATATATTTGAGGAGAAGATCAGAGAATCCGAGCTACCACCAGAAAAGAAAGCAGCCACCACCACCTCCAAATTAACATCTATAGTCTCTCAGGTCTCAAAATACCTAGGACAAGAAGAAATAGAAAAGATCAAATATGAAGCTCAAGCCCAAGCAATAAAAGACTATCAAGATGCCAACCTATTTGAACAACAAGAATACAAACAAAGTCAGTGGAGCATGGAGGAAAGGTGAGTTTTAATATGGGCAACCGAGTACGCCAAGATGAAATACAGCAACCAGCGGGAACGATGCAATGAGTGGCAGCGAATCTTTTTCCATCACTGCCCGGATAAAACTGGTGTACCCCGAGCCAAACTCACAACCCAGAGACACAACTTCCTCACCCAAAGGTGCTTCACAGAGCAACAATTGGAGTACATGCATACCAAAATAGAAAAAATGGCACAGAATAACATCTGCCCAGTTGAGTGTCCACTACCACTACCACTAATTGAAAAACCTCTGGAACAACCTTGTCAAACACACCCTACAGAGGTGCCACCAAGCCACCCAGGTGAATCCCCTGCAACTTCTGGCTCAGAATCAGAACATCCTGATGAAGCAACAAGGGGGAGTGTAGACCAGGATCCAATAAGGAAACAGATCAACCCCCAAATAGAAATGAGCCAAGATCAACTAGAAATGGAAGAGGAACTTGCCAACAAAATAGAAGAAACAAAAAAAAAAATGACAATGAAAGAACATCCTAAATTAATTAAGCTTAAAGAGAATAAAGAATTCAAATTACTACTCCAAAAGGTCAACAGAGGCCTATGTGAACTTATACCTCAGGGGGTCAGTCTGACAGAGCTTAACTGCATAAACTTTGGTGCAGCGTGGTATGTGCAGAGTAAGCTAGCTCCACAGCATAAAGAAAAAAATGAACGTCGAACCAAAACAAAAATCTCCACACCCATTTGGAAAAACAAACTTCAAGGAAAAATTAATCGATTTAGGGCAGAAATTTCTCAAATGACTTATTACATACAGAACCAAAACTGCACTACTAAATTACTGAGAGTAATCAACAGAATCCAAGAAAAATATAACATTAGGAAAGAGCAAATAATAGGAAAAATAGCAGAGCACCAGGCGCAAGTCAAGGCCCTAGCAGCCCAAATCAGAAACAGGCAACGGAGAGAGAACTCAAAACTGATCAATAAATTATTTGCAGAGAACCCAAAACAAGTCTACAGGAGGTTTATAGATGATGCCATTGAAATAGAGGCACCTCCTGAAAAAACCCAACTGGAAACGTTCTGGAGAAATCTGTTTGAGGACCCAGTGCAACATAAAAATAATAATTGGATTCAAACCATTGCTGAGAAAATTAAGGGAAAACAACAGATGCCCTCATTAAAAATCACAGAAGAAACAGCTCAAGAAAAAATCAGGAAATACCTTAACTTCAAATCCCCTGGAATAGATAAAATACTGAACTTCTGGCTCAAAAAGATAACAGCACTGCACAAACACTACGCAGAGGCATTTAGCCGACTTGTTAGGGGAGAGGAAGAAGCACCAGAGTGGTTCACATATGGAAACACCATACTCCTGCCCAGGAGTTTTGAAACCCAACAAGTCAATAAATACAGACCCATCTGTTGCCTCCCGACCACATACAAATGGCTGACAGGACTCATTACTGAGGCCATTTATGAACATTTGGATGCAGAAAACTACTTGCAACCACAGCAAAAAGGCTGCATAAGAAATAAGCTGGGAGCCAAAGAACAACTGCTCATTAATAAAACCATCCTGGAAGACTGCTGACATAATGCACGGCTCAGGAGACACACACGCAGGCTCAGGGTAGATTTAATAGCTTTATTGACAACAAGTGTGTATGAGTGCGTGCATGTGAGATGTGTATGTGTTGGTGGCGACGTCTGCGTCAGGCACGGGGGCAGGAGGCCGTTCAGCCGGACAACCCTATGGGAGAAGCAGAGGGAGAAGGGTAACGGGCACCACACCAACACAGGAGATATGACAATGACCGTAGGCTTACCTGGTTTGGGCAGGTGGCTGGCACAGCAAAGGCGTAGCCCGGTAGACAGCGACCTGGAGCGCCTGATGCAGCAGCGAGGAGGCGGTGGCTGGAGGAAGTAGTCCGCCGCCGGGAAATCCACCTGTGCACAGGGGAGGAGACTGGAAGGAGAAGGTAAGAGAATCTTACTTGCTATCTTGCTTGGTGAAGGGGATTCCTTGCAGCAAGGGAAGCCAACGAAGACAGACGGCTTCAGGCCGAAGCCCAGGGCGATGCGGCTTAAATCCCTCGCCGCTGACGAAGCGCAGGTGTGCGTGCAGCTGGCGCCGCTGATGAGCGGCGAGATGTGACAGTACTCCCCCCTCTAGCAGCGCCTCCTGGCGATGGTTTCTCCAGGGGAGCTCGGTGGAACTCAGTGATGAGAGATGGATCCAACACAAACGACGAGGGCACCCATTGCCTATGTTCAGGTCCATAGCCCTCCCAATCCACTAAGTACTGTAACCCGCGACCCCAGCACCGGGAGTCCAGGATGGAAGAGACTGGCCAGGCCGGATGACCATCAATCATCCGGGGTGCGGGCTGCGCAGCAGGGGGAGGGCAAAGGGGGTCGGAGACTGCCAGCTTCACCTTGGAAACGTGGAAGGTGGGATGGATGCGGAGGGAGGGGGGAATAGCCACACGCACAGCCACCGGGTTGATAATCCTGGTGATGGGGTATGGGCCCATAAAACGCTGTGCCAACTTCCTCCTCTCACCCTTTAAAACAACGTCCTGGGTAGACACGTAGACACGTTGGCCTACCTGGTAGGCTGGGGCAGGTCTTCTGTGCCGGTCCGCCGTAGACTTGTTGCGCTCCGCCGTGCGTAAAAGCGCATTGCGCGCCGACGCCCAGATGGAGCGGCACCGCCTGAGGTGCGCCCGAACTGAGGGGACAGTTACCTCACTCTCCTGCGTAGGGAACAGAGGGGGGTCGTAGCCCTGGGCCGCCTTAAATGGGGACATCCCAGTGGCAGAAGATCGGGCGGTATTTTGGGCGTACTCCACCCAGGCGAGATGAGTGCTCCAGGACGCAGGTTTGGATGTTGTGACGCAGCGGAGCGCAGCCTCCAGCTCCTGATTGGTCCGCTCACACTGCCCGTTGGATTGGGGGTGATGGCCGGAGGAGAGGCTTACCTTGGCTCCCAGGGCGTTGCAGAAAGACCTCCAAACCTCTGAGGAAAACTGGGGGCCCCGGTCCGAGACCACGTCTACCGGAATCCCGTGCAGCCTGACCACGTGCTGGACAAGGAGGTCCGCCATCTCCAAGGCGGATGGAAGCCCTCGTAATGGGATGAAGTGAGCAGTCTTGGAGAAACGATCTACGATGGTCAGGACTGTGTCGAAGGTGTTAGAGACCGGGAGACTGGTGACGAAGTCCAGGGTGATATGCGACCAGGGCCTGCCAGGGACGGGCAGGGGCTGGAGCAGACCTGCTGGAGGGGCATTACCTGATTTACTGGTGGCGCAGACGGGGCAGGCCCGGGCGTAGCGGGCAGCGTCCTTCCGCAGGCCCGGCCACCAGAAGGATCGTTGAAGTAAGTCAATCATCCGGGAGGAACCAGGGTGGCAGTTGAGCTTTGACGTGTGCAGCCAGTGGATGACCTCCCCCCGAACCGTGGACGGCACAAAAAGCCTCCCCTCCGGTCCACCGCCAGGGTCTGGTTCCGATTCCTGCGCCTTCCGGATCTTACTTTCGATGTCCCAAGTGACAGCTCCCACGATGCACGACCTGGGCAAGATGGTGTGGGCTACGTCCTCAGACGCCTCAGGGGCAAATTGCCTAGAGAGGGCGTCAGGCAGGCCGTTCTTGGAGCCAGGCCTAAAGGTGATGTTGAAGCGGAACCTGGCGAAGAACAAGGACCAGCGCGCCTGGCGGGCGTTCAGACGCTTGGCAGATCTCAAATACTCCAAGTTCTTGTGGTCGGTTAGAACCACGAACGGCAGGGCCGCCCCCTCTTGCCAGTGACGCCACTCCTGCAGCGCGAGCTTGATGGCGAGGAGCTCTCTGTCCCCCAAGTCGTAATTTCGCTCCGCCAGGGACAAGCGCCGAGAGAAGAAGGCGCAGGGCCGTTTGGTCCTGTCGTCAGGTGACCGCTGAGATAACACCGCCCCCACCCCCGTGTCCGAAGCGTCCACCTCCACGATGCATTGCAGCGAGGGATCGACTTGGCTGAGGACCCGGGAGGAGGAGAACTCCGCCTTCAGCGCCTGGAAAGCAGCTGCGGCCTCTTCAGTCCACCGGAACGGGACCTTAGGGGACGTGAGGCGGGTCAGAGGGCCGACGATGGTACCAAAGTTCGGGACAAAGCGGCGGTAGAAGTTGGCAAACCCAGTAAACTGTTGTACCTGTTTCCTTGACGTAGGAGTGGGCCATTCCACCACCGCTTTCACCTTCGCTGGGTCCGGAAGCACCTGGTCGTGGGAGATGATGAACCCGAGGAAGGACGTAGTCTTAGCGTAAAACTCACATTTCTCAGCCTTGACATATAACCGGTTCTCCAGCAGCCTTTGGAGGACCCACCTCACATGGACCCGGTGCTCGTCCCTGGATCTGGAGAAGATGAGGATGTCATCCAGGTAGACGAACACAAACAGGCCGATGAAGTCCCGGTGGACGTCATTTATAAGGCGCTGAAAGACGGCTGGAGCGTTGGTCAACCCGAACGGCATAACCAGGTACTCAAAATGGCCGTTCGGGGTACGGAAGGCTGTCTTCCACTCGTCTCCCTCCCGGATCCGTACGAAGTGGTATGCGCTGCGAAGATCCAGCTTGGTGAACCAAGTCGCCCCCTGGAGGGAGTGGAAGGCGGTGTCCATTAGGGGCAAGGTGTAGCGATCCTTCTCCGTGAAGTCATTCAGGGCGTGATAGTCAATACAAGGACAAAGGGAGCCGTCCTTCTTGCCCACGAAGAAGAACCCAGTGCCTAATAGAGATGACGAGGGACGGATGATTCAGCACTCAGCGATTCCTTGAGATAAGAATTCATAGCCTCCTTCTCCGGCGCAGACAGGCTGTAGAGTCGCCCCGAGGGTAAGGGTGCCCCCTGGCGGATGTTTATAGCACAGTCGTAGGGCCTGTGCGGGGGAAGAGACATCGCCTTGGATTTGCTGAATACCATACCCAGGTCGTGAAACTCCGATGGCACCAGGGTGAGATCCGGAGGCGCGGCGTCCTTGGGAGTAGGAGGAGAGGACGGGGCGCAGGCAGCGGATTGCAGGCAGGTGCTCATACAGAAGGAACTCCAAGCGGACACTCTGGCGGACTTCCAGTCCAGGACAGGATTGTGGAGGCGGAGCCATGGGTATCCAAGAATGACGGGTGACACAGAGTTAGGTAGGACGTAAAAGGAGACCTCCTCCCGGTGGTTTCCAGAGATAATCACTGGGACAGGGACGGTCTGATGTGTAACTTTCCCCAGGGACACATGGGAGAGATTAACTAGGGCGAGAGGAGACTTGAGGGTTTGGCAACGGATGCCCAATCGGGTTGCCAGACTTTGTGAAATAAAGCTGCCCTCCGCGCCCGAGTCCACCAGTGCGTGAGTGAGGTGCCCTGTGGGGTTATGACAAAATCGGATGGGCAGCATCAATTGAGTGAGGGGAGTTAACCAATTAGCGTCTGCGAGGCCCCCTACAGTGACTCGCGGACCTCCCCGTTTGGCTTTTGTGGACAAAGCTCCACCGTGTGTTGGCTGTCTCCGCAATACATACAGAGTCCCAACTCACGACGGCGTTGTTTCTCCGCTGGGGGGAGCTTTGTCCAGCCTGTCACCATCGGCTCCGACTCCTCGGAGTACCCCGGTGACGGCAACGCCAGGGGGCGAGCTTGGGACAGGCGAAACGAGGCACCTCGAGGGCGAGAAGAAGACGACTTCCGCTCCGAGGCACACTCGCGCAACCTGTTATCCAAGCTGATGGCTAGGGAAGTTAGCTCCACTAAAGTCTCCCGGATGTCCCGTCCAGCCAGTTCATCCCTCAGACCAGCGCTGAGACTGCGAAGGAAGATGCCGCAGAGAGAACGTTCTCCCCAGCCGACCTCCTCCGCAGCGACCCGGAAGTCGATCGCGTAGTCAGCTGCCGACCGGCTTCCCTGCTGAAGGCTGAGAAGCCGATCGACCTGAACGCTTTCTGTACGCGAATGATCAAATACTTCCAGAAACAGTCTCACGAATTGGCCATAGGTGAGGGTGGCGTAACTGGGCTTCACCATAACGGCGTAAGCCCAGGTAAGCACTCGCCCCTCCAAGAGGTTCCCTATGTAGCCAATCCGGCTATGGTCTGAGGGAAAGTCTCCGGGCACACGGTGAAACACGGACTCACACTGCATGATAAACCCCCGCGCTCCACCGAGCTTACCGCTAAAGCGGGCGGGGGTCGGAATGGGTGTGAGCCGTGCCGGTGCCGCCGGAGCAGGCTGGACGGCCGCTGGAGCAGCAGGAGCCACGCCACCCTGACGGGCCGGGGGGAATGACTGTTGGGGGTCCAAGCGGTCCAGTCGGTTAGTTATTATGCTTAACTGATTTAAAATCACCTGTTGTTGGTGGGCTATTAGATCCACCCGAGCCTCGAGGGTGGAAAGACGGCGTGCGAGCCCGCTGTCTGCCGAGCCACTCTGCTGAAGCCGTACTGACATAATGCATGGCTCAGGAGACACACACACAGGCTCAGGGTAGATTTAATAGCTTTATTGACAACAAGTGTGTATGAGTGCGTGTATGTGAGATGTGTATGTGTTGGTGGTGGCGTCTGCGTCAGGCACGGGGGCAGGAGGCCGTTCAGCCGGACAACCCTATGGGAGAAGCAGAGGGAGAAGGGTAACGGGCACCACACCAACACAGGAGATATGACAATGACCGTAGGCTTACCTGGTTTGGGCAGGTGGCTGGCACAGCAAAGGCGTAGCCCGGTAGACAGCGACCTGGAGCGCCTGATGCAGCAGCGAGGAGGCGGTGGCTGGAGGAAGTAGTCCGCCGCCGGGAAATCCACCTGTGCACAGGGGAGGAGACTGGAAGGAGAAGGTAAGAGAATCTTACTTGCTATCTTGCTTGGTGAAGGGGATTCCTTGCAGCAAGGGAAGCCAACGAAGACAGACGGCTTCAGGCCGAAGCCCAGGGCCTGAAGCCGGCTTAAATCCCTCGCCGCTGACGAGGCGCAGGTGTGCGCGCAGGTGTGCGTGCAGCTGGCGCCGCTGATGAACGGCGAGATGTGACAACTGCAAGAGGCGTGAGAGAAATTTAAGCATGGCGTGAATCGACTACAAAAAGGCATTCAACAGCATCCCCCACTCCTGGATAATACACTGTCTGGAGCTGTATAACAGCCCAGAGATTAAAACTTTTCTGGAGGTCCAGATGGCTAAGTGGAAAACCACAATTACGCTTATGAGGTGAGAAGTATGGTGTTTCACATATGGAAACACCATACTCCTGCCCAAGAGTCTTGAAACCCAACAAGTCAATAAATTCAGACCCATCTGTTGCCTCCCGACCACATACAAATGGCTGACAGGAATCATTACTGAGGCCATTTATGAACATCTGGATGCCTAAAACTACTTGCAACCACAGCAAAAAGGCTGTATAAGAAATAAGCTGGGAGCCAAAGAACAACTGCTCATTAATAAAACCATCCTGGAAGACTGTAAGAGGCGTGAGAGAAATTTAAGCATGTCGTGGATCGACTACAAAAAGGCATTCGACAGCATCCCCCACTCCTGGATAATACGCTGTCTGGAGCTGTATAACATCAGCCCAGAGATTAAAACTTTTCTGGAGGTCCAGATGGCTAAGTGGAAAACCACAATTACGCTTAACCACAAAGAAGGACAAATAACAATCCCAGACATCAGGATCCAGCGAGGAATATTCCAGGAGGACAGCCTCTCGCCACTGCACTTCTGTCTGTGTATTGACCCCTTAAGCAAAATCTTATCAGACCTTGACATCGGGTATGATTTAAGCAAAGGCAGAACAAGAAAAGGGAGGAAGAGAGTGAATCATCTGCTCTACATGGACGACCTCAAGCTCTACGCAGAATCTGAACAGAAACTGAATCAACTTGTCAGTACCGTTCACATGTTTTCAAAAGACATCTCCATGGAATTTGGACTTGACAAGTGTGCAAAATGTACAATAAAAAAAGGAAAGAAAACAGCATCAGAAAACATCCAAATAGAAGACAATAAGCATATCAAAGACCTGGCAGGGGAATCAGCATATAAATATCTGGGCATAGAAGAAAACACAACTATTGAACACAGAAAAATGAGGGAAATGGTCAAAAAAGAATACCAACATCGCCTAAAGAAAATCTGTAAATCAAATTTAACACCTAAAAATAAGATCACTGCAATAAACCAGTTGGCAGTACCAGTTGCCACATATGGATTTGGGGTGATAGACTGGCCACAGGGGGAACTGGATAAGTTGGATGTTCGGACCAGGAAGACCCTAACCCTTCATAAGGTAACATACAGAAACTAATGCCTAGATAGGATATATATGCCACGTAAAGAGGGAGGGCTGGGCCTAATTGAAATAAACCAGACCTACAGGGCAACAATAATAAGCATTGGTCAATATCTAAAAAGTGCCAATGATGAGACGGTGGAAAAGGTCACCCAACATCATGAAACCCTCAGTATTAACACATCCGTAACTAAACAAGCCGAGATCTTTGCAGGAGATTTATTAGATAACATGAAAGCCAGTCAGCAAAACCCAGCAACAAAAATAGCTAGAAAGATGAGAGAAAAATACAGCAAAAGGACACAGGAGGAAAGAAAAGAAAGATGGAAACAACATAAGCGAGCAGGACGTTTCCAGGAGGAACTCAATAGGGATTATATCGATAGGGAAGAGACATTGCGCTGGATCAGGAATGGAGATCTGGGGTACGACGAGGAGAGACTAGTGGTTGGAGCACAAGACCAGGGACTTCTAACCAATGGCTTTTAAAAAATGGCAGGATTGTCACAGAGTGACAAATGTCGATTCTGTCATGTAGCGGTGGAGAGTGCAAGCCACCTTCTCTCCGGTTGCCAGGTCCTTATGGCCGATGGACACTACACTGCTCACCACAACAAGATCTGCTGTTAACATACACTGGAAAATATGCAAAGAGTTAAAAATAGAAGTAAAAGGACCAGTATGGGAACACGATCCAGAGCCAGTCAGTGCCAACGGAGATACCACCATCTATTATGACAAGGAAATCCCAACTGGAAGACACATTGAAGGAGGAGCAATAAAACTGGACATAGTTATCTTGAACAAAAAGGACAAAACTGCCAAAATAATAGATGTAACCATACTGAATGACTACGGCCTCAACAGAGCAGAAAGAGAAAAAATAACAAAATATCAAGACCTCAAAAATGACCTAAGGACTACCTGGAACCTGCAGGAAGCAGACATAATACCTGTGGTGGTGGGAGCAACTGGGATGGTGAAGAAAAACCTAAAAAAAAATATCTACAGGCGATACCCGGCTGTCCTAGTATCTGTGAAATACAGATCTCGACACTAAGAGGAACAGTCTCTATCTTGAAGAGAGCCCTCGGATATAAAGCTTTGTGATTTAAAGTGTAACCATAGACCCCTGGTTGGGGTCCATTACACTTGTAATGAAATGAGATATAAATAAATAAAACAGTGAGAAGCCATTTTCTTGTGAAACATGTGCACAAAGATTTATTCGGCATGATCATTTGAAACGCCACATGAGAACTCACACAGGTGAGAAACCATTTTCTTGTGAAACATGTGGTCAAAGATTTAGTCTCCATGGTACTTTGAAAAGTCACATGAGAATTCACACAGGAAAGAAAACAGCATCAGAAAACATCCAAATAGAAGACAATAAGCATATCAAAGACCTGGCAGGGGAATCAGCATATAAATATCTGGGCATAGAAGAAAACACAACTATTGAACACAGAAAAATGAGGGAAATGGTCAAAAAAGAATACCAACATCGCCTAAAGAAAATCTGTAAATCAAATTTAACACCTAAAAATAAGATCACTGCAATAAACCAGTTGGTAGTACCAGTTGCCACATATGGATTTGGGGTGATAGACTGGCCACAGGGGGAACTGGACAAGTTGGATGTTCGGACCAGGAAGACCCTAACCCTTCATAAGGTAACATACAGAAACCAATGCCTAGATAGGATATATATGCCACGTAAAGAGGGAGGACTGGGCCTAATTGAAATAAACCAGGCCTACAGGGCAACAATAATAAGCATTGGTCAATATCTAAAAAGTGCCAATGATGAGACGGTGGAAAAGGTCACCCAACATAATGAAACCCTCAGTATTAACACATCCATAACTAAACAAGCCGAGACCTTTGCAGGAGATTTATTAGATAACATGAAAGCCAGTCAGCAAAACCCAGCAACAAAAATAGCTAGAAAGACGAGGGAAAAATACAGCAAAAGGACACAGGAGGAAAGAAAAGAAAGATGGAAACAACATAAGCGAGCAGGACGTTTCCAGGAGGAACTCAACAGGGAGTACATCGATAGGGAAGAGACATTGCGCTGGATCAGGAATGGAGATCTGGGGTACGACGAGGAGAGACTAGTGGTTGGAGCACAAGACCAGGGACTTCTAACCAATGGCTTTAAAAAAATGGCAGGATTGTCACAGAGTGACAAATGTCGATTCTGTCATGTAGCGGTGGAGAGTGCAAGCCACCTTCTCTCTGGTTGCCAGGTCCTTATGGCCAATGGACACTACACTGCTCGCCACAACAAGATCTGCTGTTACATACACTGGAAAATATGCAAAGAGTTAAAAATAGAAGTAAAAGGACCAGTATGGGAACACGATCCAGAGCCAGTCAGCACCAACGGAGATACCACCATCTATTATGACAAGGAAATCCCAACTGGAAGACACATTGAAGGAGGAGCAATAAAACCGGACATAGTTATCTTGAACAAAAAGGACAAAACTGCCAAAATAATAGATGTAACCATACCGAACGACTACGGCCTCAACAGAGCAGAAAGAGAAAAAATAACAAAATATCAAGACCTCAAAAATGACCTAAGGAGCACCTGGAATCTGCAGGAAGCAGACATAATACCTGTGGTGGTGGGAGCAACTGGGATGGTTAAGAAAAACCTAAAAAAATATCTACAGGCGATGCCCGGCTGTCCTAGTATCTGTGAAATACAGATCTCGGCATTAAGAGGAACAGTCTCTATCTTGAAGAGAGCCCTCGGATATAAAGCTTTGTGATTTAAAGTGTAACCATAGACCCCTGGTTGGGGCCCATTACACTTGTAATGAAATGAGATATAAATAAATAAAACAGTGAGAAGCCATTTTCTTGTGAAACATGTGCACAAAGATTTATTCGGCATGATCATTTGAAACGCCACATGAGAACTCACACAGGTGAGAAACCATTTTCTTGTGAAACATGTGGTCAAAGATTTAGTCTCCATGGTACTTTGAAAATTCACATGAGAATGCACACAGGTGAGAAGCCTGGTGGCCTTTTCCCTCAGGCTAGCCAGCGCGTCCCCCGGGTCGCGGATGGGGGGTACCCCCTCAATATGAGTAATCATGGCGAGGGTAGCTTCGAATAACCAATAAGAAGCCGTGGACGATGAGGAACCAAATATGAAAAATGAATAATACAGGAAAAAGATGCTGGAAAGGTACTGACCAGGATAAAACGGTCCCCTCAGCTCGTTTCTGCACTAGGCGGGCTGTTGAGAGCGATGGTGCAGCTTCGTCTTCGAGTGTCACAAACACTCAACCGGGATCCCCATCAGACCAGCACAGATCTGGTCCTGGGCCCCAACAAGATCAAAAAAGGACTAAACGGTATACGAGAAAAGAAGAAACTGTAAAATGGTCCCTTGATGAGAAGAAAGTTATTCTGTCCTGCTACGCCTATTCAAGGTATGAGAAGTGGGGCAGAAGGAAAAAGCATGTATTTGAGGAGAAGATCAGAGAATCCGAGCTACCACCAGAAAAGAAAGCAGCCACCACCATCTCCAAATTAACATCTATAGTCTCTCAGGTCTCAAAATACTTACAACAAGAAGAAATAGAAAAGATTAAATATGAAGCTCAAGCCCAAGCAATAAAAGACTATCAAGATGCCAACCTATTTGAACAACAAGAATACAAACAAAGTCAGTGGAGCATGGAGGAAAGATGGGTTTTAATATGGGCAACCGAGTACGCCAAGATGAAACACAGCAACCAGCGGGAACGATGCAATGAGTGGCAGCGAATCTTTTTCCATCACTGCCCGGATAAAGCTGGCGTACCCCGAGCCAAACTCACAACCCAGAGACACAACTTCCTCACCCAAAGGTACTTCACAGAGCAACAATTGGAGTACATGCACACTGAAATAGGAAAAATGGCACAGAATAACATCTGCCCAGTTGAGTGTCCGCTACCATTACCATTAACTGAAAAACCTCTGGAGCAACCTTGTCAAACACACCCTACAGAGGTGCCACCAGGCCACCCAGGCGAATCCCCTGCAACTTCGGGCTCAGAATCAGAACATCCTGATGAAGCAACAAGGGGGAGTGTAGACCAGGATCCAATAAGGAAACAGATCAACCCCCAAATAGAAATGAGCCAACATCAACTAGAAATGGAAGAGGAACTTGCCAACAAAATAGAAGAAACAAAAAAAATGACAATGAAAGAACGTCCTAGATTAATTAAGCTAAAAGAGAATAAAGAATTCAAATTACTACTGCAAAAGGTCAACAGAGGCCTATGTGACCTTGTACCTCAGGGGGTCAGTTTGACAGAGCTTAACTGCATAAACTTTGGTGCAGCGTGGTATGTGCAGAGTAAGCTAGCTCCACAGCATAAAGAAAAAACTGAACGTCAAACCAAAACAAAAATCTCTACACCCATTTGGAAAAATAAACTTCAAGGAAAAATTAATCAATTTAGGGCAGAAATTTCTCAAATGACTTACTACATACAGAACCAAAACTGCAATACTAAATTACTGAGAGTAATCAACAGAATCCAAAAAAAATACAACATTAGGAAAGAGCAAATAATAGGAAAAATAGCAGAGCACCAGGCGCAAGTCAAGGCCCTAGCAGCTCAAATCAGAAACAGGCAACGGAGAGAGAACTCAAAACTGATAAATAAATTATTTGCACAGAACCCAAAGCAAGTCTACAGGAGGTTGATAGATGAAACTATTGAAGTAGAGGTACCTCCTGAGAAAACCCAACTGGAAACATTCTGGAGAAATCTGTTTGAGGACCCAGTTCAACATAAAAATAATAATTGGATTCAAACCATTGCTGAGAAAAATAAAGGAAAACAACAGATGCCCTCACTAAAAATCACAGAAGAAACAGCTCAAGAAAAAATCAGGAAATACCTTAACTTCAAATCCCCTGGAATAGATAAAATACCAAACTTTTGGCTCAAAAAAATAACAGCACTACACAAACACTACGCAGAGGCATTTAACCGACTTGTTGGGGGAGAGGAAGAAGCACCAGAGTGGCTCACATATGGAAACACCATACTCCTGCCCAAGAGTCTTGAAACCCAACAAGTCAATAAATACAGACCCATCTGTTGCCTCCCGACCACATACAAATGGCTGACAGGAATCATTACTGAGGCCATTTATGAACATCTGGACTCAGAAAACTACTTGCAGCCACAGCAAAAAGGCTGCATAAGAAATAAGCTGGGAGCCAAAGAACAACTACTCATTAATAAAACCATCCTGGAAGACTGCAAGAGGCGTGAGAGAAATTTAAGCGTGGCGTGGATCGACTACAAAAAGGCATTCGACAGCATCCCCCACTCCTGGATAATACGCTGTCTGGAGCTGTATAACATCAGCCCAGAGATTAAAACTTTTCTGGAGGTCCAGATGGCTAAGTGGAAAACTACAATTACACTTAACCACAAAGAAGGACAAATAACAATTCCAGACATCAGGATCCAGCGAGGAATATTTCAGGGGGACAGCCTTTCGCCACTGCTCTTCTGTCTTTGTGTCGACCCCTTAAGCAAAATCTTATCGGACCTTGACATCGGGTATGACCTAAGCAAAGGCAGAACAAAAAAAGGGAGCAAGAGAGTGAATCATCTACTCTACATGGACGACCTCAAGCTCTATGCAGAATCTGAACAGAAACTGAATCAACTTGTCAGTACCGTTCACATGTTTTCAAAAGACATCTGCATGGAATTTGGACTTGACAAGTGTGCAAAATGTACAATAAAAAAAGGAAAGAAAACGGCATCAGAAAATATCCAAATAGAAGACAATAAGCATATCAAAGACCTGGCAGGGGAATCGGCATATAAATATCTGGGCATAGAAGAAAACGCAACTATTGAACACAGAAAAATGAGGGAAATGGTCAAAAAAGAATACCAACATCGCCTAAAGAAAATCTGTAAATCAAATTTAACACCTAAAAATAAGATCACTGCAATAAACCAGTTGGCAGTACCAGTTGCCACATATGGATTTGGGGTGATAGACTGGCCACAAGGGGAACTGGATAAGTTGGATGTTCGGACCAGGAAGACCCTAACCCTTCATAAGGTAACATACAGAAACCAATGCCTAGATAGGATATATATGCCACGTAAAGAGGGAGGGCTGGGCCTAATTGAAATGAACCAGGCCTACAGGGCAACAATAATAAGCATTGGTCAATACCTAAAAAGCGCTAATGATGAGACGATGGAAAAGGTCACCCAACATCATGAAACCCTCAGTATTAACACATCTATAACTAAACAAGCCGAGACCTTTGCAGCAGATTTATTAGATAACATGAAAGCCAGTCAGCAAAACCCAGCAACAAAAATAGCTAGAAAGACGAGAGAAAAATACAGTAAAAGGACACAGGAGGAAAGAAAAGAAAGATGGAAACAACATAAGCGAGCAGGACGTTTCCAGGAGGAACTCAATAGGGATTATATTGATAGGGAAGAGACATTGCGCTGGATCAGGAATGGAGATCTGGGGTACGACGAGGAGAGACTAGTGATTGGAGCACAAGACCAGGGACTTCTAACCAATGGTTTTAAAAAAATGGCAGGATTGTCACAGAGTGACAAATGTCGATTCTGTCATGTAGCGGTGGAGAGTGTAAGCCACCTGCTCTCCGGCTGCCAGGTCCTCATGGCTGATGGACACTACACTGCTCGCCACAATAAGATCTGCCGTTATATACACTGGAAAATATGCAAAGAATTCAAAATAGAAGTAAAAGGACCAGTATGGGAGCACGATCCAGAGCCAGTTGGCTCCAACGGAGATATTACCATCTTTTATGACAAGGAAATCCCAACTGGAAGACACATTGAAGGAGGAGCAATAAAACCGGACATAGTTATCTTGAACAAAAAGGGCAAAACTGCCCAATTAATCGATGTAACTATACCAAACGACTACGGCCTCAACAGAGCAGAAAGAGAAAAAATAACAAAATATCAAGACCTCAAAAACGATCTAAGGAGCACCTGGAATCTGCAGGATGCAGATATTATACCTGTGGTGGTGGGAGCAACTGGGATGGTTAAGAAGAACTTGAAAAAATATCTACAAGCAATACCCGGCTGCCCTAGCATCTGTGAAATACAGATCTCAGCAATCAGAGGAACAGTCTCTATCTTAAAGAGAGCCCTTGGATACAAAGCTTTTTAATTTAAAGTGTAATCATAGACCCCTGGCTGGGGCCCATTGCACTTGTAAGGAAATGAGATGCAAATAAATAAAACAGTGAGAAGCCATTTTCTTGTGAAACATGTGGAAAAAGATTTAATCACCATAGTCATTTGAAAAGTCACATGAGAATTCACACAGGTGAGAATTCTCGCCACTGCTCTTCTGTCTGTGTATCGACCCCTCAGGAATGGAGATCTGGGGTACGACGAGGAGAGACTAGTGGTTGGAGCACAAGACCAGGGACTTCTAACGAATGGTTTTAAAAAAATGGCAGGATTGTCACAGAGTGACAAATGTCGATTCTGTCATGTAGCGGTGGAGAGTGTAAGCCACCTGCTCTCCGGCTGCCAGGTCCTCATGGCCGATGGACACTACACTGCTCGCCACAACAAGATCTGCCGTTATATACACTGGAAAATATGCAAAGAATTCAAAATAGAAGTAAAAGAACCAGTATGGGAGCACGATCCAGAGCCAGTTAGCTCCAACGGAGATATTACCATCTTTTATGACAAGGAAATCCCAACTGGAAGACACATTGAAGGAGGAGCAATAAAACCGGACATAGTTATCTTGAACAAAAAGGGCAAAACTGCCCAATTAATCGATGTAACCATACCAAACGACTACGGCCTCAACAGAGCAGAAAGAGAAAAAATAACAAAATATCAAGACCTCAAAAACGACCTAAGGAGCACCTGGAATCTGCAGGATGCAGATATTATACCTGTGGTGGTGGGAGCAACTGGGATGGTTAAGAAGAACTTGAAAAAATATCTACAAGCAATACCCGGCTGCCCTAGCATCTGTGAAATACAGATCTCAGCAATCAGAGGAACAGTCTCGATCTTAAAGAGAGCCCTTGGATACAAAGCTTTTTAATTTAAAGTGTAATCATAGACCCCTGGTTGGGGCCCATTGCACTTGTAAGGAAATGAGATGCAAATAAATAAAACAGTGAGAAGATCCTGATGAAGCAACAAGGGGGAGTGTAGACCAGGATCCAATAAGGAAACAGATCAACCCCCAAATAGAAATGAGCCAACATCAACTAGAAATGGAAGAGGAACTTGCCAACAAAATAGAAGAAACAAAAAAAATGACAATGAAAGAACGTCCTAAATTAATTAAGCTTAAAGAGAATAAAGAATTCAAATTACTACTGCAAAAGGTCAACAGAAGCCTATGTGACCTTGTACCTCAGGGGGTCAGTCTGACAGAGCTTAACTGCATAAACTTTGTTGCAGCGTGGTATGTGCAGAGTAAGCTAGCTCCACAGCATAAAGAAAAAACTGAACGTCAAACCAAAACAAAAATCTCCACACCCATTTGGAAAAATAAACTTCAAGGAAAAATTAATCAATTTAGGGCAGAAATTTCTCAAATGACTTATTACATACAGAACCAAAACTGCAATACTAAATTACTGAGAGTAATCAACAGAATCCAAGAAAAATACAACATTAGGAAAGAGCAAATAATTGGAAAAATAGCAGAGCACCAGGCGCAAGTCAAGACCCTAGCAGCTCAAATCAGAAACAGGCAACGGAGAGAGAACTCAAAACTGATAAATAAATTATTTGCACAGAACCCAAAACAAGTCTACAGGAGGTTGATAGATGAAACTATTGAAGTAGAGGTACCTCCTGAGAAAACCCAACTGGAAACATTCTGGAGAAATCTGTTTGAGGACCCAGTTCAACATAAAAATAATAATTGGATTCAAACCATTGCTGAGAAAAATAAGGGAAAACAACAGATGCCCTCATTAAAAATCACAGAAGAAACAGCTCAAGAAAAAATCAGGAAATACCTTAACTTCAAATCCCCTGGAATAGATAAAATACCAAACTTCTGGCTCAAAAAGATAACAGCACTACACAAACACTACGCAGAGGCATTTAACCGACTTGTTAGGGGAGAGGAAGAAGCACCAGAGTGGCTCACATATGGAAACACCATACTCCTGCCCAAGAGTCTTGAAACCCAACAAGTCAATAAATACAGACCCATCTGTTGCCTCCCGACCACATACAAATGGCTGACAGGAATCATTACTGAGGCCATTTATGAACATCTGGACTCAGAAAACTACTTGCAACCACAGCAAAAAGGCTGTATAAGAAATAAACTGGGAGCCAAAGAACAACTACTCATTAATAAAACCATCCTGGAAGACTGCAAGAGGCGTGAGAGAAACTTAAGCATGGCGTGGATCGACTACAAAAAGGCATTCGACAGCATCCCCCACTCCTGGGTAATACGCTGTCTGGAGCTGTATAACATCAGCCCAGAGATTAAAACTTTTCTGGAGGTCCAGATGGCTAAGTGGAAAACTACAATTACGCTTAACCACAAAGAAGGACAAATAACAATCCCAGACATCAGGATCCAGCGAGGAATATTCCAGGGGGACAGCCTTTCGCCACTGCTCTTCTGTCTGTGTATTGACCCCTTAAGCAAAATCTTATCAGACCTTGACATCGGGTATGACTTAAGCAAAGGCAGAACAAGAAAAGGGAGGAAGAGAGTGAATCATCTGCTCTACATGGACGACCTCAAGCTCTATGCAGAATCTGAACAGAAACTGAATCAACTTGTCAGTACCGTTCACATGTTTTCAAAAGACATCTCCACGGAATTTGGACTTGACAAGTGTGCAAAATGTACAATAAAAAAAGGAAAGAAAACAGCATCAGAAAATATCCAAATAGAAGACAATAAGCATATCAAAGACCTGGCAGGGGAATCGGCATATAAATATCTGGGCATAGAAGAAAACACAACTATTGAACACAGAAAAATGAGGGAAATGGTCAAAAAAGAATACCAACATCGCCTAAAGAAAATCTGTAAATCAAATTTAACACCTAAAAATAAGATCACTGCAATAAACCAGTTGGCAGTACCAGTTGCCACATATGGATTTGGGGTGATAGACTGGCCACAGGGGGAACTGGATAAGTTGGATGTTCGGACCAGGAAGACCCTAACCCTTCATAAGGTAACATACAGAAACCAATGCCTAGATAGGATATATATGCCACGTAAAGAGGGAGGGCTGGGCCTAATTGAAATGAACCAGGCCTACAGGGCAACAATAATAAGCATTGGTCAATACCTAAAAAGCGCTAATGATGAGACGATGGAAAAGGTCACCCAACATCATGAAACCCTCAGTATTAACACATCTATAACTAAACAAGCCGAGACCTTTGCAGCAGATTTATTAGATAACATGAAAACCAGTCAGCAAAACCCAGCAACAAAAATAGCTAGAAAGATGAGAGAAAAATACAGCAAAAGGACACAGGAGGAAAGAAAAGAAAGATGGAAACAACATAAGCGAGCAGGACGTTTCCAGGAGGAACTCAATAGGGATTATATTGATAGGGAAGAGACATTGCGCTGGATCAGGAATGGAGATCTGGGGTACGACGAGGAGAGACTAGTGGTTGGAACACAAGACCAGGGACTTCTAACCAATGGTTTTAAAAAAATGGCAGGATTGTCACAGAGTGACAAATGTCGATTCTGTCATGTAGCGGTGGAGAGTGTAAGCCACCTACTCTCCGGCTGCCAGGTCCTCATGGCCGATGGACACTACACTGCTCGCCACAACAAGATCTGCCGTTATATACACTGGAAAATATGCAAAGAATTCAAAATAGAAGTAAAAGGACCAGTATGGGAGCATGATCCAGAGCCAGTTAGCTCCAACGGAGATATTACCATCTTTTATGACAAGGAAATCCCAACTGGAAGACACATTGAAGGAGGAGCAATAAAACCGGACATAGTTATCTTGAACAAAAAGGACAAAACTGCCAAATTAATTGATGTAACCATACCAAAGGACTACGGCCTCAACAGAGCAGAAAGAGAAAAAATAACAAAATATCAAGACCTCAAAAACGACCTAAGGAGCACCTGGAATCTGCAGGATGCAGATATTATACCTGTGGTGGTGGGAGAAACTGGGATGGTTAAGAAGAACTTGAAAAAATATCTACAAGCAATACCCGGCTGCCCTAGCATCTGTGAAATACAGATCTCAGCAATCAGAGGAACAGTCTCTATCTTAAAGAGAGCCCTTGGATACAAAGCTTTTTGATTTAAAGTGTAATCATAGACCCCTGGTTGGGGCCCATTGCACTTGTAAGGAAATGAGATGCAAATAAATAAAACAGTGAGAAGCCATTTTCTTGTGAAACATGTGGACAAAGATTTAATCGGCATGATGTTTTGAAAAGTCACATGAGAATTCACACAGGTGAGACTGTCACAGAGTGACAAATGTCGATGTTGTCATGCAGCGGTGGACAGTGCAAGCCACCTGCTCTTCGGCTGCCTGGTCCTCATGGCCGATGGACACTACACTGCTCGCCACAACAAGATCTGCCGTTATGTACACTGGAACATATGCAAAGAATTTAAAATAGAAGTAAAAGGACCAGTATGGGAGCACGATCCTGAGCCAGTCAGCTCCAACGGAGATATTACCATCTTTTATGACAAGGAAATCCCAACTGGAAGACACATAGACAGAGGAGAAATAAAACCGGACATTGTTATCTTGAACAAAAAGGACAAAACTGCCAAATTAATAGATGTAACCATACCAAACGACTATGGCCTCAACAGAGCAGAAAGAGGGGGGAAAATAACAAAATATCAATATCTCAAAAACAACCTAAGGAGCACCTGGAAACTGCAGGAAGCAGATATTATACCTGTGGTGGTGGGAGCAACTGGGATGGTGAAGAAGAACCTGAAAAAATATCTACAGGCGATCCCCGGCTGCCCGAGCATCTGTGAAATACAGATCTCAGCAATCAGAGGAACAGTCTCCATCTTGAAGAGCGCCCTCGAACGCAAAGCTTTTTGATTTATAGTGTAACCATAGACCCCTGGCTGGGGCCCATTGCACTTGTAATGAAATGAGATGCAAATAAATAAAACAGTGAGAAGCCTTTTTCTTGTAAAGCATGTGGGCAAAGATTTAATTAGCATGGTTCTTTGAAACGACACATGAGAACTCACTTCATTCAGTGTTCATTCGCTTCATTCAGTGTTTTAGTTTATAACATGAAATCTCACAGTTGAGTTGCTGTAGTCCAGTAATGTCTGTAGATCTTTATTTTCAGGATTAAGTCTCTTTTGTGTGAATTGTTCTTAAAATTGCTGAGGCTTTAATTGTTACATATGACTCTAGCGAGCCACCAATAAGAGCCAAGGGCCAACTGGTGAGTTTGCGTCGTTTATTAATAACAAGGGAGAAAGGAACAGAGCCTCGTGGGGCAAAACACAAGTAATACAAAAGGTTGACTTACAGATAACGATGACAAAGGAAAAGGGCCTCGTGGGGCAAAACACAAATAATATAAGGAGTACACTTACGAATACGATGAGGGAAGAGAGGAGGGCTGGAGCCGGACGTAGGGACTCCAGCCAAATCCACAACGAGAGGTGGTGTGGACCGTGTGTGCGGTCACAGCCCTGAGCAGTCAGGACTGCTCCCTTTTATAGTGGTTGACAGCGCCTCAGCTGATGAGGTAATTGGCCTCCAGCTGTCCTGTGGAGCTTGACAGCTGGAAGCCCGCTGAGACGCTGTCATAATAAAAGCCGGGCTGAGGAGGTGTATGGCTTGAGCGCGGATGACATCGGCGCACAGACCATGACAGGACCTCCCCCTCAAGGCCGGGCTCAGAACGGCCAGTAACACCCAAGCCCCCCACCCCCACCCCAGGGTGGGCGGATGGGGCGCAGGCCAGGAGGGCATGAAGCAGAAAAAGAGGAGAGAGAAAAAAAAACACAACACTGACAGGTAACAAACGAGGCAATTACAGAGTACGGGAGGAAAAAAAAAACAATACTCCATACAATGCCATCAATATGCAGACAGGACCCCCCCACCAAAAAAAAAAAAAATACAACCACAGGAGACCTAAAAAGGAAAACACAGAGGCTCCTAAGGCATAATCTAGCAGACACAGAACAGCCCTCAAACAGGAGAGGGGAAGAAAAAAAAAGACACGCTAACCACAATAGGACGACAAGAAATCATAATATCATACCTGTACACTCACAAAATCACAAAGGAACCAAAAGCACAGGAATGACAGGAGAAATAATACAGTTTGGGGGGTCTCCCCGCACCCAGCGTCCAAACCGCCAACAGGGGTGACGGGAAGAATTCAGGCGGCCTATCCGAATCCCAGGCCAGAAAAAAACAGTGCTTCAGGCGGCCGGACCAGACCGCCGAATAGAGAGTCCATTGGGTCGGGTGGCCGACCCAGAGAGCCAAACGGGCGCGACAGTCCTTCTGGCGGCCGACTCGCATCGCTCAGCCACCAGGACCGCGGGGGAGAGAAAGGCAATGGCTTCCCTTTAGAGGGGAACAGCGAGGGCGAGCCGGGCCGAAAGTGAGAGGTCCATACGGCACCCGGTGGAGAAGACTTGGAAGGATGATGAGGGTGAAGATAAGGACAATGGTGAAGATGGGGGAGAAGATGAGCCGGTCCAGTGTCCGGTGGCAGGGGATCTGCAGCTCCCTCACCAAACTTGGATTCCGCTGGTGCTGCACCCTCGTCGGACCCCGAATGGGTCACGGTTGCACCTGTGTCGGACCCCGACTGGGTCGGCGCCGCACCAGAACCGATCTCCAACCCCGAACCTGGAACCTCTGGCACAGCGGACGAAAGCAGCTCCTCGCCGGCGACCCTGGGAAAAGGCTTGGGAGAGAGAGAAGAACCCGAATCAGGATCACCGGCAGCGCCAGAACCCGGCGAGACAAGCTCGGATGCAGCGGGCGGCTGCACCGGGCTCGTCTCCCCAAGAGACAGGCAAAAATGCTCTAGGACGGAAAGAAGAAAGACAATACAGAGCACTTGCCTGATGTTGGGTTCTGACGCCGTCCAGGACTGCGAAGATCCGGGCTCAGACGGCAGGAGGTCGTCATCAGGCTCCCACTCAGCTACGTCGGGCTCCGTAGCTGGCATGATGGTGTCCGCAGCCTCTGGATCCTCCGGCACCGAAGCCCACGCCGACAGCCCGCACGGTGTGGCAGGTGACCCTCGACCCGCTGGACTGGACCGCTCGTCCATGGAGACCTGGGGACGCTTCCTCGTCGGCACAGGTTCCACGCTGCAGTCCGCTGTCCTCCTCCGCCCACGACATGGCTGCGGGACCGGAACCAGGCTCTCCAGAACCGCAGGCCCCCTCCTCATCCGGCGACGTTGGCCTGGCATCAAGGACCGCTCAGCGGAGGGAGACACAGAGGATGCAGGATTAATCATTAAAGCCACAGCAGGTGGTGGGAGCTCGGGGGGCTGCGAACCCCGAACTCCACCCCCAGGAGTCTGACAAGGCAAATCACAATAATGAGTATATGGATGAGTTTGGACTTGCCTGTCTCCTGGAGGCTGGATGGTACCTGCTGCGGCGGATGTTGCGCCTCCCTTCCCCCGCCGGACGGTGACAGAGGGCCCCCTGGGAGGACGACGGGGAGCCGCTCGAGATGGTTCCGGGACGGGACTTGCCGAAACAGGTCTCCAGAGACACACAGCAGCCGGGATGGGCGACGAGGAGGAAGGGGCGGCAGCTGAGACGAGCCGGGCATGGAGCGCTGACGGGACAGCAGGAGAAGATGGCCTGGAGGGAGAGGCTGCGGGGATTCCCCTCTGATGAGGCACAGGGGTGGCAGCTGTGTGGGGAATTGAGCCCTTGCGGCGACCCGGAACTGGATCCGGACGGGATTCACGCTGAGGAGGATTGTGGAGGTGACAACGGTTTCTGGCAGAGGGCGAGGCGAAGGTGAGGTCCGGGAATCGCCACTCCTGCGCGGAGACAGAGGAAAGGAGGTCGGCAAACTCAGGGAAGTCACTTAGCCCGGGATTCCTCTCCACCAGTCTGACCGCCGCCGCCACATGCTTCATAATTACCGATGGATGCACAGCGGAGCGAGCAGCAGCCACTCGGTCCCAGATCTTGATTGTTGTCAGCTGCAGCTCCTCTGGGGGAATCCCGAGTAACGTCATGCTCGGTGGGGAAAGGCCTCTGGATGGTGCGAATCCCGGGCCGGAACAGAGGCAGGAGCGGGATCCCAAAGCGAGGGGCGACGTCTCCTCCTCTTCGGCTTCCTGCTGGGATTTCCCTCCAGCCCACGGAGTATCTCGCGCTGTGCGGCGATGTCATCTCTCCTCACACTTACCTCAGGGTGGTTGGCGAAGCAGGGAAGATGATTAAGGATATCCTCAGCCTGGTCCAGGTACCGGTGCACGTTGCTGCTGAAGTCAAAGAGGGAGGCAGTGATGAGGATTTGGTCGACGCACTCAAGAGCGTCTGCCAGACCGTCGCTCTGATTCTGAGTGCAGGCCCTCCGCGGCGGCATGTCTCTAGCACGGTACCCAGACAGGTAGGAACAACAGTCCAATTTATGCAAACTCACGGTAGCTGGCAACTCACTGGCTGTGACCTACTGTTATGTATGGCTGTAGCGAGCCACCAATAAGAGCCAAGGGCCAACCGGTGAGTTTGCGTCGTTTATTAATAACAAGGGAGAAAGGAACAGAGCCTCGTGGGGCAAAACACAATACAAAAGGCTGACTTACAGATATCAATGACAAAGGAAAAGGGCCTCGTGGGGCAAAACACAAATAATATAAGGAGTACACTTACAAATACGATGAGGGAAGAGAGGAGGGCTGGAGCCGGACTTAGGGACTCCAGCCAAATCCACAATGAGAGGTGGTGTGGACCGTGTGTGCGGTCACAGCCCTGGGCAATCAGGACCGCTCCCTTTTATAGTGGTTGACAGCACCTCAGCTGATGAGGTAATTGGCCTCCAGCTGTCCCGTGGAGCTTGACAGCTGGAAGCCCGCTGAGACGCTGTCATAATAAAAGCCGGGCTGAGGAGGTGTATGGCCTGAGCGCGGATGACATCGGCGCACAGACCATGACATTAATGTAAATATAAATTTGATTCAAAAAGTCTGTTTTCAGATAATCTGCTTCATCACTCTGCTTTGGCCTCTGAACTCTAAGAAGAAGAAGCCAACTTTCTTATCATTCAGTCCATACAGCCAATCATATACAATAGAACAAAATTATGTTTGTCTTATCTACAATGTTAATCACATCTAGAATCAGAGGAGACGCTGCCATGCAAGGCACCACCACAAACACTGCTTATACAAAGATATAGAGTGATGATAATCAAGTCAGTGGCAGTAATGCACCTGTAAGCTGGTTGCCAACCAAATCTAAAAGAAGAACTTGTCCTTCCCCCTTTCTATTATGCTGTGCACCAAACTAGAAGGTGGACAGTACCATTTTTATATGGTTTTTGGTATGACCCAGCTGGGGATTGAACCCACAACATCCTGGCTGTGGGGCAGATGCTCTACCACTAGGCCATAACTCTGGTGGTGGTCTAATTGAGCTTTAATGTGTTGGACGCATGGACATCATGAGCATTTTTGAAGAGGAGGGCATTGTTGTCAGGGTCTGGTGTCCTCCCCACCATAAAAATGAATTGTAGTAGATGCCATTTCTTTTGTTTATTTTAATGGCTCATCAATTGAAATACTTTATTTTGAACATGTAATAATCACTTAAAATGGAAAACGACAAAAGCGCATTGTGAACTGATGAACAAAGGAAAAAAGACACTGAAATGCCTGAAATGTGTGTTCACACCAAATGTGAACAGGTGAATTTTTCGCACAACTCAATGTAAACGCACCAACAGACATGAAATAGTGAGATGCAGATAGGCGAAGTTGTCTTTAAAACTTGTGTAGCTGTGTTCAACCTGCTGTGGAAATTCCCAAAATAACGTCATGCTTGGGTTTACATTATCTGACCGGGGAATCACCTGAAAATGTTGTCTCAAGCCTCGAAAAGTTTAATTCAATTCAATTTTCAATTCAACTTTATTTATTTAGCACCATTTCACAACAACAGTCATCTTATAGCACTTTCAACTATAGGGGAAACCCCCACAATTGCAGAAAGACCCCAGCAATCAGGCGATCCCCTGTGAGCAAGCACTTGGCGACGGTGGAGAGGAAAAACTCCCTTTTAGCAGGAAGAAACCTCCAGCAGAACCAGGCTCAGGGAGGGGCAGTCATCTGCTGTGACTGGCTGGGGGGGTGAGGGGATAGAGAAGATGAAAAGAACAGACATGTAGAGAGCAAACAGCGTGACGGGGACTCAATGTATGGGAGACAACAAACAGATGTTCATGACCAGCAAAAATATTTCATTGAGATTGAAGAAAGGAGTGAAGCCCAGTGGCATTAATGGAGGTCCCCCAGCTGTCTATACCTATTAGTAGCATAACTAAGGAGGGTTCAGAGACACATGATCCCTCCCTAATTGTAAGCTACAGACGTGGACAAAATTGTTGGTACCCCTCTGTTAATGAAAGAAAACCCACAATAGTCCCAGAAATAACTTGAATCTGACAAAAGTGGTCATAAATAAAAATTCTATGAAAATTAACCATTGAAAATCAGACAATGCTTTTGAATTGTGGTTCAACAGAATTGTTTTATAAAACAAACTCATGAAACAGGCATGGACAAAAATGATGGTTAACTTTATACTGTTTAACCTTAACTTTATATTTTGTTGCACAACCTTTTGAGGCAATCACTGCAATCAAACAATTTCTGTAACTGTCAATGAGACTTCTGCACCTCTAAGCAGGTATTTTGGCCCACTCCTCATGAGCAAACTGCTCCAGTTGTCTCAGGTTTGAGGGGTGCCTTCTCCAGATGGCATGTTTCAGCTCCTTCCACAGGTGTTCAATAGGACTTAGATCAGGGCTCATAGAAGGCCACTTTAGAATAGTCCAATGTTTCACTCTTAGCCATTCTTGGGTGTTTTTAGCTGTGTTTTGGGTTATTATCCTGTTGCAAGACCCATGACCTGCAACTTGAAACCAAGCTGTCTGACACTGGGCAGCACATTTCTCTCTAGAATACCTTGATAGTCTTGAGATTTCATTGTACCCTGCACAGATTCAAGAAACCCTGTGCCAGATGCAGCAAAGCAGCCTCAGAACATAACAGAACCTCCTCCATGTTTCACAGTAGGGACAGTGTTCTTTTCTTGGTATGCTTCATTTTTTGCGTCTGTGAACATAGAGCTGATGTGCCTTGCCAAAAAGTTGCAGTTTTGTCTCGTCTGTCCATAGGACATTCTCCCAGAAGCTTTGTGGCTTGTCAACATGCAGGTTGGCAAATTCCAGTCTGGCTTTTTTATGATTTGTTTTCAACAGTGGTGTCCTCCTTGGTCGTCTCCTATAAAGTCCACTTTGGCTCAAACAGTGATGGATGGTGTGATCTGACACTGATTTACCTTGACCTTGGAGTTCACCATGAATGTGTTTAGAGGTTGTTCTGGGCTCTTTTGTTACCATTCGTATTATCCGTCTCCTCCTGCAGCCACGTCCAGGGAGGTTGGCTACAATCTTGTGGATCTTAAATTTCTGAATAATATGTGCAACTGTAGTCACAGGAACATCAAGCTGCTTGGACATGGTCTTATAGCCTTTACCTTTAACATGCTTGTCTATAATTTTCTTTCTAATCTCCTGAGACAACTCTCTCCTTTGCTTCCTCTGGTCCATGTTTAGTGTGGTACACACCATGTCAACAAACAGTACAGTGCCTACTTGTCACCCTTTAAATAGGCCGACTGACTAATTACAAGTTTGTAGACACCTGTGATGTTAATTAGAGGACACATCTTTGTTGAACATGTCCCTATGGTCACATTATTTTCAATCTTTTCTAGGGGTACCATCATTTTTGACCAGGCCTGTTTAATGAGTTTGTTTTTTAAAATAATTCTGTTGAACCCCAATTCAAAAGTATTGTCTGATTTTCATTGGTTAATTTTCATAGAATTTTTATTTATTACCACTTTTGTCAGATTCAAGTTATTTCTGTGACCATTGTGGGTTTTTCTTTCATTAACAGAGTCTGTATATCAAAAAGTAAGATTTCAACCCTATTCTGAAAAACAGAGATCGAGTCTGACTCCTGAATCCAGATTGGCAGCTGGTTACACAGGCGAGGAGCCTGATAACTGAAGGCTCTGCCTCCCATTGTACTTTTGGAGATTCTAGGTATTCCAAGTAATCAGCATTTTGGGAGCGTAGTGCTCTTTTAGGTTAATAGGGTAGTATCAGATCTTTTAAATAAAAAGGGGACTGATTGTTTCGAGCTTTGAAAGTGAGAAGAAGAATTTTAAATTTAATTCTAAACTCTATGGGAAGCCAATGAAGGGAGGCCAGAACCGGAGAGATATGATCTCTCTTTCTAGTACCTGTTAAAACTCTTGCTGCAGCATTTTGGATCAACTGAAGACTTTTCAAGATGTTTTCGGACAATCTGATAATAAAGAGTTACAATAATCTAATGTAGAGCTAACAAAAGCGTGGATCAGTTTCTCAGCATCACTCTGAGACAAGATGCTCCTAATCTTGGCAATATTATGGAAATGATAGAAGGCAGTCTTAGAAACGAATTTAATATGTAAATTAAAAAACAGATCTTGATCAAAAATAACTCCCAAGATTCCTCACAGAGCTATTAAGAGAAGGAGTAACTGCATCCAAACTAAAAGTTTGATTTGGAAAGGTATTTCTAAGGTTTTTTGGACCAACAAGAATGACTTCAGTTTTATCTAAATTTAATAGCAGGAAATTACAAGTCATCCAAGCTTTGATTTCCTTGAGACAGGTGATGAATTAAAATTGAATTGATTGAGACTGAATCAATAATCAATAGGCGGTTTCCAAGTCATGAGCCATTTATTTAACTGATCAGAGGAGGGAAGAGATACAGCTATTACCATCTCAGAATCTGCTCACTCATTCTCTGACATACATTCTAAGTCTGGTGTTTTTATATCCATCCATCCATCCATCTTCTACCGCTTTTCCGGAGGTCCGGGTCGCGGAGGCAGCAGTTCAAGCAGAGAAGCCCAGACTTCCCTCTCCCCAGCCACCTGCTCCAGCTCTTCAGAGGGGATACCAAGGCGTTCCCAGACTAGCTGGGAGACATAGTCTCTCCACCGAGTCCTGGGTCTGCCCCGGGGTCTCCTCCCAGTGGGACGTGCCTGAAACACCTCAAGTGGGAGGCGTCCAGGAGGCATCCTAATCAGAGTTGGAGAAAAACAGTCCTTGACTTTATCAATATGTTGGAGACATCTCCCCGAAGACAGTTTAGTGCCTTAATCTATAGCTGATTTCTGACATCCTGAGCAGGGCAGGTTGGTATGACAAGAGTGTGGTGACCCCCACAACCTACGGGACAGGCAGAGCGCTCAGCTTGAGCAATTAACAGACCAATGAGATGTATGGACTGATATCAATATGTAGATGTGCCTTACAACCTCTTTTGTCCTACAGCCTCGGAGCAGAGAGGAATTCCGGCGCCAGTAATCCTGCTATTGATATGTGTGACTCTCATGTAAATGTCCCATGCATTCCTGCTTACTGTGATGCTAATATGCCATGCATGCATTGTCTGTGGTTGAGTATATAAGCTGACTGTATATGCCTCACGCTAGCTTGCTCTCTCATGTGCTTGTTGTTGACTTAGAGACGCAGGGCTCACTCCAGCGCGCTGCCACAGCGCTGAGTGAGCCTCGTGATGGAGGATGAATAAAGCACCCTTTTAACTTTCAGTTCGCCGTGTCTCGCCTGCACTTATTTGATCCTCCACAAGAGCAATAAAACCTGGGTCATTATCTACATCATTATTTAAATCCTTGCTAGCCTAATCTCAACAGGCATCCACTTACAAAAACATTCCAGACTCTGAGACATGAAAAAGACAAGAGACAAGTAATGGCTCGTTCAATGCACCAAAATACAGACATATAAAAGAATAATACAGAGATGAAATTATATAAAATAATATAGGAGAACATAAAATTATCCTATCAACAGGCTTCTAACTTGGCTAATTGATTACTATCATCTGGCTTCATTGACAGGTATAATTGTGTGTCATCTGCGTAACAGTGACCATGTTTACATGAAAACAAGTAACCGGATTAAAAGCTTGATCGGAATAAAAATGCTTCATGTAAACATGCCAGTCTGAATATTCTGACCCGATCGTGCTCATTCGGATCCAAATTTCATTCCGATTGAGATGGGTGGGTTATGCCGATTGTTAATCCGAATGGTGCGCATGAAAACACTTATTCTGAAGATTGGGCAGAAAATGTTTACTGCGCATGTCTGTATCCCAACCACACGTCGACGTGACGTATTTCCACCTTTACAGCAGCAAGCGGAAAACAGCGGGAGTAAAACAAAACTGGTCTGTATCATCCTGCTGTCTCCCTCTGTTCGTCATATGGAGAAGTATGTACTTGTAGCTTCATTACGGAGACCAGCAGAAGCAAAAGTACAGTCTGAATAACACAATACAGGTCCATTTCAACACGAAGCGGGGCTTGCTAACACCGGAAGTTGCTTCTTCTTCTACTATTTTCGAAATGTTGACGTGCGTATGTCAAAGTGATTTATTCCGTTCAAACGTGTGACAAATGGAAACGCACGTCCTAATCGGATCAGCTTTTTCAAGATCCATGTAAACAGTAAAATTCTGATCTGAATTGTAATCAGATTGAAGAAATTTTGCCCATGTAAGCGTGGCCAATGAAAATGTATACAGTGCTTTCTAATAATGTTGCCTAACAGAAGCATATATAAACTAAAATGAGTAGGGCCTAGCACAGATCCCTGTGGAACTCCATGACTGAGCTTTGAGTTGAAAGAAAACTCATTATTGGCATGAACAAACTGGAACCTATCGGATAAATAAGATCTAAAGCAGACAATGATTCTCTGATGGAGAAGACAGGGGCTAAGTTGAGGGGTGGCGGATGAAGAGGAGCTGCAGAGAGGTGTGTAAGACTGCGACTCTGCTTCCTGGTCTCAACTCTTGAGTTGTCAATGTTTTGGAAATTTGGATAAAAATGATCCAGATTGTTAGATAAATGAGACACACCATCCAAACTGGGATGGACGCCGTCTCGTCTAATAAGACCAGGTTTTCCCCAAAATGAGTTCCAGTTGTCTATGTAGCCCACATCTTTTGCAGGACACCACATAGACAGCCAGCAGTTGAAGGATGACAAGCGGCTAAACATGCCATTACTGGTCAGATTGGAGAGGGGCCCAAAGAATACTACAGAGGCAGACATTGTTTTGGCAAAGTCACACACCGATTCCACATTAAGTTTTGTGACTTCCAACTACTGGAGTCGGATGTCATTAATGCCGGCGTGGATAACAATTGTGGAGTATTTACAGTTACTTTTAGCCAGCATTTTCAAATTTGACTCGATGTTGCCTGCTCTGGCCCCAGGAATGCATTTGACTATTGCCACTGGAGTCTCTAGGTTCACGTTTCTGACTACAGAGTCGCCAATGATCAGAGTTTTTTCCTCGGCGGGTGAGTCGCTGAGCAGAGAAAAATGATTAGAAACATGAACAGGTTGGTGGTGAACTGGGCCTTGCGACTAGGCTTCCTTTTCACCGTCACCTACCCATTCTCTAAGCTGCTAAGGAGGACCGCTAGCAGGCTGCCCTATGCTAGGGAGCTCCACTGCAGCTAAGGGGCGTCCATCATTGGCACAGTCAGTGTTTGAATGCAGCGGAGCGGGGATTCCAAATCAGACAACCTCGCCTCAAGCGCCTCAAAAAGACAACATTTATTACATTTACCGTTATCACTAAAAGAGGCAGAGGTGTAGCTAAACATCTGACAGAGAGAGCACACCAGAGGAGGAGGGGAAGGAGAGCTTGTAGCCATATCTAGTGGCTAACCTGAAACTAACAAAAACACTGATGAAAGGTGAACAAAAGGCTAAAGAGGGTGATTAGATGACACTGAGTGTGCACACAGGTGCAAGAGGCTTGATAAACAGAAGTGAGAGCTAACGGTAGATGGAAAAAAGTGATTAAAATACAATTAAAGGCAAAAGTCCTCAGGAGAATGAGGAGAGCTAACCACAGAGCAAACCACACAGACAGCCAGCAACACAGGAAGTGACAATACATTAAAACTTCACAGATGATCAATGTTTATCTTGGTAGCATGCTCAGACATCAGTCGCCAAAAACCGTGCGTAAATAACTCCAAAAATCCAATTCAGCTGAAGAGTTCCCAGCCCTCCTGTCTCCCAGTGAGTAAGTTTCATTTTGTAACTAGGTTACTCTGCAAGGGTGATAATTTGACTGCGTCCGCTCCGTCCACTAAATAGCTAGCTGCTAGCAGATCTAGCTAGCAGACGTGAACGCGCGACACCGAAAATTTGCGCGTACTCGCGTCTTCACATTCACTTTGCATGGATTTGCTCCGCCCCTTCGTGTTCAGTGTGAACACACCTTTCGTCCCACAATGGGGAAATTACAGGATTGCAGCAGCAAAGGTATAGCAGCACTCAGAGCAATAGTAAATGAGATAAGAATAGGTTAGTCCAAGCAGTAAATAAATATATATAAACAACTCATAAAAAGTTAGGGGTATTCGGCTTTCGGGTGAAATTTCAGGATGGACCTAAAATGCACTCTTGTGGAGAGAGCCAAGAACCAGGCAGAGAGTTTCAGATTACAGTGATCCCTCACTTATCGCGGTTAATGGGTTCCAGAACCAACCGCGAAAAGTGAAAAATCGCGAAGTAGCGTCACCCCTAATGACGTCACCCATAAATAATACGTACGTTCATTCTCTCACTCTCTCTCTCATATGATACGTGTGTGTGTGTGTGTGTGTACATACATACGTAGATGTAAATAAAGTGTACATAAATGTGTTTTTAGAACTCTTTTATTCTTATAACAAGATACGTAACTCAAGATGAAGATGATTTACTGCACAGGTTAATGAGAGCTTTACTGCTCCTCAGGTGACACCTTATCGTCAGGTGCTAGAGGCGCAGGATCATCGAGGGCAGCTTCTGATAGAGCTGGAGAAGCTGCAGGAGGCGGCGTAGTGGCTCGACGGGAAGACTATTTCGCACAAAAAGGCACAAGAGAACAGCGAAAAGTTCCATGCGGCGAGACTAAGCAACACGAGCGATAAAGAACAATGAATGCGGTCTTCCTTCGCTGGGTATGGGCGCTTTCTATGTCATAATTCTGTACTTTCACTTTGTTCTCAATAAAGTTTTGGAAAAAAAAAAATGTCTCGGCCAATCAGCTTGCGAGATTCCCGGGCCGAGCCAACATGAGAACAGCGAACAGAGAGGTGGATTTTGAGTTGTGCGGGCTCTCCGTGTTGATACCTGATGTTCTAATGTAGTCTCCCTGCCTTCTGCTAGCGCCCGCCCATTTTTTCTCAATTTTGAATTTTTGATGAATATTTTTGAAAAATCCACGATGCACTGAGGGCGCGAAAGGTGAAGCGCGAAGTAGCGAGGGATCACTGTATATCAAGCTTTATTAAACTGTCTCTCACATTTTCCTAGAAACACAAGCAACAAAAGAGTAACAGATCTCAGGCACCTCTGTTCTTATATCCCCTCACTAGCTCAGCCTTCTGTCTGCTGCATTAACATCAAAGCCTTTGTAATTCCCCTTCTCTTTGACACTGTTCACATTAACACCCCAACCCCCTGCCTGCACACACAAACACGCTATTACGATTTTCTTCTGTCTGAGTGTTAATATACTGAGGTGGATTCCCACACTATAACCTTTACAGGTGAACTTAATTTGACCTTCTCTAACCTTTTGAATGCATATGTTCAACTATTCAACGTTCTAAACAGTTTACATCGGAGTGTTCTGTGTGCTAGATGACCTGCAAGGGTACCTGACCACACCACCAGGCACAGGAGTTATTGTTTTGTATGGGCCAGGGAGCATTTATGCTGGACAAGGGACCAGTGGGCCTCAATCTGATAAAAGGTGATTCACGTTGAGCGGAAATGATGGCCACTGTGGGGAGCCTTGAATAACGAAACTGAATTGCATTTAATTCAAGTTTATTTCAAGCAATCATTCCCACAGTCTGCTCTCATTCTTGAGCAGCGAACAAAGAGGGTCAACCGCACCAAAGTTTTCACCTTTAAACATTCTCACATCAAGAAATCTCCCTCGCAGGGGAGGTCACACATCTCCATCATAATCCCTTTATTTACATTACTCCCCCCTCTCTCCTCTTGAGCCTCAGAGGTCAGGGAGTCCTTTGTCCACACCCGTTGTCTTCTCTCGCTGTCCTCCACAGGTGTCCCAGACTCTCCGTCTCCTTCATCGTGAGGTTAAATCACATATGTGCTGTCAGCATATCTCTCATATGTCCAACATGTGCATGCACAACTACACAGCCATATAACCCCCCCCCCCCCAAACGATGAAGAACGGACTATTCCCTAAAATTCAATAACATGCTACTGACTACTGCACAATCAACATCAACATTCAGTCTGTGCGCCGCCTGGGCTTCAACCGTCTGCCGAATCTGCTGTGAGTTGGCCCCGCCTTGCCTGCGGCGCCTTTCTGCTCCAGCTCTGTTGACTGAGGGAGAGAGGGATTATTTGCCCCCTGCGGGGGCCTGCCTCGTCGAGGCGCCCGCGCGACCAGTACAGATTCGTCCTTCATGCCTTGAGAGAGAGCAGTCGCATTTTTCTTCCCTCCTCCCTTGCACACACACTGCTCTCCCTCTGCTGTGTGATCTGTCTACTAAATGTCTGCTAAATATGCATTGAGGGTTTTTTTTGCCTGCAATCAAAATTTCGCTTACTCATTAAGCGTCAATTTGATAAAACGTTTTTTTCTCTCGCCTACTGTGTCATATCCTTTCTCTTTTCTTTTTTTTTCCTTTCTTCTTTATGACTGGCGCCTAGCGGCTGCCCCGGCCTTGGATGCGCTCTGCAGAGCGTGCCCAAATGCCAAGTCATGTTTCGTTACCTTGTATTCATACATGTGTAATGACAATAAAGTTGAATCTCATCTCATCATCTCATCTCAAAAGCAGGTTTTAGTCTGTCAATACTGACTGTCTCTTTTCTGTCTCCAAAATCTAGCACAAATTGCTTATCACCTGCCTCCAGCACTCGAAATGGCCCTTCATACGGTGGTTTGAGTGTTGCTTTTAGGGCTTCGCGCCTGACAAAAACGAACTCAGCATTTTTCAAAGCTTTGGGGACGAAAATTCGTGGAAAAGCGTGATGAACCGGACCTGGGAGCGTGTCTGCTCCCGTGCCAACTAACGGTCCCAGAGCAGGGAGAGGTGGGGGCTCCGGGTGCTCTGGTAAAAACTCGCCTGGCAGCCAAAGAGGTTGTGCGAACACCAGCTCTGCTGGGGAGGCATCTAAGTCCTCTTTGGTGCAGAATGCAACCCTAATAAAACCCATGGTAGTTTATTTACCCAATCTGCATCCGTGAGTGACGCTCTGAGTGCTGCCTTCAAAGACCTATGAAAACGCTCGCATAAACCATTAGCCTGAGGGTGGTAAGCCGTAGTGCAGTGAATTTTGGCTCCCAAACCGTTGGCCATCGCTGACCACAGCTCAGAGACGAATTGGGGCCCTCTATCGGACGTAATGTCCGACGGAACCCCGAAACGCGCCACCCAAGCCGTTAAAAAAACGCGAGCCACCTCCGCGGCCGTGGTCGTCGCCAGCGGGACCACTTCCAGCCAACGTGTGGTTCGGTCCACCATTGTCAAAAGATGCGTGAACCCCTGTGATGCCGGTAGGGGGCCCACGAGGTTGACGTGCACGTGGTCGAACCTTCTGGCTGGAATGCGAAACGGTTCTAACGGGGCTCTTGTGTGCTTGTGGATTTTGGCCCGTTGACAGGACATGCAGGCTTTTGCCCATTCCTTCACGTGCTTGCGCAGGCACGGCCAAACAAACTTTTCCGCTACCATTTTCACCGACGCACACACCCCTGGGTGCGCCAGCGAGTGGACCGAGTCAAAAACACGGCGGCGCCACGTGGCCGGAACCACCGGACCCGGGCGCCCAGTCGACACATCGCAGATCGGGGGGGCATACCGGTTTGTAAACACTTGCTCTCCAGCCTTAACCCTGTTGGTCCAGACTGGAGCGCGCGCATGTCTGCGTCCGCCCCCTGGTCCGCTGCCATGGTTGCGTAATCTATACCCACGTGCACCGGGGCTGCGCGCGCTGGCGCGGTCGCGGTGGCCTGTTCTGCCTCTGCGCGCGGTGGAGTCGTGACCGCGCGTGAGAGACAATCTGCCACTACATTGAATTTGCCCGCAACGTGCCTAATGTCAGTGGTAAATTCCGAGATCGCGGCCAGCTGCCTCTGCTGCCTGCCTGACCACGGATCTGAAATTTTGGCCATGGTGTATGTGAGCGGCTTGTGGTCCACAAAAGTGGTGAAGCACCGTCCTTCCAGCCAGAACTGGAAATGACGAATAGCCAAATGCAGCGCCAACAGTTCTCTGTCGAACGTGCTGTATTTACGCTCAGCCACGCTTAAGGATTTGCTAAAGAAGGCCAATGGCTGCCAAACTCCGGCGACCTGTTGCTCAATAACGGCCCCTATGGCTAAATCTGAAGCGTCTGTCGTCAGTGCGATACGTGCCGCTGGGTCTGGGTGGGCCAGGAGCGCAGCGTCAGCCAAGGCTTTTTTTACCTCTGTGAACACGCGCTCCCGCTCTGGAGACCATTCGACTGCATGGGTTGGTTTTTGCTTTTTGAGCGCGGCATATAACGGTTGCATGAGTTGAGCTGCGTGGGGCAGGAATCGGTTATAAAAATTCACCATCCCCAAGAATTCCTGCAGTGATTTGACCGTTTGTGGCCGGGGAAAATCCGCCACCGCACATACTTTATCTGGTAATGGGACCGCTCCCTCTGGGGAGACGCGGTGACCCAAAAAATCGATCTGCTCGACGCCGAACTGGCACTTGGTTGGGTTAATTATTAAGCCGTGCTCTCCCAGCCTCCTAAAAACTGCTGTAAGGTGCTTTTCGTGTTCGTCCTCTGAAGTACTCGCGACCAAAATGTCGTCGAGATACACAAACACGAAAGGGAGATCGCGTAACACGGCATCCATCATCCGCTGAAACGTTTGCGCCGCCCCTTTAAGACCAAACAGCATGCGTAAAAATTCGAAAAGTCCGAACGGGGTTATTACCGCTGTTTTAGGAATGCCCCCCGGTTGGACTGGGACTTGGTGATAGCCACGAACCAGATCAATCTTTGAAAAAATGCGCGCCCCCGCCAGGTGCACTGAAAAATCCTGAATGTGCGGGATGGGATAACGATCGTGCGCCGTAGCATTGTTTAGCCTGCAGTAATCGCCGCACGGTCTCCAGGAGCCATCGGCTTTCGGGACCATGTGTAGCGGCGAAGCCCACGGGCTTTTCGACCTACGAACGATGCCCAGCCTCTCTAAGCTGGCGAACTCCTCGCGCGCTATAGCGAGCTTAACCGCATCCAAGCGCCGAGCCTTTGCAAACACGGGAGGTCCAGATGTAGGGATAAAATGCTCCACCCCGTGTTTTGCGACCGTCGCCGAAAAAGTGGGCACAGTGAGCGCTGGAAATTGGGTGAGGAGTGTGTGAAACTTACCACCTGCTGTAGCGACGTGGGTCTGTACTGGTGGCGGGGACACTCAAGCTGAACAGGGGAGAGAGTAAAAAGATTTACCAGCCATCTATTAGCAAGATCAACTAACAAACTATGTGAGCACAAAAAATCCGCGCCCAACATGTTGAAACTCACCGCCGCTATTACAAAAGTTCATTCATATGTGCGGCCATGTAAGCATAAAGGCAAGGTCCTTTTCCCGTAGGTGTTGATGCTCGAGCCATTTGCCGCCATAGCTCCGCTACCGCGGGGTCCAGCCACCCGGTCCGCGTATGTTGGGGTGATGAAGCTCACTTGGGCTCCGGTGTCTATGAGGAACTCTCGTCTGGAGCTCGTATCTGTGATGTAGAGCAGCTTGTTGCCTTCTCCGAGAGTCGAAGCTGCTAGCGACCCTCAGTCTTGCCGTTTCCCGAACTCTTGAAGCTGCAGGGCGGCACGCACCTGCGTACCCTATCAGCGAACCTCCGATGGTAAAAGCAGAGATCCTCTCCTCCGCTGCGTCGGGGCCGCGCCTCTGCCACCGGACCATTGGCTCCACCTCGTCGCGGCCGTGCTGCCGCCGTCGTCGGCCAGCCTGGGTCTGCCGCCTCTGGCTCCCCGCTGTCTTGGGTCGCCGCTGCGGTTGCCTGCCCGCCGCAGGTGTCCAGAATCCCGTCTGCTTCCTGTGCCAGCTCCCGGAACTCCTCCGGGGTGTGACACTTTTTGCCGGCCAGCGCGCTTCTCGCATGCATCGGGAGGTTGGAGAGGAAGATGAACTGGAAGAGGAAATCATCGTTGTCTGACCCTCTCAGCTGTATCATATCCTCCATCAGGGCGCTCGGCCTGTGTCCTCCTTGGTCTAGCAAAGACAGGATCCTCCTCGCCCTCACTTCGGCCGAGGGGGTGAAAAACTTAACGAGGGTGGATTTTAGCTTGTCGTACCTGCCGGTAGCGGGTGGCTGCTCCACCAAGCTCTGCATGCACCGAGCTGTGCGGTTATCCAGTTTAGCGATGACATGGTGGAATTTAGTGTCATCTACCGTTACTCCTGCGAGCGCGAACTGCGCCTCCGCTTGCAGGAACCATGACCGTGGGTTATCCTGCCAGAAATCAGGCAGCTTGACGGCCACTGCGCTCGCCAGAACCAAACTCTGTGAGTCCGGGACCCTGAGACCTTCTCCGGTCATTCTCAACGTCATCGGTCACCAATTGTGGGGAGCCTTGAATAACGAAACTGAATTGCATTTAATTCAAGTTTATTTCAAGCAATCATTCCCACAGTCTGCTCTCATTCTTGAGCAGCGAGCAAAGAGGGTCAACCGCACCAAAGTTTTCACCTTTAAACATTCTCACATCAAGAAATCTCCCTCGCAGGGGAGGTCACACATCTCCATCATAATCCCTATATTTACATGACTCCCCCCTCTCTCCTCTCGAGCCTCAGAGGTCAGGGAGTCCTTTGTCCACACCCGTTGTCTTCTCTCGCTGTCCTCCACAGGTGTCCCAGACTCTCCGTCTCCTTCATCGTGAGGTTAAATCACATATGTGCTGTCAGCATATCTCTCATATGTCCAACATGTGCATGCACAACTACACAGCCATAGCCACCAACAATGTTGGAGACGTCAAGGAGAGAGCTATGCACCAGCCACTGTTGTCATCAGACAAGCCTTCAGTGGTGGTGGTGTTACAGTCTGGACAGGTGCGTCTAGTCAATACAGAACTACCCTATACCTTATGAATGATACAGTGAAAAGCCAATACTACCTGAATGACATCATCAATGCAGTCATTGTGCCCCTGCATGAACAACACAGGACTATTTTCATCTTCATGGCTTATAATGCTCCAACTCATCGAGGTCGCATCATTAGGAAACAGCTGCTGGAGGCTTGGGTACCTCAAATGGAGTGGCCTGCACTTTTTCCAGACCTGAATCCCATAGAAAACCTATGGGAGCCGCTGAGTTGCTGTGTCGAGGCTCGTAACCCTGCTTCCCACAATGTCAATGACCTGCGGGCCGCCCTTCCAGAAGAGTGGAATGCCATACCTCAGCGGACAATAAGTCAACTTGTGAACAGCATGAGACATTGTTGTCAAGCTGTAATTGATGCTCAAGGGCAGATGAAAAGTTATTGAGACGGTGACATTTTTTGTTGTGGTATACCCACCACTGTTGTTGGCTTTTCACGGTGGTGGAGTGGTTAGCACTGCGGCAGCACAGCAACTCACCCTTGGCTGGGGGATCCTGGGTTTGATCCCAGCCCCCAACCAACAGTGATCTGTGTTGAGTTTGCATGTTCTCCCCGTGTCTGCGTGGGTTTACTCCAGGATTTCTACGGTTTCCTCCCACATGCCAAAAACATGTAAGTTAGGTTAATTGGCATCAAACTGGGAATTCTAAATTGTCCTTAGGTATGACTGTGAGAGAGAATGGTTGTCTGTCTCTCTGTGTTGGCCCTGCGATAGACTGGCGATCTGTCCAGGGTGCACCCTGCCTCTCGCCCAAAGATGCTGGGATCGGCTGGGATCCAGCCCCCCCCCCCCCGACCCAAAAAGGATTAAGCGGAAGAAGATGGATGCTGTTGGCTTTTGTTTCAATAAATTGTTTGCGATGAGGATATCACCACTGCATGCTTCTACTATGCCCTACTTTTTTATTTTTATTTTTTATTTATTTTGTTTACTTTATTGATCCCCAGAGGGGAAATTCAGGGCATCCACATAGATAGATGAGGCAGCCACAGTACAACGGCATCCCTTCACCATTCACACCTAGGGTCAACTTTAGGCTGCGTGTCCACCAAACACGTTTTTTCAGCTCTGGGTGGCTATTTTCCATTCATTCTCTATGTAGTCCAGCGTTTACAGCGCTGAGCGCCCACGGCGCTGAAATGCTCTTGGCGGTGGCCGTTTTTTGTTGTGGTGCTCAGAGCTGAAAAAAGTTCAACTTTTCAGAGACTGCAGCTGAGCTCATCAATGTCAGACCTAAGCAGCCAATCAGAACTGCTGCATGGGCAGGACATAGGACGCCGGCACTCGTCTGTACTCAGACTCCTGCTTTTCGTGTCATCATATTTCACATCCAGAGCTGCTAAAACACGTTTCCTGTCCATTGTTATTTAGAGACTGGTATTAAAAATCAGAAGAAAGTCTGACCATAGGAAAATGGAAGTGTTGAGCTGAGAGTGACAAGCTGTTGCTGGAATACAGGGCACAGGCTTTTTTCCCCCCAGTGTCATGCACAAACGCTGAAAAAAAATGCTCAAGGCGGTCGGGTGACAAAAAACACATTTTGTGGACATGCAGCCTTATAATCTCCAATTCATCTAACTTGCATATTTTTGGCCTGTGGGAGGAAACCAGGGTAAACCCACGCAGACACAGGAAGAACATGCAAACTCCAGTCACTGATAATCAGGGGTGGAATTGATTCCGTGACCTTCTTATTATGCTGCCACTGTGCTAACCACTGCACCACTGTGCTGCCCATTTCATGATGTAATATCACTGTCGTGTGAACTTTTTACATTTTCCTTAAATTTCACCCGAAAGCCAACTATCCCTAACTTTTTGTGAGTAGTGTGAGTAGCATTGCAGTTAAATGTATCAACAGTGTTACAGTTAGATAAATTACCCAGCTAAATGTAAATATCGACCCAGACAGTATATTTCACATTGAATGAACAGTGTTGTTGCCCCCCTTGATAATAACTGTAATTGTCTTAGTTGTGTATTAGAGGGGACGATCTCTATTGTACAGAGTTGTGACGTTTAATACGGCCTCTGTGAGCAGTATTAAGATTATACAGTCTGACAGCCGTAAGCAAGAAGGACCTGTGGAACCTCTCCCTTGACCACTTAAGATGGCACAGCCTACCACTAAATGAGCTCCTCAGTGCGTTCAGTGTGGCTCGGACTCCAGCAAAGATGACAGCCATGGTCCTCCTCTCTCCTAACTCCTCCACTGGGCCGAGGCGTCGCCCCAGAACAGAGCTGGCCTTTTTTGATCAGCCTGTTCACTCTCTTCCTGTTTGCTGCCACTGCCCCAGCAGACCACACCATATGTAAAGGCTGATGCCACCACAAAATAGAAGGTCTTCAGGAGTGCCCTGGACTGACCTGAGTCTCCTCAGGAGGAACAGCCTGCACTGCTCCTTCTTGTAAAGCATGTTGATGTTGTGCAACCAGTCCAGTTTATTGTTCAGGTGAACACCCAGATGCTTGTAAGATGTCACCATCTCAGTGTTTGTTCCCTGGGTGTTTACCGGTACTGTGGGGGGTTATCCATATCTGTGGCAGTCCAGCACCAGTTCTTTGGTTTCCTCACAATGATCTGGAGGCAGGTCCGCCCGCACCAGTCCACAAAGTCCTGGATAAGTCCTCTGAACTCAACATCATCCCCCTCAGAGATGAGGCCAACGATCACAGTCATCACAGTACTTCTGTAGATGGCAGTGTGGTGTGTTGTGTGTAAAGTCGGCAGTGTAAAGGGTAAACAGGAAGGGAGCCAGAACTGTTCCCTGGGGGCCCCCGTACTGCAGATGAGGGTGTCAGACACACAGTCCTGAGTCCTCACAAACTGTGGTCGGTCTGTGAGGTAGTCCAGGATCCACGCTGACAGGTGCTGTGTGCAGGGGTGGACCAGAACCTGGATCCTGGACTACCTCACTGCCTACCAGCAGACTGAAGTGGGCCCATCGCTGGTTCAACCAGGGGGTGGAGGTGGGTGAGGAGCAGCCGCTCCAGGGTCTTCATTAGGTGTGATGTGAGGGCCACTGGTCTGTAGCTGTTCAGGTCCTTGGGGTGCATAGTCTTGGGCATGGGTACCACGCAGGATCTTTTCCACAGCTCTGGTACCCTCCCCAGCTTCAGGCTCAGATTGAAGATGTGCTCCATGATCCCACATAGCTGGTCTGCACAGGACTGGAGGAACCTCGAGCTGATGCCATCCGGACCTGCAGCCTTCCTCACTTTGAACTTCTTCAGCTCAGCTCTCACCTGGGTCTTAGTGAGAGACAGACTGGGGCAGGAGGGCTGTGTGCTGGGAGGGGGAGTGTTGGGTCTGTGAGGGGAAAAACAGCAGGGGATCTAAGGGGTGGTGGTGGAGGGAGGGCAGTGGACAGGTGGACTGGATGAAGATGGAGTCAGCAGGGGTTGGTGGGCAGGCGGAGAAGAGGGCAGTTGGTCAAACCTGTTAAAGAACAGGTTCAGGTTGTTCACCCACTCCCTACCCCCCATGGCCTGGGAGGAGGTATTCTGGTGCATGTGTTGAATCAAACTTTCTTTTAGATTAAGAAGTTTTTTAGATCAAGAAATCCAACTTTAAAAATCTTTTTATCTCTAGAATTAGTGATTTCTTCTATGAGTTCTGTTAATGCTAATGATGTAGACCAGTTTGCTCTAAATCCAGATTGACTGTCAGAGAGTAGTTTGTGTTGGTCTATAAGCTTTTCTAATCCATCACTGAAGAGTTTTTCTAGAATCTTTGACAGCTGTGTCAGAAGAGAAATCTGAAGTGTTCCTTGTCACCAGATTTCTATCATGGAAGGACTTTTGCTGTTTTAATTTTATTAGGAAATTGTCCCATCTGGAACGATAAGTTGAAGATGTGAGTTTGGAAATTCCCTCAATGACCTATTTCACTGTTTTCATCTCTGTGACATCACAATCACTTGATGTTTTGTTTAACATTTATTAACAATATCTCTGTTTTAGTTTTCTTCAGTTGTTTTAATAAGGATTGAACTAAGATTTCTTTCTATGAAATCAATGTTTATAGACAAGAATTAACGTTACAAAAATAATCAATCATATTCCACAATGAAAACAATAAAATAGCCTCAGCTCAATAAATAAGTTGAACAATAAAAACCTAGAAAACTAAAGATCAAGATTAGAAATAATGATTGTAAGAACAGACCTAATCATCAAGAGTAGCTAAAATGGGGCTCATGTCCTGTTCAGCTGAGCAAGTTCCTTATTTAACAGAGCTATCGATGTCAGGACAAAAGAGGGGTTGCGCCGACGTCACATGGGTCACGCGTCTTTTGAGTACTGCACCATTTTGGATGGCAACAAACAGTCAAATCACCAACAGCAAGCGTGAGTGAGCGTAATCAAAGAGATAAATGGCTATACACAAATCAACACCGTGGTCCACCGACGAGGTGCAGACTTTTCTGTGCTTGGTAGCTGATTAAAGAAATCCAAAGGGAGCTGGACGGAGCGATCTGAAAAAAAGTTCACTGCTACAGTGGGGGCAGAGGGGAGGCAGAGTGGCATCTACCCGACCTCGGCGTCATCATTGTTGAAAACAGTGATAGAGGATGGTGAGTGATGTGATATGATGCATCTTTGCTGTTACAGTATTTATCCCAGTGGTGGAAAGCTCACTTTGAACAAACACCGTTATCTCCTCTATGCATACAGTGAGCTAACACACAGCATACATATTTTACAGATACATCTCAAAAAATTAGAATATCATGAAAAAAATTTCAATAATTTTTGTCACTCATTTCAGAAAGTGAAACCCATATATTATAGATTCATTACACAGAGAGTGATATATTTCAAGTATTTATTTTAATTTTGATGATTTTGGCTTACAGTCCATGAAAACCCCAAATTCAGTTTCTCAAAAAATTAGAATATTACATAAAATTAATTTTAAAAAATAGTTTTTAAATAGAAATGTTGGCCGACTGAAAAGTATGTCCATGTACACATTCAGTACTTGGTCGGGGCTCCTTTTGGATTAGTTACTGTATCAATGTGGTGTGGCATGGAGGTGATCAACCTGTGGCACTGCTGAGGTGTTATGAAGGTCCAGATTGTTTTGATAGTGACCTTCAGCTCATCTGCATTGTTGGGTCTGGTGTCTCTCATCTTCCTCTTGACAATCCTCCATAGATTCTCTATGCGGTTTAGATCAGGAGAGTTTGCTGGCCAATCAAACACAGTGATGCCATGGTAATTAAACCACGTTTTGATACTTCTGGCAGTGTGGGGAGGTGCCAAGTTCTGCTGGAAAATGAAATCGCCTTCTCCATAAAGTTTGTCAGCAGAGGGAAGATTGAAGTGCTGATATGATCTATAGGCTATCAAGAGCTGGTCGAGACCATGGCAACTGCCATGGCCAAGATGTGTAGAGTGATGATATTGAGTGAAGTGATGATACAGAGTAAAGTATGAGGAGACGAAGAAGAGTGATGTCTGAAGATAGAGTTGAGGTCCGATTGGCCACAGCAATGATGATAGAAGGACAACAGCTCCTGACCAGGTAGAGTGATGATATAGAGTGAATTATGTGGCGGTAATGCACCTTGCAGGTGCTGGTTGCCAACTGCCAGTAAAATCTAAAAAAAGAAGAAGATTGAAGTGCTCTAAAATTTCCTGGTAGACGACTGCGCTGACTTTGGTCTTGATAAAACACAGTGGACCAACACCAGCAGATGACATGGTTCCTCAAATCATCACTGACTGTGGAAACTTCACACTAAACCTCAAGCAACTTAGATTCTGTGCCTCTCCACTCTTTCTCCAGACTCTGGGACTTGAATTTCTAAATGAAATGCAAAATTTACTTTTATCTGAACAGACGTCATCTGCTAGTGTTTGCCAAAAGTATCAAAACCTGGTTAAATGACCATGGCACCACTGATTGACTGGCCAGCAAACTCTCCTGACCTAAACCCTATCGAGAATCTATGGAGGATTGTCAAGAGGTAGATGAGAGACACCAGACCTAACAATGCAGACAAGCTGAAGGTCACTATCAAAGCAACCTGGACCTTCATAACACCTCAGCAGTGCCACAGGCTGATCACCTCCATGCCACGCCACACTGATACAGTAATTAATCCAAAAGGAGCTCCGACCAAGTATTGAGTGTGTACATGGACATACTTTTCATCCATCCATCTTCTTCCGCTTAATCCTTTTCGGGTCGCGGGGGGGCTGGAGCCTATCCCAGCATCTTTGGGCGAGAGGCAGGGTCCACCCTGGACAGATCGCCAGTCCATCACAGGGCCAACACAGACAGACAGACAACCATTTACTCTCACAGTCATACCTAAGGACAATTTAGAATTCCCAATTTGATGCCATTAACCTAACTGGCATGTTTTTGGCATGTGGGAGGAAACCGTAGAAATCCCGGAGTAAACCCACGCAGACACGGGGAGAACATGCAAACTCCGCACAGATCACTGTTGGTCGGGGGCTGGGATCAAACCCAGGATCCCCCAGCCAAGGGTGAGTTACTGTACTGCCGCAGTCGTTCCACATTTGTATTAAAAAACAATATATATTTTTTTTAAATTAATTTTATGTAATATTCTAATTTTTTGAGAAAGTGAATTTGGGGTTTTCATGGGCTGTAAGCCATAATCATCAAAATTAAAACAAACACTTGGAATATATCACTCTGTGTACTGAATCTATATAATATATGGGTTTCACTTTCTGAAATGAGTGACAAAAAATAATGAATGTTTTCATGATATTCTAATTTTTTGAGATGTACCTGTAGTACCTACTGGTACATACCCGTGCATACCCGTCCATGCCCTTAGAAACCAAGTATAAGCAAGTATTTCTGCATACCCGTTTCTGAAGGGTCTCCTCCTGTCTCAGATGGCTGTGTTGTTCACAGTCATGCCTACGGCGTAATGCTCGAACCTTAGGTGTTCCATCTTCACGTCATCTTTTCTGATGTGCAGCAGTTCTCATTCTATTAGAACTAGTCTACTAGGCTACTACTAGGCTAGGTGCATTGTAATTCCAGTTCATGGACAGGATCATGAAAATAGATCAGAGCAAAAAGTGGCTTTCAACCCTCTTCAGGAAGACCTGTGCATGCCCGTAGAAACCAAGAAACCAGAGCACCCGAAGAAAATCAGTGCTTTGCTTGGCATTTTATACATTTGTAGTGTAGACTGCCATTCTTCAAGGTTACACAGTTTTACTGTGTCAGCACCTCTTTGAAAACAACATTGCTCAGAAGGCAACGCTTTTGCTTAGTTTCTTCATCTTGAGCAAGAATGCGATATGAAGACTGCTTGGTCTGCCAACTGTGCGTAAAGATGTCTTCCTGTATCTTCTTCTTCTCTCAGTTACTGGTGGATAGCAAACAACTGAAAGGTGCATACCACCACCTACTGTACAAATATTGAGTCCCAATATTCTTGGCACTTTTCGACTATGAATGGGTCTGGTTTCAAGTAGTGTGTCTTCTTCTTCTTCTGTTAGATTTGATTGGTGGTTGGCAACCAGTTCAAAGGTGCATTGATGTCGCCAGCGCCATCTTCTTTGCTGCGGTCTGTTGGGGTAGCAGTATCAGGGCCAGAGATACCAACAGACTTGACAAGATTATCAAGAGGGCTGGCTCTGTAATTGGTCTCAGACCGGAGACCTTTGAGACAGTGATGGACAGGAGAACACTAAATAAACTCTGATCCATCATGGACAATCCTGATCACTCCCTCCACCACACACTAGATAGACAGTGAAGCACTTTCTCTAGTAGACTATGTTGAATTATAGGTGTAAAACCATCTAAGTCTACCCTTCAAAGATTGTCTATGTATGTAGATGGTTCACCCAGATTTGTTTTCAAGGAAGAGATCAATTTATTTGGAAGACATGTATTTATTTAAGCAAGTTGAATATAGCAATTACAGTGCTGGGTCAAATGTTCTCTCCCTGACAACAACAGGCAATGTCAGGTCGTGAAATCTGACTGACTATGGTGTCCCTGACCCAGTATATTTATGCAAAGTCCAAGCATGCATTATCAGATGAAAAACAGGTGCAGCGGTCCGTAGGAGTGAGCAGTCCATTCCTGGCACCGAGTGTAACCACTGAAGGCCATTCCTCCTCCCAGGTCAGAGTAGCTGAGCCTCGGTCACTCCTTATCACAACCGGTTCCTTTTATCCTCCCATATATCACACAGGACGTTGTTATTCTCTGTGCTGAGACAGAGATCCACTCTTTTTGCAGGTAATGAGCCACACATTTGGCAATATATATTCCATTATGGTATATTGGTTATAGTACCTAAACATAAGCAAAGTACACATATTTTGAGTCATACAAATAACTGTTATATGATTATATTGATCACTTTGTCCCATTAGTTTCCCCCTTTTGGTCTCCTCAATAATGAGACCAATCCTTCAAACCCTTTAGGCGCTCAAAGCCACGTCACAGTCCTCCTCATCATCATCTTTATCTGATTCGATTCCATTCTCAATTGATCCATCAGTTTTTAATAATGGCATTTGATATGGTGGGGGTTGTTTGCCTTCCACAGCAGTGGTGATGACCCTGAGGCAAAGAGACCCAATACAAGGGACACAACAACACCCACAAAAAGTAAAAATCGCAATGACACTTACAATGGATATGATTATAGAGACAATCACATGTTTCCATTTTCCAAACACTTTCTCCAGCCATCCACCCAGGGGATTATTTATGCCAGAGGCCTCATGCATTTCCTTGGAGAGACTCCTCAAACCTTCTAGCGCTTTCATTACCGACCCATTGGGGCGGTGTTGTTCGGTATGTACGAGCAGCACTGATCTTGAATCATAGCACACACACACCCTTTTTTCCGCTAACACAGCATCTAAGGCCATCCTGTTCTAAAAAGTCATCAATGATGTAGCTGCTAGCTGCTCTGCTAGGCCTTCCACTGCATCTCTAGTCAAGTTGGCTAACCGCAAGGTATTGTAATGAACATAATTAATTCTGTCTACATTCTTATGAGGCAACACAGGAAAAAAAACTATTAATAATGGGCAGATGTTCAAACCCTGCAGCTACCTGATCCACCAATTTGTATTCATCTGGTACCCCTCTGGGAACACCAATCGCATCAATATAAGTAGGACTGTTTATAGTAAGATCAAAATCTGTAGACCGTTGAACTCTGCTTGAACCTGGATCCTGTGTGCTATTTCCCCTATGTCCGATAAGGGTTATAGGAACAGCCAACCGTACCGTAGCACACCGACCAGACCACTTATCTGGTAGGTGAACATAAACTCCAGAACCTCCACAATACCAATAAAGATCAGCCCTACTCCAAGATAAAATGAAATTTGTGCTATTAATAAGTGTATCACACCAACCCCTGCCAATCTCACCTATCCGTGGGCCATCCTGCTTATAGAAACAATTGTAATTGTTTTGTTGGGGTATCACTTGTGGTGGACAAGTATCATTGCGTATTGGTGGATAAAGAGCACTAAGGGCTCCACAATTTGGAGGGTTAGCCATCATAAACAACTGAATCATGTATTTGAAACCTGCCCTGTCTGAGGCAGGGTGCAAGGGAGCTGGCTCTGTGATTAATGTAGGACGAAATGCCATACAGGCCACACAGTCTTCCATACCCACTGACTTAGCTGTGTCTGCCACCCATTCTAGCCATAAATTTCTGCTCCCATATCCTGTGGCTATTTTAATCACATCACTAGGCTGAAATTTAGAGAAATCAGTCTGTGTCACCTCTGCATTGGACTCTAACTGTGTGGTTTTTGAAAGAGGGGGATCCTTCAACTCAACCTTAATGAACCTTTTTGTGTCATTTCCAAACTGATGAACTCCTAATATGAGATAGAAACTATCTTTGACTGAGGTTTTGCTATAAGGGTTCTCCCACTGCCCTTGAAAACTCATCAATATTGGGTTATTGTAACTCGACTGCTGCCTGGCAAATGACCAATTACCCCACCAGGCCCCCTCTGATCCACTGAGAGTTTTGGGAGTCCAAGAATTTCCAGTCCATCCACGTACCATGTCCCAACTTTCACACCAGCTCTCTTCTGGGGCAAATCCCACATTTTTTAAGCAATATTCACTCACTTTAAAATCATTGCAAACATACACATCATACCTTCTCCAGCTGTCCTGATCTGCACCACACTCTATGATGCTGCATAAGTCAAACCGAAATATTGTTTTTGAACCTCTTGTATATTTTACTTTGATTCCTCCATGCACTTTCAGACACTCATCTGGGTCAAGAGCCACTGTCTCCCTTGTTTTTTCTAATCTTACATTCATTTCCAATCACACCAAATAGGGTCAGTATTACAATCACTGCAGCCGCTATTGCTGCCAAGGCCCCTAAGACCATACAAGCTGTCATCCATTTCCTTTTTCTCTGTTCCCGGAGTCTCTCCATTTTTTATTTATTTTTTTTTTTACACACAGTCACACAGTTACACAATGCACTGATTACTGATTAAATGATAATTATGACACTTATTAACAAACAGATAATAATGTTGTTAAGCAATATATGACTACAAAACACTCTTATTATATAAAAGTCACTGGTTACTGTCCTTTCAGTCCTTTTCTGATATTATCCAGTGTTCGTCCTGGCTCTTCAGCAGGTGCACACAAGCTCCAGTGATACCATGTGTCGCCTTTACCTTTTAACTTAACTGCGTGTGAAGTTCTTTCCACCACTTGAAATGGTCCTGTCCACCTTGGTTCTGACCACTTCTTTTTAATGCACTTCAGGAGGACCCACTCTGTTGTGTTTGGTTCTGTGGGAGTCAAATCACCTCCTGGCTTCTTCTTCTCCTGTACCTGTTGTGAGAAAGCTGACACAAGAGCTCTTAGTTGATCATAAAATGGTTTATAGCCCATCTTGGGCCCTTCTTCCTCACACAGCTGCAATCCAGCTCCCGGTCCCGGAAACTGACGACCTGTTAAAAGTTCAAAGGGAGTAAAACCTGTTATGCTGTTAACCGAACTTCTAACCGCCAATAGGGCAATAGGCAAAGCATCCAACCAGTTCCTTCCTGTCTGGCTACAGATCTTAGCAAGCTTCACCTTAATATTTTGGTTCATTCTCTCAACCTTGCCCTGAGATTGAGGATGATAAACTGTTCCAAATGAGTGTTTCAGACCTAACATTTTTTCCACTTTTTGTAGGTCTTGATTTTGAAATGTGTCCCATTATCTGATCTAATTCTCTTGGGAAACCCGCAAGTAGGGATGTATTGATTTATCAAAAATTTGATCACTGTCTTACTGTCTTCTTTCTTTGCAGGTTAAGCTTCTGGCCATCCTGTAAATGTATCCACTGCCACTAGGAGATATCTGTATCCCCTGATTCTTTCAACCATGTCAGTGTAATCTGATTATCTCCTGACCTGGCAAAGTCGGCAATGGAAAATGACCTTGATGAACTTTGACTGCCGGTTTTGAATTATGAGAAACACAAATGGTGCAACTTTTTACAAAATTTTGAATCATATCTGGGAGGAATGGATGCCACCAGTGACTCAAATGTCTATTCATTTGTTTAGCTCCTACATGTGCTAAGCCATGTGCTTCATGTAGCACATTCTCTCTGATTCCTGGTGGTAACACTGGTCTACCATCTTGTGCTCTCCACAACCCTTCTTTTTGTGTAGCACCCCTCTGCTTCCATACCATTTTCTCTTCAAGAGACCCTTTTCTCTGTTCATCTATTAACATATTTACATCAATCTGTGGCAGAATGTCCTGAACTTCCTTTCCTGTCTGTGTTAATATTAGCAATGGCTGGTATCCTGCTGCCTGCTTTGCTGTTTTAGCTGCCTCATGATTACCTTTTGCCACATTTGTACCTGTCTTGTTGTCATGCCCTTTGCACTTAACCACTGCTACTTCTTGTGGTAACATTATTGCTTCTGCCAGTTTTTTCATTTCTGTTTCATGCTTTATAGGAGTCTGAGAGGCTGTCAAATATCCTCCTTTAATCCATTGTGCTAATTCTGTATGAATGGCTCCAACGACATAAGCTGAATCTGTGTAAATAGTAGGGATGTAACGATATTGACGTTATCGCGATATCGCGGTAGTAAAAGTGTCTCGATACCGTTGTGATCGTGTTACGATATTAAGAGGGTGGGTATCTGTAAAAAAACAAGAAGAAATAAGCAGGCTCCTGCGCAACAAAGCATTGTAAACTACACAGACCATGATCCTTTGCGCTGTGTCGTCACAAGAACTGTTGTTGAGCCAATAGGAGTGCATGCTGCACGCTGTCCACACAACAAACATGGCGGCGGACAGTGGCGGACAAACTTCGGCTCACGTAAATACTGAAGAAAACACCCCCGAAGTTGAGATTGTGCAAGCCCCAGCAACTTTTAAATCAGATGTGTGGAGGCATTTTGGTTTTGCCATGTCTAAAAACACTAAAGGAGAAAGGGTGGCAGACAGACAATGGCCTCATTAGCAAAGATAATGTCCTCATTAGCAAAGACCTACCTATGTATACCCGCTACCTCAGTGCCCAGTGAGAGAGTATTTTCTACAATGCCCAGAGGTCTCTTCTTCTCCCTTGCAATGTAGATCTTTTGATCTTTCTGAAGAAAAACTTGAACATAAGCTAAAGGATAGGTCAGTGTTTTCCAGTAGGCTTTTTGCCTGACTTAATTGTTTCAACAGGCTGTTTTTATTTGCCTAGCACATTTATGATTAATTTTACTTTACACATTGAACCTGGCTTAACTTGATCTTCGTTTGCTCTTAAAAGAAATTCCCTATTGTTATTTACAGTTGTTCTAGTTGCTGCTTAGTGTGGTCCTTGCACATAAGAAGAATCAGTTATGTGACCAAATATTACCAACTTGCACTTTAAAAGCACTATGTGATCAGCATTTTATGTTGTCATGATCCATAAATATAAAAATAAATGGCCTGGTGACTGGCAAAAACAGATTTAATGGCAGTTTTTGGTTATTATCATCACAAACACAATATTATGAGCTATTTTACAATACCGTGAGCCTCTCCACAATATCGCAACAAATATCGTACCGTGAGATCAATATCGAAATTGTATCGTACTGTGAGATTTTGATATTGTTACATCCCAAGTAAATAGTGACCTTTTTTCCTGCTGATCACTCCAATGCCTTGATCATAGCTGCCAATTCTGCCAACTGAGCTCAGTGTCTGTCCTGCAATGTCCCATTTATCACTTCCTCAAATCCATCTCCCTTTTGTCTCACAACTGCATATCCTGCCTTCAATCCTTCTGTGGGGTGACGAAAACAACATCCATCCATGAACAACAACACTTCATCTGGCTCAGTCAGTGGTGTCACAGATAAATCTATTCTCATCTTTCACATCTTCTCTGACCCTTTTCTCACATTCATGCGGTTCCCCATCCAACATCTGATCTGCCATGTTTATTTCTTCATGTGTAAATGTGATGTGTGGTGCTGATAGGATTTTTTCAATCCTTGTCTGTCTGAGTGAGGTCATAGTGAATGCTGCTGAATTTACATGTGCCATCACACTATGTGTTGTCAGGACAGTCAATGGATGTCCCACTACCACATGAGCTGTTTTTTGCAAAATTTTTGCCACCCCTGCAGCATGACGTGTGCATGCTGGTTTCCTTTTTTCCATTGAGTCTAATATTATGCTGACGTAGAGGAGTATCTTTCTCTCTCCCCCTTTTTTTCTGAAACAGAACCATTTACTGTGTGTTCTGCTTCAGAAACATCCAAATAGAAAGGCCTGTTGTAATCAGGTATTGCCAAATCAGCTGCATGTGAGAGTTCATTTTTTACAGCAATAAATGCTTCCTCAGCTTCCTGTGTCCACAGTAGCTGTGCGGCAAGATTTCTCATGCCTTGTTCATTAACCAGTGCACGTAATGGTTTTGTACGTTCACTGTATTGTGGAATGTAATGTCTACTAAACCCTGTTAGACCCCAAAATTATAACATTTCTTTTACAGTGCATGGTTTGAGGTGGTGGAGGATGGAATCTCTGTGTGACGCTGACAGTCCAGACCCTGTGGGTGTGATAACACGTCCCAGAAAAGACACATAGCACCTAACACATTGTAGTTTTTGCCTAGACACTTTGAATACACATTCAAACAATCTCAACAACTGTCTTTGTAGCTTCCAGACAACTGCCAGGATCTAGTGCTGCTATCAAAATGTCATCAACATACTGTAAAAGAACTACACCTGGTGGAAGAGGACAGCCCTGTAGTTGTTCCTTCAAAACCTGGTTGAAAATAGCGGTGACAAAATGGAGCCCTGTGGAAGTCGGGTGTAATGCAGCTGTGTGCCCTTGTAGGTGAATGAGAATAAATCTCTGCACTCCTCTGCTAATGGAAGACAGAAAAATGCATTAGCCAAATCAATACATGTAAACCATGAATGTTGTGATGTGAGAGTAGATAAAGCAGTGTATGGGTTTGGCACCGGCACTGTGGGGGTGGAGACTCGGGAGTTCAGTTTTCTCAAATCATGTGCCATTCGGTATTTACCGGTGTTGTGCTTCTCAACTGGGAGAATAGGGGTGTTCCAGGCAGAGTGAGAGTTTTCTAATACTCCTGCCTGAAGCAGCCCTTCAATAGTGTCAGTGATCCCCTCCTCTGCTGCAGGCTTATGAGCATACTGACGTTGCCAAACAGGTTCACCTGCTAGGACCTGAAACAAAATGGGAGAAATATTAACACATTTACCAACATCTGTGGGTCCTTGTGACCATAAATTTGGTGGCAGTGAATTCAACATGTCTGCCACTGATTCGTGATCACTGCCATGATCTCGCTCAATCTGTCGGTGTTCAAACAGCAGCAAATCAGTTGTATCAATTTGGATGCGATAGGTCTGATGTTTTGCAGAGTATTCTACTTTTGGAATTTGTGTCATCTGCCAGTCAGTGGCTTCAGCCAATGTTTTAACCATAGGCCCTAACTCTTTTGCTTGGTGGTTAGCATATATGAGCAAAGTGATGTGTGGAGCTGATTCCTCTGACATTTCATACCACTATAACTGCTCTAGAGTTAATACAGCATCCCTGGCCACACCCTCCTGTCCTACATACAAAAACTTAGATTTGACGGCCAAAGTTTGACCATCCAGGTGGGAGAAAAATCTATCATAATAAACATCATCTGAATGTCTGTCATAATACAGAGTGACATGTAGGGGATCAATGGGAGGTGTAAAAGGTGCAAGAAGAGCAATTCAAGGCTTCCAGGCCATAAATACTGGCAGCAAGCCTGTCTTTTCAGGTGAGTCAGGTGATAGTAGGCCCCAATAAATGTCTGCCAAGGTGTTTGGTGCTTGTGGTGTCACATCAGGTTTCAACAGTACTTGTCCATGCAATGACAGTCCTTGCAATGAGCAGTTCATAGCAACACCATTGGGGAATGATAAAATGACTCCATCGGCTGAGCACAGCACTGATGCCCCCAGTTTAATCAGCACGTCTCTCCCCATCAAGTTGGTGGGAGAGTTTTATGAGCAGGCATAACGTTGTTTCACAGTCTGACCAGAAATACAAGTGTTCAAAGGCTTAGTCACAGGCAGTCTTTCAGGAACCCCAGAGAAACCAATAACCTCCACAGCTTTAGCCAATAACAGTGTAGGTTCAATGTCACAGTTCAAAGTTGAATAGGTTGCCCCCGTATCAACCAGAAAAGGCAGGTCACAATCCATAACCTTCATAGTAACCATGGGATCTACCATTCCCACGTCACTTTTTCTCTGTGGGCCCCATCATTGTTCCTCATATTGTGTGAGGTACACTTCCCCTGCAGTTGAAGTGTATGCTGGGTATTGACCAGCAGATGGAGCTGCTGCTGCATAGGGTGCTTGATGTCCTCCCCTTTCTTGTGGCACTTGTGACATGCGTCAGAATCTACAACCCTTCTACCCTGAATTTCTCTTGCACCCCTGCCCCCACGAAAAGTCCCTTTATAATAATTTAAACCACCTGGTCCACCCTGGTAGTATTGTGTTTGGGGTGTCCAACCAGTGGGTGCTGGGTACATGGGTGCAGGTAAAACTGCTGGTCCCGGTGATGGTGTGGGCATTGGCCCAGAAGGGATTTCCGGAGCCTGCTGTACCAACTGCTTGGCAGGTTTATTTTGCTTCTTAACCTCAGTTATTTCTCTTTTTGCCATTTCTAACTGTAATTTTAACAGTTGCATTTCTTGACTGTCTTTGTCTGCTTTTTCTTTTTCTTTTTCTTCCTTCTCCTGCTCCTTACACATGTGATGTGTAAAATGTCTTTCCCACAATTCCACAGTGCTACTGGGAATGTCTGGGTTACTGTCCATAGCCTCTCTCACTGTTTGAGGCACTCCTTTTAACACTGCCTGCCTAAACACGTCTCTTTGAAAATCAGATGTGTTAGGATGAGAACCTGCTGCTGCTGTCCATTCCATTTTGCATCTACTGAGAAATGCCATAGGACTCTCTCCTGGCTTAATTGAAAAAGTCAAAGCCCTTAAAGCTCCTAGTGGAATTGGAAATTTTTGTCTCATAGCTGTGCCTAAGGCTGTTGCTACGGGGGTGAATGGTGCTGAATCTGAAACCCCCTGAGTTCCTGCCAATTGTTCAATTTGAGACACCTCCACTACAGTTAAATGTCTTCCAATCAGAGCTCTAAAGTCTCCCATTGCCACAGTAACTCCTTGAGTTAACTGATCAAATTTTGTCATCCACTGACCTCCACCCTCACAAGGCAGGGGCATTTTTTCTGAAATCCCATTTATGTCTGTCCATGAGAATGGCTGATATGTCCTGCCTCTACTTTTCATCACCAGTGGGGCCTGTGTAAAAGTGCGGTGCTCTGTCGCCTGTTTTATGTGCCTGTGTGCAGAATTAAGATGATGGCCTGTATAAGGATCACATTCATCACCATCCCAAACCCTGCGACATGAGTCTCTATCTCTGAAACTGTAGGACCTGCCTTGCATGTCCTTCTCCTGGTCTCCTAATTCTCTCCTATCCTCATCTGTCATTCTGACCTCTCCTATTGGTATGATCTATTCTCCTGCAGTTCCCTGCCTTCTTGTTTCTGTGTATGTTTTATTTGTCTGAGAGCTGCTGTCATGGCATCTGCACTTTCTCTCCGCTGCCTACTCCTAAAATCATCTTGACCATAGGGAGTAGATGAAGCAAATACTGTGGGGGGGGGGGGGGGGGTAAAGATTTATTTCCTCACTCTCTGTGTGTTCACTCAACTGACCACAGTTGGGACCCCTGCGACTTATCTCTTGGTAGACTGTACCTTCATCATCTGCCTCCCAGCCACCTGTTCTCACACTATCTACACTCCACTGGCTGTTCTGTCTTTCCAATTTACTTACAGTAGCCTCAACATCTTCCAACCGTTCTCCCACAGTCTTTTCTAATCTCAATTTCTTAAGCTCTTCCTGTAGCCTTTCCATCTCACGTCTGTCTGCCTGGATTCCTCTGTCTTACTTTCCAACAATCCTTTCAACTGTTCAAATTCCTCCTTTGTTGTCACCTTTTCTATTTCCACCAATCCTTCTTTAACTCTTACTAAGGACATTTGGTTCATATAATATGGTGGTGGGGACTGTTCCCCCTTTAAATCTGTCAAATTAGGGTAGAGGGACGGCACCGTAGGGGCTGTCAGTCCCAACTCCTCTTGCAGTTGTCTACCCTGTTGCTCATCAACCAATAGATCTTTATCATTTTCCATTTTACTTTCATGTCCATCTGAGCTGACCACTGCTGAATCATGCATTAAACTGTTCTTTGCATCCACTTTCACCATCTGCTGTTTCTGTTTTTCCTCCGCCACCTGCGCCTTCCTTAATTTCACACCATCTATCGCAGCAGAAAATGTAACCAGATTGTGAATCAGCCTGCGTTCATGCTCGCTCTCCTCAATCTTTTGTGTTTTCTTTTCACCAGAAATCCTGTCACAGCCATATCCTTCATGACTTGTATTCCATCCAGCTTTTTTTGTTCCAAATCCATCAACACCTGAGTTAAACTGTCCTCCTTATTTGAATTTAGAATGCCTTCTTCTGCCAATTTCTGATACAATTGTCCACACTCCTTCTTAACCTCATCTCTATCCTTAGGTGAGATTCCACTAAGCATTTGAGTCACTGTCCAGTCCCACTGTTTTTTTCATATTTTCTTTATATAAATCAGCCTCCTGTACACTGTCTTCTCTCTGAAGCGAACCTGCAGCTGCCTGCTCGGTGAGGTCCCTCAGCCCCTCCTTTCGCATTCCACAAACTCTGTGCTGTTCACTGCTCACCCTTCTATTTTTTCTACAGAACAAGCCTGCTGCTCGCCCTCCCCTTTCTGAGGAGAGAGAGAGAGCCGCCGCTCGCCCTTCTGTTGTAGTTTTTTTTTTTTTTTTTTTTAAAGTGTGGTTACCTCCACACTCACAGCTTTACAAATATAAAAAGCAATAGCAATCACAGCAAATGATTATAGTATTCTGGGGGCACAAATTCCCCAGGGCCTCTCACCCCGTTTATGGTTAACGTCTTAATCAAAGGCTTTCAACCTTGTGCCAACTGTTCAGGGGGCGCCACTTCCCCCGGGTCGTTAACCCAGATTTTCTCCTCCCGTCGGATTTGAGGGAATCTCTCCCAGCGCTGACGTTTTGGGGGCACTAACTCCCGGGGTGTCAATATAGGACCCAGTTTTTATAGCCTTCATCAAGGCTAAAGGCCTCCAACCCAGTGCCCGTCCTCACAAGTCACGGACCAATTAGCTCATTCCATGAACCTGTAGTCGGGCCGGATGACCAGTATGTACAGTGGGGCAAAAAAGTATTTAGTCAGCCACCAATTGTGCAAGAGGTCTCCAATTTTCATCATAGGTATACCTCAACTATGAGAGACAAAATGAGAAAAAAAAATCCAGAAAATCACATTGAAGGATTTTTTTTTTGTAACTTAGATTTTTATTCATTTTTCATCATATATATTGCATTCAGATCACATTCTACATTTAAAAACAAAGGGGCTAGGGTTAGAAAGAAAGGAAAAAAAAAAAGGAAAAAGAAAAAGGGGTGGGGACAAATGTTGGAGCATCAAGTTTTTAGTTTCCATCTCTTAATTCTTCTGGTTTTTCCAGCGTCTTTGGTTATTCTTTCAATTTCTGTCTCGTTGTTGCACTTTGTAGTGTGTCCATTTCCGCCATTTTTTTCCCCATAGTCCTTCTTGCATTCTTTGTCGATATGTTAGTTTTTCCATCATACGTATGTCCTCAACAATGTCAGTCCATTGCTCTTGGTCAGGAAGAACTTCTGATCGCCATTTTTTTGTGATTGTTTTTTTTACATGCAATCAACAAGATTTTAACTAGATATCTGTCCTCAGCCTGTATAACATTGTCTCTTTTAAGATCACATAAGTACATCAGGTTACAGTTCATTGGTATATTATATCCTAATATCCTCTGTATTGTCAAATGTATAGATTTCCAGAATGATGAGATTTTGCAGCATTTCCAAAACATATGTGAGTGGTCTGCATTTTGAGCCCCACATCCCCTCCAGCATAAAGATTGGGTATTTGTATATTTTCCTTGAATCTGTGGTGTAATGAAAAAGCGAATCAGGTTTTTCCATCCAAATTCCCTCCATGTCCTTGAATTTGTTGATGTGTGTTGTGTTTTCCATATTTCCTGCCATCTTTCTTCTGTTATGTTTAAATTGAGTTCTTTCTCCCATTTCTCCTTTATATAGTTACTTGAATGACTGTTTGCCATAAGTTTTTGATATAGCTTTGAAATAATTCTTATTTTATTTCCTGTATATGAGCTTAAAATGAGTTGTATAATCTCGCTCACATCTGTTTGGAGGTTATGCCTAATCTTCTTCATACAATAATCTCTCATCTGCAGATATCTGAAGAATTCCGATCTTTCTAGTTTAAATTTTCTCCTGATGTTTACAAAGCTCCCGAGATCTTTTTTTCCAATATTGCCCCATGCTGTGATTCCCTTGTTCACCAGATTTTTGTATCCCCTATCTTGTTTTGCCGGTTCAAACTGACTGTCAAATGCTACCCATTTCAATAGTTTTATGTCTTCCTTTATATTATACTTTTGTACTATTTTATACCACTGTTCTAAAGTAAATTTAGTGATTGGGTCTATTTGTTTGATTTGCTTATATGCATCTTTATCTCCTATTATGCTTTGTACTGGGAGTCCCTCAATTTCCTTTTCCATTTCTTTCCATTTTGCCTCATATCCCTCGTCACACCAACATATGATATATCTTATTTGTGCTGAGTAGTAATATTCCTTTAGACTCGGTAGGCCCATGCCTCCTTTCTCTTTTGGTAACTGGAGAGTTTTATATTTCACTCTTGGCTTTTTACCTCCCCATACAAATCTCGATATTATCCTGTCCCATTTTGAGAACTGGGTATCTGCAATCTCTGTTGGTAGAGCCTGGAAGAGGTAAAGTAATCTAGGTTGTATGCTGATTTTGACTGTCTCAATTTTTGAATTCAGATCCATATTTAAGATTGACCATCTATCAATATCTTTTTTTATTTCTTGTTCCAACCTATCATAGTTTGCTTTATAGATTTTGCTTAGATCTTTAGGTATGTTCACTCCAAGGTATTTTATTTCTTTTTGTTTCCAGTTTAGTTTGATCTTATCAGTTATCTGGTTTGGAGGGTTATAGTGGAATGTCAGTATTTGTGTTTTTGTTATGTTTATCTTGTATCCTGATAATTTTCCAAAATTTTCTATCAAGTTCATCATTTCCATTATTGATTCATCTGGTTGTTCAAGGTAAACTATAATATCGTCTGCAAATAGCCCAATCTTGTGTTCCGCCCCCTTTATTGTTACACCTTTTAATTTCTTATTTTGTCGTATCGCTTGAGCCAGTGGTTCTATGAACAGAGTAAACAAGGTGGGCGATAAGCAGCATCCCTGCCTAGTTGATCTTTGTATATTTACTTTGTCTGTTAAGCTACCGTTTATCTTGATTCTTGCCACAGGTTCTTGATACAGCGTCCTTATGCATTGTATTGATTTTTCGTTAAATCCAAAGCGTTCCAGCACACTATATAGGAATTTCCAGTTAACCCTGTCAAATGCTTTTTCTGCGTCTAAACTCATTATTACTGCGCTTTTCTTTTCTTTATGTATTTGATTAATTATATGTATTGTTCTCCTGATATTGTCATGTGTTTGGCGTCCCTCTATGAAACCAGTTTGATCATCTTCTATCAATTCCGTCAAGAATGTCTTTATTCGTTTACATATAATTGTTGTATATATTTTATAATCCACATTTAATAAAGAGATTGGTCTATAGTTTCCGCATTGTTCTCTATCTTTCCCTGGCTTTAAAATAACTGAAATAATAGCTTTGTTCCATGATGGAGGTATTTTGTTGTTGTTCAACGTCCAATTAAATAACTTTAGGAGCTGTGGCGTGAGTTCTTCTATAAACAGTTTATAAAACTCAGATGGGTATCCATCACTACCTGGTGATTTACCGTTTTTAAGTGACTTAATCACATCTCTAATCTCTTGTGTTGTTATTTCTGCTGTTAGCTTTTCATTTTGTTGATTTCCTATTGATGGCAAGTCCAATGTGCCTAGAAATTTTTTAATATCTTTAGTATTTGTTTCTTCAGGTTGTGAGTATAGTTCTTGGTAGAAATTATGGAATATTACTTCGATGTTTTCTGGGTTAACTGTGGTTTTATTTGTGGTGGGGTCTTTAATCTTATATACATTATTCATTGTTTGTTGTTTTCTTAACCATTTTGCCAGCAGTTTTGTGGCTTTGGGTCCCGTTTCATAATATTTTTGCTTTAGATATCTATTTTTCCTTTCAATTTCATCCATTTGTGTTTCTTTTATCTTTGTTTTTTCTTCTTTAATTTCTTGATATATTTTTGGATCATTTGTGCTTTGATGTTTACGTTCTAATTCCCTCAGTCTCTCACATCTTTGTTCATATGCTTCCAGTTTAGTCTTATTTGCTTTTCCTGTTTCAACAATTAATTTACCTCTTAACACAGCTTTTAGTGCATCCCATAGTATTGTTGGGTCCACTTCTTCATTGTCATTCTCTTGGATATACTCATTTATGTTTACTTTTATTCTTTCTTTCATTTTCTCATCATTTAACAGTCCTACATTAAGTTTCCATATTGTTTGTCGTTTTCTATTGTTTAGATATATTTCCATGTGTATAGGATTATGATCTGATATTTCTGCCCCTCCAATCCAACAATTTCTCACCCTGTGCCTGTCACCTTCATTCATAAGGAAGTAATCTATTCTAGAGTGTACTTTATGGAATGCTGAATAATGTGTATAATCTTTTTCGAGTGGGTGCAGGTCCCTCCATATGTCTATCATACCCATTTCTGCCAGTGAGGTTCTTATGAACTTTGTTACATGTTTTTTTGTCCTCTTAACACTTGTTGTATCAACTTCATGATCCATGACAGCATTTAAGTCTCCTCCACAAATCAGGACTCCTTCACTGTGTGTTGCTATGAGATCAAACAGATGTTGAAAAAAACCCTTGTCACTTTCTGGTGGGGCATAGATGTTCACTAATGTGATCTGCATTCCATCTATTCTTCCCTTTATTATTACATACCTGCCTTCTTTATCCTGGATTTCCTGTTCACATTCAAATTGTATTTTGTTTGAAATTAGTATCATAACCCCCCTTTTAGTTCCTCCCTTAAATGAACTGTAGTAGGAGTTCTTATAGCCAAATCTCTTTAGTTTCACATGTTCTGTCTTGCTCAAATGTGTCTCTTGCATAAATATAATTTCAGCTTTTTCCTTCTTGAATTTTCTTATTATTCTTTCCCTTTTAACAGGCGAGTTCAGACCATTCACGTTTAGTGTCATTATCTTAAGATTTTTACCCATATTCATGTTTTTCCATTTTTTTAACTTGTGCTCCTAGCCCCTTTAACAACAAAAACAACACATATTTATATAAAAACACATTAAAAAATCTCGACCTCCGTACTTTGGGCCTTTCTTCTGCCCACTGGTCCCTGTTGGTGGGTGGAGGGTATGTCCTCACTGTAATGTAATGCCTTGCCACACGGTGGCACTAGTAGAAGATATACGTGTTGAATGATGTTGGAAGACAACAGAATAAAATGAGGCTTGTTCTGAGATCCACGCTGGTGCCGATGTCCACTTCTTATAAAGATTACCCAACCACACAATATTATACATGGTGTCAGAAGTTGGTGACAAGAATCCGACAGGAGAGAGGGTCGCCTGTGTGAAAGAGTTGGGAGAGAGAGGAAAAGAAAAAAAGTTTTTCCCTCGTCAGTGACTGCGCCGGCGGAGAAGCAAGTAAGTTGCTAGCTCGTTTACTCGCTAAGAAAAGGAAGGGAGGAACGACAAAATGGATCAAATATTCACGATACCACCGCCAGGAAGTTTTAACTTTGATGAGCCCAGTAGCTGGACTCAGTGGCTACGACGCTTCGAGCGATTCAGAATAGCATCTGGATTAGCAGAGAAGAATGAGGAATACCAAATCAACTCACTGCTCTACATAATGGGGGAGAAAAGTGACGACGTTATGACAACAATAACTTTGGAGGAAGCCAAACGGAAGAAATACGATGAAGTGTGCAAAGCCTTAGGTGAGCATTTTATTGGCAAGCATAATGTTATCTATGAGAGAGCCAGATTTAACAGCCGATATCAACAGCCTGGCGAAACGGCAGAGAACTTTATCACAGACGTGTACAAGCTGGCTGAGCATTGCCAATATGGCGTTCTACTTGAAGAGATGATAAGAGATCGGATAGTAGTTGGGATCAGAGACGCTAAATTGTCAGAGAAATTACAGTTAGACCCAAAGCTCACGCTGGAAAGCACAATAACACAAGTCAGGCAAAGAGAAGAAGTAAAAAGCAACAGCCATTGATATGGCGCGAGAAGACTGAAATTAAGGAAAGCAATGTTGATGCTATTGTGAGAAAAAAACCTGCAAAACCCAATATGGCGAAACGAACTCAAACCAACGCGACGCAGAGTACAGGCACGTGCAAAAGGTGTGGCCACAGTCCTCAACACGCATGGAAACAATGCCCAGCGAGAGAGGCAGAGTGCCGCAAATGTAAAAGAAAAGGACACTATGCTGCAGTGTGTAGGACAGAGCAACGAGTCGAGGCTATTGAAGAGGTGTATGAGACTGAAGAGAGCGCTTTCTTGGGAGCAATAGAGACTGATAAACAGGATGTCTGGAGAAATGACATAGAAATGAATGGAAAAATGATTAACTTCAAGTTGGATACAGGAGCGGCTGTCACCGCCATACCAGACTCCATGTACTGCAAAACAAGAGATGGTGACCTAAAGAAGTCACAGAGAATGTTATGTGGCCCCAACAACCTGCCACTGACGGTGCTAGGCACATTCACAGCCTGCCTGAAAAAGGGCATAAAGAAAACAGAGCAGGATGTATTTGTTGTGAAGGATTTAGTGATGCCACTATTAGGGCTCCCAGCTATACAGAGCCTACCTCTGTTGCAGCAGATAGCTGCAGTGCTAGCATCTGATGAAAAATTCAAGAAAATGTTCCCGAAAGTATTCTCAGGCTTAGGGAAGCTGCAGGGTAGCTATAAAATTGAGTTAGCTCAGGGAGCTGTGCCATACGCCTTGTCAGCCCCTAGACATGTAGCCCTACCATTAATGGACAGAGTCAAATCAGAGCTCCAGAGGATGGAAGAGATGGGCGTGATCCGAAAGATCCAAGAACCAACCGAGTGGTGTTCAGGAATGGTGGTTGCACCCAAACCCAATGGAAAAATCCGGATCTGCTCAGACCTGACAAGGCTGAATGAGAGCGTGCGTCGAGAAAGACACATACTCCCAGCTGTGGATGAGACTCTAGCAAAGCTAGACGGAGCCGTCATCTTCTCAAAATTGGATGCCACAGCAAGGTTTTGGCAAGTTCCCCTGCATGAGGAATCAGAGCCATTGACAACCTTCATTACACCATTTGGGAGGTATTGTTACAGGAGACTCCCATTCGGGATTTCTTCTGCGCCGGAACATTTCCAGCTAAGACTTTCCCAGCTTGTCGACGGCACCCCAGGCGCACTCTGCCATGCCGACGACATATTGGTGTTTGGCAAAGATCAGACTGAGCATGACAACAGGCTGTGCGAACTTCTCAAGAAGCTTGAAGAGGCAGGTCTGACCTTAAACGAAAAATGTGAGTTCAGTGTGAAGGACGTGAAATTCCTAGGGCATATGGTCAGTGCCGACGGGATCGAGGCTGACCCAAGCAAAATTAAAGCAATCTTGAACATGCCCGAACCCGAGAACGTTGAAGCGGTGAGACGCTTCATGGGGATGGTGAACTATGTCTGCAAGTTCTCCTCGCGCCTCCCCAATCTCACAAAGCCCCTGAGAGACTTGCTGCGCAGCGACAGCGAGTGGACATGGGACGCGCAGCAAAAGACAGCTTTTGAAGTTGTGAAGAAAGAGCTTAGCTCTCCAGCGGTACTGGCTCAGTACAGTACAAAAAGAGAAACTCTCGTGTCGGCTGACGCTTCATCATATGGCCTGGGAGGAGTACTGATGCAGCGACAGCCAGGTGGAGAATTCAGGCCAGTGGTGTACATATCTAGAAGTCTGTCACCCACAGAGTCTCGGTACGCTCAAATCGAGAAAGAAGCTCTCGCCGTGACATGGGCGTGCGAGCGCCTGAGCACCTATCTCCTGGGAATGGACTTCACGGTGCGTACAGATCACAAACCTCTCATATCACTGTTAGGTACCCGGCCACTGGATGATTTACCTCCAAGAATACTCAGATTCAGACTGAGAATGATGAGATTCAACTACAAGATAATTCATGTACCAGGGAAACAGTTGGTGGCTGCTGACGCATTGTCACGAGCGCCACTGGGACCAGAGAGCAGCACGGAGAGTGCCAGCCTGGAAAGAGAGTGTCAGGTGTACATCGACTTTGTGATGGAACACATACCTGCAACAAAAACAAAATTGGATGAAATTAAAAACATGCAGAACAATGACACAACAATGAAACAGCTGAGGGCATACACAGACAAAGGATGGCCTTCGCACAGACAAGCAGTTCCAGAGAGGCTGCTAAAGTACTGGCCGCACAGAGCTGACATCCATGTGGCTGACGGTATCCTCCTAAAGGGAGAAAGTCTTGTCATTCCAGCGCCAATGCAAAGAGACATGCTGGAGAGAATCCACCATGGGCACCTGGGCATGACAAAGTGCATTTCAAGAGCCCAACAGTCTGTGTGGTGGCCAGGCTTGACAAGGGACATCAAAGAGCTTGTGGAGAGGTGTGAAGTATGCAGCCAGTACTCCAGCTATCGCACAGAGCCACTGCTCACGACCCCCTTACCTGCAAGGCCGTGGCAAAGGCTAGCGGCGGACCTCTTCGAGTGGGGGAAGAGCCACTACCTGGTCGTAGTTGACTATTTCTCCAGATACATTGAAATAGCCAACCTTCCAACGCTTACTACAGCAACCACAGTCGAGAGGCTGAAAGTCATCTTTGCAAGATTCGGTATCCCTGAGGTACTAGTGACGGACAACGGGCCACAGTTCGCCTCTTCAGAGTTTAAAGTATTTGCTCAGGAATACGACTTTGAACATGTCACCAGTAGCCCCAGGTATCCGCAAAGCAATGGGGAAGCAGAGAGGGCGGTGAGAACAGTAAAGCAGATACTCAGCAAGAACCAAGATCACCAAAGAGCTCTCCTGACTTAGAGGACAACCCCATTGGCTCATGGAGCCTCACCAGCAGAACTTCTGATGGGGAGAAGATTGCGATCGACAGTTCCGGTCCCTCCACAGACTCTCAGACCAAAGTGGCCAGACCTTCGTGCTTTTAAAAAGAAAGACGCAAGATTGAAAGAGAATCAGAAGAAAGCATATGGAGCGAGACACAGAGCAAGAGAGCTGCCGGTTCTCGAACCAGGTCAGAGAGTGTGGATCCGCTCAGCAAAGACCACCGGGACAGTCCAGTCGACGTCATCAACTCCAAGGTCGTACAACGTGGAGACAGAGTCGGGCACACTGAGAAGAAACAGAGCTCAGCTCACTGCTCTTCCAGAACCAGATCAGCCTGATCCAGAGCCAGATCAGCCCAGCTCGGATGTGACTGTGACCAGATCGGGGCGAGTATCTCGTCCACCAGAAAGACTGAACTGGTAAAACCTAGTATAGAGGCCTGCAGTGAACAGGGCAGAATAATTCCCTATGGCAGAGCCTGAAGGGTCAGGTAGTCTACCCTGTCCTTCTAGTTAGAAAAGAAAATGAAAAGAAAAAGTTATGTTCTGAAAATGTAAGCGCACAGTAGTGACAGTGTAGCTTTGTGTTATCTTGTGGTTGACCATATTCTTTATTATTAGAATTTAAGTAAATAAGATATATAAAGGGATATGGTAAATATCTAAAAGGGGGGGATGTAATGTAATGCCTTGCCACACGGTGGCACTAGTAGAAGATATACGTGTTGAATGATGTTGGAAGACAACAGAATAAAATGAGGCTTGTTCTGAGATCCACGCTGGTGTCAATGTCCACTTCTTATAAAGATTACCCAACCACACAATATTATACACTCACAGAGTGAGGGGCCCTCCCTAGACCTCTAGTTACTATCCAAGTAATAGTCATTAGTCTAGAAATGTCCAACAAATATCACTTAAACCTCTCCTAGCCGTCTGTTTCTTTTTTACCTTGTCTTCTTGGCCTTCATTTCTTCTGTGCCTTTCTTAATCTTTGTTATGATCTAGGCTTTCAGTTGAAAGCCTTGTAGTTTGTCCTGGGCCCGCTGCTCCACGTCTCTCCCCCGTCTTTTGCTGTTCACTCGCCTCCACTCCGGCTGTCGTGATGCGTTCAGGGCCGCCGCTGCTCCATCCGTACCCTCCGGCACGTTCACCGCAAGGCCCCGCTCCATCATGTCCCGCGCTGCCTCTCTGGCCGTGTTGTAGGTTCTTACGCCGTCCTCCCAATAAATCTTCATCTTCGTTAGCGGCGTTTGGAATCTAACTTTTTTCTCTTTCAGCGTTTTTTTAATGTTGGCATATTTCTTCCGCTGCTGTACAATTTCTGTCGGGTAGTCATGGTCAAAGAATACCTGTTTGTTGCCGATTCGTATCTTTTTTTTCCATGCTTGTGTCAGGATTCTTTCCTTTATGTCATATTTCAGAAAGTTTACTACAACTGACCTGGGTGGATAGTTTGGCTTCGGGTTCTGTGCCGAGGCTCTGTGCGCTCGTTGAATCTGCAGATCCGTTTCTCCGGGCAGCTCCAGCTCTTTTTTTAAGAACTGATCCATGAATTTCGTCATCGAGTTGCCTTCAATGCCCTCCGGGATTCCAAAGATGCGTATATTGTTCCGTCTGGATCTGCTCTCCAAGTCGGTTATTTTCTCCTGCATCCTCTGCGCTTGTGCCATCAGGGTCTGAAGCTGCTCGCTTGCCTCGCTCTTCCAATCTTTCAGCTCTGATATTCGGGCCTGTGCTTCTGTCATACACGCCCGCTGAGAGCGCAGCTCCTCCATGTTTTCTGCTAGCTTGCGCTCCATTTCTCTTCGGAGGCCCATAATTTCCACCTTAATCTCTTTTTTCAGCTCCTCCTTAAGAGCCGCTAAATCCTGCTGTAGCTGCCGCTTGAAGTCTCTCAATTCTTTACCCAAACTGGCAATGCCAGTGTTCATGGTGTCGAGTTTTGCGTCTTCCATTTTCTCTGCTGCAGTCACCTCGTTTTTTTGGGCCTCGTGTTCAGCGGCTTTTCCTGCGTTGTTGAAGAGGAATTCTTTAATTTTACCCTGCTTTTGTCCTTGTGCCCGGCTCCTTCGTGTTTTCATCCCTTATTTTATTGATCCGCTTATGTCGAGTTGGCCATTTACCGATGATTTTTAATCCGGCTAGGGAGAGCTCTCTGTTTAAGCGTTATGTCTCTCCGCCATCTTCCCGGAAGTCCTCACATTGAAGGATTTTTAATGAATTAATTGGTAAATTCCTCAGTAAAATAAGTGTTTGGTCACCTACAAACAAGCAAGATTTCTGGCTCTTACAGACCTGTAACTTCTTCTTTAAGAGGCTCCTCTGTCCTCCACTCGTTACCTGTATTAATGGCACCTGTTTGAACTCGTTATCAGTATAAAAGACATCTGTCCACAACCTCAAACAGTCAGACTCCAAACTCCACTATGGCCAAGACCAAAGAGCTGTCAAAGGACACCAGAAACAAAATTGTAGACCTGCACCAGGCTGGGAAGACTGAATCTGCAATAGGTAAGCAGCTTGGTGTGAAGAAATCAACTGTGGGAGCAATTATTAGAAAATGGAAGACATAAAAGACCACTGATAATCTCCCTCGATCTGGGGCTCCACACAAGATCTCACCCCATGGGGTCAAAATTATCACAAGAACGGTGAGCAAAAATCCCAGAACCACATGGGGGGACCTAGTGAATGACCTGCAGAGAGCTGGGACCAAAGTAACAAAGGCTACATCAGAAACACACTACGCCATCAGGGACTCAAATCCTGCAGTGCCAGACGTGTCCCCCTGCTTAAACCAGTACATGTCCAGGCCCGTCTGAAGTTTGCTAGAGAGCATTTGGATGATCCAGAAGAGGATTGGGACAATGTCATATGGTCAGATGAAACCAAAATAGAACTTTTTAGTAAAAACTCAACTTGTCGTGTTTGGAGGAGAAAGAACACGATACCTACTGTGAAGCATGGGAGTGGCAACATCATACTTTGGGGCTGTTTTTCTGCAAAGGGACCAGAACAACTGATCCGTGTAAAGGAAAGAATGAATGGGGCCATGTATCGTGAGATTTTGAGTGAAAACCTCCTTCCACCAGCAAGGGCATTGAAGATGAAACATGGCTGGGTCTTTCAGCATGACAATGATCCCAAACACACCGCCCGGGCAACGAAGGAGTGGCTTCGTAAGAAGCATTTCAAGGTCCTGGAGTGGCCTAGCCAGTCTCCAGATCTCAACCCCATAGAAAATCTTTGGAGGGAGTTGAAAGTCTGTGTTGCCCAGCGACAGCCCCAAAACATCACTGCTCTAGAGGAGATCTGCATGGAGGAATGGGCCAAAATACCAGCAACAGTGTGTGAAAACCTTGTGAAAACTTACAGAAAACGTTTGACCTCTGTCATTGCCAACAAAGGGTATATAACAAAGTATTGAGATGAACTTTTGTTATTGACCAAATACTTATTTTACCAAGGAATTTACCAATTAATTCATTAAAAATCCTTCAATGTGATTTTCTGGGGGGGGGGGGGGTTGTTATTATTTTGTCTCTCATAGTTGAGGTATACCTATGATGAAAATTGGAGACCTCTCTCATCTTTTAAGTGGGAGAACTTGCACAATTGGTGGCTGACTAAATACTTTTTTACCCCACTGTATATGCAGCGATATCATCTGGGCCAGGGGGCCTTTCACCTCCCCGGTCTTTGGCCGTTCCTGTCCCAAGCGATCACAGCCTAATCAATGTCAAATTGTGATTGGTTGGTCAAGTCGAGTCGAGCACACCCGAGCCGGAGGCCTTTCACCACTCTCGGTCTTACGGTCTTTTAAGCAAGCATGCAAGCATTCATCCAAAAACATTTACTATATTCAACTGCTTTAATCTAGGACACACACCAAACCGCTTGACAACACAGACTTTGGTTATAGCCAATAGCAGAACTTTGATATAACAGGAGTCTGCTTACCTCTTTATCAGGGCGCCCGCTCATGCTGTTAGTCGGTGTTGTGGGTCCATTGTCCAGGCAACCAAAATCCAAATCAGATAGATAATCTCCTCCTCTCCGTGGACGAGCCCCCAAATTTGTTAGAATTATAGATGTACAACCATCTAAGTCTACCCTTCAAAGATTGTCTATGTATGTAGATGGTTCACCCAGATTTGTTTTCAAGGAAGAGATCAATTTACTTGGAAGACATGTATTTATTTAAGCAAGTTGAATATAGCAATTACAGCGCTGGGTCAAATGTTCTCCCTGACAACAACAGGCAATGTCAGGTTGTGAAGTCTGACTGACTATGCTGTCCCTGACCCAGTATATTTATGCAAAGTCCAAGCATGCATTATCAGATGAAACACAGGTGCAGCGGTCCGTAGGAGTGAGCAGTCCGTTCCTGGCACCGAGTGTAACCACTGAAGGCCATTCCTCCTCCCAGGTCAGAGTAGTTGAGCCTCGGTCACTCCTTATCACAACCGGTTCCTTTTATCCTCCCATATATCACACAGGATGTTGTTATTCTCTGCTGAGACAGAGATCCACTCTTTTTGCAGGTAATGAGCCACACATTTGGCAATATATATTCCATTATGGTATATTGATTATAGTACCTAAACATAAGCAGAGTACACATATTTTGAGTCACACAAATAACTATTATATGATTGTATTGATCACTTTGTCCCATCAACTACTACAGCTTCGCTGTCGAACAGCCAGGTACAGGAAATCGTTCCTGCCACATGCAATTTCACTGTACAATAACTCACTATGATGTTGTATTCTGGCATAGCTATGCTGCCACACTGCATCTTACAGACTAACTGGTTACATTACTTTTCATTTTGCTCCTGACAGTCCTTCTTTGTGCAATGGGATGATTCATGTGTTTATACGGGTCATCATATATTAAGCTATGATGTATATAGGTTTTATAGTCTTGTTAGTTTTTACTTTCCATGGGTAATCCTTTTGTCTGTCATGTGTGTGTTTCTGTTGTTTGGTTGTCAACTGTCCTGCTGCTGTTACACTGTACTTTCCCAGTCTGGGAACATATCTATCTATCTATCTATGTATCTATCTATGTATCTATCTATCTATCTATCTATCTATCTATCTATCTATCTATCTATCTATCTATCTATCTATCTATCTATCTTACCGCCACTGATTTCATTACGTTTTCCTCATAGCTTTGTAACCTTTTCCTCATAGCTTTGTGACGTCTTCCTCATAGCTTTGTGACTTCTTCCTCATAGCTTTGTTGCTCTGTGACGTTTTCCTCATAGCTTTGTGACGTTTTCCCCATAGCTTTGTGACGTCTTCCTCATAGCTTTATGACTTCTTCCTCATAGCTTTGTTGCTCTGTGATGTTTTCCTCATAGCTTTCTGACGTAATCCTCAGCTTTGCAGATTTGTGACATCTTCCTCATAGCTGTGACGTTTTGACCAAGATTCAGGATTCATCCAGGTTTTGTTGTCATCACCTGCGTCACAGTTTATATCACTCTTCTTCTTCTAGATCTGATTGCCAGCCGGCAACCAGCCCACAGGTGCACCATCGCCACCCACCGGGTTGTAGCATGGACAAGAGAATGGGAGGGGGAAAAAAAAAACCTAAATTCTTTTGATTAATCCAGTTGCACTTAAATATCTAAGTAGAGCTTACATAATATTTCTTTGACTGAGGTTCCTAGCATGTTTTCCAAACCAAAACTTAAATTAGCCCTTTTCATCAAATAACACACCTAAATACCGAACTACCTTTACTTGCTCTAACTTTTGACCATAAAGTTTTAAAGAAATGTCTTTGAGAGTTTTCGAGAAGCAAATCACTTGTGTCTTGGAGACCGATAATGTAAAAGCCCACCGGTTTGCCCATTGTTCAACTTGGTCTATTGCTGCCTGCATTTTCCTCTGAATGTACTCAAGATTACTTCCCCTTATCCCTCAGGCCCCATCATCTGGATACAAGGCCTTCCCTATTCCTCTATCGAGTCCTTCAAAAATATCATTAATCATAATATTAAACAGAACAGGGCTACACACACTGCCTTGGGGAGTACCATTTTCAACATGATATACTTTGGAGTCCTCTGTACCAACGCTTATCTCAATCTTTCTATCATACAGAAGCTGACAGAAACGGCGAGCTCTGGTAAGAGCCGTGGGGGTGGGCTATGCATCTATGTTAACAAGAACTGGTGCGTTAATGCCACGTTAGTGTCTAAACACTGCTCTCCGTTGGCGGAGTTCCTTATTGTAAATTGTCGGCCATATTATCTGCCGAGGGAATTCAGCAACGTGTTTGTAGCGGCTGTTTATGTAGCGCCGAGCGCTAATGCTAATGCTAAGGAGGCACTCGGGGAACTGTACAATGCTATTAGCGAAATCCCAACTTCACACCCGGACAGTTTTGTGGTGGTTGCGGGGGATTTTAACCACACCAGCTTAAAGACTGTGCTCCCCAAGTTTAAACGATGTGTAGACTTTAAGACCAGAGGAGAGAATATGTTGGACTTAGTGTACACAAACACAGATGCATATAAGGCAATACCCCGCCCCCATCTCGGCCTTTCTGACCACCTATCCGTGGTGCTGGTGCCTGCCTACAAACCTTTATTGAAGCACAGCAGGCCAGCAGTGAAACAAATCAGGATTTGGCCAGAGAGTGCAACATCTGCACTGAAAGACTGTTTTCTGCACACAGACTGGGAGGTCTTCAAAATAGCAGCCTCCCAGGAAGACAAGACAGATGTGGAGGAGTATGCTGAAACGGTCACCAGCTACATTGCGAAGTGCACAGAGGATGTCATTACTGTGAAGACCATCACTGTACAGGGAAACCGTAAGCCCTGGATGACCGTAGAGATACGCTCGCTGCTTACAGCCAGAGATGCAGCCTTCAGAGCGAAGGACAGGATCGACCTCCGCTCAGCCAGCTCTGCACTGTCAAAGGGAATTAAGACGGCGAAGCGCGCCTATGCGGAGAAAATCCAGGGACACCTCTGTGACACTAGGAACACCAAGCAGATGTGGCAGGGAGTTCGGACACTGACGGGCTATAAGTCTAGGCAGGGGGTTGATGATGACGACGCTTCGCTTCCAGACAGGCTCAATGACTTCTTTGCACGTTTTGAAGCATCAAACCCGACAACAAGAGGGAGGGCTGGCCCATCCCCACCATCGGTCAGACCAGCTTTCACCATCAACACAGCGGACACACGGAGGACCCTAACCAGGGTCAACCCACGTAAAGCTGCAGGTCCGGACAACATCCCGGGACGTGTGCTCCGAGACTGCGCGAGCGAGTTGGCGGATGTCCTGACTGACATTTATAACATCTCCCTGAGTCAGGCCATCGTTCCCAGATGCTTCAAGACCTCTATCATAGCACCGGTGGCAAAGAAACAAGTTGTGTCCTGTCTGAATGACTATCGTCCTGTTGCACTAACATCAATTGTGATGAAGTGTTTCGAACGACTCGTCAAACCACACATTACAGCCTGCCTCCCTGCATCACATGACCCGCTCCAGTTTGCATATCGTTCAAACCGCTCTACGGAGGATGCTATAGTCACCACCCTGCACTCTGTCATCACCCACCTGGATCAGAAAGACAACTACGCCAGACTCCTGTACATTGATTTCAATTCAGCATTCAACACCCTTATTCCCCAGAGACTGATGGAGAAATTACTCCTTCTTGGTCTGAACACCGCCACATGTCTCTGGATCCTGGATTTCCTGACTGAGAGACCTCATTTTGTCCGGATTGGAAACAGCATCTCCAACTCTGTCACGCTGAGCACCAGATCCCCTCAAGGCTGCGTACTCAGTCCACTACTGTTTACACTTCTAACACTTCTAACACATAACTGTGTATCCAGACACGAGAGGAACCAGATTATTAAGTTTGCAGACGACACCACAGTGGTGGGACTTATTCAGAGAGATGAGGAATCAATGTACAGGGAAGAAGTGAGAGACCTGGAGGGCTGGTGCAGGGAGAACAATCTGGTGCTCAATGTGGACAAAACGAAGGAGATGATTATTGACTTCCGGCGGTCACAGCCTGAACACGTCCCCCTCAGCATCGGTGGCTGTTCAGTAGAGAGAGTGGAGAACATCAAGTTCCTCGGAGTGCAGATCTCACAGGACCTGACCTGGAGCAAGAATTCCATGGGGATTAGGAAGCGGGCCCAGCAGAGACTGCACTTCTTGAGGAAAGTCAAACAGGCCTCTCTCCCCATCTGCATCCTCAGGACCTTCTACAGAGTTGTGGTGGAGAGTGTTCTGACGTACTGCATTGCTACATGGTACTCCAGCTGCAGTATGTCAGACAAAAAAGCCCTGCAGAGGATAATTAAGGGAGCTGAGAGGGTAATTGGAGTCTCCCTCCCCTCTGTCCAAGAACTTTTTCAGAACCGTTGCCGGAGCAGGGCACTGAACATTGTCAAGGACCGTTCTCACCCTCTGCATAAACACTTTGAACTCCTGCCATCTGGCAAACGATTTCAGAGCATCAGAGGCAGAACCACCAGACTGATTAACAGCTTCCTTCCACAAGCTGTTAGGATGCTGAACAGTTGACACAGAATCTCTCATACATACTACTGCACCTACGGACATTATGTATATTATTTGCATATTATAGTTCTGGTTAGTTTTCAAGTATGTCTCAGGGATGTGTGAATGGATGTGGTGGGGCGGGGGTGAAGGTGAGGGTATGTGTGAGTGTGTCTTAAATTATGTTCTTTTACGTGTATGGATGCCGAGAGAAACGCAATTTCATCTTGCCTGCACTACAGTTGTATGTACAGCAATATGACAATAAAGGTTGATTTGATTTGATTTGATACAGGAAATCTAATACCCAGTTGTATAAATTGCCTTCAACACCAAATTGATTTAATTTAATCAGCAACCCTTCCTTCCACAGCATGTCATATGCTTTTTCTACATCAAAGACAGCTATCATATTTTCTCAGGCCTTCCTAATTTCAGATTCTAGGTGTAAAATGGAATCCATAGTATTTCTGCCTTTTTGGAACCCACTTTGAAAAGGAACACATTCCCTCCCTTCCAAAATGTAATTCAGCTTTTCAGTCACCATTCGTTCCACTGTTGTCCCTAACTGTGAGGTAAGAGCTATCGACCTATAATTATTGGGATCTGATGACTCTTTCCCTGGCTTTAACACTGGAATTATAATTGATTGTTTCCATGCCCTAAGAATCTTCCCAGTTTCCCAAACTTTATTAAACAGCTTTAATATTGTTTGAAGTGCACTGCCCTCCTCTATGTGCGCCAACATCGTATAACATACGCCATCCTTCCCTGGTGAAGACTGCTTTGATTTCAGAATAGCCCTTTTCAATTCCGATAGAGTGAATGACAACTCTATCATGCCCCTTGAAGTATTCTTCCTTATGTTCACATGTGGGTATTTGGATAAAGTGTTTTTACTGCTTTGTCTAATTGTGTTTGGTAGGTTTTCTGAACTATGAATCTTCACTAAAGTTTGTGCCAAAAGCATTGCTTTGTCTATACTAGTAATAGCTATTTCCCCATGAATGTCTAGCACTGGTATTTTGTAGTCTCTCCTAATACCATTCATTTTCTTAATCATTCCCCAAATACATATCTGATAGCTGTGTTTCTCTTCCTATAGTATTACAGTACTGTCTCCAAAACAAATGCTTAGCTGTTTTAATTGTTTTCCGGACGATTGCCTGGCACTGTTCGTACTCAGTCACTGCTTCCAAAGTATGACGCTTTTTCACTTGCCTGAAAGCCCTGTTTCTATTTTTAATAGCTTTATTACAATTATCATCCCACCAAGGAAGAGTCTTTCATTGTCTATACCCTGTACTTTTTGGTATTGTTTGAGTTGCAGACTCAATTATAATCGCACTGACACTTTTACTAAACTCCTCCCCATCAAAAATGCCCTCACTGTTTAAATAAAGATATTTAAATTTATCCCAATCTGCCTTACCCAGTTTCCATCTTGTGCCAGATTGCATCGCTTCTTCTCCTGCTTCTAGACCAATTTTAACTCTTATTGGGTAACGATCACTCCCATTAGCTGACCGACTTAACACCTCCCAAGATGTGAATCCTGCAATGGCATTTGAAACCAAAGTTAGGTCTAACACACTTTCTGTGACTAGATTACTGCTAAATCTCATACCTTTCCCATCATTCATGCATAGTAAGTCCCTATCCTCTAAAAAAAATCCTCAATTACTGTGCCATTTACATCTATATTCCTGCTACCCCACAGTGTATTATGTGCATTAAAATCCCCACACCAAACCACCTTACCCTGTGCTTGCCTATGTACAGCGTTCAAAGTGTCAACTATCAATCTGTTACATGGATTATAGTAATTAATAATTGTAACTTCATCTTTTACTGCCCAAATTTTTACCATTATTGATTCATGTTCTTTCCCAATTTCCATTATTTTGTAATTTGCTCCATTACACACAAAGGTTGCTTCACCTCCTCCTCTAACCAGTTTCCCTGTCGTTCCTTATTGATGTGTATCCTTGAATGACAAAAATCTAACTGAGGTTTTAGCCATGTTTCCTGTATACAGATTAGCTGGGGTTTGTCTTGCATATCAGATAAAAACTTTTTGAATTCTTGGCCATTTGATATTAGACTTCTGGCATTCCAGTGCAAAATTGAGATTACCATTATGACCCACTAGTCTGCAGTCTTAGAGAGCCCCCACTGAAAAAGCCCCCATTTAACAAGTCCTCAACTGCTTTGCAATGTAACCCCTTAATGCCAAGATGTTTTTCTGCTGCTTTCATAATGATTTTGATTTTTTCCGTTTTCTTGAAAGTCTGCGCAGTGACAGTTTATCACATCCATCACAAATAAGGCAAAATTGTTTTCCTTCATAACCAGAGTATCTTCCTTAATTCTACTGCATGCACTGCAAGCCTGCACACTTTCCCTGTTAGAGTCCACTGCCACTTTTTTTTTAGCTGGCACCTTTTTCACAGCTTCTGCATATGTTTATCCCTGGGAGACGTTTACCTGCTGAATTTCTGCCACTCTTTTGCTGGCTTCACAACCTCGATAAGCAGCACTGTGTTCACCACCGCAGTTACAATACTTTAATTTGGCTCCACTTTCACACTTGTCATACTCATGGTCACCAGAGCATCTTGCACATCGCTGTCTACCTTTGTATACCGCTGCAACACGGCCAAACTTTTGACATTTGAAACATCTGAGTGGAGGAGGAACGTAAAGTCTGACTTCATAGCTCATGTCGCCAACAAACACCTTACTTGGCAGTCTTGTTTCATCAACAATCACATTTTTCACCGTTTCTATTAGTTTTCAACCTTTTCACCTCTGTCACTCTTGCTCCAGATATGTTTGCCTTTATTTCATCACCTGAGACAGCCGTTGAAATTCCCGATATCACTCCTCTCATTGCCTTATTTCCTTCCAATACTGAGCACTGCACACCTTTCCCCTCCATCTTAGTGACTCTGATTGCTTTTCCTTGCTGAAAACTATCTTTACAAACAACTAACAACAAACCACTACGAAGGATTCTTGCATTTAGCACTTCTCCAAGTAACTTATTAATTGCATTTGTGAGCTTAATTGGGTTCCATTCACGAAATGATGCGCCTTCCTGAATAAGTTTAATGATTACTTTACACTCCTTCTGCTAATTCCGGGATTGATCACCTTCAGATTCATCAGCACCTGATAACCCACTTGATTGATGTCTACTTTTCTTTCTTCTAGACTCCACCATGCTCCAAACTTCCTCATCCTCGCTTCGTACCTCCAACCCACCTAGTTGAATTTGTGTCCTGGTCGAATCGCCTTCTTCTTCGTCAGCAGAGAGTTGCCGCCACTTCTTCTTCTTCTTCTTCTCTCGGTTACTGGTGGATAGCAAACAACTGAAAGGTGCATACCGCTACCTACTGTACAAGAGTGTGTAACATGATGTCATGTGAGCCCGACCCCTAAATTCTATGACTTAATCCTGTGTTATTTAAAAAAGAGAAAAGAGCCTTTCTCGTGATTCTTATTGCCTCTCCATCTTCATCTGTTCCCAGAATCCCAGTTAAATCCCATTCCCTGCCGGCCTCTTGAACTTTCTGTCTTTCATTTCCATGTTTGTGACAGTGTAGTAAGATGTGCTCGACATTTTCTTTTACTCCACATTCTCTACATTTGTCCCTTTCATTTTTCCCCATGGTGAATAAAGTGCCATTTAAACCTGTGTGATCCAGTTTGAGTCTTGCCATAATGATGCCAAACTCCTTTTGGTTTTTATGAAATTCTTTATTGCAATAGATTTTTGTATTTTGTAATATGATCTACCTTTATGATCTTCATCCCATCTTTTTTGCCATAGTTCAGTTCCTTTTTTCTTGATTACTGTTTTCCCTTCACCTTTTCCAAGAGACAATGGTATAGTTATCTCTTTTCCAAGCGCACTTTTTGCTAATTTGTCTGCACAGTCATTCCCTTTTGACCCTTCATGTGCAGGAACCCAGCAAAACTGAACTTCTCCACCACCCCTGTGTACCCTAAATAAACTGTGATATAGCTCAATCACCAAGTCTTTCCTTGTAGATTTTAGTGTCTGTATGGTTTTTAGCGCTGCAAGTGAGTCCGTGCACACCACCACCCGGTCCGGTCTGACCTCCTCCACCCACTGCAAAGCAATAATTATTGCCACCATCTCTCCTGTAAACATGGATGTATTGTTGTAGAGTCTTTTTGTGATGGTCACTTTAAATTCTGGGATGTATACTCCAACTCCAACAGAGCCCTCTTTATTCTTTGAACCATCAGTATAGAGCTGTAAGAAGTTATAGTAATTGTTCCTGAGGTAAATGCTTGTTTTAACACCAACTTCACTCATATTCCAATCCTTTCTCCTCATTAGCAGACAAACATCTACTTCTATTCCCAGAAACAGCCAAGGGGGGACATTATGAAGTGGAAATGTATTAATATTACTGTTGATGTGACGTTTTATTCTGTTTCCATGCCAGAAATTCCAATATGTTTCCATATAAGGCAATGATGTGAGCACCTTGCAGAACTGTATATTTTACCTCAAAATAATGACTACAAAATTACTTTGATGGTACACTGTGGGGGACATAGAAGTGACATCCTCCACCCAGACAATAGACCGTGAAGTGGGAAGATGACCAGGGTGACGAGTCGAGACAGGGGAGGTGCAGACGTTGGCTACAGGGAGGAAGAAGAAGCAGAAGGCCAGCGACTGTTACGTTAATGTATTGTGATGTACTATCTTATGGTAATGCACCGTGCAGACTGTTTATCCGATGTGGATTGTGGCGTGAGCCCCCAGGTCACTAGGCGAGGGATTAGAAGCATAAAAGGGACAGAGAGAGAGGTGCTCCGGAAGGGGGGACACATATATCAGCAGCCCTCTTCCCTGCCGGCAGGAAAATAAATGCACTCCAACTTTTGCAGATCATTGGTGTTAATTTCTTCAGGACCCAGGAAAGAAGGGGATAATAAATTTTTTCTATAACAGTTTGGTGTCAAAAGTGGGATCCTAGACCGCAATCCCGATTTCTTCCGCCGTGGACTGATCCTCTCAGGCACAAATTTCATCTGATCCTTCCCACTCGAGTTAGTGATGGGGACTCAGCGGGAGGAGAGGAGTGGCACTGGATTTTCAAAGGACGCAGCCTCCAGATTTCCGTAAGTGAAATTTAAATATATATAATTCTGTAATACATGATATAGTTAAATTAATCAGTTATTTATCTTGCCTTTTGTTGGCCTATATCTCTGAGGTCCGAAAGGTTATTTTCCTGTGGCAGGACCGTTTCTGTGAAGTCCGGTGGGTTAACTCCACGGCAGGACTGATTGTTTAGTTGTATATGATGCCTGTCAAGTTACGGGGTCGGGGATATAACATTGTTTAGTTGTATATGACGCCTGTTACGAGGTCGGGGATATAACATTAGTTGACGCATGCGGAGACTCCCGGTGGTCAAATCTGAAACCAGTGATGGGGGCAACTAAATCAAAGCAGACTCCTAAAGATCTGGAGGGTCCCAAGGTGAAATATATGACTGATAATTATGGTCCTGAGAGTGTTGATTTTTTGGGGAAAATGGATCTACAAGAGTGGATTTCCTTTGGGGGGGGGGGGGGTCATTTTTTGTTGAAGTGATTACTACTTTGAGGGACAAGATTAATGTTGAAATTCAGAAAGTTCAGACATGGAAGAAGCAAAGCAAGAAGGACAGAAAAAAAGAAAAAAGAAAGAAAAAAGATGCACTTACAGTTAGAGAAGGGTGTGACAGAAATGTGGTTGACAGAAGCAAAGAAACGAAGAGATAAGCAGGAGACAGGCAGACAGAGAAATGAACAGGCAAAGAAAGACAGGGAACATCGAGCACAACAGCAATGTTTACACTCTGCTGGGTACCCCTTTCCCCCTCCCTACGAACGCGACTGTCCGGTTCCCCCCACCCCTATTCCTACTAACCCTTTTACGGCAGCATTGTATCCAGCTTGTGTTGTGCATTTACCGGAGGATGATGCCCCCCCCCCCCCCGTGAATTAAGTGGGTGCAAAAGGATGATGAAACACCTGGGGATTATTTCCATAGACTGAGAAAGGTCTTCAATAGGGCAGCAGCCATCCCATGCCCTGACGATTACATGACAGACACGGGACTATATGGCACACATCTGAATATATGGTTCATTGCAGGCCTCCTTCCTAGTCTGGCTGCAGATGTGAAGCAGACATGCATAGGGTGGCAAACTCAGACGTCACAGGAGATTCTGTGCCATGCAGAACATCATCATGGAAAGACTGAGTTCTACAAAGAAGAAGACCAAAGCTAAAGAGGATAACCTGGAGAAAGCACTCCTGACCATGGCCAAATGGGTCCCTACTTCACCCCCATCAGGACCTGTAGTCGGCCCAAATCAATGCCATTATTGTGGAGAAGAGGGACGTTGGGTGAAAGAATGCCCGCAGCTCTCCAGCTGCAACTACGGTAAACAAGGTGGACATTGAGCAAAGGACTGCCCAGTGAAGCCCAGAAATACCTTCCGCAGCAGAGAAAGGGGCAGAGGCAATTTTCAGCGTGGAGGACACCGGGCCTGGCAACAGCGCACCACATCACAGTCACAGCCCCATTCACAAGCACAAGACCAGGGGCTGATACAATAGCAGCAACAGTGACGCCAGGCAGCTAAGACTGGTACATGCGCGCCCTCTCACTTTTACCCCCAGCAGACGCCGTACATGAGCTTGCTAATAAAAAACCCGCTGAAGCCACACATACACACACATACCACCACACCAATGTTCATACCACCTTAGCCAAACATTCAACCTCTGACTTTAGGGATCTGCCTATTTTGCCAGTAAAAATTTCAGGGAAGCTGATAGATTTTATGGTAGATTGTGGGGCAACTAACTCAGTTTTGTCGCTGTCATCAGGCCTAAAGCCCCCCCTCACCTCCCGCTCACTCACATCACACGTGGCAAGTGAAGGTTTCACACATGAATTCTTCACTGAGCCACTGTTGTGTAGTGGATGGACATGATTTCACTCACAAGTTCCTTTTTTCACCACAATGTCCCTTTAATCTGTTAGGTAGAGACCTAATGTGCCGCTTATCTCTCTCAGTTACCTACACTCCGCACGAGACAGAGATAGAGACCCCTGACTTGACTATTGCAAAAACTCCAACGTCACTGTACATTTATGAGTGGATATTGTTGGATGAAAAACAGAGCTCTGACCTTATGGAACTAGGGAGGGCCTTATCTCCAAATTCCACTGTTTCCATGCCTCAGCACAGAACACACTGCACATCACATCTCTCACAGGGCCCTGATACACATTATGAGAGCAAGTGGTGACAAGCTAAACCCACTTCATTGCAAAGCTCCCACATTATTTGGAATGCTGATTTCAGCTTCTTGTTGATTAATCTCACACCTGTTATGAACAGTTTGTTTTCAGTTCCCGGCAGCCACCCGCACATTTCACTTACAAAAACCCCATCCTCAGCATGGCGTGACATGGGTCCACGAGCTCTGGCTGCGTTTCATGCCGATGATTGGGAACCGTCAAACCCACTCTCCCATTTGGGCCTGCATACCATCTCATTCTCACCATCTCTGCAGATGTTTCGTACAGAATGCACAGTCTCACTCCCTTGTGAACTCTTCATACAGATGTTAGATGAGAACAGGCAGTGTAGATGGGTTCGCCCTGTCACTGAACCCATTCAGCCGGAAGACCCTGACCCTGACTCCATACTTTCACGTGTTCCATCATATCTGTGGGCTGCACACAAGTACGATGTTGTGCTAATAAAAAACTGCCCTCCTGTGGTTACAAATTCCAAATCTGATTTCAGACCCAAATGCTCACAGTACCCACTCAGACCTGAAGCACGTGATGGTATCACCCCAGTTTTTGAGTCTCTCCAGAAAGAAGGCATTGTTGTCCCAGCTCCTAATTCACTAGTGTGTACCCCAATTTTTCCTGTGAAAAAGATCAGAGACAAGGGTCAACCTGCTGAATGGCGGTTTGTTCAGGATCTGCAGGCAGTGAATGCTGCAGTTGTTAAGCGCATGCCTGTGGTTCCTAACCCCCACACTATTTTGAGTCAAATTCCACCAAATTCCACCTGTTTTACAGTAGTGGACTTGTCCAATGCATTTTCAGTGTCCCAGTCCATGAAAATTCACAGTTTTGGTTCACATTCCAATTCAAGGGGGCGCTCTACACTTTCACTAGATTAGCCCAAGGCTACTGTGAAAGCCCAACCATTTATAATGCAGCCCTTAAAGACTCACTGAGTTCTCTTCAGCTGACAGAAGCTTCTGTTTTGATTCAATATATTGATGACCTCTTGTTGTGTGCGCCAAAAAAAAACCACGATGCCAATCTGACTCACTGAAGCTTTTGTATCACCTAGCTGCAGAAGGCCACAAAGCTTCTAAACCCAAATTGCAATTCTGTAAACCAATGGCCACATTCCTGGGTCACCAAATCTCTGCTCAGGGCAAATCTCTCTCCCAAACATGTGGATGCAATTTGCCACATGGACAAACAAAAAACCACAAAGGAGCTCCTTTCTTTTCTTGGCATGGCCTTCTATTGCCGCTCTTTCATTCCTGATTTCTCATGCATTGAAAGAGCAATGCGTGACATCATTCCATCAAAAGGTCCCTCACAATTTCCACTTGAGTGGACACCTGCTGCTAATGACTCCTTTGATAACATGAGAGAGGCTCTCCTATCTCCTCCCACTCTTTCTCTCCCTGATCCCTCTAAACCTTTTGTTCAGTATGTTGATGAGAAGTTTGGATGCATGACCTCTGTTCTCCTGCAGCCTCATGGAGACAAACTTCAGCCTGTTGCATACTATGCCTTTGGTGTTGTCCATGACTTTGGTGCCCTTTGGCACGAATGCAACTTCCTCACATCTGCAGGCATGCTTGAGAAAAAGAAAAAAAAAAAAAAAACTCTGTTTATGTCTCCAGGCTTCTTGAAGCTATTCTTCTTCCATCTTCTGCAGCAGTATGTAAATGTGCTGCTCACACTTCTTCCTCAGATTTGATCTCAAAAGGAAATGCTTTTGCAGAAGCTGCCGCAAAGGCTGCAGCTCTGTCACTCACTGCTGTTTGTTTACCTTCTCCCCCCTCTTCTCAGTGTCCCCTCCCTTAACCTATTGATTCCCTCCTGTCCATGCAGTCTCTTTCCTCTCCACAGAAACGCCAGAAGTAGTGGACAAAGAAAGGATGCCATAAAGACCAGGCTGATGTCTGGAGGGGCCCAAATGCCCTCCCTTGCCTCCCAGCTCACTTCTTCCATCATTTTTCTAAGTTGACACATGGAAGAGATCATGTGTCAAAAGAAGGGATAATACAACCACTTCATGCTAACTGGCTTACCACTGGTTTTACTATTTATGCTGAAAATTTTTGCAAAAAATGTCTAATCTGTGCCACTAGCAATGCTCACAGGCTCTCCAAACAGATTCCAGCTGCTCATCCAATTCCCACAGGTCCTTTCCAACACCTGATGATGGATTTCATTGAACTCTCACCAGCAGAGGGTAAGAAGTACTGTTTGGTAATGGTTGACATGTGGTCCAAATGGGTAGAAGCCTTTCCAGCTAAACATGCCGCTAGCACTGTTGTCAGAAATCATTCCCCGATGGGGAATACCTGAGAAAATCTCCAGTGATAATGGTAGACATTTTGTAAACAAAGCTCTAACTGATTTGAGCCTTACACTGGGTTTTGACCTGAGAAAACACTCTGCCTACCAACCGCAGTCAGGTGGCGCTGTTGAGGGTGAAAATGGCACTCTAAAAAACAAACTGGCAAAACTTGAAGATGAAACTGGCCTGCCCTGGACTAAGTGCCTTCCATTAGCACTCATGCACATGCACATGCGAGTTAGAAAGAAGCATAACATGTCTCCATTTGAAATCCTGTTTGCTTGTCCCCCAGCTTTAGGTTTCTCTGTGGAGAAGAGACCTGCCCCCCCCCCCCACTAACCATATCACATTTTGAAAATGCTATGTTAGCTTATTGTTCTGCTCTGTCCTGCCAATTGCAAAACATCTCTCAACAGGTGAAGGCTGCGTTGCCCAAACCTGCTGAGGGTGTTCTCCACGACATAAGGCCCGGTGATTAGGTGATGATCAAAAGCTTCAAAAGAAAGAAGTGGCATAGCAAACGGTGGTTGGGTCCCTACCAAGTGCTGCTGATGACATTCACAGCTGTGAAGATTGCAGAAAGGACAGTGTGGATCCACGCAACACACAGCAGAAAGGTCCCAGCGGACAAGCCAGAAGAACCCAGACCAGATGAGGATGAGAAGCACTAGTAAGTGATTAGCCACAATCACCACCCCACGTTGTAGACTACGATGAGAAGTAGCCGAGCCGTGTGAAAACAGAAGATTGCATAACACTGCACCCGACAGCTGTCACAAACAAGCTGAGTGCACGCTGCTCAGCAGAAACATACAGCACACATGCACACTTATATTGATACTGATATGACGAACAATTCAGACTCAGAGCAGCATCAGGCTGCTGAAGAGGAACGCCACCAAAGACGCCAGTGGTGCTGTCACTTTTGGACCAAAACAGACATGGTGTGGGTGTACTTTCTTATCACTTTTCCGATTGGGGTAATCATATACCTATTGATGCACTGTTCTACCTCACCAATCAATTCATTCCAGACAAGATGCAAGGCAAGCCACCTGGAGCATAACTTTGACAATTATTCTAGTGAAACATTTGACAATAATGCATTGTACCAGATGGTGCATTTGTCAGTCAGAAAAGCAAATGTGACTGGGTCTTGTTATGTCTGCACATACTGTACCTACCACATCATGTTACTCACTCTGTGCCTATGATTCCCTATCCTTTAAACAGATCAGAGACGATGGGAGCATTGTTAGCGCAGACTGCAATTGAAAAGATGCACTACAATGACACTGAATGTGATAAGGGGTTTACTGTTGAACTTGCGGGGAATACAACAGAATACCGTAAGTGGTTAAATGTCAGTGTAACAGATTTTGCTTTCCGCCAAGTCAGGGTTTACAATGTAATCTACATAAACAAGAAGGCTCAGAAGTCTGTATTCACTGCCAACCCCACACATTTTACAGCCCCAGTATGTTTTCACCTCAACTGTAATCACAATGGGTCTACATATTTGGGCGCTACAAAACAGTGTGAGACCACCCTTAATGCCACCTCTGGGTTCCATGTGACTGGTACCCCATGTTTAAATACACTGAGGGTGCCATTTTTCACAACTCCAAACCTCACTCTACCGAGGGCCATGTGTGGACGTCAGAATAAAAACCAATGTTCTGATAACCCTCAATTGTTTTTCCCTAGCTCAGATGGCTACGGCAGCCTCACAGCCCATGCTTGGGTGTGTGGGTCACAGGTTTATCAGTATTTACCGCCTGGATGGTGCAGTATGTTGCGTCTAAAATGCCTTAACCCCCAGTTCTTTTATACGAAGGCCAAATAACCAGACTGAGAGATGAAGTATACTTTCACTTATTTTACTGAAAGTGAGATATGGATACAAGCAGCGCTGGAACACAACTCTTTAGGCAAATACCCCGAGAGAGTGTGCTACCCAAAAAGTGAGCCCTCCATCCATCCATCTTCTTCCGCTTAATCCTTTTCGGGTCACGGGGGTGCTGGAGCATATCCCAGCATCTTTGGGCGAGAGGCAGGGTACACCCTGGACAGATCACCAATCCATCACAGGGCCAACACAGAGAGACAGACAACCATTCACTCTCACATCCATACCTAAGGACAATTTAGAATCCTCAGTTGATGCCAATAAACCTAACCTGCATGTCTTTGGCATGTGGGAGGAAACCGGAGTACCCGGAGTAAACCCACGCAGACACGGGGAGAACATGCAAACTCCACACAGAAGGGTCACTGACGGTCTGGGGGTGGGATCGAACCCACGATGGTCAAGGGTGGAATTGATCCCATGACCTTCTTGCTGTGCTGCCACTGTGCTAACCACTGCGCCACTGTGCTGCCAAAAATTTAATCAAAATTAAATTTAATTGACATGATAGTTTGAAAATTCACATGAGAATTCATACAAGTGAGAAGCCATTTTGTTGTGAAACGTGGAAAAAGATTTAGTCAACATGGTGGTTTGAAAACTCACATGAGAAGTCACACAGGTGAGAAGCTGGTGGCCTTTTCCCTCAGGCTAGCCAGCGCATCCCCCGGGTCGCGGATGGGGGTACCCCCTCAATATGAGTAATCATGGTGAGGGTAGCTTTGAATAACCAATAAGAAGCTGTGGACAATGAGGAACCCAATATGAAAAATGAAAAATACAGGAAAAAGATGCTGGAAAGGTACTGACCAGGATAAAACGGTCCCCTCAGCTCATTTCTGCACTAGGCGGGCTGTTGAGAGCGATGGTGCAGCTTCGTCTTCGAGTGTCACAAACACTCAACCGGGATCCCCATCAGACCAGCACAGATCTGGTCCTGGGCCCCAACAAGATCAAAAAAGGACTAAACGGTACACAAGAAAAGAAGAAACTGTAAAATGGTCCCTTGATGAGAAGAAAATTATTCTGTCCTGCTACGCCTATTCAAGGTATGAGAAGTGGGGCAGAAGGAAAAAGCATATATTTGAGGAGAAGATCAGAGAATCCGAGCCACCACCAGAAAAGAAAGCAGCCACCACCACCTCCAAATTAACATCTATAGTCTCTCAGGTCTCAAAATACTTAGGACAAGAAGAAATAGAAAAGATCAAATATGAAGCTCAAGCCCAAGCAATAAAAGATTATCAAGATGCCAACCTATTTGAGCAACAAGAATACAAACAAAGTCAGTGGAGCATGGAGGAAAGATGGGTTTTAATATGGGCAACCAAGTACGCCAAGATGAAATACAGCAACCAGCGGGAACGATGCAATGAGTGGCAGTGAATCTTTTTCCATCACTGCCCGGATAAAGCTGGCGTACCCCGAGCCAAACTCACAACCCAGAGACACAACTTCCTCACCCAAAGGTACTTCACAGAGCAACAGTTGGAGTACATGCACACTGAAATAGGAAAAATGGCACAGAATAACATCTGCCCAGTTGAGTGTCCACTACCATTAATTGAAAAACCTCTGGAACAACCTTGTCAAACACACCCTAAAGAGGTGCCACCAGGCCACCCAGGTGAATCCCCTGCAACTTCTGGCTCAGAATCAGAACATCCTGATGAAGCAACAAGGGGGAGTGTAGACCAGGATCCAAGAAGGAAACAGATCAACCCCCAAATAGAAATGAGCCAAGATCAATTAGAAATGGAAGAGGAACTTGCCAACAAAATAGAAGAAACAAAAAAAAATGACAATGAAAGAACGTCCTAAATTAATTAAGCTTAAAGACAATAGAGAATTCAAATTACTACTGCAAAAGGTCAACAGAGGCCTATGTGAACTCGTACCTCAGGGGATCAGTCTGACAGAGCTTAACTGCATAAACTTTGGTGCAGCGTGGTATGTGCAGAGTAAGCTAGCTCCACAGCATAAAGAAAAAACTGAACGTCAAACCAAAACAAAAATCTCCACACCCATTTGGAAAAATAAACTTCAAGGAAAAATTAATCGATTTAGGGCAGAAATTTCTCAAATGACTTATTATATACAGAACCAAAACTGCAATACTAAATTACTGAGAATAATCAACAGAATCCAAGAAAAATATAACATCAGGAAAGAGCAAATAATAGGAAAAATAGCAGAGCACCAGGCGCAAGTCAAGGCCCTAGCAGCCCAAATCAGAAACAGGCAACGGAGAGAGAACTCAAAACTGATAAATAAATTATTTGCACAGAACCCAAAACAGGTCTACAGGAGGTTTATAGATGAAACTATTGAAGTAGAGGTACCTCCTGAGAAAACCCAACTGGAAACATTCTGGAGAAATCTGTTTGAGGACCCAGTTCAACATAAAAATAATAATTGGATTCAAACCATTGCTGAGAAAAATAAAGGAAAACAACAGATGCCCTCATTAAAAATCACAGAAGAAACAGTTCAAGAAAAAATCAGGAAATACCTTAACTTCAAATCCCCTGGAATAGATAAAATACCAAACTTCTGGCTCAAAAAGATAACAGCACTACATAAACACTACGCAGAGGCATTTAACCGACTTGTTAGGGGAGAGGAAGAAGCACCAGAGTGGCTCACATATGGAAACACCATACTCCTGCCCAAGAGTCTTGAAACCCAACAAGTCAATAAATACAGACCCATCTGTTGCCTCCTGACCACATACAAATGGCTGACAGGAATCATTACTGAGGCCATTTATGAACATCTGGACGCAGAAAACTACTTGCAACCACAGCAAAAAGGCTGTATAAGAAATAAGCTGGGAGCCAAAGAACAACTACACATTAATAAAACCATCCTGGAAGACTGCAAGAGGCGTGAGAGAAACTTAAGCATGGCGTGGATCGACTACAAAAAGGCATTCGACAGCATCCCCCACTCCTGGATAATACGCTGTCTGGAGCTGTATAACATCAGCCCAGAGATTAAAACTTTTCTGGAGGTCCAGATGGCTAAGTGGAAAACCACAATTACGCTTAACCACAAAGAAGGACAAATAACAATCCCAGACATCAGGATCCAGTGAGGAATATTCCAGGGGGACAGCCTTTCGCCACTGCTCTTCTGTCTGTGTATTGACCCCTTAAGCAAAATCTTATCAGACCTTGACATCGGGTATGACTTAAGCAAAGGCAGAACAAGAAAAGGGAGCAAGAGAGTGAATCATCTGCTCTACATGGACGACCTCAAGCTCTACGCAGAATCTGAACAGAAACTGAATCAACTTGTCAGTACCGTTCACATGTTTTCAAAAGACATCTCCATGGAATTTGGACTTGACAAGTGTGCAAAATGTACAATAAAAAAAGGAAAGAAAACAGCATCAGAAAATATCCAAATAGAAGATGACATGACGCACGGCTCAGGAGACGCACACACACAGGCTCAGAGAAGTTCAAATAGTTTATTAGCAACAGGGGTGAATGGATTTGTGTCTGCGGGATGTAAATGTATTGGTGGCGGCGTCTGCTTCGGGCACAGAGGCAGGAGACCGTACAGCCGGCAACCCTATGGGAAAGAGCACAAAGACACAGGGTGACGGGCACACACCAACACAGGAGGAGAATGAGCGAGAGAGGAGCTTACTTGCAAGGGACAGATGACTGGCACTACAAGGACGGGACCCGGGAGACAGCCACCTGCAGGACTCGGTGCAGCAGCGAGGAATGGCGAGGGAGAGGCGTTGTCCGCCGCCGAGGAATCCACCTGTGCACAGGGGAGCAGACTGGAAACAAAGGAGGTAAGGGCTTCTTACCGAAGGCGTCGTGCTGAAGGAAAAGTTGACTCACGATGATGAGTAGAGAAGTCTGACGGCTTCAGGCCGAAGCTCAGGGCGAGGCGGCTTATATTCCTCGCCGCTGATGATGTGCAGGTGTGCGTGCAGGTGGCGCCGCTGATGAGTGGCGCGGCGTGACAGTACTCCCCCCTTTAGCAGCGCCTCCTGGCGATGGCTTCTCTGGGTGCACTCGGTGGAAATCAGCGATGAGCGAGGGGTCTAACACAAACGACCGGGGCACCCACTGTCGATGTTCAGGCCCATAGCCCTCCCAGTCCACCAAGTACTGCAACCCACGACCCCGGCGTCGGGAGTCCAGGATGGAAGAGACGGCCCAGGCCGGATGGCCACCAACCATCCGGGGCGCGGGTTGCGCAGCAGGAGGAGGGCAAAGGGGGTCGGAGACTGCCAGCTTCACCTTAGACACGTGGAAGGTGGGATGGATGCGGAGGGAGGGGGGAATAGCCACGCGCACAGCTACCGGGTTGATGATCCGGGTGATGGGGCAGGGTCCCATAAAGCGCTGTGCCAGCTTCCTCCTCTCGCCTTTCAATGTTACGTCCTGGGTCGACACGTAGACTTGTTGCCCAACTCTGTACGCCGGGGCAGGTCTTCTGTGCCGGTCCGCCACAGTTCTGTTGCGCTCCGCCGTGCGTAAAAGCGCATTACGCGCAGATGCCCAGATGGAGCGGAACTGCCTGAGATGCGCCCTAACTGATGGGACAGTTACCTCACTCTCCTGCGCCGGGAACAGCGGGGGGTCGTAACCCAGGGACGCCTTGAAGGGGGACATCCCTGTAGCAGAAGAGCGAGCGGTGTTGTGGGCGTATTCAACCCAGGCAAGATGGTTACTCCAGGACGTGGGTTTGGATGCAGTCACACAGCGGAGCACAGCCTCCAGCTCCTGGTTGGTCTGCTCACACTGCCCGTTGGATTGGGGGTGATGGCCGGAGGAGAGGCTCACCTTGGCTCCGATGGCATTACAAAATGACTTCCAAACCTCAGAGGAAAATTGGGGCCCCCGGTCCGAGACCACGTCCACCGGAATCCCGTGCAGCCTGACCACGTGTTGGATGAGGAGGTCCGCCGTCTCCAGGGCAGTAGGGAGACCTCGCAGGGGAACGAAGTGCACCGCCTTGGAGAAGCGATCCACGATGGTCAGGATGGTGTCGTAGGAGTTGGAAACTGGGAGTCCGGTGACGAAGTCCAGGGCGATGTGCGACCAGGGCCTGCCAGGGACGGGCAGGGGCTGGAGCAGACCCGCTGGAGGGGCGTTTCCCGACTTATTGGTGGCACAAACTGGACAAGCCCGGGCGTAGCAGGTCGCATCCCTCCGCAGACCCGGCCACCAAAAGGACCGCTGGAGGAGATCTATCATCCAGGAGGAGCCAGGATGACAGGTGAGCCTGGAGGTGTGTAGCCAGTGGATGACCTCTCCTCGAACCGCTGATGGCACGAATAGTCTTCCCTCTGGTCTGCCGCCAGGGTCAGGTTCCACCTCCTGCGACTTCCGGATCTTGCTCTCTATGTCCCAGGAGATGGCTCCCACGACGCACGACCTGGGCAGGATGGTGTGGAGCGCGTCCTCCGACTCCTCGGGGGCGAATTGCCTAGAGAGGGCATCGGGCAGGCCGTTCTTAGAGCCAGGCCTGAAGGTGATGGAGAACTGGAACCTGGCGAAGAACAAGGACCAGCGCGCCTGGCGGGCGTTCAGGCGCTTGGAAGATCGAAGATGTTCCAAGTTCTTGTGGTCCGTAAGGACCACGAACGGCAGGTCCGCCCCCTCTAGCCAGTGACGCCACTCTTGCAGCGCGAGCTTGATGGCGAGGAGCTCTCTGTCCCCCACGTTGTAATTTCTCTCCGCCGGGGACAAGCGCCGGGAGAAGAAGGCACAGGGCCTTTTGGCGCCGTCGTCAGGCGACCGCTGGGATAGCACCGCCCCCACTCCTGTGTCCGAAGCATCCACCTCCACGATGCACTGCAGCGCGGGGTCGACCTGGCGAAGGACCCGGGAGGAGGAGAACTCCGCCTTCAGCGCCTGAAAAACAGCTGCGGCCTCTTCGGTCCACCGGAACGGGACCTTAGGGGACATGAGGCGGGTCAGCGGTCCGACGATGGTGCTGAAGTTTGGAACAAAGTGGCGGTAGAAGTTCGCGAATCCCACGAACTGTTGCACCTGCTTCCTCGACGCAGGTGTAGGCCACTCTACCACCGCCTTCACCTTCTCTGGGTCTGGACGCACCTGGTCGTGAGCGATGACGAATCCCAGGAAGGAGGTTGTTCTAGCAAAAAATTTGCACTTCTCAGCCTTCACGTATAGCCGGTTCTCCAGCAGCCTTTGGAGGACCCGCCTCACATGGACCTGGTGCTCGTCCCTGGACTTGGAGAAGATGAGTATATCATCCAGGTAGACAAACACAAAGAGGCCGATGAAGTCCCGGAGGACGTCGTTGATGAGGCGCTGAAAGACGGCAGGAGCATTGGTCAACCCGAACGGCATTACCAGGTATTCAAAGTGGCCGTTCGGGGTACGGAAGGCTGTCTTCCACTCATCTCCCTCCCGGATCCGGACGAGGTGGTATGCGCTGCGTAGATCCAGCTTGGTGAACCAGGTCGCCCCCTGGAGGGAGTGGAAAGCGGTGTCCATGAGGGGCAGGGTGTAACGATCCCTCTCCGTGATGTCATTTAGGGCCCGATAGTCAATGCAAGGACGGAGGGATCCGTCCTTTTTCCCAACGAAGAAGAACCCTGCCCCCACGGGTGAAGATGATGGGTGGATTATCCCAGCACTCAGTGACTCTTTTAAGTAGGCATTCATCGTCTCCTTCGACAGACTGTAGAGCCGACCAGAAGGTAAGGGTGCCCCCTGGCGGAGGTTGATGGCGCAGTCATAGGGCCGATGAGGAGGGAGAGACATGGCCTTGGTCTTACTGAATACCATGCCCAGGTCGTGAAATTCCAGAGGCACCAGGGACAGGTCCGGGGGTGCTGCATCCGTAGCGGGGGGAGAAGCGGACAGAGAGCAGGCAGCGGACTGAAGTCAGGTGCCCATGCAGAACGTGCTCCATGCCGATACCCCAGCTGACTTCCAATCCAGGACAGGGTTGTGGAGGCGTAGCCAGGGATACCCCAGGATGACGGGCGACACAGAGTTGGGCAGGATGAGAAAGGTTATTTCCTCCCGGTGGTTACCAGAGATGATCACCGGGACCGGGACGGTCTGGTGCGTGACTCTCCCAAGGGAAGCACGGGAGAGGTTGACCAGGGAGATGGGGTCTTTGAGCGCCTGGCAGCGGATGCCCAATCGGGTTGCCAGGCTTTGTGAAATGAAGCTGCCTTCTGCGCCCGAATCCACCAGTGCGTGGGTGAGGTGCCCAATGGGGTTGTGGCAGAAACGGATGGGCAGCATTAATTGAGTGTGTGAGTTTAACCGATTGAGATCCGCAAGGCCCCCTACAGTGACTCGCGGACCCCGCCGACTGGCTTTCCGTGGGCAAAGCTTCACCGTGTGTTGGTCATCTCCGCAATACATGCAGAGATCCAACTCACGGCGGCGTTGTCTCTCCGCAGGTGAAAGCTTTGTCCAGCCCGTCACCATCAGCTCCGACTCCTTGGGGCACGATGGTGGCGGCGCCGCCAGGGGGCGAGCTTGGAACAGGCGCGGCGAGGCTCCACGAGGGCGAGAAGACGACTTCCGCCCTGAGGAGCGCTCGCGCAGCCTGTTATCCAAACTAATCGCTAAGGATGTCAGCTCCGCTAGCGTCTCAGGAATATCCCGCCCAGCCAGTTCATCCCTCAGATCATCATTGAGGCTGTGGAGAAAAAGGCTGCAGAGGGAGCGTTCCTCCCAGCCTACTTCCTCCGCCGCTACCCGGAAGTCGACCGCGTAGTCTGCTGCCAACCGGCTTCCCTGCTGGAAGGCGAGAAGCCGATCGACCTGGACCGTCTCGGTTGGAGTATGGTCAAAGACCTCCAGGAAGCGCCTCACGAATTGGTCATTTGTGAGGGCGGCATAACTGGGCCTCGCCATTACGGCGTAGGTCCACGTTAAAGCTCGCCCCTCCAGGAGATTCCTGATATAACCAATTCGGCTATGATCTGAGGGAAAGTCTCCGGGCACACGGTGGAAAACGGACTCACACTGCATAATAAACCCCCGCGCTCCGCCGAGCTTACCGCTAAAGCGGGCGGGGGTTGGAATGGATGTGAGCCGAACCGGTGCACTCGGAGCCTGCTGGATGGCCACTGGAGCAGCAGGAGCCGCGCCACCCTGACGAGCCGGGGGGAACGACTGTTGGGGGTCCAAGCGGCCCAACCGGTTAGTCAAATTTAACAATTGATTGAAAATCACCTGTTGCTGATAGGCTAATTGATCCACTCGAGCCTCGAGAGTGGAAAACCAGTGTGCGAGCCGGCCGTCTGCCGAGCTGCTCTGCTGAAGCCGTACTGACATGACGCACGGCTCAGGAGACGCACACACACAGGCTCAGAGAAGTTCAAATAGTTTATTAGCAACAGGGGTGAATGGATGTGTGTCTGCGGGATGTAAATGTATTGGTGGCGGCGTCTGCTTCGGGCACAGAGGCAGGAGACCGTACAGCCGGCAACCCTATGGGAAAGAGCACAAAGACACAGGGTGACGGGCACACACCAACACAGGAGGAGAATGAGCAAGAGAGGAGCTTACTTGCAAGGGACAGATGACTGGCACTACAAGGACGGGACCCGGGAGACAGCCACCTGCAGGACTCGGTGCAGCAGCGAGGAATGGCGAGGGAGAGGCGTTGTCCGCCGCCGAGGAATCCACCTGTGCACAGGGGAGCAGACTGGAAACAAAGGAGGTAAGGGCTTCTTACCGAAGGCATCGTGCTGAAGGAAAAGTTGACTCACGATGATGAGTAGAGAAGTCTGACGGCTTCAGGCCGAAGCTCAGGGCGAGGCGGCTTATATTCCTCGCCGCTGATGATGTGCAGGTGTGTGTGCAGGTGGCGCCGCTGATGAGCGGCGCGGCGTGACAGAAGACAGTAAGCATATCAAAGATCTGGCAGGGGAATCGGCATATAAATATCTGGGCATAGAAGAAAACACAACTATTGAACACAGAAAAATGAGGGAAATGGTCAAAAAAGAATACCAACATCGCCTAAAGAAAATCTGTAAATCAAATTTAACACCTAAAAATAAGATCACTGCAATAAACCAGTTGGCAGTACCAGTTGCCACATATGGATTTGGGGTGATAGACTGGCCACAGGGGGAACTGGACAAGTTGGATGTTCGGACCAGGAAGACCCTAACCCTTCATAAGGTAACATACAGAAACCAATGCCTAGATAGGATATATATGCCACGTAAAGAGGGAGGGCTGGGCCTAATTGAAATGAACCAGGCCTACAGGGCAACAATAATAAGCATTGGTCAATACCTAAAAAGCGCTAATGATGAGACGGTGGAAAAGGTCACCCAACATCATGAAACCCTCAGCATTAACACATCCATAACTAAACAAGCCGAGACCTTTGCAGCAGATTTATTAGATAACATGAAAGCCAGTCAGCAAAACCCAGCAACAAAAATAGCTAGAAAGACGAGAGAAAAATACAGCAAAAGGACACAGGAGGAAAGAAAAGAAAGATGGAAACAACATAAGCGAGCAGGACGTTTCCAGGAGGAACTCAATAGGGATTATATTGATAGGGAAGAGACATTGCGCTGGATCAGGAATGGAGATCTGGGGTACGACGAGGAGAGACTAGTGGTTGGAGCACAAGACCAGGGACTTCTAACCAATGGTTTTAAAAAAATGGCAGGATTGTCACAGAGTGACAAATGTCGATTCTGTCATGCAGCGGTGGAGAGTGTAAGCCACCTACTCTCCGGCTGCCAGGTCCTCATGGCCGATGGACACTACACTGCTCGCCACAACAAGATCTGCCGTTATATATACTGGAAAATATGCAAAGAATTCAAAATAGAAGTAAAAGGACCAGTATGGGAGCACGATCCAGAGCCAGTTAGCTCCAACGGAGATATTACCATCTTTTATGACAAGGAAATCCCAACTGGAAGACACATTGAAGGAGGAGCAATAAAACCGGACATAGTTATCTTGAACAAAAAGGACAAAACTGCCAAATTAATCGATGTAACCATACCAAACGACTACAGCCTCAACAGAGCAGAAAGAGAAAAAATAACAAAATATCAAGACCTCAAAAACGACCTAAGGAGCACCTGGAATCTGCAGGATGCAGATATTATACCTGTGGTGGTGGGAGCAACTGGGATGATTAAGAAGAACTTGAAAAAATATCTACAAGCAATACCTGGCTGCCCTAGCATCTGTGAAATACAGATCTCAGCAATCAGAGGAACAGTCTCTATCTTAAAGAGAGCCCTTGGATACAAAGCTTTTTGATTTAAAGTGTAATCATAGACCCCTGGTTGGGGCCCATTGCACTTGTAAGGAAATGAGATGCAAATAAATAAAACAGTGAGAAGCCATTTTGTTGTGAAACGTGGAAAAAGATTTAATGTACATGGTGGTTTGAAAAATCACATGAGAATTCACACAGTTGAGATGCGGATATAAAGATATAAAGCTCGGATATAAAGCTTTGTGATTTAAAGTGTAACCATAGACCCCTGGTTGGGGCCCATTACACTTGTAATGAAATGAGATATAAACAAATAACACATTGAGATGCCATTTTCTTGTGAAATATGTGGCCAAAGTGAGCCTTATAGTTTTTATTAAGCTTAACCACTCCCTCGTGCAAGAGTGAGGGGTTTTACCTCAATTGTATCACTACACTTCCGCATGTGTCAGCTCGGCTGTGTGCAGAACTGATCCTAACTGATTTCAGCAAATGAATTATAGGGTGTAAACTAAACTCTGCATTGTAGCGTGTGAAGCAAGCAGATAAAGAAGTGTGAGAAAGACAGAGCAATCATGTCATTTTACCAACAATACCCCCTGTTGAGGTGTCCTATTAGGGCACCTCTCTATCTATCTATCTGTCTGTCTGTCTGTCTGTCTGTCTGTAACCTCAACTTACGTTTTTGCATCTCCCCCTGTTGAGATGGGTCTAAACCCATCTCATAACCCTATTCTATCCCCTGTGTGTAGTGTTTATAAAGTTCGATATGTGCGTGATGTCTTCTTTCCGGCAGTCATTTGGACCTGCCTCCCCTCAGGTCGTCATTTCTCCAGAGGACATTGGGTGTGGTGCAAACATTATGAGTTAATATAGCTAACAATCCTATATGTGTAAAATATATTCAAAGCTAAACTATCTTCATCTATGCATATATATGAATATATGTGAAGATTCATATATGAATACATTCATATACATGTATCTATTCTTTCATTAATCATTTATCACAAAGGAAACCTGTAGGGCAGAAGCACAGCAGAGCAAAATCTAACACCATGTGAATGTACATTGTAGACCCTATTGCAGACCCTAAACTATCTCCTCGGTGTCTTCTAGATCCCCATCTAGGTTCAATCGTGGCACAACCTCATCATCTTCCTGGCAATAGGAGAGCAGGTGGGCAGGTGGGTCCCCTTGATATGGAGGCGGGTCCTTGGAAGAGAAGGCCACTAAAATAGATCTTTCTTTTATTTTTATTTGTATTCTTTAATCATGGGAATACAACAACATCCACAAAAACAAAGATCAGTAAATTAATAATTATACTTATAAGGACTCCTTGAATTATTTTTTCCCCATTTGCCAAATATACTGCTCAAAAAATAAAGGGAACACTTTGAAAAGGCATCAGAATTTAATGGGAAAAAATAAGCTGGATATCGAAATTGTGGCAGGCTAGTCCAGCTTACTCAGATTAAAAAGTTAATCTGAGTAAGCTGGACTAGCCTGCCACAATTTCGATATCCAGCTTATTTTTTTCCCATTAAAATCTGATGTGTTTTCAAAGTGTTCCATTTATTTTTTTGAGCAGTATATATTACCAAACCAACTACCTACAAGATTATCAATGCCAGATTAAGCTTTATTGAGCTTTTAGCTCTTATATTTTCATTTTTCTAAAATTTAAGCTATACTTTATAATAATTTTATTAAAAGTATGCAACTTATGGATTTTATAACTATTTTAATAAGTTGATTGATTATGCAAAAGGTTTTTCTTTTTCTTTTTTCTAAACATTAATTGTGCTATATAATAATCAACCAGATCCCGCAATTTCAATAACTTTAAATGTGTAAACAATAAATTAGTATGTTCAAGATACCCGACTTTGTGTATACCATGGACAGCCCTTTTTGTAATGTTAGCAAATGAATTAAGTGTACTTTTATAATTGTTACCGCAGGCCTCTATACAATAGGTCAAGTATGGAAGTACCAATGAGCAATACAAGATATGAAGTGATTTGTAATCTAGGACTTGCTTAATTACCTCCGCCAGGAGGTAATGTTTTTGCCGGGGTTTGTGGACGGATTTCGATGAAACTTTCAGGGGTTGTTGGAAATGGTACAAGGAAGAACTGATTAAACACTGTATGGGTGAAACTGTGGCCGCCATTACGGAAAATGTCATTTTCGTGAATAACTACTGAACCACTAATCCTATCATTGTCAATCCAATTGCTAGTCATATGTTTTCATGGTCAAGGAATCTGAAAACGTACACACAAACACTGTATGGTGGGAACTGTGGTGCTTGGCGGAGATCTGCGCTCTCCGAGTGCTTTTCTAGTTTTATTTATGATTGCAATATTCTTTCAACTTTGTTTTGTATTTATCTGACGTGTGGTTTCCTACTACTTTTATCATCTAATATTACCTTGTCATAGAAATTCACTAATTATGAATTTATTGTTATGACCCGAGCACCAATGTTATTTGCGCTCGGGCTATTCCTGTCAGGTCTTGGCAGCGGCGTTATTATTCTGGCTCTCCGAGCTCTTATTGTGACAGCGCCCAGGGAGGCTTCCGCTTAGCTGTCAAGACCTGAACAGCTGTTCTGGATTTGCGGTCATTAGCGGCCGGCTTCTTAAGCCAATGCTAGTGGCTGCATCCTTGCAGCAGTGTCCGTCGCTGATCATCGGAGCGATCGTACTATATGGGTTATTCTACATTGCCCGTCTGTGGTGTGACCATCTTATACTGTGGACCCATGAGTGAGCTCATTAGCCTTACGCCTCCCTGTGTGTAGACTTGCTTGTGTCATAGCCTCAGCGGCTTGTATGATTGTGATTTTCACCGTGAATAAAGACACTAACACAACTCTCTGGTGACGGTGTGGCGTCTTATGGTGGCTCGCAAGGGCCACCGCTTGACAGTACACTGCTGCCAAAAACGGCGTTTTTACAGTGACGCCAACCCGAGACGCCTTTCGCCAGTGAGGTTGTGTTAATTGGCCATTGCCCTTTTTTCTTGTCTGGGTACAGTGTGCTGGAGGAATGCCGTCGCGGAGGGGCCATGCTTGGAGTCCGAGCCGCGAGCTGGCAGATGTCCTGGAGTATGTGGATGAGACGCTCATCTCTGCTTCCCTCCTCGATTACGACCGCAGCGTACTCTGGTACCTGGACTGTGCTGAGGACTTGCTCAATCATCTTCCTCCCCACTACGCCGACCACCCAGAAGTCGCCGCGAGGAGGGATGACATCACCGCGCAACGCGAGATACTCCGTATGGTGGAGGAGGAATACGGCAAGAAGCAGAGGAGGAGGTGTTCACGCTCCTCGCTTTGGGATCCCATTCCTGTCCTCGATCCACTCCAGGAGTTCGCACCACCCAGGGGTCGTCGTAGACGTCGGCACCACAGCCAAGGGCAGCCCCAGCAAGCTCCTGTTCTGGATCCAGTTCTGGGCCGCCGGAGTGACCCAATCAACCAGCCAGCTGCTGTGTGTGACAAGAGTCCTGCTTCGGCGAGCCCCGTCCATGGGTCCTTGAGAGCGGCTCCCCTTTGTCCTCCCGAGGGGCCCTCTGTTATCATCCAGTGGGAGAAGGAAGGAGCAATGCCCCCTACAGCTGGCACCACCCTCCCTCCGGGAGACAGGCAAGTTCATGTTCACTCCCCTACTTATAATAGTGATCTGTCTTGTCTGACTCCTGGGGGTGGAGTTCGGGGTTTGCAGCCCCCCGAGCTCCCACCACCAGCTGTAGTCATCTTTACTGAACCTGCTGCCTCTGTGTCTTCCTCCGCTGAGCGGTCCTCGGCGTTAGGTCGACGTTGTCGAACGAGGAGGAGGCCTGCGGCTCAGGGAATAATCCCGGCCCCGCAGCCATGTTTTGGACAGAGGAGAAGAGCGGACTGCGGTGTGGAGCCTGAGCCGACAAAGAAGCATCCTCAGGTCTCCACGGAGGAGCAGCCCGAGCCAGCGGGTCGAGGGTCCCCTGCCGCCACCCTGTGTGGGTTATCGGTGTGGACATCAGCGCGAGAGGATCCGGCTGTGGAGACCATCATGCCGGCTGCGGAGCCCGACGCAGCTGAGTGGGAGCCCAACGACGAGCTTCCACCTGAACCTGGATTGATGGAGTCCTGGACGGCTCCAGAGCCCGAGTGCAGGCAAGTGCTCTTCTTTGTTTTCCTTTGTGGTGTGTTAGAGAATTTTTGCTTGTCTCGCGGGGAGGCGAGCGAGGGGCAGCCGTCTGCTGCGCCCGAACTCGTCTCGCTGGGCTCTGGCGCTGCCGGGGATACTGATCCCGGTCCTCTCCTGTCCTCTAAGCCTCTTCACAGTGTCGCCGGCTTGGAATCGGTTGAGGTCGCGGTGCAGGAGGTCCCAAGTTTGGGGGTGGAGGTTGTTGCCGATGCAGTGCCGACCCAGTCGGGGTCCAACGCGGGGGCAGCTGTGACCCAGCGGGGGTCCGACGCAGGTGCAGCTGTGACCCAATCAGGGTCCGACGAGGTCCAATCAGGGTCTGATGCAGGTGCTGCTGTGACCCAATCGGGGTCCGACGTGGGTGCAGCTGTAACCCAATCGGGGTCCGATGAGGTCCAGTGGGGGTCCGACGTGGGTGCTGCTGTGACCCAATTGGGGCCCGACGCAGGTGCAGCGGTGACCCAATTGGGGTCTGACGAGACCCAGCGGGGTTCCGACGTAGGTGCAGCTGTGACCCAGTCGGGGTCCGACGAGGTCCAGTGGGGGTCCGACGCAGGTGCAGCTGTGACCCAATCGGGATCCGATGCAGGTGGAGCTTCAACGGTTGCATTGGTGTGGATCGAGGTCGGTGGAGGAGCCGCAGACCCTTCGCTGCCTGATGTGATGTGGGCTCATCACGATTATTCCCCTCTCAGGAGCCACCAGCTGGGGTCGTCAGCGCTGGGAGCCGTTGGAGGTTTTCTTCCTACAGGCTGGCCCTCCCATGTAGTTTCTTCATCGGGGAGGCTGCCGCATGCTGTTTCTCCATAGTTCTGGTGGCTGAGGGATGCAGGTCTGCCGCCCGAGGAGCTGTTTTGCCTCTTCGGCGCCTTGGGCCGGCCACCCGATGAACTGTGTTTGTTACTGGGTGGCCTGGTACAGCCACCGGAGGACTTGACTCTCGGGGCCTGGGACTGGGTCAGGCTTCCCAACCATGTACTGTTTCCTGTGACTACCCGTCGGCCATCGGACGCAGGGAGATCGCCGGAACTTTGCTGGGGCATTTGGTTTCTGCCTGCCATCGTCTGTTTGGACTGTACGGTGTGAGGGTCATTTGGAACAAAAAGATTGCCGCATGTGTATGTTGATGAAACAAGAGGACTACCTGATCCATTAAATGTAATGCTGTGTTTGTGCAGGACAGCCACTGTTCACAGCAGGCACATGTGTATATAGAATGGTCTTGTAAATAATGATGCTGTGTTGATGGTCTTTATTCAACACGTTCCAATGGTAACAGGCGTGTGCGTGCTGTACAGTACATATTAAGTTTGTCTGAGTAAACTCAGCCATTTAAGACGTTGTATTTGTTATCACAACAACCTTTTCCGCCTCTTTCTTCATTACTGCGGTTGTCACGTTGCTTTTGCCTTTGTGTTATGTAAAATTTAACACCACATTGGAATCAAATACCAGTGGCTTGATATATAGTATGTTACTTTGTGGGTTTTCATAGGCACTCTGGTGTTCGAGGAGGATGTTTGTTTTTTTGGGGTTAAATGGTACTTTTGTGAAGAATGTGGCAGAGGTTTCATGCACTTGGGTACTTAAAAGCATAAACTGATCCATTGTGACATTTAGGGGTTTGTGTGGGAACTGCGTGGAAGGACCTTCACTCAGATGAGTTTCTTATGACCATATGAAGTCATGTATACTGGAGTTAAAGAGTTTGTCTGTGGTCACTGTGGGAAAACCTTCTGTGTCAGGTAAATTATGCTTTGTATGGTTTGTGCCCGTGTATTGTAACTCTTGCCCTATTTGTTTCGTTGTTTTCTGTGGGAATGTGATGGGTATGTCAAGGGATGTGTTTTTTTTTCCTGGGGCCTTGTTGGTGTTTGTTTCACTCCCTCCTTGCCTGTTCCTCCATTCACTCGCCCTGCGGGTGGATGGGTGTGTGTGTGTGGGGGAAGGGGCTAGGTGTTACAGGGTGTTTGGAGCCCGCCTTTGAGGGAGGGGTACTGTTATGACCCGAGCACCAATGTTATTTGCGCTCGGGCTATTCCTGTCAGGTCTTGACAGCGGCATTATTACTCCGGCTCTCCGAGCTCTTATTGTGACAGCGCTCGGGGAGGCTTCCACTCAGCTGTCAAGACCTGAACAGCTGTTCTGCATTTGCGGTCGTTAGTGGCCGGCTTCTTAAGCCGACGCTAGTGGCTGCATCCTTGCAGCAGTGTCCGTCGCTGATCGTCGGAGCGATCGTACCATATGGGTTATTCTACATTGCCCGTCTGTGGTGTGACCATCTTATCCTGTGGACCCGTGAGTGAGCTTGTTAGCCTTACGCCTCCCTGTGTGTAGACTTGCTTGTGTCATAGCTTCAGCGGCTTGTATGATTGTGATTTTCACCGTGAATAAAGACACTAACACAATTCTCTGGTGACGGTGTGGCATCTTATGGTGGCTCGCAAGGGCCACCGCTTGACATTTATCTGTTGAGACCACATGTTTTATAAGTGTGTGTGTGGGTGTGTTACAACATATGACTGTAACTTTTATCCACATATGAACTGTTTTAATATCCTATATTAACAAGCTGTTTGATATGTCTTTTATATTTTGTGTTCCAAAATGAAGTTTTATGTCACACTGACTGGATAAAGGTTTTCATGCTCTCACTCCCTCCTCCCTTTTCTCCTGTCCTGGGAGTAAACTGCTTGATGGCCTTGAAGCCCTGTGGCTTTATCTTATGGTGTCTCCAAGTTATGTCTCCAGGTTTGCATAGAGACTCCTACTATTAATATGTACATATTATTGTCAATGTCTGATCCGAATTCATAATTCCATTTAATTGCTGATCATAATAAGTACACTTATTGTTAATATGATTAAAATAGTTATTGTCTGGGTCAATATCTCCTAAAATGTCTTGTGGTTGCTATTCAGTATTGACAAAGGTTTCAGCTTCAATTTGCCCTAATACACTTCCATTATTAAATAAGGAAAAGGAAAAAAAGAAGAAACACTAAGGAAAAAGGAACACAAAAATCTCCACTCATAATCTTACTGCACTATTATTCATACATCAGAACTAAGGTTTAAATTTATCTAATTCCTCCATTTCTCTAATCATTATTACTAGTTACATTATTACTATCACTAGTTTTCCACACCTTACAGTTCTTTGTCCATGTTGACTGTATTTTCCTGTTTTCTGAGAGCCCTTTTAAATTTCAAAAATTTTATGAAGTGTATATTTATGTTATCATATATCTTTTTTTGCATCTGATTAGAATTTTAGCATTACAAAGATAATGAATCATGGACTTCTGCCAAAGTCCGAGTTCCTGGAGGCACTGTGCACTTGATACAGTGGGACCTGTGCCAGTACCCACTCAATTTTTGTAAAGCAATTTTAATGAATGTAAAAATCTGTATTGTCTTTGCAGTAGATTCTAAATCAAGTCCCACAGTAAGCATAAATTCAGCACAAGTTGGACTTTCCTTAGATAATTGGAACTTTCTCATAAATTTGCATGGTTTTCTTCCTTATCAGTTTACCTTGTTCCTTATAGACATGATATTTCCTTTACAATAATCTACAGATATTTCCTTAAATATCTGGAAATTTATTGATGTAACTTTTAACCCCTTGCACTCTGGTCAATTTCCCTAAAAACACCAAAAAATAACATACCCAAAGTAAATCAAAAGCTGTTCTTCAACCCTTTGCAGCATCTTCATGGGGTTGGTCTCATTTAAAAGAAAACACTTTGAATTTTTTGGCAAAACAGTCATAATCTCTCTAAGTGCTCCTGCCACTGAGTAACAGTCATCTAAACATACTGAACTTGAAGAAAATAAATTTCACCTGGGTGTTTTTTTGGATACAAATGCTTGCAAATAACACACAGCTGTCAGATCCGGCTGGAAAATGCAACAGAAATGTAGAACCAAGTGTTATCAAGCTGAGGTCCAAATTTGATAACAATACCACAAAAAATGAATATATTACACAGCTTTTTTCTCAGGTTGTTCCCAGGTGTTTTTGAACTGTGCCAAACTGTGCCAAACTGTGCTAAATGGCACTTTTTTCTAGGACGCACGAGGGCACCCTGGGACGCACAAGGGCGCACTGGGACGCAGAGACGTGCCCGCCCGCGGTACACCGGAGTGCAAGAGGTTAACTTCTCCTATTGAATGTTGTAATTTCATTACCAAGTGGTTTCATTTGTATTTTTCTATTCATTATTGATCATCTATTGGTAATTTTTATGTATTGTCTATTTTTCTGAGGATTGCTAATTATTTTTGTTAATTAATTTCTTTGATATCCCCTTTTTGATGCATGGAGATGCACATGCAACAAAGTTACAGGGTATTTACTTGATGGGTAGTATCTTTTACTGAAAGGAAGCGTGTTACCACTTTTATGTGTTGCACAGTTAATTTAGATGAAAATTTGTGGGTAGTACAGCTCCTTCAAAATGAGATTTCAATAATCATGGCTTCTTTTGTGACGTCTCTTGAACTAATTTACAAATTCCATTTAAGGAAAACAAAATAGCTTTCAGTGCAGATTTGATATGATTTAGCATTGATAAGTAAGGTCAGTTTGTCCATTTGAACACAGACAGGTTGAATCCCTGTGAAAGACTGTGTCACACTCCTTCAGTCAATGGAAAGGTGGAGATTTTGCCTAATTAGAATTTGGCTTGATTTTGTATAAGAAATGCCTCATTTTATACATTCCTTGGTAAATTATGGGGTGGAATGTAGTCCCTAGGCCCAGCTTGGCCACGGCTGAGCATCGGGAAAATACATTCCTTAATACTGTCACACTTCTGAAATATGATGTTGTCACACCATTATGTGGTGAGTAACATAAGATAAGATAAGATAAGCCTTTATTAGTCCCACAATGGGGAAATTCCAGGATTGCAACAGCACAGGGATAGCAACACTCAGATCAACAATCAAAAGGCAAGAGAAAAACAAGAGCAGCGAGTATACATATGTTCATATAAATATAAATATATATATATAGACACAGTGCGGAGCATTGTAGCTAGATGGAATAGATATATAAATATATAAACACAGTGCGGAGCATTGTAGCTGGATGGAATAAATATATGAGTATATAAACACACAGTGTGGAGTATTGTAGCTAGATGGAATAAATATATAGATATATAAACACACACAGTGAGGAGCATTGTAGCTAGATGGAATAAATATGTAAATATATAAACACACACAGTATGGAGCATTGTTGCTAGATGGAATAAATATATAAATATATAAACACACACAGTGCAGAGCATTGTAGCTAGATGAAATAAATATGTAGCTATATAAACACACACAGTGCGGAGCATTGTAGCTAGATGGAATAAATATGTAAATATATAAACACACAAAGTGTGGAGCATTGTTGCTAGATGGAATAAATATATAAATATATAAACACACACAGTGCGGAGCATTGTAGCTAGATGGAATAAATATGTAAATATATAAACACACACAGCGTGGAGCATTGTTGCTAGATGGAATCAATATATAAACACACACAGTGCGGAGCATTGTTGCTAGATGGAGCAAATATATAAATATACATATAAACACACACAGTGCGGAGCATTGTAGCTAGATGGAATAAATATGTAAATATATAAACACACACAGTGCGGAGCATTGTAGCTAGATGGAATGAAACAGCACAACCGTCTACTTAGTTATCCTACATGGTATGATTATGTACCCATACATATTCTCACCCTCCATAGCGACCGATAATTTCCTAGTTGTATACCGGAGGGGACCATTGTTTGAGTCTATTGCGTCTTTTGCATTCAATACTATTAGGTTGTCATGTCTGTTTGCTATCTCTGCGAGCAGACCTGCTTAGGTTGTACAGTCTGACAGCCGTAGGTAGGAAGGACCTCAGATGTATCCTGCAGTATAAAATCATATAAACATTACATTTGTAAAGTCAGAGTCATTTAAATCATTAAACTTTATGTCATTTACAGTGTCATGCAAAGTCATACTTAGCTTAAAAAAATGCTTATCAATTTAGGGGTCCTTTCTTCTCTGGTCAGTCAAGGTCACCCCTTCCAGTCAATGAATGTCAATTATTGTTTTTTATTATTTTATTACATATTGCATATGTCACCAAAGATTTATTAAATTGAAAGGTAATGATGATGTTATGATTCCTTGTTAATTTGGCAAATCTAATTCCTGGTGAAAGCTAAAATAAAGAGAAATTATTATTTATTTTTTTTGTGAATGCTTTTCCCTTTCCTTTTGGAAAACAAAGAACAAAGAATAGCAGAAAAACCTTTAAATCACACCTAAAGCTTCCACAATTTGAATGTGAGTTCGCTACTCACACCAAGTATTCGCTAAATATTCTGTGAATCAATTAAAGTTTTACCAGTTGACATAGGTAATCACTTAGTTTAAGATTATGTTCAAACAAAACAGTATCATATATTAAAAGCCTTAGACCAGTGCAGCATTTAGAATTAGTAACTGCAGATGTAAACCTAATCCCTGTTTTCAGGAATTTATGACACAGAACCACAATCTGTGGCCTGTGTGTTTTTTCTTTTGAAGGCTGATTCTGTCTTTTCTTATCTAGTTCAGACTGACACAACTCACTAATTAGTCTCAGTTTACCACTGAAATTAAATTCCCTTTATCTATTTTATCAAAATTCTTGTGCTATTTATATCTTTTCTGTTCATAAATTTACCCTTTCCCGATAATAAAAACTTCATCATCATTAGCCCTGTGTCCTTTTTCCCTGTAAAGTGCACTGTTATGCTTCAGTCAAAGAAAAAGGTCAGTGATACATCAAAAATTGCTTTAAAAATATGTAAATAATCCATCACGTACGCAACATTAGTTAAAAACCCGCAAAGTTAGATTGAAGATTCTCTTTCACTCCCATCACACAGATCAGCACACACACACACACACACACACACACACACACACACACACACACACACACACACACACACACACAGAATTGCTCCTCTCTCTTATCTCCACAAGGTCGAAGCAGGTCCTTCCATTTTTTCTGCACAAAGACAAAACAACCCACACATAAACAGCTTTGTCTGATTTATTTGGTAGGGGGGCCCCATATTGCCAAACAAGCCATCTCTTTTTGACCATTTTACCCATATTTTAAGCTGTTTTCGCTCTTCTCGACGCACAGTAGCTTTTAACACTTCCTCCATTTCATTTATAGCATAACCCAGACTACCCAAAGGATAATTTATCATTATCCATTTTACCATTGTCTTTTATCGTTATCCAGTTTTGTTGCCATTTTAATCCAACTGTCTTTAAATATTATAGTCTAATATCAATATCTTATAGCATAGAATGAAATTATTATTATGGTCTTATTTATTTCCACTTCCTCACGACAATATTGCCTCACACATCCCATGTTTTTTTACTATAATTAGTGTAATTATATTATTATATATCACCTATGAACCGATCGTCCCAATCGGGCTACTTAAAACTTATGGTTTTATTTCACACACAGTAGGTCTCTATCTAACGTGGCAAGACCAACTATATTTGAGAGATGTGCCCAATGCAATTTTCTCAAGGAGTTACAACCTTTTGGTCTGAGCTAAATATGCGAGGGGCGCCAACTCTACTTTTTGAAATCAAGCAATGATCTCAAGGGGTTTAAACCTTTTGGCAAAGCTATGCATCAGCCGAGTAACACTCCTTTTTTGGCAACCCTATATCAGTTGCCTCGGGGTTAAAACCTTTTACCCGGACTATGCAATGCTCAACGGGGTAACTCTACTTTTCAGTGACCCAAATAAATACTTGCCACTGAGTAGTTCAAACCGATTACCCAAGCTCTCTCCAACTCTACTTTCTGGAACAGTATTAACGCGTATAACTAATTCCACGAGGTTAAAACTGTTTGGAGATTTCATCGAACTCAGTAAATACAGTGGGGCAAAAAAGTATTTAGTCAGCCACCAATTTTGCAAGTTCTCCCACTTAAAAGATGAGAGAGGTCTCAGTTTTCATTATAGGTATACCTCAACTATGAGAGACAAAATGAGAAAAAAAAATCCAGAAAATAACATTGAAGGATTTTTAAAGAATTTATTTGCAAATTATGGTGGAAAATAAGTATTTGGTCAATTACAAACAAGCAAGATTTCTGGCTCTCACAGACCTGTAACTTCTTCTTTAAGAGGCTCCTCTGTCATCCACTCGTTACCTGTATTAATGGCACCTGTTTGAACTCATTATCAGTATAAAAGACACCTGTCCACAACCTCAGCCAGACTCCAAACTCCACTATGGCCAAGACCAAAGAGCTATCAAAGGACAACAGAAACAAAATTGTAGACCTGCACCAGGCTGGGAAGACTGAATCTTCAATAGGTAAGCAGCTTGGTGTGAAGAAATCAACTGTGGGAGCAATTATTAGAAAATGGAAGACATACAAGACCACTGATAATCTCCCTCGATCTGGGGTTCCATGCAAGATCTCACCCTGTGGGGTCAAAATGATCACAAGAACGGTGAGCAAAAATCCCAGAACCATGCGGGGGGATCTAGTGAATGACCTGCAGAGAGCTGGGACCAAAGTAACAAAGGCTACCATCAGTAACACACTACGCCACCAGGGACTCAAATCCTGCAGTGCCAGACGTGTCCCCCTGCTTAAGCCAGTACATGTCCAGGCCCATCTGAAGTTTGCTAGAGAGCATTTGGATGATCCAGAAGAGGATTGGGAGAATGTCATATGGTCAGATGAAACCAAAATAGAACTTTTTGGTAAAAACTCAACTTGTCGTGTTTGGAGGAGAAAGAATGCTGAGTTGCATCCAAAGAACACCATACCTACTGTGAAGCATGGGGGTGGAAACATCATACTTTGGGGCTGTTTTTCTGCAAAGGGACCAGGACGACTGATCCGTGTAAAGGAAAGAATGAATGGGGCCATGTATTGTGAGATTTTGAGTGAAAACCTCCTTCCATCAGCAAGGGCATTGAAGATGAAACGTGGCTGGGTCTTTCAGCATGACAATGATCCCAAACACACCGCCCGGGCAACGAAGGAGTGGCTTCTTAAGAAGCATTTCAAGGTCCTGGAGTGGCCTAGCCAGTCTCCAGATCTCAACCCCATAGAAAATCTTTGGAGGGAGTTGAAAGTCTGTGTTGCCCAGCGACAGCCCCAAAACATCACTGCTCTAGAGGAGATATGCATGGAGGAATGGGCCAAAATACCAGCAACAGTGTGTGAAAACCTTGTGAAGACTTACAGAAAATGTTTGACCTCTATCATTGCCAGCAAAGGGTATATAACAAAGTTTTGAGATGAACTTTTGTTATTGACCAAATACTTATTTTCCACCATAATTTGCAAATAATTTTTTTAAAAATCAGACAATATGATTTTCTGGATTTTTTTTTTTCTCATTTTGTCTCTCATAGTTGAGGTATACCTCAACCTATATACCTTCCTTCCTGTCCTTCAGAGAGAACGGTTGCTTTTTCTTCTGCTCCCTCTTTCACCTTCCTCCACCCTCCCTAACTGAGAATCCCAGCTTGCTGTCTTGTCTGCATCGCTGTTCTTCTGGCTGAATCTTGATCCAAATGAAAAAAATGGATTTGGTGAGCGGCTTTAATAAAATTAACAACTTTTTACATAAATTTGGGCCAGGGGGAGCCCCTGTGGAGAGACCCATGTATTGGAACACATGTGTCTGCATGATTCGACTGATGATGTGGAAACATCTATCTGGTTTGGCACGATCACAGGATTTTTCTGCTGATTGGCTCTGGAGTTTTCCTGGTGTATTGAAAATTTAACTAGAAGAGCTAATCAAAGCAGTCCCGGTGTAGCTGCTTCTTCAACAATTCGACTAGACGGGGGAGAGCACTAACTGACGGCAAGACTAACATGGAAATTACCATCTGGCATGCACTGTAGAGAGATGGACTCTGCCGGACATGCTTCCCATGTTTTGAAGGGAAACATCTGGAGTCGTTTTGGTGCCCTCCAAAAATGGATTTAAAGCCTATGTATGGAAATTATGAACACGGGATTGCAAGAGCTGTAAATCTATGCTCTGAGTGATCTGTGTTATCAGACCTTGAATTCGGTGCCCTGTTGACTATTTTCCTCCTGGATTAAGACAAAACAGAAGATTGTGCTTCTCTTCATAAACATTCTGGTGTGCTGCAATCTGAACTCTCAGGGACAGTGACTGGCTCAGGAAATTTTCATCTGCCATGCCTCAAGGACATGCTTCCGAGTTTCAGACACTAAGACATAACATCTCGGCTGGGAGAGATTTGCTGCCTCCAGTAACTGATAAACACCCACCTGCATTCAACATACACGAACACACTGATTCACTTATACTGAATTACATCCATTCATTCACTGATCCTCTCTGACTTTTGGTTCTGTTGTCTGCTAAATGTGCATTGAGGTTTTTTTTTCCTGCAATCAAAATTTCGCTCACTTGCTGAGTGCCATTTTGAAAAACATGTTTTTTTTCTCTCGCCTACTGTGTTATTCCATATCCCTTCCCTTTTTCTTTCTTCTTTATGACTGGCGCCTAGCGGCTGCCCCGGCCTTGGATGCGCTCTGCAGAGCGTGCCCAAATGCCAAGTCACGTTTCGTTACCTTGTATTCATACATGTGTAATGACAATAAAGTTGAATCTCATCTCATCATCATCTCATACCTATGATGAAAATTGGAGACCTCTCTCATCTTTTAAGTGGGAGAACTTTCACAATTGGTGGTGGCTAAATACTTTTTAGCCCCACTGTATATTTCTTAAAACAGCATATCATAAATTCAAGACCATATCTCAGTTTCATTCCACAAATAAAATCACACGTGCATGAATATTTAATCTCTACAGAAAGGGCTGTCCCTGAAGGGACAGGCAGAAATTTATTGAAAAAGGTTTTCTGCTCACCTCTTATCATGTTGCGGCCACCAGTCTGTAAAGAAAAAAATCCTCACGCCGTTTACAAAACTAAAACTAAAATTTTTCCTCGTAACCAGGCTGAAACACCAAATTGTTGCGTCTAAAATGCCTTAACCCCCAGTTCTTTTATATGAAGGCCAAATAACCAGACTGAGAGATGAAGTATACTTTCACTTATTTTACTGAAAGTGAGATATGGATACAAGCAGCGCTAGAACACAACTCTTAAGGCAAATACCCCGAGAGAGTGTGCTACCCTAGAAAAAACAAGGTAGAAAAAAACAAGATGGCGCCCACAGCGGCCGCCATGGTGTATCGCTGCCTTTTAATTTTTATAATTTGTCTGTTTTTGTTCACTGATTGTGCATCTGCCGGTTCATACACCCGTGAAGAACTATTAAATATCAGGACTCTCACCCCTATGGACCTTCTTCCAGTTTTTTTAGCTCCTGCCGTTGATCTGATCCATTGTTTGGCCAAAAAAGCAAGACGGCGGAAAAGAGGGAAGAGAGGAGGGATTCTCGCTCGGCTACGAAAAAGAGGCTCGCGAACAGCCTTGCCTGGCATATTTCTATCCAATGCCAATTCTCTCCTGAACAAGGTAGAAGAATTAAGACTGCTGATGCGTTTCAAGGACCTCGCTTCCTCGTCTGTCATCTGCTTCTCTGAGACCTGGCTTAATGAGAACATTCCAGATAGCGCGATCAGCCTCGAGGGTTTCCAGCTGATTCGTGCTGACCGCGTCACAGAGCTGTCCGGTAAGTCTATCGGAGGAGGAGTGTGCTTCTATATTAACAACAGCTGGTGCTCTGATGTAACGGTGATTTCCAAACACTGTTCTCCCGCCCTGGAATTTCTTTTCATTAACTGCAAGCCATTTTATTCCCCGCGGGAGTTTGCCTCATTCATTCTCGTCGCTGTGTACGCCCCTCCTGACGCAGACACGCGCGAAGCTCAGCGCGTGCTCGCAGATCACATCCAACTTACGGAGCGGAACTTTCCAGACTCCCTGGTTATCGTGGTGGGCGATTTTAACCAGAGCAATCTGAGTCACGAGCTCCCCCGCTACAAACAGTGTATTAAATGTCCAACCAGAGGAAATAACACGCTAGATCACTGTTATACTTCAGTAAAGGACGCATATCGCGCTGTTCCCCGCGCAGCGCTGGGACTATCTGATCACGTGATGGTTCACCTCATCCCCACATACAGACAGAGACTGAAACTCACTAAACCTGTGGTGACCACCACAAAGAAAATGACCAGTGAAGCTGGAGAGAAACTGAACACATGCATGGAAATAACTGACTGGGGCATGTTTAAAAGAGCCACACATGATCTTAATGAGTACACAGACACTGTGAACTCATATATCAACTTCTGTGAAGAGCACATTCTCCCATCGTGCACCAGGATAAGATATTCTAATGACAAGCCTTGGTTCACAGCTAAGCTCAGACGGATCAGGAAGGAGAAGGAAACAGCGTTGAAAAGTGGAGACAGGGACTGCTACAGGGAGGTCAAATATCGGTTTAACAGAGAGCTGAGGAGAGCTAAATCTGTATATTCTGAGAGACTCCAGCAGCAGTTCACTGCTAATGACTCGGCTTCTGTGTGGAGAGGACTGAGGCAAATCACCAACTATCGGCCTCAGGCTTCTAAAGGTCAGGATGACAAAGCCCTTTGTCAAAGACTGTCCCAACACTATGCCCGTTTTGACACCTCGTCAGCTGTGTCCAACTCACCCACTCCACCCAGCTCCTCTGCCTCCTCAGCCCCTAATTCATCAAGAGCGGTCCCCCCCTCCTCCTCCTCCTCCTCCCCCCCTCCCCTTGTCATCAGTGAGCAGGACGTGCACAGACAGTTCTCCAGACTGAACCCGCGCAAGGCCCCCGGGCCGGACGGTGTGTCTCCCTCCACCCTGAGACACTGTGCGAAAGAGCTGGCTCCTGTCTTCACAGACATTTTTAACACCTCCCTTAAGCAATGTCACGTGCCGACCTGCCTCAAATCCTCCACCATCATCCCTGTCCCCAAGAAGCCACGGATTACTGGACTTAACGACTACAGACCTGTAGCGCTCACCTCTGTAGTCATGAAGTCCTTTGAGCGCCTGGTCCTGTCTCACCTCAAGTCCATCACCACACCCCTCCTAGACCCGCTGCAGTTTGCCTACCGTGCTAACAGGTCTGTGGACGACGCAGTCAACCTGGCCCTCCACTCCATCCTGCAGCACCTGGACTACCTGGAACCTACGCCAGGATTCTGTTTGTGGACTTCAGCTCCGCATTCAACACCATCCGCCCCGATCTGCTCCAGGACAAGCTGTCCCTGCTCAACGTGCCTGACTCCCTCTGCAGGTGGATCACCGACTTCCTGACGGACCGGAGTCAGCATGTGCGGCTGGGGAAGTCTGTCTCAGACTCTGTTAGCATCAGCATTGGATCACCCCAGGGCTGTGTACTTTCCCCCCTACTCTTCTCCCTTTATACCAACTTTATACCAACTCCTGCACCTCCTCCCACCAGTCTGTTAAGCTGATTAAGTTTGCGGACGACACCACCCTCATCGGGCTCATCTCCAACGGTGACGAATCCGCCTACAGGGAAGAGGTGGCCCAGCTGGTGTCCTGGTGCAGCCACAACAACCTGCAGCTGAATGCTCTGAAGACAGCGGAGATGATTGTGGACTTCAGGAAAGTCACATCCCCCCTGCCCCCCCTCACCATCACAGGCTCTCCCATCACCTTTGCAGATTCCTTCCGCTTCTTGGGCACCACCATCACCCGAGACCTCAAATGGGAGCCAACCATCAGCTCCCTCATCAAAAAGGCCCAGCAGAGGATGTTCTTTCTGCGGCAGCTGAGGAAGCTCAAGCTACCCACCAAGATGTTAGTGCAGTTCTACACGGCCATCATCGAGTCCATCCTCACCTCCTCCATAACTGTGTGGTACGCAGGAGCCACTGCCAGGGATAGACTAAGGCTGCAGCGCGTCGTGCGCACTGCTGAGAAGGTGATAGGCTGCAAGCTCCCATCTCTCCAGGACCTGTACATCTCCAGGACCCGGAGGCGTGCTGGCCGGATCATAGCCGATCCTTCACATCCTGGTCACGTGCTGTTTGCCCCCCTCCCCTCAGGTAGAAAGCTTCGGTCCATTCGGACTAAAACCTCCCGGCACATGAACAGCTTTTTCCCCTCTGCCATCAGACTGCTGAACACTAAGTGACTTTTGACTCTCATGCACTATGTACAACAGCTCAACCAGACTCATGTCATTCATCACTGTTTTTCTGTTGCATTATTGACTGCACTATGTGGTACTTCACATTATCTGCTACATGCTAATTTTTTAAAACTGCCTTGACTAGTACTACTCATTATTACTAGTATTATTATTATTATTACTTATTATTACTTATTTTTCTACACTTATTGCACGTTTCTAGTCCTTTAGTTTTTTAGTTTATCCCTTTTTCTCATTATGTTTTTAATGTTGCAGCATGGCACCGAGACAAATTCCTAGTTTGTGTATCACATGAACAATGGCAATAAACCTGATTCTGATTCTGATTCTGATTCTACCCAAAAAGTGAGCCCTATAGTTTTTATAATGCTTAACCACTCCCTCGTGCAAGAGGGAGGGGTTTTACCTCAATTGTATCAGTACACTTCCGCATATGTGTCAGCTCGGCTGTGTGCAGAACTGATTCTAACTGATTTCAGCAAATGAATTATAGGGTGTAAACTAAACTCTGCAGTGTAGCGTGTGAAGCAAGCAGATAAAGAAGTGTGAGAAAGACAGATCAATCATGTCATTTTACCAACAGGAACATGTTATATGGCAAAGCTGATTCCAACTATGCGTATTATGGCTAATCTCACGTATCACGCCCATCATTCATATTCACATTATTTCCCACCGCACTAGCATCACCATCAAAGATGGGAGACACGGACAGATAGGGTTAGAATACATCCGGGAGTGAAACTTTTCGGTGCACTAATACCCTTTTGGGGTATTGTAAATAATCCACATAACATTGACAGACTGGCTATTGATTTAGAAAATCTCACTGCATTGACAGAAATGTGATTCTCAGCAATGACAATTGAAATGCGAGCTATGCAGAATGTAGTGTTACAAAATAGACTGGCTTTAGATATAACCTTGGCAGCACAAGGAGGGGTATGTCACATAGTAGGTCGGGACTGTTACACATACATTCCTGATCAAGATGGTAACATGACATGTCTTGAGCCATTTGAACGACCTACTTTCACAACAGCTACAACAAGACGTTGACTCCATCCTCTGGCTGGGATTTATGGTCCTGGCTTACCAGCGGAGGCTGGAGGGAAAGGCTGATGTGGATAGGTATGATGCTGTTAGTGGTTCTGTTGATTTTGCTGTTTTGAGGCTATTGCTTGATTCCAATTATCCGCAATATGATGTTGAAAATGTTTGCTATTAACATGACGCATTACACAGCTCTCCCCACAGCTGAACAGGCTTCAGACACCATCCAGCAGAAAATGTTGAATCACACTGCCCTAGATATGTCACACCTCCCTTTCCCTGATGGCTATGATAATACTGAAGCGTAGCGGACACCTTACATTGACATTCTTGTATATACACATGTGGACAAAATTGTTGGTACCCCTCTGTTAATGAAAGAAAAACCCACAATGGTCACAAAAATAACTTGAATTTGACAAAAGTGGTAATAAATAAAAATTCTATGAAAATTAACCAATGAAAATCAGACAATGCTTTTGAATTGTGGTTCAACAGAATTATTTTAAAAAACAAACTCATGAAACAGGCCTGGACAAAAATGATGGTACCCTTAACTTAATATTTTGTTGCACAACCTTTTGAGGCAATCACTGCAATCAAACAATTTCTGTAACTGTCAATGAGACTTCTGCACCTCTAAGCAGGTATTTTGGCCCACTCCTCCTGAGCAAACTGCTCCAGTTGTCTCAGGTTTGAAAGGTGCCTTCTCCAGACGGCATGTTTCAGCTCCTTCCACAGATGTTCAATAGGATTTAGATCAGGGCTCATAGAAGGCCACTTTAGAATAGCCCAGTCTTTCGCTCTTAGCCATTCTTGGGTGTTCTTAGCTGTGTGTTTTGGGTTATTATCCTGTTGCAAGACCCATGACCTGCGACTGAGACCAAGCTGTCTGACACTGGGCAGCACATTTCTCTCTAGAATACCTTGATAGTCTTGAGAATTCATTGTACCCTGCACAGATTTAAGACACCCTGTGCCAGATGCAGCAAAGCAGCCCCACAACATAACAGAACCTCCTCCATCTTTCACAGTAGGGACAGTGTTCTTTTCTTGGTATGCTTCATTTTTGCATCTGTGAACATAGAGCTGATGTGCCTTGCCAAAAAGTTGCATTTTGTCTCGTCTGTCCATAGGACATTCTCCCAGAAGCTTTGTGGCTTGTCAACATGCAGTTTGGCAAATTCCAATCTGGCTTTTTTATGATTTGTTTTCAACAGTGGTGTCCTCCTTGGTCGTCTCCCATGAAGTCCACTTTGGCTCAAAAAGTGGAGATCATGGTGTCAGATCATGGTGCGATCTGACACTGATGTACCTTGACCCTGGAGTTCACCATGAATGTGTTTAGAGGTTGTTCTGAGCTCTCTTGTTACCATTCGTATTATTCGTCTCCTCCTGTGGCCACGTCCAGGGAGGTTGGCTACAGTCCCGTGGATCTTAAATTTCTGAATAATATGTGCAACTGTAGTCACAGGAACATCAAGCTGCTTGGAGATGGTGCTATGTTGAGATGATTATCGACTTCCGGCAGTCACAGCCTGAACATGTCCCCCTCAGCATCGGCAGCCGTTTGGTGGAGAGAGTGGAGAACATCAAGTTCCTTGGAGTGCAGATCTCACAGGACCTGACCTGGAGCAAGAATTCCTTGGGGATCAGGAAGCGGACCCAGCAAAGACTGCACTTCTTGAGGAAACTCAAACAGGCCTCTCTCCCCATCTGCATCCTCAGGACCTTCTACAGTGGTGTGGTGGAGAGTGTTCTGACGTACTGCATTGCTACATGGTACTCCAGCTGCAGTATGGCAGACAAAAAATCCCTGCAGAGGATAGTTAAGGGAGCTGAGAGGGTAATTGGAGTCTCCCTCCCCTCTGTCCAAGAACTTTTTCAGAACCGTTGTAGGAGCAGGGCACTGAACATTGTCAAGGACCGTTCTCACCCTCTGCATAAACACTTTGAACTTCTGCCATCTGGCAAATGATTCCGGAGCATCAGAGGCAGAACCACCAGACTGATTAACAGCTTCCTTCCACAAGCTGTTAGGATGCTGAACTTTTGATCCGGAATCTCTCATACATACTACTGCACCTACGGACATTATGTATATTATTTGTATATTATAGTTAGTTAGTTTTTCAAGTATGTCTCAGGGATGCGTAAGTGGATGTGGTGGGGTGGGGGGGTGAAGATATGTGTGTGTGTGTCTTAAATCATGTTCTTTTACTTATATGGATGCCGAGAGAAAGGCAATTTCATCTTGCCTGCACTACTGTTGTATGTACAGCAATATGACAATAAAGGTTGACTTGATTTGATTTATAGCCGTTACCTTTAACATGCTTGTCTATAATTTTCTTTCTAATCTCCTGAGACAACTCTCTCCTTTGCTTCCTCTGGTCCATGTTTAGTGTGGTACACACCATGTCAACAAAGAGCACAGTGACTACTTGTCACCCTTTAAATAGGCCGACTGACTGAGTACAAGTTTGTAGACACCTGTGATGTTAATTAGAGGACACATCTTGGTTGAACATGTCCCTATGGTCACATTATAGGGGTACCATCATTTTTGTCCAGGCCTGTTTCATGAGTTTGTTTTTTAAAAAACTCAGTGAAATGGGTCAAAAGTAACCAGCAACTTTTTACATGTTAAAGATAGACCGTATTGTACCAAGGAAAATTCAGATTCTCAGGAAAAATGCTGCTTTTCAATTAATCGTTAATCAATCGATAAAGTGAATCTATCAATTAGTGAATTAATTGATAACTTGCATTCTTAATATAAATTAAGTGAGGACGCACAGGTAAAGGCTCCCAGTTCGTTTTTTTCTATCTTCCTTTAAAACTCAGTTTAGAGCTAGCGTTTTTAGCTGTTGCTTTGTCACTGCCGCTGGAGAATAAAAACGGTATGCCTGCTTGTGCGAAAAAAGAGAGAAATTGCCAGTCTCATAACTTAATATTGTAGTGGCTGGTGAAGCAATTCATCAGTCCCCTCATACTCCGGGAGAACAAAGGGATTTCGCCCACGTGTTTTCTTTTCTACAATCACAATCAACATACATCGTCCGGGATCATGGGTCCCAAGAAAGCTCAGCAGACTGAGGAGGTGGATGATATTAAAAGATCTCTCAACTTCTTGGCGGAAGAGATTTCTGCTGTTAAGCTGCAGCAACAAAACATCCTGGGCCTGCTGAAGGAGGTGAAAGCGCTGCGGATCCAGAACGCTGAGAAGGACAAGAGGCTGGCGTATCTGGAGAGCAGAGTGTCAGACCTGGAGCAGAACACTCGGGTGAACAATGTGATCATCACGGGGCTCCACAGTAAACCTCGATCGTACGCTCGGGCGGTGGCCACGGACAGCAGAGGGAGGTTTGACGCGCTGGAAGACGAATCGACGGAACAACAAGTGGCAGCCTTCATGCAGTCCAAAGGAATCCAGCTGGACTGTAACACCATTGAGGCCTGCCACCCTCTGCCCAGGAAAAACAGTGACAAACCGGCTGTGATCATGAGGTTTGTGAATAGAAAACACAAGACGGCACTGCTAAAACAAGGTAGGAAACTGAAAGGAATGAACATTTACATAAACGAGCACCTTACAAAAGAAAACGCAGAAATAGCCAGAAAAGCAAGATACCTGAGAAAGCAGAAAAAGATTCAAAACACCTGGACATCAAACTGTAAAATATACATCAAATTAACTGGATCACCTGAAGAAGCCAAGGTCATTAACATCCGTAATATTATGGAACTGGACAAATATCAATGAATATTATGAACTGGAGTCAACAGCAACAAGAGACAACTGTAGGACACTGAAGGAATATACTCATCTGCAACAAGACATTTAATAACATGAAACTAAAGATCAACAAACAGGAACAACAGGAACTGAAAGTTTTTGAATATACGGATCACAACCCACAGGACATAGAATATAACATAGACCCTGATAATAATTTATTTAGCTCCATCAATAATAACTGTAGTTACTACACGGATGAACAGTTTAACACAATGGTCACATCTGATTTCAATATTTCTATGATCCGCTTCAACAGCAGAAGTCTCTATGCCAACTTTAATAACATTAAAGATTATTTACATCAGTTTAAAGAGCCATTCAATATTGTGGCAATATCAGAGATGTGGCTCAGTGAAGAGAAAGGAGTGGATTTTACCATGGATGGCTATGAATTAAATTATATAAATAGAAAAGTGAAAAAAGGAGGAGGAGTTGCAATTTATGTTGACAAGAGCTTGCAATACAAGGTTGTTGAAAATCTGTCAGTAACTGTGGATGATTTATTTGAATGTATTACAACAGAAATCTTTCTGGACAATGTGAAGAATATTGTAGTGAGCTGTGTATATAGAACACCTGGAACAAACATTGACTTATTTAAGGACTGGATGGAAAAATGTATGCAAAACTAACTCATAAAGTTATGTTCATCTGTGGGGATTTCAATATAGATCTGATGAATTCAAAACAACATAGTTTGACAGAAGAATTTATCAACACAATGTACAGTATGGGCTTACATCCAACAATTACCGGACCTAGCAGAATCACTTCACACAGTGCCACACTAATAGATAACATATTCACAAACATTATAGAAAATAATATCAGGAGTGGGCTTTTATTGAATGATATCAGTGACCACCTGTCGATTTCTGTTGTCTATCAATGTGATTATAGGAAGAAAAAGTATACCAAAAATATTAAATGTAAAAGAATAAGAACCAAAGAATCTATATATTTACTGACAAAGGAATTATTAATACAAGACTGGAAGATAGTTTATGATGAAAATGATATAAATGAAGCATATGATAAATTTTTACAAATATTTCAATCATTGTACAATAAAAACTGCCCTATAAAACAATACAGTAACAGATAACAAAAGAAAAATATTCCTTGGGTCACCAAGGGGTTAATAAATGCATGTAAAAAGAAGAATACATTATATAATCAATTCATTAAGTGCAGAACAGTGGAGGCTGAGATCAAATATAAAAGATATAAAAATAAACTTACTAATATAATGAGGACCTGTAAGAAAGAATACTACAACGGAATATTAGAGGATAATAAAAATAACTTAAGAGGAATATGGCAAGTACTCAATGGGATTATTAGTAATCGACCTAAGAATGCTAATTATCCAGAATATTTTATTGAAAATGGCAATTTGATAAATAATATGGAGGATGTGGTCAGTGGTTTCAATAAATTTTTTGTAAACGTTGGTCCTGAATTAGCAAAATCAATAGTGACAACAGAAACAAACAACAGTGGTTCTGTAAATGAAATAGAAGATAGAAATCCAGACACAATCTTTTTGGTTGCAGTTACTGAAAAGGAAATTACTGAGACTGTGAGTAAATTTAAGAACAAAAAATCAACGGACTGGAATGAAATTGACATGACAATAGTGAAAAAAGTAATTGAGGGAATTGTTAAGCCACTCACCCACATCTGTAACCTCATCTGTAATCATTTCAAACTGGTAAATTTCCAAACAAAATGAAAATAGCAAAAGTAATGCAAAACAGGAGACAGTCATTGTTTCACAAATTACAGGCCAAATACAGGACAAATTTCATCTTGGTGGGTATGGTGTTGTCCACACAGAAGCTGATGTAGTCCGTGATGGTGTGAGTGAGGCCATCGATGTCCTCACCATGTGGATCGCAGAGCTGCTCCCAGGCAGTGGTTTCAAAACAGTCCTTTAGAGCGTCTATTGCCTCCTCAGACCATAACTTCACTGTGCGCATGGCCGGAGGTTGTCTGTGCACTAGGGGTTTGTACACCGGCTGGAGATGAACCAAGTTGTGATCAGATCTCCCGAATGGGGGGAGTGGTGATAAGGTGTACGCCTCCTTAGTGTTTGCGTAGAATAAGTCCAGTGTTTTATTGTCTGTAGTGTGGCATGTGACATACTGGGTGAACGTGGGTAGAATGGGAGACAATGAAATATGGTTGAAATTGCCTGAAATGAGGAGAAGAGCATCTGGGTGTTCTGTCTGCAGCCTGCCAGTTACTGAGTGGATGACGTCACGCGCTGTCCCAGCGTTCGCAGTCAGATTTGCATCAATAACAATGCAGATCACGTGTGAGTATTCCCTCGGGAGATATGTAGGCCACCGGAGTGGTGGCTCAGTTGGTAGAGCATCTGCCCCACACCCGGGAGGCAGGGGTTCAAATCCCGGCCGGGTCATGCCAAAGACCATATAAAAGTGGAACTTCCTGCCGTCCAGCTTGGTGCTTAGCAATAAATGGAATGGAGAAGGGAACTCTGTGGCGGCGCCTTGCATGGCAGCGGCCCTCTGATTCTGCACTTGGGGTGTGTGTGATTTACACTGTAGATAGGTAAAGCACAATCTCGTTCTGCTGTACATGATTGATTGTACGGTTGAATGACAATAAGGGTGATTTAATTTAAATTTAATTTAATTTAGGCCGCATGCTAACAGCTAGCAACTCCATGTCTTTGTTGCAGTGTTGTTGTTTAACCATGATATGTCCCGGTCTGCACCAGTTGTTATTAACATACATCATCACTCCACCGCCCCTTGTCTTCCCACTGTCTGGTGTTCGGTCTGCCCGTATTACGTGGAAACCCTCCAGTTCAATGTTAGCATCTGCTGCTAGTTCTGTTAGCCACATCTCTGTGAATAGCATAAGGCAGCACTCCCGGTATATGCTCTCGTAGCGGGAGATAGCCGCTAGCTCATCTGTTTTTCCTAGTATCAAAAATATCAGTTGATAAGACCAAGTATATGGTATTTGGGCATAAAAAGAAATAACCTGCATGGCACTTGCGATTATATGGAGAGGACATTGAAAGAGTTACGTATTTTAAATTCCTTGGGGTGTGGCTAGATCAAAGGTTAACATGGAAAACTCATTGACAAAATTTGTCGAAAGTGTGAAAAAATCATAAACGTGTTTAGGTGTGTGGCAGGATCTGACTGGGGGGCTGATAGAGAAATATTGTTCATGATATATAGAGCTATAAGATCAGCAATTGTCTATGGGTGTATGGCTTATGGGTCAGCCGCACAATCTGTAATTAATAAGCTTGATATAACCCAAGCAAAGGCACTAAGAGTGTGTAGTGGGGCATTCTGTACCACTCCCATTCCAGCTCTTCTTATAGAAATGGGTGAAGTGCCTTTGCAGTTAAGAAGGTACAAGCTTGGATTGAAATATTTAATAAAATTAAAAGGACAGGATAAAATCTCTTCTCAAAATATGTTGAGACAGCACCGGGAGTTCATGGGGTCAAACAGGAGTAGAACTAATTTTATTGAAAAGGTTAAATCACTAGCAGAGCAAATGAGTATTTTTAATGCTAATGTGTGTCCTCTAGTCTGTTGGTCAGATGTACCTCCATGGATCTTCCCAGAACCCAGAATTGACCTCAGCATTCTTAAAAAACAGCATGAGGAAAACATCGGGAGAAATAGTGAAGGAGGTGCAAACTCGTTTAAGTAATTATTGGAGAGAGTATTTACAAATATATACAGATGGATCAAAGAGCTCAGAGAATGGGAGGGGGGCATTTGGGTTTTTTATTCCTGATCTCACATTTGAGGGGGTACGAATATCGGACCACATGTCTGTATTCTCAGCAGAAATGGTGACCGTTTTATGGGCACTTTGGTGGGTGGAAGAACAGAACAGAAGGTATTCAGTCATACGCAGTGATTCTTCAGCAGTTTTGGTAGCGATCAAAGAACTTAAATCCAAAGCAAAACCAGATTTACTAACAGAAATATATTGTACATTGTTCAGACTTCACAGAGCAGGGTGTGAGGTGGGTTTTATGTGGGTTCCAGCACATGTGGGAGTAGAGGGGAATGAGGGGGCTGACAGACTGGCAAAAAGGGGAGAACACAGGGAAGAAATAGAGTTTACTCTGCAGCATGGTCCTCCTGAAATTGGGGAAAGCATCAATAAATCAATAAAAGAGCAGTGGGGAAAAGCATGGGGAAATGAAGGGAGAGGAAGACATTATTATAACATACAGAGACGAGTTGCTGGGCATAATACCCCTTTTACTTGTGTGGTGTCTGGCCAAATGAGCTCAAGACAAACACAAAAAAAATATATAAAGAGGTTCTTTATTTTGAACGGAGTGTGGAGTGTGTGAAATAAGAGGCAGATCCATGGCAGACAGTTTATTACACACTTCACATCTCTCAAGCACAGAACAGACTGACACATTTAAGCAGGCGTTCTTCTTTTATCCAAATCTCTCCTCCCAAGTTTCATGGCATTTTCCTACACACAACATGACATTTGCATTACACTGCATTCAACCCCCTACGTCCTTGACTCCTTCCTGCTATCTCGCCAGGAACCTCCTGAGCATTGTTCTCCCATGCTTATCCACTGTCTCATGTCTGAGATGCTAAATAATCTGGTGCTACACTCCGCCCCCCCCCCAGCATCTTAGCTAGAACAATAGAACATCAGTCCACATGCCGTTTGGGCTTACGTCTCCTCCTGTATCTGCTGTAACTGGGGTTTACTGCCTCCGTGGCGCTGCTGTGCCGGTGGGGGGCTGCTGGGAGTGTGTCTGACTACGGGTGGGCCGTGACGAGGTGGGGGGGCACTTCGGTTTGTCCGTGTGGCTGCTCTGGTGAATCGTTTCCCTGGGGAGCTCTCCGTGGGGGTCTTCCACGCCGAGGGGCCCTAGCCAACAGCACTTGCTCGTCTGCCACAACGAAAGCGGGTTTGAGTCTGTCTATGCCAATTTTTTCCCGCCTACCCCCAAAGTCTAGCAAAAAATGCTTATCCCCTGTTTCCAACACTCTGAACGGTCCATCATAGGGTGGGTGCAATGGAGGGCGGTGGGCGTCGTGTCTGAAGAACATGAACTCCACGCTCTTCAAAGTTTTAGGCACGAAAGCACGCGGAAAACAGTGGTGGGCCGGGCCCGGCAGCGTGCCTGTGTTTGCCCTACGCTGCAAAAGCTGAGACGGGCAGCTGTCCGGCACGGGATTATCTGGCAGAAATTCCCCCGGCAACCATAGGGGCTGCGTGAAAACCAGCTCTGCCAGGGAAGCTTCCAGATCCTCCTTTGGCACGGAGCGCAACCCTAATAAAACCCATGGCAGCCTGTCTACCCAATTTGCATCCATCAGTGAAGCCCTGAGTGCTACTTTCAGTGATCTATGAAAACGCTCGCATAAACCATTGGCCTGTGGGTTGTATGCGGTTGTGCGGTGAATTGTAACACCCAGGCTGTGGGCCATCGCGGACCAGAGTTCAGAAACAAATTGAGGGCCCGGGACTCCAAAACGCGGCACCCATGCTGTTAAAAAAGTGCGTGCTACGTCCGCGGACGTGGTTGCCGCCAGCGGGACTGCTTCTGGCCAGCGCGTGGTGCGGTCCACTACTGTCTGGAGATGCATGCACCCCTGTGATGGCGGGAGGGGGCCCACGAGGTCCACGTGAACGTGGTCGAACCTCTTAGCCGGTACTCCAAAACGGCTCAAAGGGAGCCTTCGTGTGTCTGTGTACCTTGGCTCATTGGCATGCCATGCAGGCTGCAGCCCACTCTTTTACTTGCTTGCGTAGGCTCAGCCACACAAATTTCTCTCCCACCATTTTGACCGACGCGTGCACTCCTGGGTGCGCCAGAGTGTGAACCAACTCAAACACGCGGCAGCGCCACACGACCGGGACCACCGGACGCGGGCGTCCCGTGGAGACATCGCAGATTGGGGGGGGGCGCCATCTTGCAGCACCCTGCTCTCCAGCCTTAACCCTGTTGGTCCAGACTGGAGCGCGCGCACGTCTGCATCGCTAATCTGCTCCGCGGCCATGGCTGCTTAATCTATCCCCACGTAGACTGGGGACACCACGGCGCGTGAAAGGCAGTCCGCCACCACATTCAGTTTACCCAACACATGCTGAATATTGGTAGTAAACTCTGAGATCGCGGCCAGCTGTCTCTGCTGCCGGCCCGACCACGGTTCTGAAACCTTGGCCATTGCAAACGTTAGTGGCTTGTGATCCACGAACGCGGTGAAGCTGCGCCCTTCCAGCCAGAACTGGAAGTGGCGTATGGCCAGGTGGAGGGCCAGTAACTCCCTGTCAAACGCGCTGTATTTACGTTCGCTGTCGCGCAAAGTTCTGCTGAAAAAGGCGAGCAGCTGCCAAGCCCCGGCGACGCGCTGCTCCACGACAGCCCCTATGGCCACGTCTGAAGCGTCGGTGGTAAGCGCTATCCGGGCCGTCGGGTCCGGATGCGCCAGCAGTACGGCGTTTGCCAGGGCTGCTTTAACTTCCGAGAATGCCCGCTCTCGCTCCGGGGTCCATTCGACCCTATCCACGGGTTTCTGTTTCTTGAGCGCGGCGTACAATGGTTGCATGAGCCGCGTCACGCAGGGAAGGAAACGGTTATAAAAGTTCACCATCCCCAAAAATTCTTGCAGCGCCCTGACTGTCTGAGGCCGGGGAAAATCCGCCACGGCGCGCACTTTGTCGGGCAACGGGATTGCTCCTTCAGGAGAGACGCGGTGCCCCAAAAACTTAATCCCCGTCACGCCGAACTGGCATTTCGCCGGGTTGATTATTAACCCGTGCTCCTGCAACCTCCGGAAAACCGTCGTGAGGTGGGTTTCGTGTTTGTCTTCGGACGCACTGGCTACCAGGATATCGTCCAGGTAAACGAACACGAAAGGGAGATCACGCAGCACTGCATCCATCATGCGCTGGAATGTCTGTGCCGCTCCTTTTAACCCGAATGGCATGCGCAGGAACTCGAATAGACCAAACGGAGTTATTACCGCTGTTTTAGGTACGTCCTCCGCACGCACTGGGACTTTGTGGTAACCGCGGACTAGGTCTATTCTAGAAAAAATGCCCGCTCCGGCGAGGGGAATGGAAAAATCCTGTATGTGAGGAATCGGGTAGCAGTCATGCGCTGTGGCGTTGTTCAACCTGCGGAAATCCCCGCACAGTCGCCATGCTCCCTCAGCCTTAGGGACCATGTGTAGCGGGGATGCCCATGGGCTGTTCGAACGCCTGATGATGCCCAACCTTTCCAGGTTGGCGAACTCCTCGCGCGCTATGGCCAGTTTAGCTGCGTCCAAGCGCCAAGGTCTTGCAAAAATGGGTGGCCCGGTGGTGGTGATAAAGTGCTCCACCCCGTGTTTAGCGATGGCCACCGAAAACGTCGGGACCGTGAGTGCTGGGAACTGAGTGAGCAGTGCGTGGAACTTACCGTCTGGAGCTGTGACGTTGGCTTGTGCTGTTGGCCGGGTCACTCAAGCTATACAGGGGAGAGAGTCAAAGGACAGTGCATTAACCAGGCGCCTGTTAGCAACATCAACCAGTAAACCATGTGCACACAGAAAATCAGCCCCCAGTATGTGGTAATTCAGTGCTGCTACAACAAAAGTCCACTCATATGTACGGCCGTGTAGAGATAAGATCAGTGTCCTCTCACCAAAGGTCTTAATTTCCGAGCCGTTTGCTGCCAACATCTCGGGGCCGCTAGGTCCTGCCAGCCGGTCGGCGTAGGTCAGCAGGATGAAGCTCTTCTGGGCTCTGGTGTCCACGAGGAAACGCCTCCCTGAGTGCGTGTCCGTCAGGTAGAGCAGCTTGTTCTCTTCACCGAGGGTGGCAGCTGCTACCGACTGCCAGCCGTGACGTTTTCCCGAGCACTTGAATTGGCACGGTGGCCCACATCTGAGTGCGTTCTCTCCGAAGCAGCAGTGGTAGAAACAGAGTGTGTCTCTCTGGCACTCCTTGGCCCCCGCTGCTGCTACCGTCGGTGGCTCCTCACCTCCTCTGGTTGTCTCGCTGGGCTCCGCCGCTGCCGCGTTGACTGTGATCACCCTGGTGGTGATGATGATCCGGTTTGCCTCCTGGGCTAGCGCACGGTAGTCACGCGCGGCCAGCAACGGCAAATTGGCCAGAACTGCTTTCGCCACTGTTGGAAGGTTCCGGAGGAAGAGGTGGGCAAACAGAAAGTGCCCGTCGTCCGTGCCCATTAACGCCAGCATCTTCTCAATCAGGTCTACGGCCGAACCATCTCCTAACTCGGCCCACATCAGGAGCCTCTCCGCTCTCTCACAGTCTGAGAGCGTGTAGCGCCGGGTCAGCGCAGCCTTGGACGCCTCGTATTTGTTGCTGGCTGGAGGCTGATCAAGCAGGCTCGCTACCTGCTGAGCTGTGCGGGTGTCCAGCGCTGCGACCACATGGTAGAATCTGGTGTCGTCTGCCATTACTCCCCGGAGGGCAAACTGAGCCTCAGTGTGGTGGAACCAAGAGCGCGGGTTGTGCTGCCAGAAATCCGGTAGCTTGACTGAAACCGCGCATGCGTGGCTGGGGTTCCAGTCCGGGCCGTCTGTGGGATGGCTGCCGCCTCACTGGAGCTTCCTGACCGGGCCAGCTCCGGGGTTCTTGCCTCGTGTTCCATAATACGTCTTGGGTCACCAGTGTGGAGTGTGTGAAATAAGAGGCAGATCCATGGCAGACGGTTTATTACACACTTCACATCTCTCAAGCACAGAACAGACAGACACATTTAAGCAGGCACTCTTCTTTTACCCAAATCTCTCCTCCCAAGTTTCATGGCATTTTCCCACACACATCATGACATTTGCATTACACTGCATTCAACCCCCTACGTCCTTGACTCCTTCCTGCTATCTCGCCAGGAACCTCCTGAGCATTGTTCTCCCATGCTTATCCACTGTCTCTTGTCTGAGATGCTAAATAATTTGGTGCTACAGGGGGAAAAAAAACTGAGTTCTAATTAATGAGTGGGCTCAGAAGTGGGTTGGCTCCGATAAGGAAACACCCTGATGGCAAGTGTGACTGTGGAAACAGTGTTTCACATCATAATCCACTGCAAAAAATATGCTGGACAACAGAGGAAACTGTTTAGAGACCTGGGATCCACCGGAGAAACTGCTTTTAATATGTACACCTTGATGAACCTGGACAGTTGGAGTAAAGCCAAAAAGCTATTGGATTATCTGCACAGAACCAGCTTGCATGGGAGAATTTGAGATGAAGCTGCCAACATGATGTATGAACTGTGGAGGGCAGCAATACGCCTTTGATGCGTCTAGTCTGCCATACCCAAGAAAAAGAAGAAGAAGAAGAAGAAGAAGAAGAAGAAGAAGAAGAAGAAGAAGAAGAAGAAGAAGAAGAAGAAGAAGAAGAAGAAGAAGAAGAAGAAGAAGAAGAAGAAGAAGAATGTTACACTGCTGTACAGTAGGTGGCGGTATGGACCTTTCAGTTGCTTGCCATCCGCCAGTTACCGAGTAAGAAGAAGACAGAAGGACCGGATGTCGTTGTTCATCCACGGACGTGTTAGCAAACTAGCAACGTAAACGCCCATCTTGTGAAGTTTTGGAGTGAAAGACAACTTTTTCAGGTGAGCCCCCCCGTTGGTTCATGTAAACCTAAGTATGATGTTATTTTGGGGATTTCCACAGCAAGTTGAACACTGCTGCAGAAGTTATAAAGTCGCCCGTTCGCGTTTGGTACGTAGTGGCAAGGGTACGTTGCGATTTGGGTACGGAGTGTCATGATACTCCAAGAAGAAGCTGCAGCAACATGGTGAACGTGTGTTTTCATCATGGTGAACACCTCCACATGTATGAAAGTGATACCGGATTATTCAGACTGTCTCTCTGACTTCTTCACATCATGACTCCGTGTGGCTGTTATTGAGATTCAAAGCGGTAACCGAAGAGAACCGTAAACCGTCTGATTCTTCAGTGGAGTTTAATACAGTAGCATGTTAGCCTGTTAGCTCTGGCTGCTCCCTCCATGGAAGAAGGCTGCGGTTTTCCTCCTGAATGAGTCTCTTCATGGTCTTTCCAGGAGAAAATCAGCACAGACGGACCTATCTAGCTTCCATGTGGTCGGTGTGGGTGGTTCTGCTGCTGTTCTGCACCTCATGGATGAATAGCTGATGTAGCTCCGTGGAGACCTGCCATTGATGGTCTGTGCTGAGTGCTGGAGAACAAAGCACCGACGTGGAAGTGTGAGGACGAAGAGAAACCATGACTTCAGTTTCCACTATAAAATCACACAGACTGGGTATGTAGAACTAACGAGGCTTTGACAAGATTGTTGGTTTACTGCTCAGACAGAATGTGATTTTGACCAATGATAAAACTGTTATATTTAAGGTAGACAGTTTTAAATTTACAAAAAGTCTCACATTCATAACAGAAAACTTCACCAACTTGACAGCAAAGTTACTAATTTATGAATTTCAGATATTTTGGAAAAAAAATCCACTAAGTGACAAAAGGTTAAAATTCAGCAACAAATGTCTGTAAATTTCCAATAAAAGTCAGATCTACAAGGAAAGATTTTTTTGTTGAGAGTAACAAGGCAGTCAGAGACAGCAGACTTTAGCCCCGATATCGTGTTTCCACTAGAGGAGCAGTGGGTCTCCGCTGCTGAAGACACTTTTATCTCAGAGGCTTCATAGGGTGAACTTTCTCTCTTTGTGTCAGAGCCATATTCCAGCACCTTTCTTGTGTCTCTTTGTCCCTCCAGATGTCCCACAGCAAAATGACTCTAACCAGGAGGAGGTTGTGGATGAGCAGCAGCTTCTGAACCAGGAGAGAAACTTTATTGTTGTTCAGGTGGGAACAGATTGTTCCCAGATGAAAGAGGAACAGGAGGACATCTGCATCAGTCAGGAGGGAGAGCAGTTTGGACTGAAGCAGGAGACCCAAACCTTTGATGAAGGTTGGTGCAGGTCAAGGTTCCACTCAGTGATTGATGAAACAGAAGAAGTGAACTGAAAAATGACATGAGGGCAGTCAGCCTGAGGAAAGACAAAGTAGTTGCAGATCAAAAAGTTTGAACAAAAAAGACAAAAAAATGATGTGGTAAAATAGACTTGAAACTCTGTAGACTTAAAGTAAATGACATGGATAGTTAAATGGTAAAAAGGAATATGTAATGCAGAGTGGATATAAAAAGTCTACACACCCCTGTTCATATGTCAGGTTTTTATAATGTAAAAAAAAAAAATGAGACCAAGATCAATCACTTCAAAACTTTTTCCACCATTAATGTGACCAATAACATGTACAACCCAATTGAAAAACAAACTGAAATCTTTTAAGGGGAAAAATTCGTGTCTAATGGGAGTCAGCACACACCTGCCTGTTCTAGTCGACTTTTCCTGACATTTTTGTAGTCACATCTTACAGCACAAGCCATGGTCCGCAGTAAGCTCCAAAGCATCAGAGGGATCTCATTGTTCAAAGGTATCAGTCAGGAGAAGGGTACAACAGAATTTCCAAGGCATAGGGATGTGATTTTTCCACTAATTCGCGGAATTCCGCTTTTTTTATCTTCCAAAAATTTTCAGATCAGATGGCAGCGTGTGCACAACGCGAGGCTCAGCGTCTCTTCAGATTTTGTGGATTAGCAGCGATATTTCTGCTCATTTCAGGTCTGTTGATTCAGAACAGCTTCGCTTTTTCATCCTACACCCGAAATGAACTTTTGGACATTGGATTACAAAATAACGATCTTTTTATCAGCAACCTACGTTTCAATCCTGAGCTCTGAAGAACACCCGACGCTAGGTAAGCTACCCGGCCGACCGGAAGTGCTCGCAGGCGGCGTAGAGACCGTAAACAAAGGCGGGGGAAGCGCGGAGGGCGAAGAGCTAAGCTAAAGCTAACACCGCACCAGCTTTCTCTACCTAGCATTTTCCTCGCTAATGTACGGTCAGTGGCGAACAGAATGGATGAGCTACGGTTTCGGATCACCAACAATAAGAAACTTATGAACTGCAATATCATGATTTTCACAAAAACATGGCTACATAGTGGAGTACTTGACGGTGCTGTCGAGCTAGCCGGCCTACACACTACACTCTCCGGGCAGACAGAGCAGCTGATGACTCCGGTAAGACCAGAGGTGGGGGAGTATGCATTTATACTAACAAGGCTTGGTGCACGAACTCTGTCACTGTTGGGAGACACTGCTCAGCTAACCTGGAGTTTCTCATGGTTAAATGTAGACCTTTCCATCTGCCACAGGAGTTCTCTTTTCACTTTTCTTCATCTTGCCTGCTGAAGATGTTTTGGACTTTATTTAAAAAAATATTTTTAACGCCACACATGTGATGGATAATGCTTGTTGGAATATTTTAGGAATGCTATCTTTTTGGAACATAAGTCAATATTATACAGTAATAAGTGACATTCAGCTGTTTGTTTTATGTCATTTAAGCACAGTTCTGGTACTTAAAAATCATAAAAACCCAGGAACTTCGGGGGGCTTCCCCAGACCCCCTGCTAAATTTTCAGATAATTTCCACAACCCCAAATCACATCCCTAAAGGCATTAAATCTACCATGGAACACAGTGAAGACAGTCATCATCAAGTGGAGAAAATATGGCACAACAGTGACATTACCAAGTACTGGACGTCCTTCCAAAATTGATGAAAGACGAGGAGAAAACTTGTCAGGGAGGCTGCCAAGAAGTCAACAGCAAACAGTGTAGGAGCTGCAGGAGTTTCTGGCAAGTACTGGCTGTTTAGTACATGTGACAACAATCTCCCATCTAGGGTGGCAAGATGGAAGCCTTGTCTTATGAAGAAAAACATCCAAGCCTGGCTACATTTTGCAAAAACACATTTGAAATCTCACAAACGCATGTGGGAAAATGTGTTATGGTCCGATGAAACCAAGGTTGAAGTTTTTGGCCATAATTCCAAAAGGTATATTTGGCAAAAACACAACACTGCTCATCACCAAAAGAACACCATACCTACACTGAAGCATGGAGGTGGCAGCATCATGCTTTGGGGCTGTTTTTCTTCAGCTGGAACTGGGACCTTAATCAAGTTGGAGAGAATTATGAAGCATTCCAAATACCAGTCAGTGTTGGCACAAAACCTTCAGGCTTCTGCTAGAAAGCTGAGGATGAAGAGGAACTTCATCTCTTAGCACGGCAATGACCCAAAGAACACATTCAAATCAACAAAAGAATGGCTTCACCAGAAGAAGATTAAGGTTTTGGAATTGCACGGCCAAAGTCCAGATCTGAATCCGATGGGACATTTGTGGGGTGATCTGAAGAGGGCTGTGCGCAGGAGATGCCCTAGCAGTCTGACAGATTTGGAGCATTTTTGCAAAGAAGAGTGGGCAAATATTGCCACATCAAGATGTGCCACGCTGATAGACTCCTACCCAAAAAGACTGAGTGCTGTAATAAAAGCCAAAGGTGCTGCAACAAAGTATTAGTTTAAAGGTACCTGCAGTGAATTTTAATCAACAGCTCTTTCAAAAGATCAAATATGATACTAGTGGTTCCGTCCAGTAATTTTGGTCATGATTCCTTCTTAAATACGTGCGAGTTTCAAGTCACTGCTCTGTCAGTCAGTCATGGTCAGCGATATCTTGCCTCCTCCATGGCCAGTTTCAGCACGGTAGTGACGCACAGTCGTTGCTTTGTGCGATTGACTGGGCTGCAGTATAGCAGTCAACAAAGTTTCAGCATCAGAATTTTATGTAATTTTTTCCAACCATGTACAAGCAAATCTGCCGGCATATAATTTATTGAAATAAAATTCTAGTATATCAAGATTTATTCACCGTGTTGTAGCACCTTGGGAGAGCCTGATTGTCTAGCATCTCAGACAGGAGACAGTGGATAAGCTTGGGAGAACAAAGAGCAAGGGATTCCTGGTGAGATAGCAGGAAGGTGTCAAGGATGAGGGGGTTGAATGCATTGTGACGCGAAGGTCATGTTGTGTGTGATGAAAATGCCATAAGACTAAAGAGAGGAGTTTCTGCTGGAGAATTCAATCTGTTCTATGCTTGAGAAGTGCGAGTGTGTAATAAAACATCTGAAATAAATCTGCCTCTTCATTTGCATGCTCTACACTGGTGACCCAAGATGTATTATGGAACACGAGGCAAGATCCCCGGAGCCGGCCCCGACTGGAACCCCCAGCCACGCATGTGCGGTTTCGGTCAAGCTACCGGATTTCTGGCAGCACAACCCGCGCTCTTGGTTCCACCTCACCGAGGCTCAGTTCGCCCTCCGGGGAGTAACGGCAGATGACACCAAATTCTACCATGTGGTCGCAGCACTCGACGCCCGCACAGCTCAACGGGTAGCGAGCCTGCTCGATCAGCCACCAGCCGGCAACAGATACGAGGCGCTCAAGGCTGCGCTCATCCAGGGCTACACGCTCTCGGACTGTGAGAGAGCAGAGAGGCTCCTGACGCGGACCGAGTTAGGAGATGGTTCGGCCGTAGACCTCATGGAGAAGATGCTGGCGTTAATGGGCACGGACGACAAGCACTTTCTGTTTGCCCACCTCTTCCTCCGTAACCTTCCGACAGCGGCGAGAGCGGCCCTGGCCAATTCGCCGTTGCTGGCTGCGCGTGACTACCGTGCGCTAGCCCAGGAGGCAGACCGGATCATCATCACCACCAGGGCGATCACAGTCAACGCGGCAGCGGCGGAGCCCAGCGAGACGACCAGAGGAGGCGAGGAGCCACCAACGGTAGCAGCAGCAGGGGCCAAGGAGCGCGAGAGAGACACGTTCTGCTTCTACCACCGCCGCTTCGGAGAGAAGGCACGCAGATGTGCATCACCATGCCAATTCAAGCGCTCGGGAAACGCCAAGACCGGGGGTCGGTAGCAGCTACGACCCTCGGGGAAGAGAACAAGCTGCTCTACTTGACGGATGCACGCTCGGGGAGGCGTTTCCTTGTGGACACCGGAGCCCAGAAGAGCTTCATCCTGCCGACCTACGCTGACCGGCTGGCAGGATCTAGCGGCCCCGAGATGTTGGCAGCAAACGGCTCGGATATTAAGACCTTTGGTGAGAGGACTCTGCTCTTATCTCTACACGACCGTACATATGAGTGGACTTTTGTTGTAGCAGCACTGAATTACCACAAACTGGGGGCTGATTTTCTGTGTGCACATGGTTTACTGGTTGATGTTGCTAACAGGCGCCTGGTTAATGCACTGTCCTTTGACTCTCTCCCCTGTATAGCTCGAGTGACCCAGCCAACAGCACAAGCCAACGTCACAGCTACAGGCGATAAGTTCCACACACTGCTCACTCAGTTCCCAGCACTCACGGTCCCGACGTTTTCGGCGGCCATCGCTAAACACGGGGTGGAGCACTTTATCACCACCACCGGGCCGCCTGTCTTTGCACGACCTCGGCGCTTGGACGCAGCTAAACTGGCCATAGCGCGCGAGGAGTTCGCCAACCTGGAAAGGCTGGGCATCATCAGGCGCTCAAACAGCCCATGGGCATCCCCGCTACACATGGTCACTAAGGCTGAGGGTTCGTGGCGGCCGGGCGGGGATTTCCGCAGGTTGAACAACGCCACAGCGCCCGACCACTACCCAATCCCCCACATACAGGATTTTTCCGTTCACCTTGCCGGAGCACGCATTTTTTCCAAAATAGACCTGGTCCGCGGTTACCACCAAGTCCCAGTGCGCGCTGAGGACGTACCCAAAACAGCGGTAATAATTCTGTTCGGTTTATTCGAGTTCCTGCGCATGCCATTCGGGTTAAAAGGAGCGGCACAGACGTTCCAGCGCATGATGGATGCAGTGCTGCGCAATCTCCCGTTCATGTTCGTCTACCTTGACGATATCCTGGTAGCCAGTGAGTCCAAAGACGAACACGAAACCCACCTCACAACGGTTTTCCGGAGGTTGGAGGAGCACGGGTTAATAATCAACCCGGCGAAATGCCAGTTCGGCGTGACGGAGATTGATTTTTTTGGGGCACCGCGTCTCTCCCAAAGGAGCGATCCTGCTGCCCGACAAAGTGCGCGCCATGGCGGATTTTCCCCGGCCTCAGACAGTCAGGGCGCTGCAGGAATTTTTGGGAATGGTGAACTTTTATAACCGTTTCCTTCCCCGCGCGGCGCAGCTCATGCAACCATTATACGCCGCGCTCAAGAAACAAAAACCCGCGGATAGGGTCGAATGGTCCCCGGAGCGAGAGCGGGCGTTCTCAGAAGTTAAAGCAGCCCTGGCAAACGCCGCACTGCTGGCGCATGCAGACCCGACGGCCCGCATAGCGCTCACTACCGACGCTTCAGACGTGGCCATAGGGGCTGTCGTGGAGCAGCGCGTCGCCGGGGCTTGGCAGCCGCTGGCTTTTTTCAGCAGAACTTTGCGCGACAGCGAACGTAAATACAGCGCGTTTGACAGAGAGTTGCTAACCCTTCACCTGGCCATTCGCCACTTCCAGTTCTGGCTGGAAGGGCGCAGCTTCACCGCGTTCATAGACCACAAGCCGCTAACATTCGCAATGGCCAAGGTTTTGGAACCGTGGTCGGGCCGACAACAGAGACAGCTGGCCGCAATCTCAGAGTTTACTACCGATATTCAGCATGTGTCGGGTAAACTGAATGTGGTGGCGGACTGCCTCTCGCGTGCCATAGTGGCCCCCATCTGCCTGGGGATGGATTACGCAGCCATGGCCGCGGAGCAGATTAGCGATGCAGACGTGCGCACGCTCCAGTCTGGACCAATAGGGTTAAGGCTGGAGAGCAGGGTGCTGCAGGATGGTGGCCCCCCTAATCTGTGATGTCTCCACGGGTCGCCCGCGTCCGGTGGTCCCGGCCGCGTGGCGCCGCCGCGTGTTTGAGTCGGTTCACGGTTCACACTCTGGCGCATCCAGGAGTGCGCGCGTCGGTCAAAATGGTGGGAGAGAAATTTGTGTGGCCGAGCCTACGCAAACAAGTGAAAGAATGGGCTGCAGCCTGCGTGGTGTGCCAACGAGCCAAGGTACACAGACACACGAAGGCTCCCTTGGAGCCGTTTCGTATCCCGGCTAAGAGGTTCGACCATGTTCACGTGGACCTCGTGGGCCCCCTCCCGCCATCACAGGGGTGCACGCACCTCCTGACAATGGTGGACCGCACCACGTGCTGGCCAGAAGCGGTTGCGCTGGCCAGAAGCGGTCCCGCTGGCGGCAACCACGTCCGCGGATGTGGCGCGCGCTTTTTTTTTTTTTTTTTGTAACTTAGATTTTTATTCATTTTTCATCATATATAATGCATTCAGGTCACATTCTACATTTAAAAAACAAAGGGGTTAGGGTAGGGAAAAAGGAAAAAAAAGAAAAAGAAAAAAAAGGGGGGGGACAAATGTTGGAGCATCAAGTTTTTAGTTTCCATCTCTTAATTCTTCTGGTTTTTTCAGTGTCTTTGGTTATTCTTTCAATTTCTGCCTCGTTGTTGCACTTTGTAGTGTGTCCATTTCCGCCATTTTTTTTCCCATAGTCCTTCTTGCATTCTTTGTCGATATGTTAGTTTTTCCATCATACGTATGTCCTCAACAATGTCAGTCCATTGTTCTTGGTCAGGAAGAACTTCTGATCGCCATTTTTTTGTGATAGTTTTTTTACATGCAATCAACAAGATTTTAACTAGATATCTGTCCTCAGCCTGTATAACATTGTCTCTTTTAAGATCACATAAGTACATCAGGTTACAGTTCATTGGTATATTATATCCTAATATCCTCTGTATTGTCACATGTATAGATTTCCAGAATGGTGATATTTTGCAGCATTTCCAAAACATATGTGAGTGGTCTGCATTTTGAGCCCCACATCCCCTCCAGCATAAAGATTGGGTATTTGTATATTTTCCTTGAATCTGTGGTGTAATGAAAAAGCGAATCAGGTTTTTCCATCCAAATTCCCTCCATGTCCTTGAATTTGTTGATGTGTGTTGTGTTTTCCATATTTCCTGCCAGCTTTCTTCTGTTATGTTTAAATTGAGCTCTTTCTCCCATTTCTCCTTTATATAGTTACTTGTATGATTGTTTGTCATAAGTTTCTGATACAGCTTTGAAATAATTCTTTTTATTTCCTGTATATGAGCTTAAAATGAGTTGTATAATCTCGCTCACATCTGTTTGGAGGTTATGCCTAATCTTCTTCATATAATAATCTCTCATCTGCAGATATCTGAAAAATTCCGATCTTTCTAGTTTAAATTTTCTCCTGATGTTTACAAAGCTCCCGAGATCTTGCTACCCATTTCAATAGTTTTATGTCTTCCTTTATATTATATTTTTGTACTATTTTATACCACAGTTCCAAAGTAAATTTAGTGATTGGGTCTATTTGTTTGATTTGCTTATGTGCATCTTTATCTCCTATTATGCTTTGTACTGGGAGTCCCTCAATTTCCTTTTCCATTTCTTTCCATTTTGCCTCATATCCCTCGTCGCACCAACATATGATATATCTTATTTGTGCTGAGTAGTAATATTCCTTTAGACTCGGTAGGCCCATGCCTCCTTTCTCTTTTGGTAATTGGAGAGTTTTATATCTCACTCTTGGTTTTTTACCTCCCCAAACAAATCTCGATATCATCCTGTCCCACTTTGAGAATTGGGCATCTGGGATCTCTGTTGGTATAGCCTGGAAGAGGTAAAGTAATCTAGGTTGTATGCTGATTTTGACTGTCTCAATTTTTGAATTCAGATCCATATTTAAGATTGACCATCTATCAATATCTTTTTTTTATTTCTTGTTCCAACCTATCATAGTTTGCTTTATATATTTTGCTTAGGTCTTTAGGTATGTTCACTCCAAGGTATTTTATTTCTTTTTGTTTCCAGTTTAGTTTGATCTTATCAATTATCTGGTTTAGAGGGTTATAGTGGAATGTCAGTATTTGTGTTTTTGTTATGTTTATCTTGTATCCTGATAATTTTCCAAAATTTTCTATCAAGTTCATCATTTCCATTATTGATTCATCTGGTTGTTCAAGGTAAACTATAATATCGTCTGCAAATAGCCCAATCTTGTGTTCCGCCCCCTTTATTGTTACACCTTTTAATTTCTTATTTTGTCGTATCGCTTGAGCCAATGGTTCTATGAACAGAGCAAACAAGGTGGGCGATAAGCAGCATCCCTGCCTAGTTGATCTTTGTATATTTACTTTGTCTGTTAAGCTACCGTTTATCTTGATTCTTGCCACAGGTTCTTGATATAGCGTCCTTATGCATTGTACTGATTTTTCGTTAAATCCAAAGCGCTCCAGTACACTATATAGGAATTTCCAGTTAACCCTGTCAAATGCTTTTTCTGCGTCTAAACTCATTATTACTGCGTTTTTCTTTTCTTTATGTATTTGGTTAATTATATGTATTGTTCTCCTGATATTGTCATGTGTTCGGCATCCCTCTATGAAACCAGTTTGATCATCTTCTATCAATTCCGTCAAGAATGTCTTTATTCGTTTACATATAATTGTTGTATATATTTTATAATCCACATTTAATAAAGAGATTGGTCTATAGTTTCCGCATTGTTCTTTATCTTTCCCTGGCTTTAAAATAACTGAAATGATAGCTTCGTTCCATGATGGAGGTATTTTGTTGTTGTTCAACGTCCAATTAAATGACTTTAGGAGCTGTGGCGTGAGTTCTTCTATAAACAGTTTATAAAACTCAGACGGGTATCCATCACTACCTGGTGATTTACCGTTTTTAAGTGACTTCATCACATCTCTGATCTCTTGTGTTGTTATTTCTGCTGTTAGCTTTTCATTTTGTTGATCTCCTATTGATGGCAAGTCCAATGTGCCTAGAAATTTTTTAATATCTTTAGTATTTGTTTCTTCAGGTTGCGAGTATAGTTCTTGGTAGAAATTATGGAATATTTCTTCGATGTTTTCTGGGTTAACTGTGATTTTATTTGTGGTGGGGTCTTTAATCTTGTATACATTATTCATTGTTTGTTGTTTTCTTAACCGTTTTGCCAGCAGTTTTGTGGCTTTTGGTCCCGTTTCATAATATTTTTGCTTTAGATATCTATTTTTCCTTTCAAGTTCATCCATTTGTGTTTCTTTTATCTTTGTTTTTTCTTCTTTAATTTCTTGATATATTTTTGGATCACTTGTGCTTTGATGTTTACGTTCTAATTCCCTCAGTCTCTCACATCTTTGTTCATATGCTTCCAGTTTAGTCTTATTTGCTTTTCCTGTTTCAACAATTAATTTTCCTCTTAACACGGCTTTTAGTGCGTCCCATAGTATTGTTGGGTCCACTTCTTCATTGTCATTCTCTTGGATATATTCGTTTATGTTTATTTTTATTCTTTCTTTCATTTTCTCATCATTTAACAGTCCTACGTTAAGTTTCCATGTTGTTTGTCGTTTTCTATTGTTTAAATATATTTCCATGTATATAGGATTATGATCTGATATTTCTGCCCCTCCAATCCAACAATTTCTCACCCTGTATCTTGTCACCTTCATTTATAAGGAAGTAATCTATTCTAGAGTGTACTTTATGGACTGCTGAATAATGTGTATAGTCTTTTTCGAGTGGGTGTAGGTCCCTCCATATGCCGACCATACCCATTTCTGCCAGTGAGGTTCTTATGAACTTTGTTTCATGTTTTTTTGTCTTAACACTTGTATCAACTTCATGATCCATGACAGCATTTAAGTCTCCTCCACAAATTAGGACTCCTTCACTGTGTGTTGCTATGAGATCAAACAGATGTTGAAAAAAACCCTTGTCACTTTCTGGTGGGGCATAGATGTTCACTAATGTAATCTGCATACCATCTATTCTTCCCTTTATTATTACATACCTGCCTTCTTTATCCTGGATTTCCTGTTCACTTTCAAATTGTATTTTGTTTGAAATTAGTATCATAACCCGTCTTTTAGCTCCTCCCTTAAATGAACTGTAGTAGGAGTTCTTATAGCCAAATCTCTTTAGTTTCACATGTTCTGTCTTGCTCAAATGTGTCTCTTGCATAAATATAATTTCAGCTTTTTCCTTTTTGAATTTTCTTATTATTCTTTCCCTTTTAACAGGTGAGTTCAGACCATTCACGTTTAGTGTCATTATCTTAAGATTTTTACCCATATTCATGTTTTTCCATTTTTTTAACTTGTGCTCCTAGCCCCTTTAACAACAAAAATAACACATATTTATATAAAAACACATTAAAAAATCTCGACCTCCGTACTTTGGGCCTTTCTTCGGCCCACTGGTCCCTGTTGGTGGGTGGGGGGGTTGTCTTCACAGAGTGAAGGGCCCTCCCTAGACCTATATTTACTATGCAAGTAATAGTCATTTGTCTAGAAATGTCCAACAAATATCACTTAAACCTCTCCTAGCCGTCTGTTTCTTTTTTACCTTGTCTTCTTGGCCTTCATTTCTTCTGTGCCTTTCTTAATCTTTGTTATGATCTAGGCTTTCAGTTGAAAGCCTTGTAGCTTGTCCTGGGTCCGCTGCGCCACGTCTCTCCCCCTTCTTCCGCCGTTCACTCGTCTCCACTCCGGCTGTCGTGATGCGTTCAGGGCCGCCGCTGCTCCAGCCGTTTCCTCCGGCACGCTCACCTCAAGGCCCCGCTCCATCATATCCCGCGCTGCCTCTCTGGCCGTGTTGTAGGTTCTTACGCCGTCCTCCCAATGAATCCTCATTTTCGTTAGCAGCGTTTGGAATCTAATTTTTTTCTCTTTCAGCGTTTTTTTAATGTTGGCATATTTCTTCCGCTGCTGCACAATTTCTGTCGGGTAGTCATGGTCGAAGAACACCTGTTTGTCGCCGATTCGTATCTTTTTTTTCCATGCTTGCGTCAGGATTCTTTCCTTTATGTCATATTTCACAAAGTTTACCACAACTGACCTGGGTGTAGCGTTTGGTTTCGGGTTCTGTGCCGGGGTTCTGTGCGCTCGTTGAATCTGCAGATCCGTTTCTTCGGGCAGTTCCAGCTCTTTTTTTAAGAACTGATCCATGAATTTCGTCATCGAGTTGCCTTCAATGCCCTCCGGAATTCCAAAGATGCGCATATTGCTTCGTCTGGATCTGCTCTCCAAGTCGTTTATTTTCTCCTGCATCCTCTGCGTTTGCGTCGTCAGGGTCTGTAGTTGTTCGTTTGCCTCGCTTTTCCAATCTTCCAGTTCCGATATTCGGGCCTGCGCTTCTGTTATACACGCCCGCTGGGAGCGCAGCTCCTCCATGTTTTCTGTTAGCTTGCGCTCCATTTCTCTTCGGAGGCCCATAATTTCCTCCTTAATCTCTTTTTTCAGCTCCTCCTTAAGAGCCGCTAAATCCTGCTGTAGCTGCCGCTTGAATTCTCTTAATTCTTTACCCAAACTGGCGATGCCTGTGTTCATGTTTTCGAGTCTGGCGTCCTCCATTTTCTCTGCTGTAGACACCTCGTTTTTTTGGGCTTCGCGTTCAGCGGTTTTTCCTGCGTTGTTGGAGAGGAATTCTTCAATTTTACCCTGCTTTTGTCCTTGTGCCCGGCTCCTTCGTGTTTTCATCCCTTAGTTTATTGATCCGCTTATATCGAGTTGGCCATTTACCGATGATTTTTAATCCGGCTAGGGAGAGCTCTCTGTTTAAGCGTTATGTCTCTCTGCCATCTTCCCTTGAGCCAGCGCGCGCTTTTTTAACAGCATGGGTGGCGCGTTTTGGAGTCCCGTCGGACATTACGTCCGACAGGGGCCCGCAATTTGTTTCCGAACTCTGGTCCACGATGGCCCGCAGCCTGGGTGTTACAATTCATCGCACAACTGCATACAACCCACAAGCTAATGGGTTATGCGAGCGTTTTCATAGATCACTGAAAGCAGCGCTCAGGGCTTCATTGACAGATGCAAATTGGGTAGACAGGTTGCCATGGGTTTTATTGGGGTTGCGCTCCACGCCGAAAGAGGATCTGGAAGCTTCCCCGGCAGAGCTCATTTTTGCGCAGCCACTACGGCTGCCCGGGGAATTTCTGCCAGATAATCCCGTGCCGGGCAGCTCCCCGTCTCAGCTTTTACAGTGTAGCGCAAACACAGGCACGCTGCCGGGCCCTGCCGACCACAGTTTTCCGCGTGTTTTTGTGCCTAAAACTTTGAAGAACGCAGAGTTCGTGTTGGTCAGACACGACGCCCACCGCCCTCCATTGCACCCACCCTATGATGGACCGTTCAGAGTGCTGGAAGCAGGGGATAAGCATTTTTTGCTAGACTTGGGGGGTAGGAGGGAAAAAATTGGCATAGACAGACTCAAACCCGCTTTTGTTGTGGCGGACGAGCAGGTGCTGTTGGCTAAGGCCCCTCGGCGTGGAAGACCCCCACGGAGAGCTCCCCAGGGAAACGATTCACCAGAGCAGCCACATGGACAGACCGAAGTGGCTCCCCCCCTAGCAACAGCCCCCCACCGGCACAGCAGCGCCACGGAGGCGGTAAAACCCAGTTACAGCAGATACGGGAGAAGACGGAAGCCCAAGCAGCATGTGGACTGATGTTCAATTGTTCTATCACAGCATGTGGACTGATGTTCAATTGTCCTATCTAAGATGCTGGGGGGGGGGGGGGAAGTAGCACCTTGGGAGAGCCTGATTGTCTAGCATCTCAGACAGGAGACAGTGGATAAGCTTGGGAGAACAAAGAGCAAGGGATTCCTGGTGAGATAGCAGGAAGGTGTCAAGGATGAGGGGGTTGAATGCATTGTGACGCGAAGGTCATGTTGTATGTGATGAAAATGCCGTGAGACTTAAGAGAGGAGTTTCTGCTGGAGAATTCAATCTGTTCTATGCTTGAGAAGTGCGAGTGTGTAATAAAACGTCTGAAATAAATCTGCCTCTTCATTTACACGCTCCACAGTGTTCTGATGTTACTTGATTGAGAACTTGCCTGTTCGTCAGGTCCGTCTGAGCTGCTGGTCCCTGGAGGTAACGCAATCAATGGTCGATAAAGGCCATTTCCATGGACAGTTTGTGCAGTCGATATCCATGCAGATTTTGTGCACACAAAATGCAGTTTTTAAATGAATACTTCACTGTAGGTCTGGTGTTCTTTTGGTTATGAGCAGTGTTGTGTTTGTGCCAAATATAGTTTCTGGAATTATGGCCAAAAACTTCAACCTTGGTTTCATTGGACCATAACACATTTTCCCACATGCGTTTGTGAGATTTTAAATGTGTTTTTGCAAAATGTAGCTGGACTTGGATGTTTTTCTTCATAAGACAAGGCTTGCGTCTTGCTACCCTAGATGGGAGATTGTTATCACATGTACTAGACAGCCAGCACTTGCCAGAAATTCCTGCAGCTCCTTCAATGTTGCTGTCAACCTCTTGGCAGCCTCCCTGACCAGTTTTCTTCTCGTCTTTTCATCAATTTTGCAGGGACGTCCAGTTCTTGGTAACGTCACTGTTGTGCCATATTTTCTCCACTTGATGATAACTGTCTTCACTGTGTTCCATGGTAGATTTAATGCTTTAGAAATTCTGTTGTACCCTTCTCCTGATTGATACCTTTGAACAGTGAGATCCCTCTGATGCTTTGGAAGCTCTCTGCCGACCATGGCTTGTGCTGTAAGATGTGACTACAAAAATGTCAGGAAAAGCCTATTAGAACAGCTGAACTTTATTTGGGGTTAATCGGAGGCACTTTAAATGGTGACAGGTGTGTCCTGACTCCCATTGAACATGAGTTTGAATGTGTTTGGTTAATTCTAAACACAGCCACATCCTGAGTTATAAGAGGGTGTGCATATTTATGCAACCAGGTTTTTGTAAGTTTTTTTTTAAATTATTTTCCCCCCTTAAGGGATTCCAGTTTGTTTTTTCCATTGGGTTGTACAGGTTCTAGGTCACATTCATGATGGAAAAAGTTTTGAAATGATTTATCTTGGTATTATTTCTTACATCACAAAAACCTGGCATTTGAACAGGGGGGTGTAGAATTTTTATATCCACTGTATGTCACATTTACAGAGACGGGATCCAGTTTCCAGTGGCACTTGTTTTGGAACATGAATGAGGCAGGTTATATCTGAGGGAAATTAGGCTACGTTCACACTGCAGGTTTTAATGCTCAAATCTGATTTTTTTTTTCTTTTTTTGCACATGTGACCCAAATCGTTTTTGTTTTAATGACAGTCTGAACAGCACACATCCGACTTTTTTTCACTTTCACGTGTGGTCCTAATTCAGATACTTATCTGATATTTTCCAAAGCGACCTCAGTCTGAACGGTCATGTCACATTTCATCCGACTTTTTCCTCATTGAAGTGAGACAGATGCTACAACTCTGTGGTGGAGGATGTAGCAAGCATGGCAGACACAGCTGATTAGTGCTCTCTTTTTAATCAATCTTCTTCCCTTTATCACTGGATCGTAATTTTGTTGACTCCAACTGCACAACAACTTGAAAATTTCGGGGGGGGGGGGGTGGAGTTCGGGGCTGAAACCTTCAGACAAGCAGGTGCACAGTAACGGCACATTTCTTGGATGCTGCAAATTCCTTTTCCCTGTAAGCAGCATACGGTGAGTCCTGGCTGCTATAATATCTAAGTTGACACTGACATGACTGTGGAGTGAAGTGGCCAGATACGGGGATACAGGATAGGGGAGTCTTCGGCAGCTTCTCCTTCCTGTGCAGGACCGGTCTAATGCCACTGGTACTAGCCTCACTGTTTATTAGGGCCTGAGCCACTGACAACGTCAGTGGGCGAGAGCCCTATTGTAATCGCTAGCATTATTTATTATTAACCTTATTTATAAAGGTAATCCCACTGAGACACAGGGTCTCATTTTCAAGAGAGCTGCTTAATGGATCAGTTCTTTTAAAGCAGAGCTGATCACAGTGGTCATCTGGCATGTAGAGGAATGGAGCTGGTCTCATTTATTTTGTGCATAATCATTTCTGAATGATTTTAACATTTTATTTTGCTGCGCTGCATCAAGGTGAAGAAGTTCTGTCCCTCTCAGTCGTTTGGGGCTCATGTTTCCTTCCATAAACACAACGCTGTGTCTGACGTTACATTTTCTTCTGCGCATGTGGGTCACTTCATGGCTGTAGACCAGGGGTCACCAACTGGATCGCAAAATCAGGTTTGCTGTGGGTGTACCCCACACACACACACACGCACACAAGGCCGACATCCAACAGTGAGCTGTGTGGAGTTTGCATGTTCTCCCCGTGTTGCGCGGGTTTACTCCGGGATTTCTCCGGTTTCCTCCCGCATACCAAAAACATGTAGGTTTAGGGCGCTCACGCACGCAGCGACCAGCAGCCGGTGGCTTGTCACCAGACTGCAAACCAAGTCTACCTACGGGTACAAATAAGTAACAAAAAAAAAAAATCCACCCCGGACAGACCGGTCTGTACCCACACAAAGAAGCACTGTTGTGAGCCGAGAATAGTCCATGCTGGGATGCAGAGGTGAGGCCGCTGGTTATCACATAAAAACTCAGTAAAAGCTCCGTGTGTTTCTGAACTTAAAAAGTTCCTCCTCTCCCTGTAACCATGGAGTTACAGCTCCATCCATGCTGTAACACACCTTTCTGTTGAGATAAAAAAAAAAAATGTTGAGGAATTCTGTCCCGGTATGATATTTTGTCTGTTTTTTTGTCTTAGTTTGAAACAGTTTTTTTCCACACTGAAAATATTGCATAGAGGTAGACTTTTTGTGAAATATGTTTTTCTTTTTTAGATATTAATCTTTTTTTTAATGCAATACAATTTAGTTTGTGTTCTCCTGTAAAACATTTTTAGGATTTTAGTTGTAGATTTTAGAATTTTAGACCTTTTTATTTGGAGTCAACAAACACATTTATGTTCTCCTGTATTATAACATTTTATATTTTGTTTTGTTTGAAATTGAACAAAGAATTCATTTTAATATTTTTTTTGTTTAAAAATTAATATAGTCTTAAAAAAATAATAAAATAATAATAATATTTATATTTATAATAATAAAAAAAAAATATAGCACTAAAAGCAGCTAAAACGTGAGCTTAATCAAATAATGTGTGAGAGCAAGTTAAATGATCCTGACCTGTGTGGAGACAGCTGTGGTCTTCTGAAAGAATGTCAATGAAACGATGATAGATCTTAAAAGCACATTTTTAAATAAATTTGTCCATGTTTATTTTACTTTTTTATTGAACCTTTATTTATACAGGGCAGTTCCACTGAGAGGAATCCTCTCTTTTTCAAGGACGCCCTGTTCACATTCACACCAGGAAGCTACCCAGTCCAACCACAGACTGACCTGTGGCCACTGAGCAGCTCCACTGGAGCAGTTGGGGTTAAGAGCCTTGCTCAAGGGCACCACAGTGGGGTTAAGGAGGGTGGGGCAAACACTGCTATGTTATCTGTCCCACCCACATCTAATCCTGCTGGTCCAGGGATCGAACCCGCGACCCTCCACTCACCAGTCCACATCGCTAACCATTAGGCCACCACTGCCCTCCATGTGTCAGATTTTTCTTCAGTTTGTTTTAATAAAAGATGTTGGAAGTAAATTCATGGGTCATTGCGAACACTTTGCTTTAAAAGGGCCAAGTTGTCACACAGTGGGAGGGAAAAATCTTGAATAGAAAAGAAATGTGTCATAATGGAATCATGAGGTGCCTAAAGATTCCCACACCTAGTTCAGACCTCGGCTGGGGAGGAGGACCAACTTATCGGACCTTTTGCAGTTTTAGTTGATGACCCCTGCTGTAGACCGTTCACACTGGAGTCTGATGGGGGTCACAACTAAATTATAATGTGAACGCCCACACAAAAAAATCAGACCACCGCAAAAAATCGGAATTGAGCATCAAGACCTGCAGTATTACCGTAGCCTTAGTTATTATTCATTGGGGTTTCACTGCGCTCAGTAAGCAGAGTTGTGGAGATGAATCACATCATAATAATCATGTTTTTTAACCACTAATTCTTAGACAAATCATTTTAACTGAAGTAGAAACATTATATTAACAGATTCTGTGAGTTTCAGCTGTTTTGTAGTTTAACAGACCCACCTGATAGTCAAACAGAATTTTGCAGATAGACAGTACTCCAGAAAAGACTGAGGGCACCACCCATCTGTAAATGTAAAGTACCCCGATAGCAAAACACAAATTGTTTTTTTTTGTCTTTTTTAATATGTTTCAAATATTTTTGAAACATATAAAAATAACTTCTCATAGCAGGTGAAAACTTTGTGGCTCGGTCCACAGATTCTCACGTCACATTTGTTTTTATACATCCCACTGTATGTGTGAAAATCAGCGTATGCCATGTTTTTGTGCATGCACACCATTTGTCAGTCCCTCCAGGATTTCACGGGATGTTTTTATGATTGTTGTGGCCCAAAAAGTCTGAATTCTTGGGAGCTTTTTAAAAAGTTGCTACGTTTTAGAGTGTTTTTGCTCTAAAAGTTGTGGGAAGAATTACAAATTTTAAAGCAGATGTTTTTTTTCCAGTTTACTGCAGTGATATTCTATATAACAATACAAGAAAAGCACAGGATTGTCAAAAATTTCCTATTATAGTGATTTGTAAATTAAGCAGAAACTTCTGCTATACAGAAAAAAAACTTTTGTGCAACAGCGAATACAGACTTTAACACAGTATCCATGACAAAAGCTAAATTGCACTGAATGCATGTTAAAGATTAGAGATTTGGAAATTATTAGCAGCACCTTCATTTGAAAACTCCCCATCTATTTGCTGTGATCCAAAGAAATGGGAACAAATGAGAAACAAAGTAATTGAGATCTATTAGTCTGAAAAAGGTTATAAAGCCATTTCTAAAGCTTTGGGACTCCAGCGAACCACAGTGAGAGCTATTATCCACAAATGGCAAAAACGGAGCAGTGGTGAACCTTCCCAGGAGTGGCCGGCTGACCAAAATTATCCCAAGAGCACAGCGACGACTCATCCAAGAGGTCACAAAAGACCCCACAGAGGGTCTTTTGTGACCTCACAGAGATGAACTGGCTCCACAGACTGATATATCGTCCTCCACAGCTGCACATGCCCGAGATACACGGCCGATCGCCACCCTCGGAACCTTCAGGACCTGAAGCAGACGTGCAGCCCGCACACAGGACATTGTATAGGTTTCTCAGCCACGGCGCACCCCAGGAGTTTAGCCGATTGCTGTCCCCGATGACTTTAGGGCTGCATCTGCACCGAAAGCCAAACCGCCAAGTCCCTCACACAGCTGCAGTTGTTTAACAGTCGCTACGCATCCTCGGGGAATTTGGCCGTTCGCCTTCCCCACATCCTCACTGGACCGAGTCGCGAGAGGAGTCAGAGACTTAATTTTTTCACAGCCGCTGTTGATCACTGCCAGGGTGACTGGGAAAGTCCCTCACCATCGTGGATCCACACCCAATTTTTGCGCGACCCAGACACATTTGACGTCCCGGGCCGGCACTCACTTACTCCCACCCCTCCCCCTCCTCCTCCACAGCGCTCTTCCCGCACCTCATTCCCTAAAGCCGGCCGATCGCTGTCTTGTTCCATTACGCATGAAGCGCACCGTTCCCGTGCGGCCACGATCCACAGCCATTCAACGTGCTGGAACCCGGAGTTGAGCACACTGTTTTTTTCCACCCCTCCCCACGGACTGACATGCCCTCCGACAGTTCTACCAGAGCTGGAGCCAAACGATGGGGTGGGGGGGGTGTCACAGCCCCTTCTGAGCGTTCTGGGGGGAGCCGTGGGGTGACCCAGCACAGCGCAGACTGATACTATTTCACGCTCAGCAAGGGTGGAGGAAACGGAAGACAATTTGCATACAGAGGACAATGCACAGACGGACAAAGAGCCAACCAGTGTCATGCTAATCATGTGTATTGACTGTTATGCTAATGTGCCATGCATTCTGTCTTCCTGTATCACTGATTAAAGAGCTTGTGTGACATGCCTCAAGAGCACAGCAGAACACAGCACAGTAGACCACTGTAGCGCACAGCGCTACAAGTGTGTCTCATTTTGATGGAGGAAATAAAACTCTGCAACCTTCCAGCTCGTCGCATCTCGCCTGATCCTATTCCTCCACAGTGCAACAAAATATTAAGTTAAGGGTACCATCATTTTTGTCCAGGCCTGTTTCATGAGTGTGTTTTTTAAAATAATTCTGTTGAACCACAATTCAAAAGCATTCTGATTTTCATTGGTTAATTTTCATAGAATTTTTATTTATTACCACTTTTGTCAAATTCAAGTTATTTCTGTGACCACTGTGGGTTTTTCTTTCATTAACAGAGGGGTACCAATAATTTTGTCCACGTGTGTAGATTGACTGGTAAATCGACAGCTTTGCCTTAGAACTCAGCTCCCTCTTCACCACAACAGACCGGTACAACGTCTGCATCACTGCAGATGCTGCTCCGATCCGTCTGTCAATCTCTCACTCCATTCTCCCCTCACTCGCGAATAAGACCCCAAGATACTTAAACTCCTCCACTTGGGGCAAGAGCCTGTTCCCAGCCCGGAGAGGACAATCCACCTTTTTCCAGCTGAGGACCATGGACTCGGACTTGGAGGTGCTGATTCTCATCCCAGCCGCTTCACACTCAGCGGCAAACCATCCCAGCAAGAACTGTAGGTCATTGCTGGATGAAGCCAACAGGACAACATCATCTGCAAACAACAGAGATGAGATCCTGTGGTCACCAAGCATGACACCCTCCATTCCTTGGCTGCACCTAGAAATCCTGTCCATAAAAATTATGAACAGGATCGGTGACAAAGGGCAGCCCTGGCAGAGTCCATCTCTCACTGGGAATGAGTCTAGTCGAGTGTTGGCAATACAAACCAAACTCTCACATTGGTCCTACAGCGACCGAATAGCTCGTACCAAAAAACCCAATACCCCATACTCCCGAAGCACCCCCCACAAAAAACCATGAGGGACGCGGTGGAATGCCTTCTCCAAGTCCACAAAACACATGAAAACTGGTTGAGCAAACTCCCACGAACCCTCAAGGATTCTTCAGAGGGTAAAGAGCTTGTCCGATTTGCCATGGCCCGGACGAAAACCACATTGCTCCTTCTGAATCCGAGGTTCAACAAACGGCTGGACTGTACTCTCCAGTACCTTGGCATAGACCTTCCCAGGGAGGCTGAGGAATGTGATCCCTCTAAAGTTGGAGCACACCCTCCGGTCCCCTTTTTTGAAGAGAGGAACCACCACCCCGGTTTGCCATGCCAAAGGCACTACCCCCAACCTCCATGCAATGTTGCAGAGGCGTGTCAACCATGACAGCCCTACAACATCCAGGGCCTTGAGGTACTCAGGGCAAATCTCATCCACCCCCGGGGCCCGGCCACCAAAGACATTTTTAACCACCTTGGCGACCTCAGCCTCTGTGATCGGCAAGTCGTCCCCCTCATCCACAAGCCCTGCTTCATCTGTGGAAGGCGTATCAGTGGGATTGAGGAGATCCTCAAAGTATTCCTTCCACCTCCCAATGATATCCCCATTCAAAGTCAACAGCGCCCCATCCGCACCATACACATTGTGGACAGGGAGCTGCTTCCCCCTCCTGAGCCGCCGGACAGTTTGCCAGAACCTCTTCGAGGCCGACCGAAAATCTTGTTCCATGGCCTCACCGAACTCCTCCCATACCCGAGTTTTTGCTTCAGCAACTACCCGAGCTGCACTCTGCTTGTCCTGCTGGTACACCTCAGCTGCTTCGGAAGTCCCACAAGCCAACCAAGCCTGATGGGACTCCTTCTTCAACTTAATGGCCCCCCTCACCACTGGTGTTCATCACTTGGTTCGGGGGTTGCCACCACGAGATGCCCCGACAACATTGCAGTCGCAGCTCTGGGCCACTGCTTCAATAATGAAGGTGGAGAACATGGCCCATTCAGACTCTAGGCGCTTTTCCAATATGGTCAGTATGGTACGGGTCGGCACCGTTTGTCTGCTTTTCCATTAGGGACCGGAAGTCCTTACAGTTCTGGTTTTTTTGCAACTGTTCCTATTTTTTCGGGACTGCTCCAGAGCCGGTCCGAAGCGTACCGGCCCGGTTATGTCACGCCACTGCTGGCCATTGATTGGTCTGGGCATAGCATCACCAGAGTGGGCGTAGCACCATAGCACAGCGCCGTTGTAGTGCATCCGCCATTTTTAAACTCACTGCGAACCGCAGAGATCATGGCTTCGATTTTGTGCTCACAATCCTCTACTTCTGGACCGTGGTCCCAAAAGGAGGTAAACACCTTTCTCAGCATTGTGGGTGACGACCGGATCCAGAGGGAGTTAGACGGAGCCCACCGGAATGAGAAGATATTTCACGATATCGTGGCGCAGTTGTCTGCCCGTGGATACACCCGAACAGTAAAACAATGTCGGGACAAATTAAAAAAAACTGAAGTGCGAGTACTGGACCATAAAGGACCACAACAGTCGAAGCAGGGTGAACCGCAAACAGTGGAAGTGGTTCGAGCTCATGGATGCCATTTATGGTAACCGGCCAGCGAGTAATGGGCGGGAGATTGGAGTGGACCCCTCGGCGATACTGGTAACCATGGACGGTGAGTCTTTTTGTGACATTCATTTTTTTGCTCTATCCAGCTTATTGGTGTCATGCTAACTGTAATTATATAATAACAAGTACAACGCCATTGTCTCGTGGCTCATGAGTGGAGCGATAGCAGCGCTAGCTAGCTCGCCATGAGTCACGCTGGCTCTATCCGGTCTATTCGCTTATGAAAGGAAAATGGTGAAATATGCTAATTGTTTTTTAAAAAGCTTTGCATACATGTTGCACTGTCGTGTTATACATTACAGTTGTGTGTACTTTCTTTCGAGATTCTGCTTCCACACTGACGGAGCCCCCCTCCCTCGGCACGAGCACCCCGGGCTTTCCTGCTTGCAATGTTGAGCATCCGGCACCAGAACCAAGTCCAGCTCCGTCACTGTGTAGCACAAATCCGTCAACACGTTCACACACAGGTAAAGCCCAATAGTCAGAATATATACACACGGTTTAGTTTATTGATTCATGTCAAGCAGAGCCCAAATCTCCAGCTATACAAGTGCATTTTTAAAAAACTGTGACGTACAAAGTGAATATCCAAGCCTCATGATAGACCCACATACCTGTGGAGTGTATTTTCTCACTGCAGTGTTGCTGTACTGTTTATTTTCCACCATGAATCACATGCTTGGAAAAGGTACATGTGCAGAGCTGTTGTAGCACAAAACTCAGTTTTTGAAAGTCAACATGCTTCATTGTCATGATTCAGGTCAGCTGACTGTATGAACGCATTCACATTTCTGGGGCCACCATAAAAAGCAAGGCATTCGAAACATAAACCGGGCATTTGCTAAATGTGCTGTACCGATGCACAGTTCTGATACACAACAACAAAGGAATTTTGTCAAACCCAACCACTTGCCTTTCACCAGTGTGTCTCCCGTGTACAGTTACATCTCAGTAATTGCAATGTCATGGCAACGTGAGATTTTTTGTGGCTCATTTCAGAAAGTGAAACTCATATAGATGGTATCTCTCTTCTTGACAATACATACGGTGTTTAGGTCAGGAGAGTTAGGAGGTTAGGTTAATTGGAGACTCTAAAGTGGCCCTAGGTGTGAATGTGTGTGTGAATGGTGAGGGGATGGCGCCGTGCCGTGGCTGCTTCATCCATCCAGGTGGATGCCCTCAATTTCCCCTCTGGGGATCAATAAAGTATACAATACAAAAACTAAAGAAGTTCTCATGGCCAATCAAACCCAGTGATGCCCAGGCCATTACAACAGGTTTTGAACGTTTTGGCACTGTGGGGGGAGGGATGCTAATCCTGCTGGGAATGAAAATTGAACATCAGTTTCCCATAAATCTACATACTTTTGAGAACACTTCTTTTTTTAGTATTTTTACGTAACAATCTATTTTTCGAGAAAAGTAATTTGGGATTTTCAGGCGCTGTAAGCCAATAAATAAATAAACTAAAAATATTTCACTGTCTGTGTAATGATTCTGTATAATATATGGGTTTCACTTTCTGAAATGAGTGTCCAAAAATATTGAACTTTTGCATTATTTTTGAATTTTTGGAGATGTGCCGCTACATGTTTTGCTCTTGCTTTTACTGACCAGCGCCGATTTCTGTCTTTGGTGTAGGCAAGAGGAAGCGTAGCAACCCCACAGCAGAGCTTGCCACTGTGTTTGCCGTGATGCAAGATGCTGAACGGGAAGAGCACCATGAGCGGATACAGCTACAGCGGGAACAGCTTGCACTGAATTCCCTGCAAATGCAGACTAAGGGAGGGACGAAGGGAGGAGATGGCTCAAAATGCTGCCTTTCATAACGCTCTCCTGGTAGTCCTTGGAAACCTCAGACGGCGTGTGTGACCCATTCTCCCCACAGTGTCCTGTATGTACACAAGATGAGCAATGACTAGTGTTGTTGAAAATGCTGAATAAACCAGTGACTGCTGACATCATGTGTTGTCTGTTACTACTAATTTTTTCACGGTCTTAACACTGTTAATATGGTTGGGAAAAATATGCCATTGCAGTATGTTATGGAGTCCAATAACTGCTTACACATACATTAAAATCCAACAGCTAAAGTCCAAGCTTTACATCCATGTGCAGTAACTGGGACACATAATATTGTCAGTTCTGTATTTCGAAACGTTCATATGGCTAATCCTGGTAATGGTTTTATGTGCACAAAGTATTCACCTTAGCCGTTGTCAGGGCGGGTGAATGTGGGATGTACAGAAAAAAGGGCTTTGGGGCACGCCTCCAAATTTTGTACTCAACATTAACAAGTACACTTTACAGAAAATGTGGACGGTTGTAATTTTGTAAGCCATTTGTATTACATGGCTGTCTGAGTACTTTTAACAGTGATATTAGAGATGAGATGAGATTCAACTTTATTGTCATTACACATGTATGAATACAAGGTAACGAAACGTGACTTGGCATTTGGGCACGCTCTGCAGAGCGCATCCAAGGCCGGGGCAGCCGCTAGGCGCCAGTCATAAAATTAAATATCCACATTTCCAAATTAAATGTCCAAATTAATCAAAATTGCCTGGGATGCTACGGGGTAACAAAAGGCCATTATAATGGCATATTAAATACCCACATGTCCAAATTCCTCACACAAAACACCATGTTATCAGCATGTGCCCGGACACTTGTGTATGATATCACACTTGCAGAGCAGACGAGAAGTGCTAAATGTCACCACCGATTGCAGACTCGTGGACAGCTTCACGTATTTTAGGGTGTAGTCATTCATAGCTTCATGTGCTGTAGCTGTTGGATCATCCAACATGGGGTCAAAAGTCTCTCCCTGACTTTCACAAAGATTATGGAGAGCACAAGTCAGTACCACAGATTTCACCAGTTGGATGTCGCAGTCATTCCTTTTCAGAAGGCAACGCCACCTTCCCTTCAGCCAGCCAAAAGCATTCTCCACAGTGACCCGTACTCCAGTGATGTTTATGTTGAACATGTGTTGTTCTTCTGTAAGTCGGCCAGTGTCCTGGAACGGGTTTAAGAGCCAGTTTTGCAGGGGGTAAGCAGAGTCACCCAGGATGTAGTAGCCCACACTTACCTCACCAATGTTCTTGACGTGAGGTGGGAAGAGGTTTCCCTGGCTGGCTAACTCCCACAGTGGGGACAGTCTAAGAACCCTAGCATCATGCATGCTCCCTGGAAACCCTGCAAACACATTCCAGAGCAACCCCTTTCCATCAACAACATCCTGAAGGATTATGGAGTTCCACCCTTTTCGGTTGAAGTAGTCTGTGTGATACTGTTGTGGTGCTATGATGGGGATGTGGGAGCCATCAATAGCACCAACAAAGTGTGGTAGCCCCCACCTGTTCTCGATGTAGGCCAACATTTCTCTCAACCTCTCTTCATCAGGAAAACGGAGTTGTTCTGGGACCAGGAATGACTCTGCTGCAGCACAAAAGTCCTGCACACACCTGCACACAATTGTGATGCTGACCCCAAATAGATGGCTAATTGTGCGGTACTCTGAGCCGGTTGCAAGCTTCCATAGGGCAATAGCCACTCACTTATTTACAGGCACACATTAGCGGAATGTTGTATCTCGCCGTTCCATGGCTGCACGCACCTTGTTGCAGAGGAAGGTGAAAGTGTCCTCCGACATTCTGAAGTTCTCCAACCAGAAGGTGTTTGTGAAACCAGGAACAATGTCCACCCACCACCGCGAGGCACGGACTGATGTCCAGGCCGACGGTCTGCAGCGATTATTTGCCAACATAGCAGCCATCTGGAACACACAGACAGCATACGCTTTTTAATGTATTATTAGCTATAAGCTCTTGCCACTACAATGTACTACGCTGTGATTACAATGACTGTAGCCAACATTAGCAATCGTTAGCTTACCCTCATCTTGCTCCTCGTCCTCGTCCGTATGACACTGGTTTCAAATCTTGGAGATTCCCCTGCGGATGCTGGTGCATATTGCAATTCCGCAACAGCACGTCAAAGTTTCCTGTACTTCTCCTCCATGTTTTGTCTCGCAGCACACAGCCTTCGCTGGCTCTGCTGTTTGGCCTTAACAAAAAGCCACAGGGCGAGTATCACAACCATCCTCTCACGATCGTCCATCTTGCTATTGTGTTGTACGTGTGGTCCCGGGAAGGTGGCACTGCCTCACTGGGCGCATAGCGCTTCCTCCAACTCCCTCCCTCTCTCACCCACACAAGTGGGACCTAGTGCAGTGGAAAAGGAAAGCGGGCCGAACTGTACCGTACCATACTGACCCTAGTGGAAAAGCGCCTTATGTCTCCAGACTCCCTCGGAATGTGGTTGAAGTTCTTCCGGAGGTGGGAGTTGAAGACCTCTCCGGGCAGGGGCCTCAGTCAGACATTCCCAGCACACCCTCACTATACGTGTGGGTCTACCAGGTCTGAATGGCATCTTCCCCTGCCATCAGATCCATCTCACCTCCAGGTGGTGATCAGTTGACAGTGCTGCACCTCTCTTTACCCGAGTGCCCAAGACATATGGTCGCAGGTCTGATGACACAATAACAAAATCGATCATCGACCTGCGACCTAGGGTGTCCTGGTGCCAGGTGCACATATGGACACCCTTATGCTTGAACATGGTGTTTGTTATGGACAAACTGTGGTTAGCACAGAAGTCCAATAACTGAACACCACTCGGGTTCAGATCGGGCAGGCCGTTCCTCTCAATCACCCCCTCCCAGGTTTGACTGTCATTGCCATGTGCACACTGAAGTCCCCCAGTAGGACAATGGAGTTTCCAAGAGGAGCACCCTCCAGGACCCCAGTCACAGACTCCAAAAAGGGTGGGTATGTGGGGTACATATGTATCACTTTAAGCTTCACATCTCAGAGTAGAACAAAGGACTGGGCCTCCTGTCAGATAACAGGAGGATGTAAAAATTTAGTCTTTGGTATGCAAGAGACGGCCTTGGGGGATTTCCTGGTCTGCCAGAGACTATGAGGAGGATGTTATAGGATTTAAGGAAAGATGCATTGTGACTTGTGATTAAATGCAATGTGACTGTGAGCTTTGAAGGTCCTGGATATATAAAGGACGAATGTCTGTGTTTTTCCTCTTTCTGCTTTGCTGATGTTGGAAGATGTGAATAAACCTGACTCGTGAGATAAACTCTGCCTCGTCATTTTCACATTTCCACACTGATGACCCTAAGACGTATCATGGATGAAAGAAATTCCCCCGGGCCAGCTGAGTCAGGAGCTCCCAGCCAAGCGTATGCCGCTACCATCCAGCTACCGGACTTTTGGCAGGACAACCCGCGCTCCTGGTTCCACTTGGTTGAAGCACAGTTCGCCCTCCGGGGGATAACGGTAGATGACACGAAGTTCTACCATGTGATTGCAAAGCTCGACAACCGCACGGCTCGGCATGTGGAGAGCCTATTGGAGCGGCCACCGGCCAACGACAAATACGGTGGGTTGAAGGCTGCACTTATCCAGCGCTTCACTCTCTCAGTCGAGGAGAGAGCGGAGAGGCTCCTGGCTCTGAACGACTTGGGAGATGGCATGCCCATTGACCTGATGGAGAACATGCTGAGGTTGAGGGGCTCAGAGGGCGACGACTTCCTCTTCACCCACATTTTCCTCAGGACCCTACCGTCGGCCACGAGAGTGACCCTGGCCAGTTCGCCGTCGTTGGACCAGCGGGACTTCGGCACGATGGCCCAGGAGGCGCACCGGATTCTCAACGCCAGCAAACAGCGCGCGGCCACCGCGGCAGCGACGGAGTTCAGCGTGACGGCCGGAGATGGTGGGGGGGCCAGAGACGGTGGTAGCAGAACCACCGACGAAGGCGGCGGCGGGGGCCAAGGATCGCGGAGGAGACACCCTCTGTTTCTACCATCGCCGCTTTGCAGAGAAGGCACGCAAATGTATACCACCGTGCCAGTTCAAGCGCTCGGGAAACGCCAAGACCGGGAGTCGGTACCAGCTGCGGCCCTCGGGGAGGAGAACAAGCTGCTGTACTTGAAGGATGCGCGCTCGGGGAGGCATTTCCTCATGGACACAGGCTCCCAGGTGAGTTTCATCACACCTTCCTCCGCTGACCGGCTGGCGGTTTCTGGAGGTCCCGGGGCATCAGCAGCGAGTGGCTTGGAGATTGAGACCTTTGGTGAGAGGACTCTGCTTCTGTCCCTACACGGCCGTACATTTGAGTGGAATTTTGTCATAGCTGCAGTGAAGTTCAATATGTTGGGGGCTGATTTTCTGTGCTCACATGGTTTGTTGGTTGATCTTGCTAACAGGCGCCTGGTTAATGCACTTTCTTTTTATTCTATTCCCTGTACAGCCCGAGTGACCCCGCCAACAGCACAAGCCAACGTCGCAGCTGCAAGCGGTAAGTTCCACACACTGCTCACTCAGTTCCCAGCACTCACGGTTCCCACATTTTCAGCAGCCGTCGCTAAACACGGAGTGGAACATTTTATTACTACCACCGGACTGCCCGTTTTTGCAAAAGCTCGGCGCTTGGATTCAGCTAAACTGACCATAGCGTGCGAGGAGTTCGCCAACCTGGAAAGGTTGGGCATCATCAGGCGTTCGAACAGCCCATGGGCTTCCCCACTTCACATGGTCCCGAAAGCTGACGGCTCGTGGCGATCTTGCGGAGATTTCCGCAGGTTGAACAACGCCACAGCGCACGACCGCTACCCAATCCCGCATATACAGATTTTTCCGTTCATTTGGCGGGGGCGCGCGTTTTTTTCTAAGATAGACCTTGGTCCGTGGTTTACCACTAAGTCCCAGTGTGCGCTGAGGACATACCCAAAACAGCGGTAATAACTCCGTTCGGTCTATTAGAGTTTTTGCGCATGCCATTTGGGCTTAAAGGTGCTGCGCAGACGTTCCAACGCATGATGGACGCGGTATTGCGCGATCTCCCCTTCGTATTTGTCTACGTGGACGACATCTTAGTAGCCAGCGTGTCCGAAGACAAACACGAAAACCACCTCACGGCAGTTTTCTGGAGGTTGGGAGAGCACGGTTTAATAATCAACCCAGCGAAGTGTCAGTTTGGGGTGACGCAGATTGATTTTTTGGGGCATCGTGTCTCTCCAGAAGGAGCGGTTTCGCTGCCTGACAAAGTGCGCGCGGTAGCAAATTTTCCCCAGCCATAAACGGTCAAGGTGTTACAGGAGTTTTTGGGAATGGTGAATTTTTATAACCGTTTCCTCCCCCGCGCAGCGCAGCTCATGCAACCATTGTATGCCGCACTCAAAAAACAAAAACCCACAAATAAGATCGAATGGTCTCCGGAGCGAGAGCGAGCATTCTCTGAGGTCAAAACAGCCCTGGCAAACGCTGCGTTGTTAGCACATCCAGACCCAACGGCCCGCATAGCGCTCACTACTAACGCGTCAGATGTGGCCATGGGGCGGTCGTGGAGTAGCATGTAGCCGGGGCTTGGCAGCCGCTCGCCTTTTTCAGCAGGACTTTGCGCGATAGTGAACGAAAATACAGCGCTTTCGACAGGGAGTTGTTAGCTCTCCACTTGGCCCATTCGCCACTTCCCAGTTCTGGCTGGAGGGATGCCGTTTCACCGCGTTCGTTGACCACAAGCCGCTGACATTCGCGATGGCCAAGGTTTCAGAACCGTGGTCAGGCCGGCAGCAAAGACAGCTGGCTGCCATCTTAGAGTTTACTACCGATATTCAGCACGTGGCGGGTAAACTGAATGTAGTGGCAGACTGTCTCTCGCGCGCCATGGCGGCCCCAGTCTGCGTAGGGATAGATTATGCAGCCATGGCCGCGGATCAGGCGAGCGACGCGGACGTGCGCGCGCTCCAGTCTGGACCAACAGGGTTAAGGCTGGAGAACAGGGTGCTGCAAGACGGTATGCCCCCCCTAATCTGCGATGTCTCCACTGGGCGACTGCGTCCTGTGGTACCGGCCACGTGGTGCCGCCGCGTATTTGACTCGATTCATTCTCTGGCGCACCCGGGAGTGCGCGCGTCGGTCAAAATGGTAGGAGAGAAATTTGTATGGCCGAGCCTGCGCAAACAAGTTAAGGAGTGGGCAGCAGCCTGCATGGCTTGTCAACGAGCCAAGGTGCACAGACACACGAGAGCTCCCTTGGAGCCGTTTCACATCCCGGCTAAGAGGTTCGATCATGCTCACGTGGACCTCGTAGGCCCCCTCCCGCCGTCACAGGGGTGCACACACCTTCTGACAATGGTGGACCGCACCACGCGCTGGCCGGAAGTGGTCCCACTGACGTCAACCACAGCCGAGGAGGTGGCGCGCGCGTTTTTAACAGCATGGGTAGCGCGCTTTGGAGTCCCGTCGGACATTACGTCCGACAGAGGTCCTCAAATTGTTTCCGAACTTTGGTCAGCAATGGCCCGCAGCCTGGGGGTAACGATACACTGCACAACCGCGTACAATCCGCAGGCTAATGGGTTATGCGAACGTTTTCATAGGTCATTGAAAGCAGCTCTCAGAGCGTCGCTGACAGATGCAAATTGGGTGGACAGGCTACCGTGGGTTTTATTGGGGGGTTGCGTTCTGCACCTAAAGAGGACTTAGAAGCCTCCCCGGCTGAGCTAGTTTTTGCGCAGCCACTTTGGCTGCCCGGGGAGTTTCTCCCAGATAATCCTGTGCCAGATAGCTCCCCATCTCAGCGGTTGCAGTGTGGCACGGAATCAGGCACACTGTCTGGCTCCGTTCACCACAGTTTTCCGTGCGTTTTTGTGCCTAAGGCTTTGAAAAACGCGGAGTTTGTTTTTGTCAGACACGATGCCCATCGCCCACCGCTGCGACCACCTTATGATGGACCATTTAGAGTGCTGGAAACAGGGGACAAGCAATTTTTGCTAGATTTGGGGGGGGGCAGGAAGGAAAAGATTGGCATAAACAGGCTCAAACCCGCTTTTGTGGTGGCGGACGAGGATGTGCTGTTGGCCAGGGCTCCTCGGCGCGGCAGACCCCCTCGGGGACATTCCCCAGAACACCCACAGGGAGTGACAAACAGTTCTCACCCCCCAGACAGCAGCTCCCCAGCAGGATGGCGCCGCAGAAGTGGCGAAGCCCGCTTACAGCAGATACGGGAGGAGACTGAGGCCCAAGCAGCACGTGGGTTAATGTGTAATGATTTTATCATGACATGCAGACTGTTATTCTGTTGTTCCATCTTAGATGTTTGGGGGGGGGGGTCATGTGGGGCACATATGTATCACTTTAAGCTTCACATCTCAGAGTAGAACAAAGGACTGGGCCTCCTGTCAGATAACAGGAGGATGTGAAAATTTAGTCTTTGGTATGCAAGAGACGGCCTTGGGGGATTTCCTGGTCTGCCAGAGACTATGAGGAGGATGTTATAGGATTTAAGGAAAGATGCATTGTGACTTGTGATTAAATGCAATGTGACTGTGAGTTTTGAAGGTCCTGGATATATAAAGGACGAATGTCTGTGTTTTTCCTCTTTCTGCTTTGCTGATGTTGGAAGATGTGAATAAACCCGACTCGTGAGATAAACTCTGCCTCGTCATTTTCACATTTCCACAGGTACTCTGAAACCTCATTTGGTGCATAGGCACAAATGATGGTCAGGACCCGTTTCCCAACCCGAAGGCGCAGGGAAACAACCCTTTTGTCCACCGGGGAAAACTCCAATATAGAGGCAGCAAGGTGGGGGGATACAAAAATACCCACCCCTGCTCGTCGCCTCTCGCCCGGGCCAACTCCAGAGTAGGCCAAGCTCCAACCCCTCTCCAGGAGACTGGTTCCGGAACTGGAGCTGTGTGTCGAGGTGAGGCCGACTATATCTAGCCGGTATCTCTCAACCTCATGCGCCAGCTCAGACTCCTTCCCCACCAGAGAGGTGACATTCCACGTACCAAAAGCCAGTTTAGAAAGCTTGGGATCAGTTTGCCAAGGTCTCCGCCTTTGACCGCTACCTGATCCACATAGCACTGGACCCCCATGATCCCTCCTGCAGGTGGTGAGCCCACTGGAGGGCGGACCCATGTAACTCCTTCGGGCTGAGCCCGGCCGGGTCCCATGGGCGGAAACCCGGCCACCAGACACTAGCCATCGAGCCCCTCCCCCAGGCCTGGCTCTAGGGTGGGGCCCCGGTAACCCTATACCAGGCGGGGTACACTGAATCCTTGTTGTAGTATTTATCATGAGAGTCTGTTGGATTGTTCTTAGTCTGGCCCTTCACCCAGGACCAATTTGTCTTGGGTGACCCTATCAGAGGCAAATTGCCCCGGACAACATAGCTCCTGGGATTACTAGGGCATGCAAACCCCCCCCACGATAAGGTGACGATCCATGAGGGGGAAACCATGTTCCTCAAATTTGTAATTTCCTCTTGTAAAATTGACTTTTCTTGTACATTTGAAACTTTATTATAAATTTGTGGATTATTTTATGACTTAATTTTTGTCTGTTTTTTAAAATAAAATTACAGGGTTTTTTTTAGATAAATTTGAAACGGACTGTGGTCATTTTTTTTACTTTTTCCTTATAACAGCTTACATTTTTGACCATAATTTTGCAGTCAGAACAGAACAATAATTTAACTGATTACAAAGAAAAAAATAGTAATAAAATTGTATTTAATGAAATAAATTAACTTAAATGACCAAGGATGCCATTATTTATGTTATAATATTCTTTATAGTTTTTTGTTTGTTTGTTTGTTTGTTTGTTTTTAGAAATCTCACCACCCAGACAGCAGGAAAAACCTCCCTTATTTTGAAATCAAATGTTGGCACGTTTAGTTTGTCTGAAAGCTGCTGACGGATTAAAGTCATTGACTTTGTGAATTTCGGTCATCTTAACCTGCCAGGTACATAATAGGGAACTGTAGCGGACTAAAGACATAATTCACCACAATATGTGTTCATGTACAGAATGATCTGTTTAGGCAGTTATAGCTGTGTTCTCAGGCTTTCTCATCAGGCACTTCTCTAGGCAGTTGCTGAAGGACCTCAGTTTAGAGTGAAAAGAGAGCTAGCGTTTTTAGCTGTTGCTTTTTGTCACTGCCGCTGGAGAATAAAAACGGCACGCCTGCTCATGCGAGAAAAGAGAGAAATTGCCAGTCTTTTCATTGCTGCAACCCCTACAGAACCATACCTGCCAACTACTCCGGTTTTGCCGTAATGATTACGGTTTCAAGACCCCATTCCGGGGTTCCGGCTTTATTAATCAAAATTACGGTTTATCACTAAAATTCAGTCAAAAATTTTAAATGAAAAAAAACCCGAAAGCAATTCCCAAACACGAGATCGCTAGGAATCGTATCTAAATTTACCTGAAGCGTTTGCTAAGCTAACGCTATTGCTATAGCTAACGCCATAGCTAACGCCATAGCTAGTCGTAGCACCTAACACCGATACAAAAAAGCGACTCCGTCTCCGGTGATTGGGGCTCGCCGGAGGAACCACCGAGGCAACAGTTGGACGGGAGCCGGATCGGAGTTCAAGTACAGCGGTGGTAGGAGACGGGGACCAGTGGAGGAGTAGCCGGGGCCCCAGCTGGATAATAGCCAGAATCGGAGCCCACCTACAGCAGCGGGGCTCGGCGGAGGAACTACTGAGGAAGACGGCAGTAGGTGGCGGGGCTCAGCGGAGGATCTACCGGGACCCCAGCTGGACAGGAGCAGGATCGTAGCTCAACTACAGCGGTGGTGGGTGGCGGGACTCGGTGGAGGAGCTGCCGGTACCCTGGCTGGACAGGAGCTCAATTGCAGCAGCGGGACTAGCAGCGGAGGGGGCTATCTGAGGCCCAGCTGGATTCGAGGTCGGTCGGATTGGATATCTGCGTCACCAGCAGAGATTGTTTTACTATCAACAGGTCAGTAAAAATGCCACCAAAGAAGGAGGGAATGGAAGAGATCAAAAAATCTCTGAACTAAGTTCAGAGATTTTATCTTCTTGGAACATACAGTAAGTCAATATTATACAGTAATAAGTGGCATTCAGCTGTTTGTTTTATGTCATTTAAGCACAGTTCTGGTACTTAAAAATCATAAAAACCCAGGAGCTTCGGGGGGCTTCGCCCCCCTTGCCCCCCCACAGGGGCTCTGCCCCGGATCCCGCTGGGGGACTGTGTCCCCCAGACCCCCCTGCTGAATTTTCAGATAATTTCCCCAACCCCAAATCACATCCCTGGGTAAACAATGACATACTGAGGCAAGCCAGAAAGTTACGGGGAACAGAAGTTTACCTAAATGAACATCTAACAAAAACTAATGCTGAAATAGCACGGCAAGCACGGATGCTGAAAAGACAAAATGAGAAAGCTAAGAGGTGCACCATGGAAAACAACAAAGCTTGAGAGTTACCATCGAGTTTGTCCTTGATCTTTTCCATCAGCATATCTGCATTGACAATTTAAGGAAAATAGAAACATGATTGTTGAAGAAATATGAGGTTGTTAGCCACATTTAAACTTGATTTAATGCTAATATTTGTTTGCCGTCTGGACCCCGACGTTAGCCCCTGGACCCCGGCTAGCTACTAGGCTTTTCAGGTTTTAAAAGTTGGCAGGTATGCAGAACATAACTTAATATTGTAGTGGCTGGTGAAATATATCCTCAGCAATCCAGTAGTCCCCCTTGCCTTTCCCTTCATATAAAGCCGGCTGCATATGAATTCTAACCACATCTCTTAGCTACGCAACTCTTCCATTATTGCTCCCGTTTCCAGCGGGTTAAAACCATAATAAATGCATCCTGTTCTTCCATACCTCTGATTTTTTTTTTCTGTTTAAAGTACTTTAACAAACACGTTTATGTTGGACAGTTGCGCTTAGTGAGACTCTGCCTGGTGACTGACTGGAAAACTTGCGTGGCCAGGGCGCTTCTAAACTCTGCGTGGATGACGGCCATGCGCGTTGTTTGTGTGCGCACTTGTGGAAAGTCATTGCTTCATATATTTTTCTTAATAAATACAGATCTCCTTGGCGTGACGGTAAAATTTCTGGCAAGTGGCCTGCCACCAAGAAATGTTACCAGAGGAAACCCTGATGCCGCTCAAATATTTGTTAAAATGCTGACATGCCCAAACCCCTGCCAAGCACTCCTTTTCCATCTGTTTGTAGCATTTCTCAGCACTGGTGAGCGTTCTTGAGCAATGTGCTACAGGTTTTCAACTGTCTCCATGCTGTTGTATGAGCATCCCTCCCAGCCTGAAGCCATTGGCATCTGTTGATACAGCGGTAGGTCTGTTTGGGTCATAATACGCTCACACTGGTGAACACATGAGGGCTTTTTTCAGAGTCTGAAAGGCTTTTTCCTGTGGAACCTCCCATGTCCATGCATTGTCAGCCTTCAGAAGATCGTTGAGTTGTGCGGCGATGGTTGCCAGATGAGGAATGTACTTCCCTACATGATTTACCTTTCCAAGTGGACATTTTAACTCTCTTATGTTTGTTGGAGCTTGGAGATCTGCTACAGCAGGGGTCTCCAATCATGTGCCATGGAGGGCCAAGACCCTGCAGGTTTTCTCTTCTACCCAGTCTCTTCAGCAGGTGTTTTCACTTATCAGCAATCAGTGGGAAGAAGTTCAGTGAAATCTGCAGTTGAAGACACTGGCTGGAGGGAAAACCTGCAGGGTCTTGGCCCTCCATGGCACATGATTGGAGATCCCTGTGCTACAGCTTTAACCTTTTCTGGGCCTGGCTGCAGGTCTCTCACTTATCATGTCCCAGAAAGTGCAGCTGCGGTTGTCTGAATTGGCACTTGTCTCTGTTGAGCTTTAGTCCTGTTTTCACCAACCTGCTCAGAACTGTTTCCAGTCGGGCATTGTGCTCCTGCATGCTGGATCCATGAAATATCACATCGTCCATGTAGACCTCTACTCCATCTATATCTGCCAATATTTCATGCATTTTTCTCTGGAAGATTTCTGGTACTCTGCTGATACCAAATGGTAGCCTTTTGAAACGGTATCTACCAAAGGGTGTGATGAATATTGTTAGCACACTGCTCTCACTGTGCAAAGGGATTTGCCAGAACCCACTAGAAGCATCAAGGGTGGAAAAGACTTTAGCATTGACTTGCTTTGCGAAGACCTCTTCAATAGTGAGAATCAAATACTGCTCGCTTTTTATCCGCTCGTTTACTTTTTTTTATGTCCACACCAATACGTACTTTTCTTTTTTTGTTTACGACTGTCATGTTTAGTGCCCCTACGGGGCAGAGAGAACAAAACCCACGCACAGGATAGTGCTGTGCATTTAGTTACATAAGGAAAAATGCAAAATGCTCCAACAGGCTTATCTGGCGAGCAAAAATAGAGAATAAACATTGAGTGCTCCCAAACCAACTGGTGAGTGGGTGAAAAAGACAAAGAAAACCACAGAGCACTTAGACAAACAAACTGGTGAGTGCAGGGTTTCTTACAGTGAGGTTTCACCAGAGCTGACCGTGCTCTGGTCGAGGAGTAAACAATACAATGAACCGGCGAGGAGCTGGTGAACAAACAGACCTTAAGTAGAAAGTGACAAATCAACATAAGTGAACACAGGCGTGGGATGACCTGAGCAGAGAGGGAAGAAACAATTAAAGATTGGAATCAGCTGACTGTAATGACAGGAGAGGGAGGAGCAGCTGACAGGTTGCACAACAAGACCTGGAAATCCACCTGACAGTTGCCAGTCACAAAATAGATACAAACAACACCAAATGCAGACTGGAGAATAACTACAAATAACACAAGAGGTAATCAAACAACCAAAAACATAAACAGACAAATAAAAGGCAGGGACAACTCAAAAAAGGCACCAATAATGCAACAGATGGAAAAAAAATACAGCAAAAAAGCCATGAAGCTGAGTTTGGAGAAAATGTCCAAACTCAGTTCTTGACAGAGCCCCCCTTGTAGACAATGTAACATCAAAAGAAAAAGACCCCCCCCCCCCAGTTCAGGACCCACACCAGAAAAAAACACACAGTTGGACACCCCCCCCCCCCAAGTCAAAAAGTTAGAAGGCTCGGGAGGCCGCCCAGAGTCCCAGGCCCAATGGATGGCATGGTGCACCCAGTCTGGTGGCCTGCCAAAGTCCCAGACCAGCTGGACAGCCAGGTGGAATGAGTCGGGTGGTCTACGGGGGAAAACGGACCACCCAACCCAGTAGCTCAGTCTATCGGGTGGCCGGCCTGAGCTCTTCAGCTACCATGACTGGAGGAGTAACCCAGGAGGTGGTTCCCCCACCGGAAGGCCCAAAGGCAGGGAACACGGCCGGAGGAGGGGGACCACAACGGTGTCTGGTGGCGGAGGAAAGGAGACTATGACGACGCCTGGTGGAGAAGGAGAGGGAGCCCTGACGTCATCTGGCAGCAAAGAGGAGGGAACCATGATGTAATCAGGTCAAGGAGAAGGGGGGACCCCGTTGACGTCTGGCTGAGCAGGTGAAGAGGCCACAACACCCTCGGTGACCTCAGACTGGGGAGAAGTAGCACCCACGGTGGCTCCGGGCTGGACCTTTGCTGCACCCACAGTGGCTCCGGGCTGGAGCTTTGCTGCACCCACAGTGGCTCCGGGCTGGCACTTAGCTGCACCCGTGGTGGCACCGGGCTGGAACTCAGCTGCACCCCCGGTGGCTCCAGGCTGGGGCTCTGCGGCACCCTTGGTGGGCCCCGGCTGGGCCAATGTTCATCCCACGGTGGACCCGGACCGGGCTAGAGCTGCTCCCACAGTGAACAGGCCAACCCATGAGAGCACCAGGCCAAAGATGCGGTTAATTAAAGGGACCCCGGGCGAGGGCGAAGGAGGGAGACCCACGACGACATCGGTGGGGGGAGCTGGAACCCCGACGTCATCTGGTGGTGAGTCTGGACCCACGGAGTCAGCTGGAGAGGTTGAATCTTTTCCGCCAACCCTAGGAGAAGGCTCAGGATAAACAGGGGGAAGAACATGGTTCGGGTCACCGGCAGTGGTGTAACCCAGCGAGGTGAGCTCAGGTGCGGCTGGTGGCTGCACCCGGCTCTCCTCACCAAGAGCCAGACAAGGTCTCTCCAAAACACACATGAGACAAACAAAGGAGATCACTTGCCTGAGCTCGAGATCCACCGCCGTCTAGGACTCCGTCGATCCTAGCGATGATGTCGCCTTGGGCCTGGCCTCCAGGAGGTCCAGCTCCGGCTCCCACTCTGCTGCGGTGGCTACTGCAGCAAGCATGATGGTCATAGCAGTTCTGTTTCCTCAGCTGTTGAGACCCACGGTGGTGACTGCTCCAACATGGAAGCTGCGGGTAGGCTCCGTGTAGGCCCAGGATTCTGGTCCTCCAGGGCCTCTGGCTCCTCCACCATCCAACGGCTCAGTTCTGGGACCGATGGGCACTCAGAAGAAGATGGAGGAGACACGGAGAGGATTGGGGAAAGTTTAACAGTTGCAGCAGGCGGAGAGTACTCAGGTGACTGCTTAGGTTGACTCTCTCTCCCGGGAGACAGATAAGGCCTGTCATTACAAGGTGGAATAGAATGAAAAAAACACTTGCCTGACCTCCCGGATCTTAATGTTCTTTGCGGCAGGTGGCGATCTGTCATCCCCCTCGGTGTCAATGGCTATTCTGGCCCCCTCAATGGATTGTGGAGGACCCGGCTCAGATGATGCGGAAGTAGGCGTTATTGGGGAAACCCTTTAGGACCTCTCAGCTGCAGGAATTAAAATGGCTGCCAACGAAGAGGAGGGATTCCTCTGGCATTCCGACGCAGGATTACACTGTCTTCGGGGAGCTGGAGCTGGCTTAATCGGAGCAGGAACGGGCATAGAGGGCTGGCAAGACGCAGGGACAACGGAGCCCTGGGAATGCCCTCCCTTTGGCACAAGCCCAGGTGTTTTCAGGGACTTCCTCCCCTTTTGCTGTTTTTGTGTTGCAGCACTGCCAGCCAGGTTATCCTCTCAGCTCCCTCTGGGTGCTCCGAGAGCTGAGGGCATCGCCGAACTGCTGCCTTCGCCAGATCTACATACCAGACCACGTCTTCCGGGCTGGAATATGTGCATGCCGAGGAAATTAGCCCATGTATTTCCATTAGGGCTCGGCAGCACTCTGACCCCAGGCTCATCGGATAGCTCCGATCCACTGTGTCCATTGCCATCTCCAGAAACAGGTGAGTGGAAAAAACACAAAAGATGAAAAATGAACGCACAGCACCACCGCTGGGTTTTCTTATTCTGACTGGTTCATTCTGTCATGTTTAGTGCCCCTACGGCAGAGAGAACACAACCCACGCACAGGATAGTGCTGTGCATTTATTTACATAAGTAAAAATACAAAATGCTCCAACAGGCTTATCTGGCGAGCGAAAATAGAGAATAAACATTGAGTGCTCCCAAACCAACTGGTGAGCGGGTGAAAAAGACAAAGAAAACCACAAAGCACTCCAACAAACAAACTGGTGAGTGCAGGGTTACTTACAGCAAGGTTTCACCAGAGCTGACCGTGCTCTGGTGGAGAAGTAGGCAATACAATGAACCGGCGAGGAGCCAGTGAATAAACAGACCTTAAGTAGAAAGTGACAAATCAACATAAGTGAACACAGGTGTGGGATGACCAGAGCAGAGGGAAGAAACAATTAAAGATTGGAATCAGCTGACTGAAGTGACAGGAGAGGGAGGAGCGGCTGACAGGTTGCACAACAAGACCTGGAAATCCACCTGACAGCTGCCAGTCACAAAATAAATACAAACAACACCAAATGCAGACTGGAGAATAACTACAAATAACACAAGAGATAATCAAACAACCAAAAACATAGACAAATAAAAGGCAGGGACAACTCAAAAAAGGCACCAATAATACAACAGATGGAAATAATACAGCAAAAAAGCCATGAAGCTGAGTTTGGGGAAAAGTCCAAACTCAGTTCAAGACAACGACTGGCACCATGGGACTGCACCAGTCAGTTGGATGTGTCACTCTCTCAGTCACCCCCAATGTTTCCATTCTTTTAAGTTCCTCTTTAACTTTAGGCATTAAAGGCAACGGTACTCTGCGTGCTTTTGTTACTGCGTGCCCCTGCATGCAGTAACTAATGCAGGGGCAAATACTACATGTAGTAACATGCAGTAACTGCATGTTACTGCACTGCCCCCTCTTCGTATTTTAACAGGCTCTGTTCTCAGAGTGCCATGCTCTCCAAATGCTCCTTTTATCTCTTCTACTCTTTTCACCAACCCCAGTGCTACGGCCACCTCTCTCCCCAGCAGGTTGCTCACTGTTGGGCCTGTGATCACATACATCTTTGTGTTGTGGTGCTTTTCCTTGTAGCCAAGGTCAGTTTTGAAGAACCCAAGGCATTCGAAAGGCGCTTTTCCACTAGCCCAGCCCAGCCCCGATTGAAAACCCGACTCTACTCACTTCAGTTCGGTTCGGCCTCGGTTGCGTTTCAATTACTGCTGGCACACCTGCTGGCACACCTGCTGTGGGTGGGATTTGTTGAACAGCAGGCGGCGCCACACCCTCGTGACGTGAAACACGCGACCGAATCCTCCACAACAAACAAAATGGCTGATGACGAGGAGAGAAGGAAGGAGGAAGGAGAGAGGAATGACTGTGACATGAAACTGGTTAAATCTATGGTGCTGACTTGTTGTGCTCTGCACAATCTGTGTGAGAGTCATGGAGAGACGTTTGACACTACATTGGATGATGCAGTAGATGAACCAGTGGTGGCAGCGGCACAGAGAGCAGAGGAGCAGGGTGGTGATATTGTAGCGAACTCAATATAAGCACCCTACTTGGCTTGCCAAGTGGGTTGACCCTGTTGGCGACACAAGTAGAGTGTGGGACTCCGGAGTGGGAGGCGTGAGTTCGAACCTCACGGTGGGACGTCGCCATGTCGAGCTGCACGTTACAATATAATACGAGATGCTGTGATGCAATACTTGTCTATTTCGTCCACATTTATGTGCATACATATTTCAAAAATGTTTTTTGTAAATAAAATGTTGTGCATGGTCCATCTACCTGTCCTCTTGTTCATAGCGCTTATCTGTTAAGAAGGTGCAAAGCCATCAGCCTAATGATGAGTCCACACTTCTCACTGTTATGATAATTGCTCACGCTGAGCGCTCTGACAGCCCCGCTGTGGGGGTCACACACGACGTGTTCCTCCCCACACTCTCAATTTTTTTTCCCGTATATTTTTCTCTTTGGCGTACAGAAATGGCAATACGCCCATATTTGCTAAAATTGCATTTTCCCCGTATTAAAATACGGCGAAACCGTATCACTTGACAGGTATGTAATTACATGCAGAAACACCGCACAGGCCATCTTCACAAAAATCCAGCTCGACAAGCCACTTTTGCTTAGGTGGAAATGCAAATTGAACTATAAATCATGTACTGATACATGTCATATTTTCCCATGTAAAGGTCTCCCACTTTTACTTACAAATTGATTTTTAATTTTTGGGAAAAGGGAATATAAATTTTGCACTTGTTGGTAACAACAGTTGTGTGCAACAAAAACACAGTTGTGTATCCTTGTCCGATTTGTCTACTGTTATTAGTGCCAAATTTTTGCTAGATTCCTTCTTAATTTATTAAATTTTGACTGGTGATGCAACATTCAACTTACATGTACTTACCTTTATCAGTGTCTACAAGTTCAAGCACACCTGTACAACTGCTTATAACATAAAAAATGTACCCGTTCAAGAGAAATGGATTCCGCATTGCAAATTTGTTTAAAATTAAAAAAAAAAAAAACTACCAAGACATTACGTTTCATTGTGTTGTTAAAAATTAAATTACCATTAGAAGGCTATACACCTGACCTGATGAACAGCAGCATGTGGAGTGAACAGAGAATGGAATGTGTATGTAATTATTGGCTTTTCTCATACGGTGTCATAACAGATAAACTAGACTTTTGATGCAAACAATACAATTTTATTCCAGAAGCAAAATTTACAAACAAAAAAACAGACTGGGCGATGACATCTCTGCGAGCTCTTCCCTTCGTAACGCAGCGTTCTGCTCCAGGGCTTCACGCGCATCTGCCCGCACATCTGCGGCCACCTGTCGCAAATGCTGCATGTACTCCTGATTCTTGCCGCTGGTCATGTTGCCGTTCCAAGAGCCTCATCTCTTCGTCATGCATGTTGACCATCGCTGATGTAAGGTCAGCGATGGAGTTGTCCGTTTTCGTCTTGCCTAGATGGAAAGACAGAAAGGCATGGTCGTTAAAGCTGGATCACTACATATATTATGGAATTACACAGGTGAAAGTCTGTGGTGGAATGTCACTATTATATTATGCTTCATTGCTGTATATAAGCTGAACTGTCATGTTGCTGCCCCTCAGTAGAGCAGATTTTGCAACACGCAGGGTGCTGTCTTCGGCTGCAGCCCCCCTGCAAAACTAAAAAGGATTAAGATTAAGAATATGGATGGATGGATGGGTAATGTTTAAACTAGTTGCTTGTAGTGTGGCTGCAGAAATCTGAATGGGTTAATACAGTCAGCTGACGAGAAGGATTTCAATGAAGCATGTTGATTTCAACGGCAGTTTATGAGCTTTAGTTGTTTTTATAAAACAGGAGTTACAACAGCACTTCAGTCACCACACCTAAAAATGGTTGTGGAACACCGATAAGTGAAGACCAAAGAATAACCTTTTTGTACATTTAAAAAGACATTTTCAATTAATTAATATGCAGCTACAGGAAATTGCATTAATCAATTTGGTACATAACTTGTTAGGCTCCAGCCCCCCCCGCGACCTGTAAAGGATTAAGCGGTAGAAGATGGATGGATGGATGGATTTTCGACCCTGGTTTCCGCTGGACCTGTTTCAACCAAAAAATAAATCGTGGTTATTGTGCCTTACCGGCACTTGAACGTGATCCAGATGGAGCTGGTGATGTGGAGTCGATCCAGCTGGCGCTCCGGCAGACGCACACGCAGACGCAGCGCCAGGAGAGTCTGGTGTGTCCATCATGTCCACTGAGGTGGACCCCTGTGATATGAAATGCGATTCTAGAAAGAAAATGCACGCAATTTAAAACTTAACACCAAAGTGCAACATGTACACAACACTCAAGTTTTTAACCGGAATACAATAAGCGTAATTCAGCGTTTTGTTCGCGCTAATACTTAATACAAAGTAAGCGTGAATCTGCAGTTGGCTGCAAAACAATAGGAAAGCCTCAGTAACAACCATTACCCACAATCTAACAATCTTCCTATTTCTTAAAAACAGTGAGCTTGGCACAGAAAGGATAAAGTGGCGAAAAGATGCGCAATATCAAAACAACACTCACCATCCACGGTTTCCAAGGCCGTGATCGTGACAGTGGCCGTGTCGAGCCCAATGCCTGTCAGCGAACCACTTCCACTCCTTCCGATCCGCTCAACTTCGAGCATTGTGGTCCTTCACTGCTCGGTAATCGCTTTTCAGCTTTTTCAGCTTCTCCCGACACTGTTTGGCAGTACGGATGTGCCCTTGGGAAGCCATCTGCTCGGACACCTGCATTTCGAGTAGATCCGTCCAACTCGCGCTGGATGCGATCGTCGCCTAATATAGAAAGAAAATTGCGCACCTCCTAATATATAATATTAGGAGTATATTATTATATACTGGGATCGTATTATATACTGGGATCTGGGATCGTCACTTCCTTGTGGTAACGTATCGTCACTTCCTGTTTTGCTGTCTGCCTGTGTGGTTTGCTCTCCAGCCACTAGCTAGCCACTAGCTATGGCTACTAGCTCCCTTTCCTCTCCTCCTCTGGTGTGCTCTCTCTGTCAGATGTTTAGCTACACCTCTGCCTCTTTTAGTGATAACGGTAAATGTAATAAATGTTGTCTTTTTGAGGCGCTCGAGGCGAGGTTGTCTGATTTGGAATCCCGGCTCCGCTGCATTGAAACACCGTCTGCGCCAGTTAATCTCGACGGATGCCCCTTAGCTGCAGCGGAGCTAGCTAGCTTAGGCCCCCCTGTCAGCGGTTCCCCGGCTCTCCTCAGCAGCGAGGAGACTGGGTGGGTGACGGTGAGAAGGAAGCCAAGTCGCAAAGCCCCGGTACACCACCAACCTGTTCACGTTTCTAATCGTTTTTCCCTGCTCAGCGACACACCCGCTGAGGAAAAAAACTCTGATCATTGGCGACTCTGTAGTCAGAAACGTGAACCTAGAGACTCCAGCGGCCATAGTCCAATGCATTCCTGGGGCCAGAGCAGGCGACATCGAGTCAAATTTGAAAATGCTGGCTAAAAGTAACTGTAAATATTCCACAATTGTTATTCACGCCGGCATTAGTGACATCCGTCTCCGGCAGTCGGAAGTCACGAAACTTAATATAGAATCGGTGTGTGACTTTGCAAAAACGATGTCTGCCACTATAATATTCTCTGGGCCCCTCCCCAATCTGACCAGTGATGACATGTTTAGTCGCTCGTCATCCTTGAACCGCTGGCTGTCTGTGTGGTGTCCTAAAAATGACGTGGGCTACATTGACAATTGGAGCTCTTTTTGGGGAAAACCTGGTCTTATGAGATGAGACAGCATTCATCCCACTTTGGATGGTGCTTCTCATTTATCTAACAATCTGGCATCTTTTTTATCCAAATTTCCAAAACCCTGACTACTCAGAGTTGGGACCAGGAAGCAGAGTCGCAGTCTTACACGCCTCTCTGCAGCTCCTCTTCATCCGCCACCCCTCAGCTTAGCCCCTGACTTCCCCATCAGAGAATCGTTGTCTGCTCCCTCCAAAGTAAATAAAAATATAATGTATAAGCATCCCAAAGTGATAAAGCAAAATTTTGGTAAAACTCAAATTAAACATTAAAGCCTCTAAATTGAATGAATTGGCCTCTGTTCCTCCTCATAATTTAAAAATTAAATGTGGTTTATTAAATATTAGGTCTCTAACTCCCAAGTCTCTGTTAGTCCATGATCTGTTAATTGATCATCAGATTGATTTAATTTCCCTTACAGAGACTTGGTTAGGGCAAGAGGATTATGTTGGTTTAAATGAATCAACTCCCTCTGGTTATTTAAACTGTCAAAATCCCAGAAATTCTGGCCGTGGAGGAGGAGTAGCAACAATTTACCATTCCAAATTACTAGTTAATGTAAAGCAAAAAACATGTTATAATTCCTTTGAGGGCCTGGTCTTCAGTATTGGGCACTTTAACAATTTTAGGTTAAACCCAATTTTATTTGCCATAGTTTATCGTCCCCCATCAACCTACTCAGAATTTTTATCCGAATTTGCTGAATTCTTAGCTGATTTAGTGCTGAAATCTGATAGAATAATTATAGTAGGGTGTGGTCTATATTTATCATATATTCCATAACCTACATATGTTGAAGCATGTGAGAATGTTTGGTGATTACATATGGCGACTTCACACCTCAGAACAGGACAAAGGGATCTCAACCGCCAGTGAAGATCAAAGAGTTTCCCAGACACTGCGGTGGAGACCGGAGGAGCTACCCTCACCCCCCCAGGGCGAAGAGGGGGAGTACTAAGACAATGGGGGGATTAAGATAATGAGGGATGTCAGCCTTTGATATGCATGTCTTTTGTTATGTGCAAGTATAAGTTCACAGAGCCGGAGGTATTCGGTCTCTTTTCTTGCTTCTGCTTCTGCACTTAGATGAGACTTGTTAGAGGAGCTGATAATAAACTTTGGTTTATATATCACACCGCCTCGTTCTTCCAAGCTCTTCTACACTGGTGACCCTGACGCGAGTATGGACCAGAGGCGTTCCCCCGCAATCGACTCATCTGTGGCGACCCAGGCAGACGCCGGCGCCCACGCAGACAGGGGAACAGACGGACGACGTTCCCCCCCGGCAGAAGTGATAGAGAGGGCTCAACCGAGCACCAGCGCCGCTGAGAGAGCCGAGGCAAGGCATTCTCACCCTGCGGACACAGCAGTGATGGTCTACACAAATGCCGTCGCTGTCAAGCTGCCAGACTTCTGGTAGGAAGACCCCGCCTCGTGGTTTCAACAAGCTGAAGCCCAGTTTACACTGGCGGGCATCACGGCCGACGATACGAAGTTCTATCACATCGTCGCCAAACTTGACGCCGCCACTTCGAGGTGTGTGCGGAGCATAATCCGGCGACTGCCGGCCCAAGACAAATATGAAATACTGAAAGCAACCATCGTGGCAAATTACGTCCCCTCAGCCGAAGAGAGAGTCGAGAGGATCCTGGCGGTCTACGGCCACAGAGGATGCATACCTAAAGCCCTCATGGAGGACTTGCTGCAGCTTAAAGAGGAGGACAATGACAACTTCCTCTTCCAATTCGTATTCCTCAGCACGCTACCGCCACACATGAGAGGGACGCTCGCCAACATACATGTGGATGTAGATAGTGACTGCCTTAATGTGGCATTTAATTCAATATTAGACTCGATTGGGTTTTCTCAGAAAGTAGGAAATTCTACTCATTACCTCCACCATACATTGGACCTTGTTCTGACATATGGCATAGAAATAGAAAATCTTGTAGTGTCTCCTCATAACCCTGTATTGTCAGACCATTGTCTGTTAACCTTTGATTTTACTATTTCTGACTATTTGGCTCCTAAAGAAAAATATTATGACAGTAGATGCCTCTCAGATGATGCTGTTACCAAATTTATGCAGATTGTTTCCTCTATGCCATGTGTCAACACAACGGAAATAAGCTATAGACAGCTTGCTCCTTCTGTAATTGATAACATGGTGGATAGTGTTTCAGCTTCTCTGCATCAGACTCTAGACTTGGTGGCCCCCTTAAAAAAGGAAAAGTCTAATCAGAGATTTCTAACTCCTTGGTTCAACACAGAAACTCGTAGCTTAAAACAGAAGACTCGTCAATTAGAAAGAAAATGGCGCTCCACTAATTTAGATGAAATCTATTTAGCTTGGAGAAATCATCTTTTAATTTATAAAAAATCTCTTAGAAAAGCTAGAACGAGTTATTACTCTACATTAATAGAAGAGAACAAGAATAATCCCAGGTTTCTTTTCAGTACTGTAGCCAGGTTGACAAAGAGTCAGCACTCTGTCAATCCTAGCATTCCTTTAGAGCTTACTAGTCAGGACTTTATGAACTTTTTCAATAATAAAATTTCATCCTTCAGAGATAAAATCAATCAGATTCTTCCCACAGTTAACTTAAATACTGTAACTACTACAACTCCTTCTATTGATGTCTGTCTTGATGAGTTTACTCCAATCGACCTTTGTGAGTTAGACAAAATAGTTTCCTCATCCAAACCTTCAACTTGTCTTTTAGACCCTATTCCTACCAGGTTATTTAAAGAAGTCTTCCCACTTATTGGTAGCCTTATTCTTCATATAATCAATTCTTCATTAACTTTAGGCCATGTACCGCAGGCTTTTAAAACGGCTGTAATTAAACCCTTACTCAAAAAGCCAACGCTAGATCCAGGAGCTTTAGCTAACTATAGACCAATCTCTAATCTCCCTTTCATTTCAAAAATCTTAGAAAGAGTTGTTGCTACGCAATTATTTGACCACCTGCAGGGAAATGGTTTACTTGAAGAGTTTCAGTCTGGGTTTAGAATCCATCATAGTACTGAAACAGCCTTAGCGAAGGTCACTAACGACCTCCTCATTGCATCTGATAATGGACTAGTTTCTGTAATTGTCCTTTTAGACCTTAGTGCAGCTTTTGATACTATTGATCATAATATTCTACTTGATAGATTTGAACACTATGTTGGACTTAATGGAACTTCGTTGCAGTGGTTTAGATCTTATTTATCTGATAGGTTCCAGTTTGTTCATGTAAATAATGAGTTTTCTTTCAACTCAAAGCTCAGTCATGGAGTTCCACAGGGATCTGTGCTAGGCCCTACTCTTTTTAGTTTATATATGCTTCCGTTAGGCAACATTATTAGAAAGCACTGTATACATTTTCATTGTTATGATGATGACACACAATTATACCTGTCAATGAAGCCAGATGATAGTAATCAATTAGCCAAGTTAGAAGCCTGTCTTAAGGAAATCAAAGCTTGGATGACTTGTAATTTCCTGCTATTAAATTCAGATAAGACTGAAGTCATTCTTGTTGGTCCAAAAAACCTTAGAAATTCCTTTCCAAATCAAACTTTCAGTTTGGATGCGGTTACTCTTTCTCTTAATAGCTCTGTGAGGAACCTTGGAGTTATTTTTGATCAGGATTTGTCCTTCAATTCACATATTAAATTTGTTTCTAAGACTGCCTTCTATCATTTGCGTAATATTGCCAAGATTAGGAGCATCTTGTCTCAGAGTGATGCTGAGAAACTGATCCACGCTTTTGTTAGCTCGAGATTAGATTATTGTAATTCTTTATTATCAGGCTGTCCTAAAAACATCTTTAAAAGTCTTCAGCTGATCCAAAATGCTGCAGCAAGAGTTTTAAACAGGTACTAGAAAGAGAGATCATATTTCTCCGGTTCTGGCCTCCCTTCATTGGCTTCCCATAGAGTTTAGAATTAAGTTTAAATCCTTCTTCTTACTTACAAAGCTCTAAACAATCAGGCTCCTTTTTATTTAAAAGATCTGATACTACCGTATTATCCTAACAGAGCACTACACTCCCAAAATGCAGGATTACTTGTAATACCTAGAATCTCCAAAAGTACAATGGGAGGCAGAGCCTTCAGTTATCAAGCTCCTCTCCTGTGGAATCAGCTGCCAGTCTGGATTCGGGAGTCAGACTCGATCTCTGTTTTTAAGAATAGGGCTAAAACCTACCTTTTTGATATAGCCTACAATTAGGGAGGGATCATGTGTTTCTGAACCCTCCCTTAGTTATGCTGCTAATAGGTTTAGTCAGCCGGGGGACCTCCAGTAATACACTGGGCCTCACTCCTTTCCTCGCTCTCAATGAAATATTTTTTTTGCTGGTCATTAACATTTGTTTGTTCTCTCCCATAGATTGAGTCCCCATCGTGCTGTTTGCTCTCTACATGTCTGTTCCTTTCTTCTTCTCTATCCCTTCACCCCCCAGCCAGTTGCAGCAGATGACTGCCCCTCCCTGCGCCTGGTTCTGCTGGAGGTTTCTTCCTGTTAAAAGGGAGTTTTTCCTCTCCACCGTCGCCAAGTGCTTGCTCACAGGGGATCGCCTGATTGCTGGGGTCTTTCTGCAACTGTGGGGGTTCCCCCTACAGTTGATAGTGCTATGAGATGACTGTTGTTGTGAAATGGCGCTATATAAATAAAGTTGAATTGAATTGAATATAAGTATATTATACAGTATATTAATATAATATACCGTATTAAAGGGGCGCACTGTGTTCACTGGCTGAACAATTACAAATGGCGGTCGTGGAGTAAATTCAGCAGAAAAAAGTCGCTTTCGTGACGTTACGACCTGACCAATCAGCGGCGACCAGTCTCTTAAAGTCATATCACAGCCCATACTCAGCCCTACTCAGCTCGGTTAGACCCTGTCCTGGATCAGGTACGAAAAAATGTACCTGCTAACCGGTGCTGGGGCTAATGGAAATAGCGCCTTAAGTGACCCACAGGACTGACAAGAGGGATATCTGGTTTCTGTAGAGTTTGGGTCTGTTTGATTTTTCTAAAACTTTTGTACCTCAACTCTGTGGCATCAGCCCCTCTATCAATCTTGAATGGAACTGATGTTTGACCATGGCCAAGAATTTCTGTCCATTTTTCTGGGTGGCTGTCTGAGTGAATAGACCCGAGGAAAAATGCTCCTGTTTCCTCTGTCCTGTCTCTGACCTCCATCACTGCCTTTGATCTGCACATGCACTCCCAGTGTCCATTTTTATTGCATTTCCTGCACACAGATTCCAAAGCTGGGCAACTTGACTTATCTTTATGATGCATTTTTCCACATCGTGTGCATCTTCCACCTCTGCTGTCTAGTGCATTCCTCCCACTTTGTTTAGGTCTGAAGCTTTTTCTTTCAGGCCTGTCAGCCCTGTATATTCCTTTGCCTGGCCGATGCGTTATCTCTTGTATGCTGTGTGAGGACTCCCCCTGCTGGTTAATTTGCAGCTCGACATCCTCAACTTATCTGACAATCTGAACAGCCACATCCAGAGTCAAATCTTTCATTAGCTTAGTCTTTTTGACAGCTCTTTATCACGTATTCCCACAACCAGCCTGTTTCTGATATTTTCATTTCTTTTATCCCCAAAGTCACAGTGCTCAGACAGTTCATACAAATCCCTTATAAAGATCTCTGCCTTCTCACCTGCTTTCTGTGTGTACTGGTGGAACTGGGCTCTCTCGAATATCACATTTTTCTCAGGCATGAAGTATTCGTCAAACATCTTCAGGACGACGTCGAAGTCATTCTCACTTTCTCTTGTAGGGAATGTGAATGATTTCCTGATGTTTTCCACGCCATATCCCATGGTATGGTAACCGGTTCCGGTTCCGCCGGACCGGCGGCGCCACACGAGTCGGCTGCCCGTTGCAACAGCCTTTTTTTTTTATCTTCCTTCTTCTTTCTACACCTTTCACTCTGTATATATATCACAGACGCACGGAGCGCCCCGGGGGTCTCCCGGGTCGGCGGACGGAGCCACTGTTTGCAGCGGGAGACGTTGCAGCGGGGAGGACCTGGTGTTAGCTAGCACTTGGCCGCCGCCCGGTGCTAATGGGAAACTCGACATACCAGGAGCTGTAGCGAAAACGACGCGGGTGGCGGGCTGAAGTTTAGGCAGCGTGCAAGAAATATAAGACAGAATAATAAAGAGCGATGGCAAGAACCAAGCAGACCGCCCATAACATCTACTGGAGGAAGAAGCCCCCCAGGAGGCAGCTAGCCACCAAGGCTGCTCGGAGAGGTGCTCCGGCCACCGGCGGAGTGAAGAGGCCTCGCCGTTACAGGCCCGTGGCTCTGAGAGAGATCCGTCACTACCAGAAATCCACGGAGCTGCTCATCCGTAAGCTGCCCGTCCAGCGCCTGGTGAGGGAGATCGCTCAGGACTTCAAGACCCACCTGCGCTTCCTGAGCTTCGCCGTCATGGCTCTGCAGGAGACCAGAGAGGCCTACCTGGTGGGTCTCTTCTTCGCCAAGAGGGTCACCATCATGCCCAAAGACTTCCAGCTGGCCCGCCGCATCCGCGGAGAGAGAGCTTAGACTTTCTGCTGCACATTCACCAACCATAATGCTCCGCACTGTGTGTCTATATACAGTATATATTTATAGTAATACGTACATTAGTTTTACTAGATGTTCTTGTTTTTTTTCTTGCCTTCTGATTATTGCTCTGAGTGTTGCTATCCCTGTGCTGTTGCAATCCTGGAATTTCCCCATTGTGGGACTAATAAAGGCTTGCAACAGCACAGGGATAGCAACACTCAGAGCAACAATCAGAAGGCAAGAAAAAAAACAAGCAAGCAAGAGCAGCTAGTATACATATGTACATATTACTATAAATATATATATATATAGACACAGTGCGGAGCATTGTGGTTGGTGGATGTGGTATATATCTGGTATAGATCAATGTGCTCACTTGGACTGCCTTGTCCTCCTCGGTCAACTCTGATGCTGTGCGATACCATAGGAAATGCTGCCGCCACGTCTGCCATTCCCCGGCCTGTCAAAGTTAAAATTTTCTGGTGGCTTGAAATTTGACATTTCTTTAGCGTGTGTCCTCCTCTGTTCGGACCACTTCTGACACCATGTCAAATCACAGGCGGAGGCTTGTGAGTTTCTTTCCAATCTCTTTTTTTAATGAACGGCTTGTATGCTCACAGATTGCTCAAAATTGCTCAACAACTCCACACTTCCCGTGACTCCCCTCACAGAGCCAATCAGCTCTCAATTTTTGTGCATATGTCATCAAACAAAGATAATGTATAAGTCAAAATGCTTCACTCGTCTAACATCCTTGACTGATGGGAGTCTGTTTTAGTAAAAACAAAATTGTTACAGTAATAAAAATTTCATTTCTACCCAGTTTTCAAATCAGTGAAATCAAAGTAACTCAAAGTATAACCAAATGTTCTTGACCAAAAGGACAGTTCTGTCAGTGTACTCAGAGTAAAAAGTATCCTGAAACAGACCTACGCAGTAAAGTACAACTTTGTGAAAAATTACTTGAATACCTGTATGAGTAAATGTAACTAGTTACTGCCTACCTCTGTTTACCTTGCTTGTTCTGAATGGAGAAGCTCAGCAAACAGTTTTGAAACATGAATAAATGTCTCTTTGCCCATGATGTCACTCCGCTGTTGATTATTCTAAACACCAGACATCATAGATATGTCTGCTAGATAAAAACCTTCCTTGGTAATTGTGTGACAATTTTTATTATATTTTTTTCAAGAAACAACATTCTCATTCACATCCCAGTGTTGGTTGATGCTATTTGTCATAACTTTAGTTTTCGTGTCAGTGTAAAATATAGCTTGACAAGTTTACAGTCGGTGTCTGAATGTCATTGTTTCTATCACTTTTCAAAGTCAATCCTTACTTACCTGTTACTAGATAATCCATTTGTCTTTTTTAGTGAGCTGTATTATAAATGATCACTAATGGCACTTTTCCACAAGCACCTACTCAGCCCAACTCGCTTCGACTCTACTCGGCTCAACACGGTGGTGTTCGTTTTCCATTACAAGTCAGTACCACCTCAAGTGGGTGGGATCTTTACGGCAAGGTGGCCCGACACTCCCTTGACATCATTTGTATGTGACACAATCAAAACTCAAGATGGAGGATCTCGAGGCGATGGTATACCTGCTGTTTGGTCTCTTTTTGTTTGTCACAGTAAAGGCAAAAAAAGGAGAGCCAGAGAAGGCTACAGACAGCAAGATAAAACACAAAGGAAAAGTACAGGAGACTGTGGCATGCCATAGAGTAGTATGAAGCCGAAGACGGATGAGGGTAACTAATGATTTCACATGCTTACTACACTCATTAACCTCTTGCACTCCGGGATACCGCGGGCAGTCACGTCTGTGCGTCCTAGTGCGTCCCAGTGCGCACTGTGCGTCTCATTGCGCACTGTGCGTCTCATTGCGCACTGAAAAAAAAAAAAAGCTGCATTTCCGTTCTTCCAGTACAGACATAGCCGCGAACAGAAAGCCAAAGGAGTGTTTTGATTGGTTTAGATTTGATTGACCTCTCATTCGACTAATAAGAGCCTTGAATTGGGTTTCTGAAACCTTGAAGAACCAATGACTGAAAACCTAGCAAGAAGGGCCTGCCTACCAACGGCCGCAAATACAGCCAGCCAATTGAAGCAGAGAAGTTTGACGATTGAAACGCGTACGTCCCGTGCGTAAAATCTGTTTGGTCTAAGTCGCTGGGTGACACACATTGAGACCTGTGTGTAACGGTAGCGTTCACTAGTCATTTTTTATTACTACTGTTCTTATTTGTTTTGAAAAATCGTTCGCCAAAACCGCAATCATGGAAGCGCAAAACCGCAATAATGGAATCATGGTTTGACCGGGTCACGTGACCAGAACCACGAGTCCGTATCAAGCGAACCAGCTTCATGTTCGTCTGACAATGAGGAACAGATGTTCGCCAACGACACTGCTGTTGTGGACAGGTAAGTGTTATAAGCTAAATTATTCTTTATCACTGAAAATAGTAATAAAAATGACTTTTGACCGATCGGTAATTACAACGGTGCATCATGGCCACATGACGGACCGTTGACGGACCGTTTTTTTGTGCGCCGAGCTACTCTGTAGCGGGGGGGGGGGGGGTTGTTATCCTCTACATTGCAGATATTTTAGTATAATTTTTATTGCACTGTAGGTTATTTTTTTTCTTGTAAAAAAAGGCCACATGTGGCACACATATTTGAGATGCTTAGGCTGCATATGTATATTACTGTACCTCACGTCTTAGAAGGCACAATAAGTCTGGACCTCCTGGGGATAACAGGAGGGTGTGAGAATGTGTCTTTAGAAATGGCAGATGTGTCTTTAGAAGTGGTTCTGAGAAGACTTCCTGACCACCAGGGTTTTAGGTGGAGTAGTGGAGATCTGGGGGGTGATGTATTGTCTCTGGCGATTGAATGACAATGTGATTCTGTACCTTGATGTCCCGGGTATAAAAAGGGGAGATGTGGGAAGTTGGTTCTCTTTTCTGTTTGAGAGGATGTTGGGAGACCTGTGATTGATAATAAATCTGAATTGAGAAATAAATTCAGCCTCTTCATTTCACGCTCTCCACACACACATTTTTTACGTGGCATGCTTCTTTGTGTGTGGGGGGCTTGTTTGTTCATTCATTCATTCATTCATGAATAAACAACTCCCCCCCCCCCCCCCCCCACACACACACAGCCCTGAGTGTCACCTTTCATTAGAGCCCATGATCAAGCTTCTATGTTGAATCATTCAAAAATTATAGACGTTTTTCCAAACTGTGCCATTTTGGCACAATTTGGCACAGTTCAAAAACGCCTGGGAACAACCTGAGGAAAAAGCTGTGTTGTGGAGAATGTGCTCAAGGATGAGACTGAGTTTATTCCTCAGATTCAGCTTTATTCACAGATCACATACTCCAACAATCTCAAAGCAAGAAAAGAGGAAGTTTCATCTCATCTCTTCTCTCATCTTGAAGTGGCACGGTGGGAGGCACTTGTGCGCCCTCTCTGCAAAGCGGCGATGATAGAAGCAAAGGACGTCATCCGCTCCGTGTCGCCTGGTCCTTGCTGCTGCCGTCATCGGCGCGTCTGGCGCTGCCACCACTGGCCCTCTGCCGTCTCCGGGCGTCGCTCCTAGCTCCGCTGCTGCAGCCGAAACTGCGCTCCGCTTGTGGGCGTCGACGAGTCGCTGCGCCTCCTTGCTCAGCCCATGGTAGTCTCGCTTGGCCAACCGGGGTGAATCTGCCAGGGTAACTCTCACTGCTGGCGGCAGGGTCCGGAGGACAAGGATCATCACTTCCTTGTGGTAACGTATCGTCACTTCCTGTTTTGCTGTCTGCCTGTGTGGTTTGCCTGTGTGGTTGCTCTCCAGCCACTAGCTATGGCTACTAGCTCTCTTTACTCTCCTCTGGTGTGCTCTCTCTGTCAGATGTTTAGCTACACCTCTGCCTCTTTTAGTGATAACGGTAAATGTAATAAATGTTGTCTTTCTGAGGCGCTCGAGGCGAGGTTGTCTGATTTGGAATCCCGGCTCCGCTGCATTGAAACACCGTCTGCGCCAGTTAATCTTGACGGACGCCCATTAGCTGCAGCGGAGCTAGCTAGCTTAGGCCCCACTGTCAGCGGTCCCCCGGCTCTCCTCAGCAGCGAGGAGACTGGGTGGGTGACGGTAAGAAGGAAGCTTAGTCGCAAAGCCCCGGTTCACCACCAACCTGTTCACGTTTGTAATCGTTTTGCCCCGCTCAGCGACACACCCGCTGAGGAAAAAAACTCTGATCATTGGCGACTCTGTAGTCAGAAACGTGAACCTAGAGACTCCAGCGGCCATAGTCCAATGCATTCCTGGGGCCAGAGCAGGCGACATCGAGTCAAATTTGAAAATGCTGGCTAAAAGTAACTGTAAATATTCCGCAATTGTTATTCACGCCGGCATTAATGACATCCATCTCCGGCAGTCGGAAGTCACGAAACTTAATGTAGAATCGGTGTGTGACTTTGCAAAAACGATGTCTGCCACTGTAGTATTCTCTGGGCCCCTCCCCAATCTGACCAGTGATGACATGTTTAGCCGCTCGTCATCCTTGAACTGCTGGCTGTCTGTGTGGTGTCCTAAAAATGACGTGGGCTACATTGACAATTGGAGCTCTTTTTGGGGGAAAACCTGGTCTTATGAGACGAGACAGCATTCATCCCACTTTGGATGGTGCTTCTCATTTATCTAACAATCTGGCATCTTTTTTATCCAAATTTCCAAAACCCTGACTACTCAGAGTTGGGACCAGGAAGCAGAGTCGCAGTCTTACACGCCTCTCTGCAGCTCCTCTTCATCCGCCACCCCTCAGCTTAGCCCCTGTCTTCCCCATCAGAGAATCGTTGTCTGCTCCCTCCAAAGTAAATAAAAATATAATGTATAAGCATCCCAAAGTGATAAAGCAAAATATTGGTAAAACTCAAATTAAACATAAAGCCTCTAAATTGAATGAATTGGCCTCTGTTCCTCCTCATAATTTAAAAATTAAATGTGGTTTATTAAATATTAGGTCTCTAACTCCCAAGTCTCTGTTAGTCCATGATCTGTTAATTGATCATCAGATTGATTTAATTTCCCTTACAGAGACTTGGTTAGGGCAAGAAGATTATGTTGGTTTAAATGAATCAACTCCCTCTGGTTATTTAAACTGTCAAAATCCCAGAAGTTCTGATCGTGGAGGAGGAGTAGCAACAATTTACCATTCCAAATTACTAGTTAATGTAAAGCAAAAAACATGTTATAATTCCTTTGAGGGCCTGGTCCTCAGTATTGGGCACTTTAGCAATTTTAGGTTGAACCCAATTTTATTTGCCATAGTTTATCGTCCCCCATCAACCTATTCAGAATTTTTATCCGAATTTGCTGATTTCTTAGCTGATTTAGTGCTGAAATCTGATAGAATAATTATAGTAGGGGACTTTAATATACATGTGGATGTAGATAGTGACTGCCTTAATGTGGCTTTTAATTCAATATTAGACTCGATTGGGTTTTCTCAGAAAGTAGGAAATTCTACTCATTACCTCCACCATACATTGGACCTTGTTCTGACATATGGCATAGAAATAGAAAATTTTGTAGTGTCTCCTCATAACCCTGTACTGTCAGACCATTGTCTGTTAACCTTTGATTTTACTATTTCTGACTGTTTGGCTCCTAAAGAAAAATATTATCACAGTAGATGCCTCTCAGATGATGCTGTTTCCAAATTTATGCAGATTGTTTCCTCTATGCCATGTGTCAACACAACGGAAATAAGCTATAGACAGCTTTCTCCTTCTGCAATTGATAACATGGTGGATAGTGTTTCAGCTTCTCTGCATCAGACTCTAGACTTGGTGGCCCCCTTAAAAAAGATAAAGTTTAATCAGAGATTTCTAACTCCTTGGTTCAACACAGAAACTCGTAGCTTAAAACAGAAGACTCGTCAGTTAGAAAGAAAATGGCGCTCTACTAATTTAGATGAAATTTATTTAGCTTGGAGAAATCATCTTTTAATTTATAAAAAATCTCTTAGAAAAGCTAGAACGAGTTATTACTCTACATTAATAGAAGAGAACAAGAATAATCCCAGGTTTCTTTTCAGTACTGTAGCCAGGTTGACAAAGAGTCAGGACTCTGTCAATCCTAGCATTCCCTTAGAGCAGGGGTGTCCAACCATGTGCCATGGAGAGCCAAGACCCTGCAGGTTTTCTCTTCTACCCAGTCTCTTCAGCAGGTGTTTTCACTTATCAGCAATCAGTGGGAAGAAGTTCACAGAAATCTGCTGTTGAAGACACTGGTTGGAGGTAAAACCTGCAGGGTCTTGGCTCTCCATGGCACATGGTTGGACACCCCTGCCTTAGAGCTTACTAGTCAGGACTTTATGAACTTTTTCAATCATAAAATTTCATCCATCAGAGATGAATGAATGAATTTATTTATTTATTTTATTTATTTCGGATAATACAGTACAGGTTAAAGAAACTGTATAATATAACAACAAGGTCAAATTAGACAAAGACTCCTTCTACTAAACAATTCCACGTGAGTTATCCGAAATGGGTGATGGCTGAAGCCGCAGCTTATTTTGCCCACCCATATTCATATATGGGTGGGCAATATTATATTATATCATATATATATAATATCATATCATATATAATATCATATTCATATTCATATAGATAAAATCAATCAGATTCTTCCCACAGTTAACTTAAATACTGTAACTACTACAACTCCTTCTATTGATGTCTGTCTTGATGAGTTTACTCCAATCGACCTTTGTGAGTTAGACAAAATAGTTTCCTCATCCAAACCTTCAACTTGTCTTTTAGACCCTATTCCTACCAGGTTATTTAAAGAAGTCTTCCCACTTATTGGTAGCTTTATTCTTCATATAATCAATTCTTCATTAACTTTAGGCCTTGTACCGCAGGCTTTTAAAACGGCTGTAATTAAACCCTTACTCAAAAAGCCAACGCTAGATCCAGGAGCTTTAGCTAACTATAGACCAATCTCTAATCTCCCTTTCATTTCAAAAATCTTAGAAAGAGTTGTTGCTACGCAATTATTTGACCACCTGCAGGGAAATGGTTTACTTGAAGAGTTTCAATCTGGGTTTAGAATCCATCATAGTACTGAAACAGCCTGAGCGAAGGTCACTAACGACCTCCTCATTGCATCTGATAATGGACTAGTTTCTGTACTTGTCCTTTTAGACCTTAGTGCAGCCTTTGATACTATTGATCATAATATTCTACTTGATAGATTAGAACACTATGTTGGACTTATTGGAACTTCGTTGCAGTGGTTTAGATCTTATTTATCTGATAGGTTCCAGTTTGTTCATGTAAATAATGAGTTTTCTTTCAGCTCAAAGCTTAGTCATGGAGTTCCACAGGGATCTGTACTAGGCCCTACTCTTTTTAGTTTATATATGCTTCCGTTAGGCAACATTATTAGAAAGCACTGTATACATTTTCATTGTTATGCAGATGACACACAATTATACCCGTCAATGAAGCCAGATGATAGTAATCATTAGCCAAGTTAGAAGCCTGTCTTAAGGAAATCAAAGCTTGGATGACTTGTAATTTCCTGCTATTAAATTCAGATAAGACTGAAGTCATTCTTGTTGGTCCAAAAAACCTTAGAAATTCCTTTCCAAATCAAACTTTCAGTTTGGATGCGGTTACTCTTTCTCTTAATAGCTCTGTGAGGAACCTTGGAGTTATTTTTGATCAGGATTTGTCCTTCAATTCACATATTAAATTTGTTTCTAAGACTGCCTTCTATCATTTGCGTAATATTGCCAAGATTAGGAGCATCTTGTCTCAGAGTGATGCTGAGAAGCTGATCCACGCTTTTGTTAGCTCGAGATTAGATTATTGTAATTCTTTATTATCAGGCTGTCCTAAAACATCTTTAAAAAGTCTTCAGCTGATCCAAAATGCTGCAGCAAGAGTTTTAACAGGTACTAGAAAGAGAGATCATATTTTCTCCGGTTCTGGCCTCCCTTCATTGGCTTCCCATAGAGTTTAGAATTAAGTTTAAAATCCTTCTTCTTACTTACAAAGCTCTAAACAATCAGGCTCCTTTTTATTTAAAAGATCTGATACTACCGTATTATCCTAACAGAGCACTACGCTCCCAAAATGCAGGATTACTTGTAATACCTAGAATCTCCAAAAGTACAATGGGAGGCAGAGCCTTCAGTTATCAAGCTCCTCTCCTGTGGAATCAGCTGCCAATCTGGATTTGGGAGTCAGACTCGATCTCTGTTTTTAAGAATAGGGCTAAAACCTACCTTTTTGATATAGCCTACAATTAGGGAGGGATCATGTGTTTCTGAACCCTCCCTTAGTTATGCTGCTAATAGGTTTAGTCAGCCGGGGGACCTCCAGTAATGCACTAGGCCTCACTCCTTTCCTCACTCTCAGTGAAATATTTTTTTGCTGGTCATTAACATTTGTTTGTTCTCTCCCATAGATTGAGTCCCCATCGTGCTGTTTGCTCTCTACATGTCTGTTCTTTTCATCTTCTCTATCCCCTCACCCCCCAGCCAGTCGCAGCAGATGACTGCCCCTCCCTGCGCCTGGTTCTGCTGGAGGTTTCTTCCTGTTAAAAGGGAGTTTTTCCTCTCCACCGTCGCCAAGTGCTTGCTCACAGGGGATCGCCTGATTGCTGGGGTCTTTCTGCAACTGTGGGGGAACCCCCACAGTTGATAGTGCTATGAGATGACTGTTGTTGTGAAATGGCGCTATATAAATAAAGTTGAATTGAATTGAATTGAAAAGGTGGGCGAAGATAAATTCGCAGTCCTCGGAGTCTTTCAGCCTCAGCATTTTCACCATCAGGTCTACGGGTCTGTCGTTCTCCGACTCCGTCAACGCCAGGAGCCCCTCTGCTCGCTGTTGCACCGAGGGGGTGAAATGGCTGATAAGCGCAGCTTTCAGTGCGCTGTATTTGTCGCTGTCCGGTGGGTGATTGACCAGGTCTTCCACCCTCTGGACTGTGTGGCCGTCCAGCTTCGCCACCACATGGTAGAATTTCGTGTCGTCCTTCGAGATTCTCCGGAGGTTGAACTGCGCCTCGACCGCGCTAAACCAGGAGCGCGGAATATGCTGCCAGAAGTCGGGCAGCCGGAGTGTGGAGGCAGCCATCAGGCTGGCTTCTGCCGAGCCCCGCTCGGGAGAATTATCTCTGCTCATTTTTCGTCGTAAGGTCACCAGTGTGGAGAATTTTTTTTTTTTTTTTTTTGTTACTTATTTGTACCCGTAGGTAGACTTGGTTTGCAGTCTGGTGACAAGCCACCGGCTGCTGGTCACTGCGTGCGCGAGCGCCCTAAACCTACATGTTTTTGGTGTGCGGGAGGAAACCGGAGAAATCCTGGAGTAAACCCGCGCAACACAGGGAGAACATGCAAACTCCACACAGCTCACTGTTGGTCGGGGGGCTGGGATCGAACCCACGATCTCATGATCCCCGCGGTCCCCCCGGCCGAGGGTAAAACTGTGCTGCCACAGTGCTAAACCACTGCGCCACCGGAGAATGTGCTCAAGGATGAGACTGAGTTTATTCCTCAGATTCAGCTTTATTCACAGATCACATACTCCAACAATCTCAAAGCGAGAAAAGAGGAAGTTTCATCTCACATCTGGGTTTTGTACCCCGGACACGAAACAGCAGTCACATGGTGTTTAATCAAACACACAGTCACATGGTACTTAATCCCAATCACAAAGTAACCCCTTTGATCTCACACCATTGTCCTTTAGTCTCTGGTGGTCCGGAAATCTCCTCAGGTCGTCTCCCTGAAACGAAGGCCGAATCTCACACTCTTCCGTTGTCTCTCAGAGGCTCAGTCCCTTTTGTTCCATGAGACGTGTAGCACACAATAAACATACAGCAATACATTTGTGGAGAATATGTAACCAACATATGTGCCACAGTGTAATATATTCATTTTTTGTGGTATTGTTACAAAATTTTGACCTCAGCTGGATAACACTTGGTTCTACATTTCTGTTGCATTTTCCAGCCAGTGTCTGAAGCTGTGTGTTATTTGCAAGCATTTGTATCTAAAAAAACACCCAGGCGAACTTTATTTTCTTCAAGTTCAGTATATTTAGATGACTGTTACTCAGTGGCAGGAGCACTTAAAGAGATTATGACTATTTTGCCAAAAAATTCAGAGTGTTTTCTTTTAAATGAGACCAGCCCCATGAAGATGCTGCAAAGGGTTGAAGAACAGCTTTTGATTTACTTTGGGTATGTTATTTTTAGGCGTTTTTAGGGAAATTGACCAGAGTGCAAGGGGTTAATAAGTCCCCCGTACTACGTTGTAATGGTGGCAGGTTAGTGCTGTTAGGTATTAAAATATGTATGCTGTGTGTGTTTCAGATGGCTGCCTTGTGGCAACATAATCGCTGCAAACCATCAGTCTGGACATTCAACCAAGCGTCGTAGTGGTAGGATTACATTGTTTCCGGCTTCATAAACGCGCAGTGGTTGCAGAACTTCAGCATGTCTGAAGAAACGTTTAGCTTCTTCAGACATGGCGGTGAATTGCATCCAGCCATGGAGCAATAAGACATGACATTCCACAATGTGTTCCAGTAAAGAAGAGAGTGGCTATTGCACTGTGGAAGCTTGATACCGGCTCAGAGTACAGGACTATTGTCCCTCTTTTTGGAGTCAGCTTCACATCTGTGTGCAGGAGTTTTGTGCTGCAACAGAGACATTGTTGGTGCCAGAACAAATTGGTTTTCCTCATGAAGAGAAATGGCTGTCTACATTGAGAGCAGATGAGAGCTCCCACACTGTGTGGGTACTGTTGACGGCTCCCACATACGCATCATAGTATCACAACACTATCACACTGACTATTCCAATCGCAAAGGCTGGCACTCCATAATCCTTCAAGGTGTTGATGGAATGGTGCTGTTCTGGAATGTGTTTGCTGAGCTGCCATGGAGCCTGCATGATGCTAGGGTTCTGAGACTGTCCACACTGTGGGAGTTAGCCATCCAGGGAAACCTCTTCCCAGCTCACATCAGGAACATTGGTGTGGTGAATGCGGGCTATTACATCCTCGGAGACTCGACTTATCCCTTGCAAGACTGGCTCTTGAAACCATTCCATGACACTGGATGACTGACAGAAGAACAGCACATGTTCAACAAAAAAATCAGTCAAGTACGGGTGATTGTGGGGAATACTTTCGGCAGGCTGAAGGGAAGGTGGCACTGCCTTCTGCAAAGGAGTGACTGTAATATCCAACTGGTGAAAACTATGCTGCTGACTTGCTGTGCTCTATATAATCTGTGTGAAAATCATGGAGAGACTTTGAGAGTTCATGGATGATGATGGCTGCTGCAGCACTTGAGCCTGTGGGTGGCAGCGGCACAGGATGTAGAGGAGGAGGGCAGAGATGTACGAGATGCTCTGATGCAGTACTTGTGGAGCAATAATAATTCAGTTCAATTCAACTTATTTATGTAATGCCATTCACAACAACAATCATCTCAGCACTTTCACTTTAGGGGGAAACCCCCACAATTGCAGAAAGACCCCAGCAATCAGGCGATCCCTTGTGAGCAAGCTCTTGGCAACGGTGGGGAGGAAAAACTCTCTTTTAGCAGGAAGAAACCTCCAGCAGAACCAGGCTTAGGGAGGGGCTGTCATCTGCTGCGACTGGCTGGGGGGTGAGGGGATAGAGAAGAAGAAAAGAACAGACATGAAGAGAGCAAACAGCACAACGGAGACTCAATCTATGGGAGAGAACAAACGGATGTTCATGACCAGCAAAAATATTTCATTGAGAGTGAAGAAAGGAGTGAATCACAGTGCATTGTTGGAGGTCCCCTGGCTGTCTAAACCTATTAGCAGCATAACTAAGGGAGGGTTCAGGGGCACATGACCCCACCCTAATTACAGGCTATATCAAAAAGGAAGGATTTAACCCTATTCTTAAAAAACAGAGAAGTCTGACTCCAGAATTCAGATTTGCGGCTGGTTCCACAGGAGAGGAGCTTGATAACTGAAGCTGCCTCCCATTGTACTTTTGGAGATTCTAGGTATTACAAGTAATCCTGCATTTTGGAAACATAATGCTCTGTTAGGATAATAGGGTAGTATCAGATCTTTTAAATAAAAAGGGGCCTGATTATTTAGCGATTTGTTGAGGTTGAGGGGTGGCGGATGAAGAGGAGCTGCAGAGAGGCGTGTAAGACTGCGACTCTACTTCCTGGTCCCAACGCTGAGTTGTCAAGGTTTTGGAAATTTGGATAAAAATGATGCCAGATGGATAAAAGAGACGCACCATCCAAACTGGGATGGATGCCGTCTTGTCTAATAAGACCAAGTTTTCCCCAAAAGGAGTTCCAATTATCTATGTAGCCCACATTGTTTGCAGGACACCACACAGACAGCCAGCGGTTCAAGGATGACATGCGGCTAAACATATCATCACTGGTCAGATTGGGGAGGGCCCAGAGAATACTACAGAGGCGGACATCGTTGTTGGCAAAGTTTCGCACTGATTCCACACTAAGTTTTGTGACTTCCGACTGCCGGTGTGGATAACAGTTGTGGAGTATTTACAGTTACTTTTAGCCAGCATTTTCAAATTTGACTCGATGTCGCCTGCTCTGGCCCCGGGAATGCATTTGACTATGGCCTCTGGAGTCTTTAGGTTCACGTTTCTGACTACAGAGTCACCAATGATCAGTTTTTGTTTCAGTGGGTGTGTCGCTGAGCGGGGAAAAGCGATTAGAAACTTCTCTAATAGTTAAACATAATCTGATTGCCTTCAAATTCATGTACCTACACATGTACACCTTTTGTATTTTGACAATAAAATGTTGTACATTTTGCAGATACAGTATCTCACAAAAGTGAGTACACCCATCATATTTTGGTATATATTTTATTTTTCTTTTCATGGGACAGCACTGAATATATGACACTTTGTTACAATGTAAAGTAGTCAGAGTACAGCTTGATAACAGTATAAATGTGCTGTCCCCCTCAAAATAACAACACGCAGCCATTAATGTCTAAACTGCTGGCAACAAAAGTGAGTACACCCCTAATTGAAAATGTCCAAATTGTGCCCAATTAGCCGTTTTCCCTCCCCAGTGTCATGTGACTCATCAGTGTTACAAGGTCTCAGGTGTGAATGGGGAGCAGGTGTGTTAAATTTGGTGTTATCGCTCTCACACTCTCTCATACTGGTCACTGGAAGTTCAACATGGCACCTCATGGCAAAGAACTCTCCGAGGATCTGAAAAAAAGAATTGTTCCTCTACATAAAGATGGCCTAGGCTATAAGAAGATTGCCAACACCCTGAAACTGAGGTGCAGCACAGTGACCAAGACCATACAGCGGTTTAACAGGACAGGTTCCACTCAGAACAGGCCTTGCCATGGTCGACCAAAGAAGTTGAGTGCACGTGCTCAGCGTCATGTCCAGAGGTTGTCTTTTGAAAACACATGTAAGAGTGCTGCCAGCATTGCTGCAGAGGAATAAAGGGGTGGGGGGTCAGCCTGTCAGTGCTCAGCCATACGCCGCACACTGCATCAAATTGGTCTGCATGCTGTTGTTCCAGAAGGAAACCCCTTTTAAAGATGATGCACAAGAAAGCCCGCAAACTGTTTTGTTGAAGACAAACAGACTAAGGACATGGATTACTGGAACCATGTCCTATGATCTGATGAGATAAAGATAAACTTATTTGTTCAGATGGTGTCAAGCGTGTGTGGCGGCAACCAGGTGAGGAGAACAAAGACAAGTGTGTCCTTGCCTACAGTCAAGCATGGTGGTGGGAGTGTCATGGCTTGGGCTGCATGAGTGCTGCCGGCACTGGGGGAACTACAGTTCATTGAGTGAACCATGAATGCCAACGTGTACTGTAACATACTGAAGAAGCCTTTCGACAACTGGGCCGGAGGGCAGTATTCCAACATGATAACAACCTCAAACACACCTCCAAGACAATCACTGCCTTTCTAAAGAAACTGAGGGTAAAGGTGATGGACTGCAGTGATGTGGATGTTGTACCGGTCCGTTGTGGTGAAGAGGGAGCTAAGTTTGAAGGCAAAGCTGTCAATTTACTGGTCAATCTACGTTCCTACCCTCACCTATGGTCATGAGCTTTGGGTAATGACCGAAAGAATGAGATCGCGGACACAAGCGGCTGAAATGAACTTCCTTCGTAGGATTCCTGTACTCATCTTTAGAGATAGGGTGAAGAGCTCAGTCAACCAGGAAAGGCTCAGAGAAGAACTGCTGTTCCTCCACATTGAAAGGAGCCAGTTGAGGTTGTTTGGGCATCTGATCAGGATGTCTCCTGGATGCCTCACACTTGAGGTGTTTTGGACATGTCCCACTGGGAGGAGACTCCAGGGCAAACCCAGGAGTCGCTAGAGAGACTTCATCTCCCTGTTGGTCTCGGAACTCCTTGGTATCCTCTCTGAAGAGCTGGAGCAGGTGGCTGGGGAGAGGAAAGTCTGTGCTTCTCTGCTTGAACTGCTGCCTCCGTGGCCCGGACCTCCAGAAAAGCGGTAGAAGATGCATAGATGGCTGGATGGATGGATGAATCCCCCACAAACAGTCAGACTTGGCCCTCACCATTCCTCCACACTGTCACTCAGCACAGGCTTCCCCTAGAGCTGCCTGCTAAGCCCTCTACTGTACTCCCTGTACACATTTGACTGTATTCCAATCCACCCAACCACCGCCATTGTGAAGTACACAGATGATGCAACCTTGGGTGCGCTCATTACTGACGACGATGAGAAGGCGTACTGGGCGGAGGTAAACAATATGCTGTTGTGGTGGTGAGTAAGCAAGCTGAAACTGAATGTCCGCAAAACCAAAGAACTCATAATGGTCTAAAGCAGGGGTGTCAAACTCATTCCATGGAGGGCCAAGACCCTGCATGTTTTGCTTCTACCCAGTGTCTTCAGCAGGTGTTTTTCACTGATCAGCAATCAGTGGGAAGAAATTCAGTGAAATCACCTGTTGAAGACACTGGGTGGAGGTAAAACCTGCAGGGTCTTGGCCCTTCATGGAATGAGTTTGACACCTGTGGTCTAAAGGAAGAACAGACAGGACCACACCCTCCTCCTCATAATGGAGTCATGTGGAAACCATCCCACCTTCAGGTTCCTGGGGCACCCACATCTCCACTGACCTCTCCCGGTCAGTCAACACCAAGGCCCTGGTGAAGAAAGCCCAGCAGTGGCTGCACTTCCTCCGTGTTCTGAGAAAGAACAATCCGGACCAGAAGCTTCTGCTGGCCTTCTACTGCTGCTCAGTGGAGACTGTGCTCACCTACTGTCTGGGTGTGTGGTACACCGGCTCCATGGCTGAGAACAGGAAGGCTGTGCAGAGGGTCATCAGCACCGCCAAAAAAATAATCAGTGGCCCCATGCCCTCCCTGGAGGACATCTCCAGATCCTCCTGTCTCAGGAAGACCAAGGCCATCACAGGAGACCCCTCACATCCCGCCCATCACCTATTTAGTTAGCCCCTGTCTTCCCCATCAGAGAATTATTATCTGCTCCCTCCAAAGTAAATAAAAATATAATGTATAAGCATCCCAAAGTGATTAAACAAGAAGTTGGTAAAACAAATCAAACATGAAGCCTCTAAATTTAATGACTTGGCCTCTGTTCCTCCTCATAATTTAAAAATTAAATGCGGTTTGTTAAGTATTAGGTCTCTAACTCCCAAGTGTCTGCTCGTCCATGATCTGTTAATTGATCATCAGATTGATTTAATATTCCTTACAGGGACTTGGCTAGGGCAAGAGGATTATGTTGGTTTAAATGAATCAACTCCCTCTGGTTATTTAAACTGTCAAAATCCCAGAAGTTGTGGTCGTGGAGAAGGAGTAGAAACAATTTATCATTCCAAATTACTGGTTAATGTAAAGCAAAAAACACAATTCCTTTGAGGGCCTGGTCCTCAGTATTGGGCATTTTAGCAATTTTAGGTTAAACCCAATTTTATTTGCCATAGTTTATCATCCTCCCTCAGCCTACTCAGAGTTTTTATCCGAATTTGCTGAATTCCTAGCAGATTTAGTGCTGAAATCATCCCATCCATCTTCTTCCGCTTAATCCTTTTTGGGTCGCAGGGGGGCTGGAGCCTATCCCAGCATCTTTGGGCGAGAGGCAGGGTACACCCTGGAATCAGATTAATTATAATTATAGTAGGGAACTTTAATATACATGTAGACATAGATAGTGATTGCCTTAATATGGCATTTATAAGATAAGATAAGATAAACTTTATTGTCCCTTAAGGGGAAATTTGTCTTGGGCTTGTCACCCGCGCTGCAACCACACAATCCACACATACACAATGGATGTAGTACATAATAAATGAAATAAAACCCAGTAAATAATACAAGTACATACATACATAAATGTATAACAGCAGTCATTAAGAACAGGAGTTATAAGTGTCCCTGACCTATTTATCTGAGTTTAAAAGTTTTACTGACGTCGGGAATTTAATTCAATATTAGACTCGATGGGGTTTTCTCAGAAAGTAGGAAATTCTGCCCATTATCTCCACCACACGTTGGACCTTGTTCTGACATATGGCATAGAAATAGAAAATCTGGTAGTGTCTCCTCATAACCCTGTACTGTCAGACCATTGTCTGTTAACCTTTGATTTTACTATTTCTGACTATTTGGCTCCTAAGGAAAAATATTACTACAGTAGATGCCTCTCAGATGATGCTGTCACCAAATTTAAGCAGATTGTTTTCTCAAAGCCATGTGTCAACACAACGGAAATAAGCTATGGAGAACTTGCTCCTTCTGTAATTGATCGCATGGTAGTTAGTGTTACAGCTTCTCTGCATCAGACCCTAAACATGGTGGCCCCTTTAAAAAAGAAAAAGTCTACTCAGAGATTTCTAACTCCTTGGTTCATCACAGACACTCGTAGCTTAAAACAGAAGACTCGTCAATTAGAAAGAAAATGGTGCTCCACAAAATTAGATGAAATCTATTTAGCTTGGAGAAATCATCTTCTAATTTATAAAAAATCTCTTAGGAAAGCTAGAACGAGTTATTATTCTGCATTAATAGACGAGAACAAGAATAATCCCAGGTTTCTTTTCAGCACTGTAGCCAGGCTGACAAAGAATCAGGACTCTGTCAATCCTAGCATGCCCTTAGAGCTTACTAGTTTGGACTTTATGGACTTTTTCAATAATAAAATTTCATCCATCAGAGATAAAATCAGTCAGATTCTTCCCACCGTTAACCTAAATACAGTAACTACTACAACTCCTTCAATTGATATCTGTTTGGATGCGTTTACTCCAATTGACCTTTTAGAGTTAGATAATTTCCTCATCCTATCAGGTTATTTCAAGAAGTCTTCCCATTTATTGGTAGCTCTATTCTTCAAATAATCAATTCTTCATTAACGTTAGGCCATGTACCTCAGGCTTTTAAAACTGCTGTAATTAAACCCTTACTCAAAAAGCCAACATTGGATCCAGGAGTTTTAGCTAACTATAGCCCAATCTCTAATCTGCCTTTCATTTCAAAAATCTTAGAGTTGTTGCTACACAATTATTTGACCACTTGCAGGGAAGTGGTTTACTTGAAGAGTTTCAATCTGGGTTCAGAATCCATCATAGTACTGAAGCAGCTTTAGTGAAGGTCACTAACGACCTCCTGATCTCATCTGATAATGGACTTGTTTCTGTACTTGTCCTTTTAGACCTTAGGGCAACTTTTGATACCACTGATCATATTATTTGACTTGATAGATTAGAACACTATGTTGGACTGAATGGAACTTCGTTGCAGTGGTTTAGATCTTATTTATCTGATAGGTTCCAGTTTGTTCATGTCAATAATGAGTTTTCTTCCAACTCAAAGCTCAGTCACGGAGTTCCACAGGGATCTGTGCTAGGCCGTATTCTTTTTAGTTAATACATGCTTCCGCTAGGCAACATTATTAGAAAGCACTGTATACGGCTTATTCGGCTTCTGGCGCCACACGAGTCGGCTGCCTTTTTGCAACAGCGGCTCAATTCTGAGTTTTTCTTCCTCTAACTTTCTGATCCGGCGACAACTTTCTGATCGGCGACACCTTATACATCACGGACACACAGATCACCCCAAATGTCTCCCGAGCCGGTGGATGGAGCCACTGTTTATAGCAGGAGACGGTACAACAGGGACCAGCTGTTTGCACTTAACTGCCACTCGGTGCTAACGAAAAAACTTGACATAGCGGGAGAAATAAGACGAAAACGACATGGGTGTCGTGCTGGTGTAAGGCAGCGGGCAAGGAATATAAGGTACAGACCCACCCTCCCATCCGTTTTTATGGGGAATGTACGATCAATACTAGAAAAAACAGATGAGTTAGCGGCAGACTGAACACCAGACAGTGGGAAAGCATGGGGCGGTGGAGTGATGATGTATGTTAATAACAACTGGTGCAGACCAGGACATATCACGGTTAAACAACAACACTGCAACAAAGACATAGAGTTGCTAGCTGTTAGCATGCGGCCTACATATCTCCCGAGGGAATACTCACACATGATCTGCATTGTTATTTATGCAAATCCAACCGTGAACGCTGGGACAGTGCGTGATGTCATCCACTCAGTAACTGGCAGGCTGCAGACAGAACACCCAGATACTCTTCTCCTAATCTCAGGCGACTTCAACCATGTTTCACTGTCTCCCATTCTACCCACGTTCACCCAGTATGTCACATGCCACACTAGAGACAATAAAACACTGGACTTATTCTACGCAAACACTAAGGAGGCGTACACCTCATCACCACTCCCCCCACTCGGGAGATCGGATCACAACTTGGTTCATCTCCGGCCGGTGTACAAACCCCTAGTGCACAGACAACCTCCGGTCATGCGCACAGTGAAGTTATTGTCTGAGGAGGCAATGGATGCTCTAAAGGACTGTTTTGAAACCACTGCCTGGGAGCAGCTCTGCGATCCACATGGTGAGGACATCGATGGCCTCACTCACACCATCACGGACTACATCAGCTTCTGTGTGGACAACACCATACCCACCAAGACCATACAATGTTGCTCGAACAACAAACCCTGGATCAACCCTGAGATAAAAACACTTCTGAGAGAGAAGAAGAGGATCTTCAGGTCGGGGAACAGGGAGATGCTAAAGTCCGTACAGAGGGAGCTGAGGAGGAAGATCAGAGAAGGCAAGGACAGCTTCAGGAAGAAGATGGAGGACAAGCTGCAACAGAGCAACATCGGTGGGGTCTGGAGAAACCTTAAAACCATCTCTGGGCTCCAGAATACCTCCCCCCAGGCCACGGGGGGCAGGGAGTGGGCGAACAATCTGAATCTGTTTTTTAATAGGTTTGACCAACCGCCCCCCCACTGCACAACAACCACTGCTGCCTCTGAAGACATCGAGTCCTTCTGCCCACACCCCACTCCACCATCACCCCCCCCCACTCCCAACACACAGCCCCCCAACATGACCCTCACTAAGACCCAGGTGAGGACGGAGCTGAGGAAGATCAAGGCGTGGAAGGCGTCAGGACCGGACGGCATCAGCGCAAAGCTCCTCAAGTCCTGTGCAGACCAGCTGTGTGGGATTGTGGAGCACATCTTCAACCTGAGCCTGAAGCTGGGGAGGGTACCACAGTTGTGGAAAACATCTTGTGTGGTACCTGTACCAAAGACTTCCCACCGCAAAGATCTGAACAGCTACAGACCAGTGGCCCTGACGTCCCACATGATGAAGACCCTGGAGAGACTGCTCCTTGCTCACCTCCGCCCCCTGGTGGGACCAGCGATGGATCCACTCCACTTCACCTACCAGCATGGCATTGGGGTGGAGGATGCGGTGATCTTCCTCCTTCACCGTTCTCTGTCCCACCTGGAGAAACCCGGGAATGCGGTGAGGATCATGTTCTTTGACTTCTCCAGTGCTTTCAACACCATCCAACCGATGATCCTGAGGGACAAGCTGCTGTGCGCCGGGGTGGACCAGTACCTGTCATCATGGATCCTGGACTACCTCACTAACTGGCCACAGTTCGTGAGAACCCGGGACTGTGTGTCCGACACGATCATTGGTAGCACGGGGGCCCCCCAGGGAACGTTTTTGGCTCCCTTCCTGTTCACCCTCTATACTGCGGACTTCTCACACAACACAACACACTGCCATCTACAGAAGTTCTCTGACGACTCTGCGATTGTTGGCCTCATCTCCAAAGGAGATGAAGCTGAGTACAGAGGACTTATCCAGGACTTCGTGGACTGGTGCCATCGGAACTGCCTCCAGATCAACGCGAGGAAAACTAAGGAGCTGGTGGTGGACTGCCGCAGGCAAGGACAACCCCTCACAGCGCCAGTAAATATACAGGGAACAGACATCAAGATGGTGACATCCTACAAGTACCTGGGTGTTCAGCTGATAGGAAGAGACTGAACAAACTGATCAAGAAAGCTAGCTTTGTCCTGGGGAAACGCCTTGACCCAGTGGAGGAGATGGGAGAGAGAAGGATGGTGGCTAAACTGTCATCTCTGCTGGAGTCCAAGTCCCACCCTATGCAGGACATACTGAACACACTGAGGAGCTCATTTAGCAGCAGACTACATCATCCTAGGTGCACAACCGAGAGGTTTCGCAGGTCCTTCCTACCTACGGCTGTCAGACTGTATAACCTAAGCAGGGCTGCTCGCAGAGATAGCAAAAAAATGTGACAGCCTAATAGTATTGAATGCAAAAGACACAATAGACTTACACAATGGTCCCTTACGATATACAACTAGGAAAATACCAGTCGCTACAGAGGGTGACAATATGTATGGGTACATAATCATACCATGTAGGATAACTAAGTAGACGGTTATGCTGTTCATTCCATCTAGCTACAATGCTCCGCACTGTGTGTGTTTATATATTTATATATTTATTCCATCTAGCTACAATGCTCCACACTGTGTGTTTATATATTTATATATTTATTCCATCTAGCTACAATGCTCCACACTGTGTGTTTATATATTTATATATTTATTCCATCTAGCTACAATGCTCTGCACTGTGTGTTTATAAGGGTGGGTTTTTTGGGGGGGGGTCCAGTGCACTATATCAGGGGTATCCGACTTTCAAGCGCTCTCTCTTTTTCTGTAATTTGCAGATGTCGGTTTCGTTTTTATAATATGCAAGGGAACATAAGAGTTTCAGACTTGCATTGCAATTTTTAAAAAAAATCATCAATTTTGCCGTTAGAATCGAAACTATTGGTCGTCTCCCCTCATTTTTCCCAGTTTTTGTGTGACATGAAAATCGCATCAATTTCAAAGTACTGTAAAGTGATCTCTGAGTAACTCTACTCATTTATGCAAGAGATAACAGAGTTGTAATGCAAATTCAAAATAAAACATTCCCCAATGTGATCGGATCTATGGTTTTTGTATGGCGACCCCTGCAAATTTACTCGTACGACGTAAATTTCCGTGTCCCCGAATTTACGCAGCAACATGCAAGTTATTTGGTAAAGTAACAAGAAAAAAGGAAGTGCTTGTAGAAGAGCTTGAAAGAACGAGGCGATGTGATATATAAACCAAAGTTTATTATCAGCTCCTCTAACAAGTCTCATCTAGGTGCAGCAGCAGAAGAAGGAAAGAGAGCGAACACCTTCGGCTCTACGAACTTATACTCGCACATAACAAAAGACATGCATATCAAAAGCTGACATCCCTCATTATCTTAATCCCCCCATTGTCTTCGTACTCCTCCGCCTGGCCCTGGGGGGTCAGGGCAACCCATCCGGTCTCCACCGCAGTGCCTCGGATGCTCTTTGATCTTCACTGGCGATTGAGACTCTTTGTCCTGTTCTGAGGTGTGAAGTCGCCTTACATATGTAATCACCAAACATTCTCACATGCTTAAACATATGTTGGTTATGGAATATATGATTAATATAGACCACAGCCCACCCCCAAACGACTAAGAAAAGGACAATAGAAAAATTCACAGTTTAAGATAATTATTATGACATACTAACTGCTACACCTCTTGCCACAGAAGAAACTTTCCAGCAGCCATGCTCCCAAGAGAGTTCAGTGGTAATCATAACAGCATAGTAAAATCACAAGTCAGTCCTAAACTGTTACAGCACAATTAGTGAACAACTGTTGAGTAGTTTGCATCAGTCTCTGTGCGTCTGGGTTTTAATCTTCTCCCGAATCTGCTGTGGGTCCGCTTGGGCGTCCTGCTGGGACCTTCCTGTAAGGAATCTGCAGCTTGGGAAGGAGAGTGATTATTTGTTCCCTGCAGGGGGGCTGAGTCTTTTCTCTTGGGGGGTCTACCCCGCCGAGGTGCTCTCGCCAACCCTGCAGGCTCGTCTCTCAACAAGAAGGCAGGTTTAAGTCTGTCAATGCTGACTGTTTCTTTTCTATCCCCAAAATCAAGCACAAAGTGTTTATCACCAGGTTCCAGCACTCTGAATGGCCCATCGTTTGGTGGGCGGAAAGTTGGTTTTAAAGCTTCATGCCTAACAAAAACGAATTCAGCGTTTTTTAAAGTTTGTGGGACAAAAACCCGTGGAAAAGAGTGATTTGCCGGTCCGGGGAGAGAGTCCGGTCCGTTGCTGCCTAAAAACCTCGGGGCAGGGAGATGCCCTGGCTCTGGGTTCTCTGGTAAAAATTCACCCGGGAGCCTGAGAGGTTGTGCAAAAACTAATTCTGCTGGAAAGGCGTCTAGATCCTCTTTGGGCGCAGCACGCAACCCCAATAAAACCCAGGGAAGTTTATTTACCCAATTTGTACCCGTTAGTGAGGCTCTGAGGGCGGCCTTTAAAGATCTGTGAAAACGCTCGCATAACCCATTAGCCTGAGGGTGATAAGCGGTGGTGCGGTGAATTGTCGCCCCTAAGCTGCTGGCCATGGCTGACCAAAGCTCCGAGACAAATTGAGGCCCCCTATCGGACGTGATGTCCGATGGGACGCCGAAACGGGCCACCCAGTTTGTCAAAAAAATGCGAGCGACTTCCTCCGCTGTGGTTGACGCCAGAGGGACTGCCTCTGGCCAGCGCGTGGTGCGGTCTATCATTGTTAACAGATGTGTGAAGCCTTGGGAGGAAGGTAGCGGCCCCACGACGTCGACATGAACGTGGTCGAACCTTCTAGCAGGGATTGGAAAAGGCTCCAGAGGGGCTTTTGTGTGTTTGTGTATTTTGGCACGCTGACAAGAAATGCAAGTTTTTGCCCATTCTTTTACGTTTTTGCGCAGGCCAGGCCACACAAACTTTTCGGCGACCATTTTAACCGAAGCGCGCACACCTGGGTGCTCGAGGGAGTGAATCGAGTCGAAAATACGGTGGCGCCATGCAGCTGGGACTAACGGGCGAGGTCGGCCGGTTGAGATATCGCATATTAGGGGGGGCACACCGTCTCGTAAACCCCTTTCCTCCAGCCTTAACCCTGTTGGTCCAGACAGGAGTGCGCGCACGTCCGCGTCACTACTTTGCTCCTCTGCCATGGCTGCATAATCTATCCCTGTGTGGATTGGTGCTGCGTATGTGTCCGTGTTGGTGAAAAGCTCTGCGGCTGCGGTAGTATAATCTGTCTTCTCGCGCTCTGGCGATGTCACAGCGCGAGAGAGGCAGTCTGCTACCACGTTAAGTTTGCCTGCCACATGTCGAATGTCTGTGGTGAACTGTGAAATCGCAGCTAGCTGTCTTTGTTGCCTGCCTGACCACGGTTCGGAAATTTTAGCCATCGCAAAGGTGACCGGTTTGTAGTCTACAAAAGCTGTGAAACGCCACCCTTCTAACCAGAACTGGAAGTGGCGGATGGATAAATGAAGCGCTAGCAGCTCCCTGTCAAAAGTATTTACGCTCAGTTTGGTTTAGCGATTTGCTGAAGAATGCCAAAGGTTGCCAGATTCCGCTGACGTGTTGTTCTACAACTGCCCCTATGGCCAGGTCCGAAGCATCTGTGGTTAGCGCAATGCGGGCCGCGGGATCGGGGTGAACCAACAATGTGACATTAGCTAGGGTACTTTTTACTTCCGCGAAGGCGCGTTCGCGCTCCGGGGTCCATTCGACCGCGTTGGAAGGTTTTTGTTTTCTGAGCGCGTCATATAGGGGCTGCATGAGCTGAGCTGCGTGGGGGAGGAAACGGTTGTAAAAATTAACCATTCCTAAAAATTCTTGCAGCGATTTGACCGTTTGTGGCCATGGGAAACTTTTTATCGCGTGAACTTTGTCTGGAAGTGGGACTGCCTCCTTCGGAGAAACTCTGTGTCCTAAAAAATCAATTTGTGACACGCCGAATTTGCATTTGGCTGGATTGATTATTAACCCGTGCTCTTCTAGCCTCTGAAAAACCATAGTGAGATGCCGCTCGTGTTCTTCCTCAGTCGGGCTGGCTACCAGCATATCGTCGAGGTAGACGAAAACAAAAGGGAGCTCGCGTAATACTGCGTCCATCATCCGCTGAAAGGTTTGAGCAGCGCCTTTGAGGCCGAAAGGCATCCGCAAAAATTCAAAAAGGCCGAAGGGGGTTATTACAGCTGTTTTAGGAATGTCCTCTGCTCAAACTGGGACTTGATGATAACCGCGGACCAGGTCTATTTTTGAAAAAATGCGCACACCCGCCAGATGTAGTGAAAAATCTTGAATGTGAGGAATTGGGTAGCGGTCATGCGCTGTCAAATTGTTTAATCTGCGGTAATCGCGGCACGGTCTCCAAGAACCGTCGGATTTCGGGACCATGTGAAGTGGTGACGCCCAGGGGCTTTTCGAGCATCTGATAATGCCTAATTTTTCAAGGGTAGTAAACTCGTCCTGAGCTATGGCGAGCTTGGTCGCGTCTAAGTGCCGAGCTTTGGCGAATACGGGTGGGCCCGTTGTGGGAATAAAGTGTTCAACCTCGTGTTTAGCCACTGTGGCTGAGAATTTGGGAATTGTGAGTGCTGGAAATTGGGTGAGGAGTTGATCAAACTTACCTCCTGCTGTGGTGACGCTGGCCTGCACGGGTGGTGGAGAAACTCGAGCTGCACAGGGAATAGAAGCAAAGGACAGTGCATTAACCAAGCGTCTGTTCGCTAGATCAACTAATAACCCATGTGCACACAAAAAATCTGCGCCCAACAAGTTAAAACTCACCGCCGCTACAACAAATGTCCATCTGTAGTTGCGGTCGTGGATGCGGAGGTGCAGGCTCTTTTCGCCAAAAGTGTCGATGCTGGAGCTGTTGGCTGCTACCGCTCCATTGCCCCGGGTGCCCATGGCCCGATCTGCTTGGAAGGGCATGACAAAACTTAGTTGAGCTCCCGTGTCAATAAGGAACTGCTTGCCGGTGTGTCCGTCCGTCACATATAACAGCTTGCTTTTTTCGCCGAGAACCGCTGCTGTTAACGGCTCTCGGCTTTGGCGTTTCCCGAAATCGTGAATTTGCAGGGGGGGAACGCATTTGTGAGCCTTCTCGGCGAAGCGGTGGTGGTAATAACAAACGTCGCTCCGTCTGTTACGTTTTGGCCGTGTCGCTGTCACCGCGGGCTGGTTCTGCTCGGTGGTTTGTGGCTCCCCGTGGCTCCGGGCATCAGCGTTGAAGTCTGCGGATGCTGCTGTAGGTGTCTGCTCCTTGCAGGCGTTGACGAGCCTTTGAGCTTCGTGAGCCAGCACGCGGAAGTCTTGCTGGGTGCTGCATCGCATGTTGGCGAGCGTCCCTCTCATGTGTGGCGGCAGCGTACTGAGGAATATGAATTGGAAGAGGAAGTTGTCATTGTCCTCTTCTTTAAGCTTCAGCAAGTCCTCCATGATGGCCTTGGGTCTGCATCCTCTGTGGCCATAGACCACCAGGATCCTCTCGGCTCTCTCTTCGGCTGAGGGGACGTAATTTGCCACGATGGTTGCTTTCAGTACTTTATATTTGTCTTGGGCCGGCGGCCGCTGGATAATGCTCCGCACACACCTCGAAGTGGCGGCGTCAAGTTTGGCGACGATGTGATAGAACTTCGTATCGTCAGCCGTGATGCCCGCCAGTGTAAACTGGGCTTCAGCTTGCTGAAACCACGAGGCGGGGTCTTCCTGCCAGAAGTCCGGCAGCTTGACAGTGACGGCGTTTGTGGACCGTCATTGATGTGACCGCAGGGTGAGAGTGCCTTGCTTCGGCTCTCTCAGCGGCGCTGGTGCTCGGTTGAGCCCTCTCTATCACTTCTGCCGAGGGGGAACGTCGTCCATCTGTTCCCCTGTCTGCGTGGGCGCCGGCGTCTGCCTGGGTCGCCACAGATGAGTCGATCGCGGGGGAACGCCTCTGATCCATGCTCGCGTCAGGGTCACCAGTGTAGAAGAGCTTGAAAGAACGAGGCGATGTGATATATAAACCAAAGTTTATTATCAGCTCCTCTAACAAGTCTCATCTAGGTGCAGCAGCAGAAGAAGGAAAGAGAGCGAACACCTTCGGCTCTACGAACTTATACTCGCACATAACAAAAGACATGCATATCAAAAGCTGACATCCCTCATTATCTTAATCCCCCCATTGTCTTCGTACTCCTCCACCTGGCCCTGGGGGGTCAGGGCAACCCATCCGGTCTCCACCGCAGTGCCTCAGATGCTCTTTGATCTTTACTGGCGGTTGAGACTCTTTGTCCTGTTCTGAGGTGTGAAGTCGCCTTACATATGTAATCACCAAACATTCTCACATGCTTAAACATATGTTGGTTATGGAATATATGATTAATATAGACCACAGTGCTGATGCTTTTCACTTTGCACATTTCAAATCCCAAACCATACACGTAAAAAGGAGATCAGTCTTTGTGAAGCTCAGATGTAGAATATTTCAATAAAATCTCAAACATTTATGACACATCGAATATGGTGTCCTTTCAAAAATTTACGTCTTCGGTCTTGGTCGGCTGCGCGCAGCCCCGTCTGGCGAGGCGACCGCCCTGGGAAAGCACTTTTATTTTCTCTACCCCGGATGTGCTCAACCCATGTGGAGAGGATTAACCGTGGTCACTTTATATTGAAGTTATCGAAGGTCCAAACTTCCGTGTCCCGCATTTACGCCTTTTGTGATTTTACGTCTTATCCAACAAACAGGGAGAATTTGAAGGTATGTATACACGTTATCACATCTTAATATGTCATGAAAGTGTAGCTGTTGATGAGTTTTGATGCGTGAAAAATAATGGAAGTGTTGAAGTTGTTTCGTGTAAAACGTGTGCCATTGCAAAGTGCATTGGCACACGGGGAAACAAAAGCCCGAGTGTCCCGTTTACGTCTCCATTTACAAGTAGTTGAAGTGAGCGCTCATCCTCAAGAGTTCCTGAATGCGAATGCCGTTACGAAAATAGTTAATAGTTTCATAAACCTGACACAATTGGATAGTGATTAGTCAATTTCATGTGCAGATTTGATCAATTTTAAATTTTGCCACCAATGTCACACATTGGACCCCTAATAAATAAAAACACCCATATATTTATATATTTATTCCATCTAGCTACAATGCTCCGCACTGTGTGTTTATATATTTATATGTACATATGTATATTCGCTGCTCTTGTTTTTTCTTGTCTTCTGATTGTTGCTCTGAGTGTTGCTATCCCTGTGCTGTTGCAATCCTGGAATTTCTCCATTGTGGGACTAATAAAGGCTTATCTTATACATTTTCATTGTTATGCAGATGACACACAGTTATACCTGTCAGTGAATCCAGATGATAGTAATCAATTAGCCAAGTTACAGGCCTGTCTTAAGGAAATCTAAGCTTTGATGACTTGTAATTTCCTGCTATTAGATTCAGATAAGACTGAAGTCATTCTAGTTGGTCCAAAAAAGCTTAGAAATACCTTTCCAAATCAAACTCTTAGTTTGGATGCGGTTACCCTTTCTCTTAATAGTTCTGTGAAGAACTTTGGAGTTATTTTTGATCAAGATCTGTCTTTCAATTCACATATTAAACTTGTTTCTAAGAGTGCCTTTTACCATTTGCGTAATATTGTCAAGATTAGGAGCATCTTGTATTAGAGGGATGCTGAGAAACTGATCCACGCTTTTGTTAGCTCTAGATTAGATTATTGTAACTCTTTATTATCAGGTTGTCCCAAAACATCTTTAAAAAGTCTTCAGCTGACACAGAATGCTGCAGCAAGAGTTTAACAGGTACTAGAAAGAGAGATCATATCTCTCTGGTTCTGGCCTCCCTTCACTGGCTTCCCATAGAGTTTAGAATTAAGTTTAAAATCCTTCTTCTGACTTGGAAAGCTCTAAATAATCAGGCCCCTTTTTATTTAAAAGATCTGATACTACCCTATTAGCCTAACACAGCACAATGCTCCCAAAATGCAGGATTACTCGTAATACCTAGAATCTCCAAAAGTACAATGGGAGACAGAGCCTTCGGTTATCAAGCTCCTCTCCTGTGGAACCTGCTGCAAATCTGGATTAGGGAGTCAGACTCTTTCTCTGTTTTTAAGAATAGGATTAAAACCTTCCTTTTTGATATAGCCTGTAATTAGGGTGGGATCATGTGCCCCTGAACCCTCCTTTAGTTATGCTGCTAATGTGGCACACATATATGTACATATGTTGGTTTCAGATGCTCCACAGATATATCACTGTATGCTTATTGTATACTTCACGTCTCAGGGGAACAAAGGGACTGAGCCTTCCAGAGGTAACGGGAGGGTGTGAGATCTGGCCTTTTGTTTCAAGGAGATGGCCTTGAGAGATTTCCTGACCACCGGAGACTAGGAGGTGGATGGTGTTAAGATTGGGGGAAGTTACATTGTGACTGGGATTAAGTATCATGTGATTGTATGTTTGATTAAGCACCATGTGATTGTATGTTTGATGTCCTGGTATAAAAGGACAGATGTGAGAAGATTCATCCTCTTTTTTTCTGCTTTTGAATGTTGGAGAATGTCATTGTGAATAAAGCTGAACCTGAGGAATACACTCAGTCTCGTCCTTCACAACTCTCCACACTTGTGACCTTACGACGAAGCATGAGCAGAAGTAATTCTCCTGAGCCGGACTCGTCAGAAGCCAGCCTGACGAATGCCGCCACGTTCCAGCTGCCGGACTTCTGGCAGAACAGTCCGCGCTCCTGGTTTAGCGCGGTCGAGGCGCAGTTCAACCTCCGGAGAATTTCGAGAGACGACACAAAATTCTACCATGTGGTGGCGAAGCTGGACAACCACACAATCCAGAGGGTGGAGAGCCTGGTCAACCACCCACCGGACAGCGACAAGTACGGCACATTGAAGGCTGCGCTTATCAGCCACTTCACCCCCTCGGTACAACAGCGAGCAGAGGGGCTCCTGGCGTTGACGGAATTTGAGAACGACAGACCCGCAGACCTGATGGGGAAGATGCTGAGGTTGAGAGACGCCGATGATGACAGCTTTATCTTCACCCACCTTTTCCTCAGGACCCTACCATTAGCGGTGAGAGTGACCCTGGCCGGTTCACCGCTGTTGGCCCGACGAGACTACCACGAGCTGAGCCAGGAGGCGCAGCGACTCGTCGACGCCCACAAACGGAGCGTAGCTTCGGCCGCAGCAGCAGAGCTAGGCGCGACGTCCGGAGACGACATGGGGCCAGAGGCTGCAGCACCAGACTCACCGACGACGGCAGCAGCAAGGACCAGGTGACACGGAGCGGACAACGTCCTTTGCTTCTACCATCGCTGTTTCGCAGAGAGGGCACGCAAGTGCATCCCACCGTGCCACTTCAAGCGCTCGGGAAACGCCAAGGCCGGGGGTCGGTAGCAGCCGAGGCCCTCGGAGAAGAGAACAAGCTGCTCTACCTGAAGGACGCACGCTCGGGGAGGCAATTCCTCGTGGACACAGGCTCCCAGGTGAGCTTCATCACGCCTTCTTATGCGGACCGGCTGGCGCCTTCCACTGGTCCCCGGGTGACAGCAGCGAACGGCTCGGCGATTAAGAACTTCGGTGAGAGGACTCTGCTTCTGTCTTTGCAGGGCCGTACATTCGAGTGGACTTTTGTTGTAGCAGCAGTCAATTTCAACATGTTAGGGGCTGATTTTTTGTGCTCACATGGTTTATTGGTTGATCTTGCTAACAGACGCCTGGTTAATGCACTCTCCTTTTATTCTATTCCCTGCACAGCTCGAGTGGCCCCGCCAACTGCACAAGCCAACGTCACAGCTGCGGGTGGTAAGTTCCACACACTCCTCACTCAGTTCCCAGTACTCACAGTCCCAACGTTTTCGGCGACAGTGGCTAAACATGGGGTGGAACATTTTATTACTGCCACCGGCCCTCCCGATTTTGCAAAAGCTCGGCGCTTGGACTCAGCTAAACTGACCATAGCGCGCGAGGAGTTCGCCAACCTGGGAAGACTGGGCATCATCAGGAGGTCGAAGAGCCCCTGGGCTTCGCCGCTCCATATATTCCCAAAGGCTGATGGCTCGTGGCGACCTTGCGGTGATTTCCGCAGGTTGAATAACGCTACAGCGCACGACCGCTATCCGATCCTGCACATCCAAGATTTTTCGCTGCATTTGGCGGGGGCGCGCATTTTTTCTAAAATAGATTTGGTACGCGGTTACCACCAGGTTCCAGTGCGCGCTGAGGACATACCCAAAACAGCGGTAATAACTCCTTTCGGGCTTTTTGAGTTTTTGCGCATGCCATTTGGGCTTAAAGGCGCAGCGCAGACATTCCAACACATGATGGACCAGGTTCTGCGCGACCTCCCCTTCGTGTTCGTCTACTTGGACGACATATTGGTAGCCAGCGTGTCCGAAGACAAACACGAAAACCACCTCACGGCAGTTTTCCGGAGGTTGGCAGAGCACAGGTTAATAATCAACCCAGCGAAGTGTCAGTTTGGGGTGGCGCAGATTGATTTTTTGGGGGCATCGCGTCTCTCCAGAAGGAGCGGTTCCTCTGCCCAACAAAGTGCGCACAGTAACAAATTTTCCCCAACCACAAACGGTCAAAGCGTTACAGGAGTTTTTGGGAATGGTGAATTTTTATAACCGTTTCCTCCCTCACGCAGCGCAGCTCATGCAACCATTGTATGCTGCACTAAAAAAACAAAAACCCACAAACAAAATAGAATGGTCTCCGGAGCGGGAGCACGCATTCGCTGAAGTCAAAATAGCCCTGGCAAACGCTGCGTTGTTGGCACATCCAGACCCAATGGCCCGCATAGCGCTCACTACTGACGCGTCAGACGTGGCCATAGGTGCGGTCGTGGAACAGTATGTAGCAGGAGCTTGGCAACCGCTCGCCTTTTTCAGCAGGACATTGCGCGATAGTGAACGAAAATACAGCGCATTCGACAGGGAGTTGTTAGCTCTCCACTTGGCCATTTGCCATTTCCAGTTTTTGCTGGAGGGTCGCAGTTTCACCGCGTTCGTGGATCACAAGCCGCTGACTTTTGCGATGGCCAAGATTACAGATCCGTGGTCGGGCCGGCAGCAGAGACAGCTGGCCGCCGTCTCGGAGTTTACTACCAATATCCAGCATGTAGCGGATAAACTTAATGTAGTGGCGGACTGCCTCTCGCGCGCTGTGGCGGCTCCAGCCCGCGCAGAGGTAGATTTTGCAGCCATGGCCGGGGACCAGGTTAGTGACGCGGAAGTGCGCGCGGCCCCAGTCCGCGTAGGGATAGATTATGCAGCCATGGCCGCGGATCAAGTTGCCGACGCGGACTTGTGCGTGCTCCAGTCTGGACCAACAGGGTTAAGGCTGAAGAACAGGGTGCTACAAGATGGTATGCCCCCCCTCATCTGCGATGTCTCCACGGGACGACCGCGCCTGGTGGTGCCGACCACGTGGCGCCGCCGCGTTTTTGACTCGATTCATTCTCTGGCGCACCCGGGGGTGTGCGCGTCGGTCAAAATGGTAGGAGAGAAATTTGTATGGCCGTGCCTGCGCAAGCAAGTCAAGGAGTGGGCAACAGCCTGCGTGGCTTGCCAGCGAGCCAAAATACACAAACACACTAGAGTTCCCTTGGAGCCTTTTCACATCCCGGCTAAGCGATTCGATCACGTGCATGTCGACCTCGTAGGCCCCCTCCCGCCGTCACAGGGGTGCACACACCTTTTGACAATGGTGGACCGCACCACGCGTTGGCTGGAAGTGGTCCCACTGGCGTCAACCACAGCCGAGGAGGTGGCGCACGCATTTCTAACAGCATGGGTAGCGCGTTTCGGAGTTCCGTCGGACATTACGTCTGACAGAGGTCCTCAATTTGTTTCCGAGCTCTGGTCAGCGATGGCCCGCAGCCTGGGGGTAACGATCCACCGCACTACCGCATACAACCCGCAGGCTAATGGTTTATGCGAACGTTTCCATAGGTCATTGAAAGCAGCCCTCAGAGCGTCGCTTACGGATGCAAATTGGGTGGACAGGCTACCATGGGTTTTATTGGGGTTGCGTTCTGCACCTAAAGAGGATTTAAAAGCCTCCCCAGCTGAGTTGGTTTTTGCTCAGCCACTCCGGCTGCCCGGGGAGTTTCTCCCGGATAATCCTGCGCCAGAGTGCCCCCCCCGCTCAGTAGTTGCAGAGCGACACGGGAGCGAGCACGCTTCCTGGCCCAGTTCATCACAGCTTCCCGCACGTTTTTGTGCCTAAAGCTTTAAAAAATGCGGAGTTTGTTTTTGTCAGACATAATGCACACCGCCCATCCTGACGCCCACCTTATGACGGACCATACAGAGTGCTGGAAACAGGGGACAAGCATTTTTTGCTAGATTTGGGGGGCAGGAAAGAAATGATTTGTATAAACAGGCTCAAACCTGCTTTTGTGCTGGCTGACGAAGTGGTGCATTTGGCGAGGGCTCCTCGGCGCGGCAGACCCCCTAGAGAGCATTCCCCAGAACACCCACAGAGATTGACTAACAGTTCTAATCCTCAAATAGCAGCTCCACAGCGGGAAGACGCCGCGGGGGTGGTAAAGCCCGCTTACAGCAGATATGGAAGGCTACTGAGGCCCAAGCAACATTTGGACTGATGTGTGATAATGTGACCATGACTTGCAAACTGTATTACATTTGTTCCATCTTAGACGTTTGTGGGGGAGTGTCATGTGGCACACATATATGCACATATGTTGGTTTCAGATGCTCCACAGATATATCACTGTATGCTTATTGTATACTTCACGTCTCAGGGGAACAAAGGGACTGAGCCTTCCAGAGGTAACGGGAGGGTGTGAGATCTGGTCTTTTGTTTCAAGGAGATGGCCTTGAGAGATTTCCTGACCACCGGAGACTAGGAGGTGGATGGTGTTAAGATCGGGGGAAGTTACATTGTGACTGGGATTAAGTATCATGTGACTGTATGTTTGATTAAGCACCATGTGATTGTATGTTTGATGTCCTGGTATAAAAGGACAGATGTGAGAAGATTCATCCTCTTTTTTTCTGCTTTTGAATGTTGGAGAATGTCATTGTGAATAAAGCTGAACCTGAGGAATACACTCAGTCTCGTCCTTCACAACTCTCCACACTAATAGGTTTAGACAGCCAGGAGACCTCCAACAATGCACTGTGCTTCACTCCTTTCTTCTCTCTCAATGAAATATTTTTGCTGGTCATGAACATCCGTTTGTTCTCTCCCATATATTGAGTCCCTGTCGTGCTGTTTTCTCTCTACATGTCTGTTCTTTTCTTCTTCTCTATCCCCTCACCCCCCAGCCCATCACAGCAGATGACTGCCCTTCCCTGAGCCTGGTTCTGCTGGAGGTTTCTTCCTGTTAAGAGAGTTTTTCCTCTCCACCGTTGCCAAGGGCTGCACGGTGGCGCAGTGGTTTAGCACTGTGACAGCACAGTTTTACCCTCGGCCGGGGGATCGCGGGGATCATGAGATCGTGGGTTCGATCCCAGCCCCCGACCAACAGTGAGCTGTGTGGAGTTTGCATGTTCTCCCCGTGTTGCGCGGGTTTACTCCGGGATTTCTCCGGTTTCCTCCCGCACACCAAAAACATGTAGGTTTAGGGCGCTCGCGCACGCAGCGACCAGCAGCCAGTGGCTTGTCACCAGACTGCAAACCAAGTCTACCTACGGGTACAAATAAGTAACAAAAAAAAAAAAAAAAAAAAAAAAAAAAAAAAAAAGTGCTTGCTCACAGGGGATCGCCTGATTTCTGGGGTCTTTCTGCAATTGTGGGGGTTTCCCCTAAAGTTGACAGTGCTATGAGATGACTGTTGTTGTGAAATGGCGCTATATAAGTAAAGTTGGATTGAATTGAACCTATCTGACCTGCTTTCCCCTGGATGATAGTTCAGATCAGTCAGGTCCCACACCTCCAGAATGACAGTTTCTTCCCCTGGGCCATCCGAACTGCAAACAGCCAGAGGCCCCACCCCCTCCCCCAGAACACTCACGTGATCAGAACTGAGGACCTTTTAATTATTATCATAACACTTCTGTCTTTGCACTCCGCACTTTCATGTACACTGATCCATCCATGAAGCCACTTCCAAACCTGTGTACATTCCTATAATCATGGGCTATTATATTTATTCATGTGTTTCGTAATTGTGTTTTGCTTATATCCTTCTTTTCATACTTAATTGCACAGTAGCCTGGTGGACCATCTACCATGTCATTGTACTGTGCAACTGTAAAATGACAATAAAAGTCTTTTTTATTCTATCATGGATGATTTACACCCTGACCTATGGGTTTTGGGTCAAGGGGTCAAAGTTAACATTGCAGTTGCACTATGGTAAATGCTACATTTAGTATTACTATAAAACGAGTAAAGCTCGGGCTACCAAACCTGGTACACAGGTTCACCTTGGGATCCTGACCTCTGGTTATGGATTTGGGGTGAAAAGGTCAAAAATTAATGTTAACATTCCCTGTGCCTTGTTACTGTACAACGAGTAAAGTTAGGGTCACCAAAGCTGGTACACAGGTTCACCTCGGGATCTTGCCCTACAACTATCAGTTGTATACATTGTTTTATATTTGTGGATGATGGGCTTATCATGATTTAGTTCTACCACAGTTATATTGAAAAGTTGAAAACTGCTCTCTGTCAGGAAATATTAGAATTTTCCAATTAAACGGGGGGGGGGGGGGGGGAGTATTGCACTCACATCAGAGTGCTCTTGTTATTTAACTTATGATTTCACAGAGTGCTAACAAGTGCTTGCTTTAGTGCAAAGGGTGTGTAATTTCAAGTTAACAACCCACAGTAAGAAAACAAATTCAGTGTATGAAGCATGTATACAGGTACATGATCTCACTGTATTTCAGTCCCTTCAAGATTTTTCTGGCTGTTTCTGTTATTGTTGTGGCCCAAAAAGCCTGAATTTGTGGGGAACTTTTCCAAAGAGTTGTGATAAAAGTTGGAACATTTCTTAGAGGTTTTTTGCACTGAAAGTTTTGTGAGGAAGTACAGATTATAAAGTAGCTGCTTTTTCCATAGTTTACAGTAATGTTACTCTATGTAACACCACAAGAAAAGCACAGGATTTCCAAAAAAATTCCTGTTAAACAGTGACTTATTTAGAATTAAATGCTCAGTAAAATTGTCTAAAAATGACCAACATTTTATTCTTGCTCAGAACTTAAATTAAAAAGATGAATGAAATAATTAGCCATTTTAACAACTAAATTGCATTGAATGCATGTTAGAGTGTGGAGAAAATCCTGGCAACACCTTCTTGAATCTTGAACTTGAAAACTAAGACCCTGAAAAAGTTTGAGTTCTTGTTCTGTGCTGAAATCCACAAGGAAGCAGGGATGCTCCTCCACTGACAACCTCTTCCCTTCAGAACGTCTCAGTGCAGGATGGATCTTGGAATGGAAATCCAGTCTTCACAAATCTGAAGGGGATATGGACAGAAGAATAGATTTCAAAGTAAAGTTTATCATATTTTTAAATCCCCACACCACAGTAGGGTTTAATAATTCAGTTTCTTTTATTTTTGTTGGTTTATATTTTAATTAAAAAGTAACTTTCAGGTTTTGAAAAGGATTTCAATTAATTTCCTGGGAAGATTTGTCGTTGACTTTTGATTATGTTCCAATATAACATTGCACGTAGTACAAAAGAATTTATCCTGGCTTGATGAAAAATATTTAGAAATTGTTGAGCACAGTCTTTAGCTGTGACCTTTGTTGATAAATTTAGACATGTTATCACACACGTCTGCAATTCAGCTCATGTAAACATGGTAGTAAAGATGTGAGCGTGTGGCGCGGTGAATTCTCATATGATTGTTCAATCACGTGAGACTTCAGCCAGCTGCTTGCATTTTGTTTCACAAATATAAGAGTATTATATTAAAAGAACGATCGGCAAGTTTTGTGGATCACTATCAGCTCAGTCAAACGTGAATCAATTCAAATCGGAGGATCGATCTGTTGAACCCACCCCTTTTGAGAAGTACAAGACGAACAATGGACATGATATTTGTTGCAAGACAGATACAGGAAAAATCTCAAGAGCAGAACCAGGACATGTTTATGGCCTTCTTCGACATATCCATGGCCTTTGTTTCTCTCAATCATGAGGCGCTCTGGACTGTTTTGCAAAGAATTGGCTGTTCCACGAAGTTCATCACTATCCTGACACTTCTACACGAAGATATGACATCAGTTGTCAAACACAGCAACTCATTATCAGCAGCATTTCCAATTCAAACCGGAGTTAAACAAGACTGTGTGATTGTTCCATGTTTGTTCAATATCCATCTCACTACCATACTGTTACTTATCCAAAACAGTCTTCCAAACAGAGTTGATCTTCACTATCAAATGGATGGCAGCTTTTTGAAGCTTCAGAGACTTAAATCCAAATTAAAAATCACCCAGTTCTGTGTCCTCGAGCTTCAGTATGCCGATGATGGCGTGCTGTGTACACACAACCTCCATGGCATGTAAAAGTCAATGAGTGTCTTCAACATCGGCTTCAAGAAACTTGGTCTTAATTTTAACACCTTTAAAACCAAGACCTTTGTTTAACCTCGGCCAGGGAAAAACATTACTTCCCTGACTACGAATCCAGTCAGTGTAGATGGAGAACCACTTGAATTTGTTGATGTATTATGTTACCTGGGAAGTCACCTTTCCCAGGTCAATAACGTTGATAAGGTAATTCAACGTAGAATCTTCAATACAGGAGCAGCCTTTGCCAAACTGAAAAAGAGTGTTTAAAAAACAAAACTCACTAGAAAAACAAAGCTTAATGTTTAATTTGCAGTTATCATACCTGTCCTACTCTATGGTTCTGAAACATTGACAACATATTGCAAAAAAATAAGAAGTCTCGAATGATTCCATCAAGGATATCTTCGAAGAATATTGAACATCTCTTGGGAAGATTATCACACTATCCTGAGCATTTTAGTACAAGCAAGTGACACTAGTAAAGAAGCTCGCATCATAAAGCATCAATTCCGATGGCCGGCCACCGTTTTCGCATGGCTGATACAAGACTCCTGAAGCAGGTTGTCATTTCCAAACTGCATCACAGTCAGAGAAAATGTGGAGGACAGATCAAATGGTGGAAGGACTCAATAGGCGCTTTTCCACTAGCCCCACTCAGCCCCGGTTTGAAAACCCGGCTCTACTCACTTCGGTTCGGTTCAGCCTCAGTTGCTTTTCAACTACTGCTGGCGCACCTGCTGGCACACCTGCTGTGGGTGGGATTTGTTGAACAGCAGGCGGCGCCACACCCTCGTGACGTGAAACACACGCGACTGAATCCTCCACAACAAACATGGCTGATGACAAGGAGAGAAGGAGGAATGACTGTGCCATGAAACTGGTTAAATCTATGGTGCTGACTTGTTGTGCTCTGCACAATCTGTGTGAGAGTCATGGAGAGACGTTTGACACTACATTGGATGATGCAGTAGATGAACCAGTGGTGGCAGCGGCACAGAGAGCAGAGGAGCAGGGTGGTGATATTGTAGCGAACTCAATATAAGCACCCTACTTGGCTTGACAAGTGGGTTGACCCTATTGGCGACACGGGTAGAGTGCGGGACTCCGGAGCGCGAGGCGTGAGTTCAAACCTGCCGGTGGGACGTCGCCATATTGAGCTGCACGTTACAATATAACATGTGATGCAATACTTGTCTATTTTGTCCACATTTATGTGCATACATATTTCAAAAATGTTTTTTGTAAATAAAATGTTGTGCATGGTCCATCTCCCTGTCCTCTTGTTCATAACGCTTATCTGTTAAGAAGGTGCAAAGCCATCAGCCTAATGATGAGTCCACACTTCTGTTGTGATAATTGCTCACGCTGAGCGCTCTGACAGCCCCGTACGCTGTGGGGGTCACACACGTGTTCCTCCCCACACTCTCAAATTTTTTTCCCGTATATTTTTCTCTTTAGCGTACAGAAATGGCAATACGCCCGTATTTGCTAAAATTGCATTTTCCCCGTATTAAAATACGGCGAAACCGTATCACTTGACAGGTATGTAATTACATGCAGAAACACCGCACAAGCCATCTTCACAAAAATCCAGCTCGACAAGCCACTTTTGCTTAGGTGGAAATGCAAATTGAACTATAAATCCTGTGCTGATACATGTCATATTTTCCCATGTAAAGGTCTCCCACTTTTACTTACAAATTGATTTTTAATTTTTGGGAAAAGGAAATATAAATTTTGCACTTGTTGGTAACAACAGTTGCGTGCAACAAAAACACAGTTGTGTATCCTTGTCCAATCTGTCTACTGTTATTAGTGCCAAATTTTTGCTAGATTCCTTCTTAATTTATTAAATTTTGACTGGTGATGCAACATTCAACTTACACGTACTTACCTTTATCAGTGTCTACAAGTTCAAGCACACCTGTACAACTGCTTATAACCTAAAAAAATGTACCCGTTCAAGAGAAATGGATTCAGCATAGCAAATTTGTTTAAAATAAAAAAAAAAAACCTACCAAGACATTACGTTTCGTTGTGTTGTTAAAAATTAAATTACCATTAGAAGGCTATACACCTGACCTGATGAACAGCAGCATGTGGAGTGAACAGAGAATGGAATGTGTATGTAATTATTGGCTTTTCTCATACGGTGTCATAACAGATAAACCAGACTTTTGATGCAAACAATACAATTTTATTCCAGAAGCAAAATTTACAAACAAAAAAACAGACTGGGCGATGACATCTCTGCGAGCTCTTCCCTTCGTAACGCAGCGAGGGCTTCATGCGCATCTGCCCGCACATCTGCAGCCACCTGTCGCAAATGCTGCATGTACTCCTGATTCTTGCCGCTGGTCATGTTGCCGTTCCAAGAGCCGCATCTCCTCGTCATGCATGTTGACCATCGCTGATGTAAGGTCAGCGATGGAGTTGTCTGTTTTCGTCTTGCCTAGATGGAAAGACAGAAAGGCATGGTCGTTAAAGCTGGATCACTACATATATTATGGAATTACACAGGTGAAAGTCTGTGGTGGAATGTCACTATTATATTATGCTTCATTGCTGTATATAAGCTGAACTGTCATGTTGCTGCCCCTCAGTAGAGCAGATTTTGCAACACGCAGGGTGCTGTCTTCGGCTGCAGCCCCCCTGCAAAACTAAAAAGGATTAAGATTAAGAATATGGATGGATGGATGGGTAATGTTTAAACTAGTTGCTTGTAGTGTGGCCGCAGAAATCTGAATGGGTTAATACAGTCAGCTGACGCAAAGCATTTCAATGAAGCATGTTGATTTCAACTGCAGTTCATGAGCTTTAGTTGTTTTTATAAAACAGGAGTTACAACAGCACCAATCACCACACCTAAAAATGGTTGTGGAACACCGATAAGTGAAGACCAAAGAATAACCTTTTTGTACATTTAAAAAGACATTTTCAATTAATTAATATGCAGCTACAGGAAATTGCATTAATCAATTTGGTACATAACTTGTTAGGCTCCAGCCCCACCGCAACCTGTAAAGGATTAAGCGGTAGAAGATGGATGGATGGATGGATTTTCGACCCTGGTTTCCGCTGCTGGACCTGTTTCAACCAAAAAAAAAATCGTGGTTATTGTGCCTTACCGGCACTTGAACGTGATCCAGATGGAGCTGGTGATGTGGAGCTGATCCAGCTGGCGCTCCGGCAGACGCACACGCAGACGCAGCGCCAGGAGAGTCCGCTGTGTCCATCATCTCCACTGAGGTGGACCCCTGTGATATGAAATGCGATTCTAGAAAGAAAATGCACGCAATTTAAAACTTAACACCAAAGTGCAACATGTACACAACACTCTCAAGTTTTTAACCATAATACAATAAGCGTAATTCAGCGTTTGGTTCGCGCTAATACTTAACACAGAGCAAGCGTGAATCTGCAGTTGGCTGCAAAACAATAGGCAAGCCTCAGTAACAACAATTACTCACAATCTAACAACCTTCCTATTTCTTAAAAACAGTGAGCTTGGCATAGAACGGATCAAGTGGCGAACAGATGCGCAATATCAAATAAACACTCACCATCCACGGTTTCCAAGGGCCGTGACCGTGACCGTGTGGAGCCCAATGTCTCTCAGCGAACCACTTCCACTCCTTCCATCCGCTGAACTTGGAGCAATGTGGTCCTTCACTGCTTGGTAATCGCTTTTCAGCTTTTTCAGCTTCTCCCGACACTGTTTGGCAGTACGGATGTGCCCTTGAGAAGCCATCTGCTCGGACACCTGCATTTCAAGTAGATCCGTCCAACTCGCGCTGGATGCGATTGTGGCCTAATATAGAAAGAAAATTGCGCACCTCCTAATATATAATATTAGGAGTATATTATTATATAAGTATATTATACAGTATATTAATATAATATACCGTATTAAAGGGGCGCACTGTGTTCACTGCTGAACAATTACAAATGGCGGTGGTGGAGTAAATTCAGCAGAAAAAGTCGCTTTCATGACGTTACAACCTGACCAATCAGCGGCGACCAGTCTCTTAAAGTCATATCACAGCCATACTCAGCCCTACTCGGCCCGGTTAGACCCTGCCCTGGATCAGGTACGAAAAAAGTACCTGCTTAACCGGTGCTGGGGCTAGTAGAAAAGCGCCTAAAGCGGGCTGAGTGGTGCGGTGTAGGGCCAAGTGAGGCTAGTGGAAAAGGGCCTAATGAAGTTGTACACGAAACAAGGAAACTTGAACTTCAAGACATGGGAAACAAAAGAAACTGATCGAAAGCAGTGGACAAACATTATCCATACTGCTGTGGAAGCCTTTGAAACAACAGGAAGAAATCATTGAAATTAAAAAAATGAACAGGAAGAACCAGAAGCTCCACAGGTTGAAGAGGAACAGGAAGAACTCTACATCAGTCAGGAGGGAGAACAGTTGGTAGTGAAGCTGGAGGCTGATACCTTCATGGTGACTCTTATTTCTGAGGAAACACAGCAGAGTGAAGCAGAACCAAACAGTGAGCAGCTCCTCTGTCACAACTCTGCTGGAACTGAGATCCAAGTTGAGGGAAGAAGCCAGCATGTAGACTCAGGATCAACTAAAGAAGAAGAACCCAAACCAAAGAAGAGACGACTGAAAACAGGAAGTCACAGTAACAGTGATGATGACTCTCGGACTTCAAAGACTCTCTGTGAGAATGAAATGGGTAAAACGTTAGAAAATTTTCAGGTTGAGTCTTTGAGAAACTGTCCTAAAATAAAATAATAATATTTAAGTAATATTTCCAGTCACTGCATAAATCTGACTGACTTGTGCTGGTCTCAGTTTGTGTTTGACTTTGACTGATCTAACCCATTGGAAAAATAATTTCATCTCTTTGACTATACAGTTTGCTCTTCAAATGAGTTTTTCTTTTGGTTCCATGTACCAGGTGGAGGAATCGTCTGCTCTAGCTAGGTATCCATTAGCCCCTGCTAGCATCTCCAACAGGAAACAATGCAGGATGTGGTTATTTGTGTATAAAACACCATCATGACTTGTTCAGAAATAGAAGATGGACAGTGCTGTGTGTACGACCGTCTAGAAGAGCCATCTAAAACAGAATTACCAATAATTAGTACATTTTATACTACTGTTGATGTGCTGAGCACGGGCTCACCATCACGTCACAGCCGGTGACAAATCAGAAATGTTCACTGAACAAGACCTAGTAAGATCATAGTGGACCCTAACAAAGCAACAGGGTTATGTTTTTTTTAGTATTTTTATTGATAGCCACTCCAGATAGACAAATTCATGTGTAAAAACTCTGAAAAAGTAAAATTTTCATCCTGTGTCCTTTTAGACCTCAGGGATCCATGTTAGCATGTGGAAAAATAATTTTGTCCCCTTTAAATAACTTGTTGAATCTGAAACAGATTCATCACTGCTGTAATTATCACATGCAAGGATCAGAACTGGGCAGCTCGGTGGAGCAGTGGTTAGCACTGTGGCAGCACAATAAGGTCACGGGTTTGATTCTACCCCTGACCACCGGTGACTCTTCTGTGTGGAGTTTGCATGTTCTCACTGTGTCTGCAAGGGTTTTCTCCAGGTACTCTGGTTTTCTCCCACAGGCCAAAGACATGCATGTTAGGTTAATTGGCATCAACTGGGGATTCTAAATTGTCCTTAGGTATGAATGTGAGAGTGAATGGTTGTCTTTCTGTCTGTGTTGGCCCTGTGATGGACTGGTGATCTGTCCAGGGTGTACCCCACCTCTCACTCAAAGATGCTGGGATAGGCTCCACCCCCCACCCCCGCCAATCCCCCCAGTGACCTCAAAAGTATTAAGCGGTAGAAGACGGATGGATGAATGGATCATAACTATTTGTTACCAGGTGGTGACTTTTTGGCCAGTCAGAGTATTTATTCTTTCTGGTTTTTCTATTACTAGCATGTTCTGTGTCTCTTTGTCCTTCCAGATGCTCCACAGCTACATGACTGTAAGGAGGAGGAAGTTCTCGCTGTGCAGCAGTTCTGTAACCAGGAGAGGAACTCCATTCTGGACCAGGAGGAACAAGATGTTGCACAGGTTAAAGAGGAAGAAGAAGAACTCTGTAGCAGTCAGGAGGAAGAAGACTTTGGAGTAAAACAAGAGACTGATACCTTCATGGTGACTCCTACTGATGAGGACAATGACAAGAATGAAACTGAACCAAACAGTGAGCAACTTCTCTCTCACAACTCTCCTGACACTGAGAGTCAAGACCAGGGAGCAGGTAAGAATGTAAACCCAGGATCAAGTAAACATGAAGAGCCACAGCCAAAGAATAGACTTCACAGAAAGAGAAGTGACCGTAACAATGTGGACAACTCCTCCATGTCAGAGAATCAGTGTGATACTGACACAAGTGAAAAGTTTGTAAAATGTTCTGATAATGACAAAGACTGTAAAAATGAGTCCCAGAAGAAGAAACAACACACAGCTAAGTCACATGTTTGCAACACATGTGGAAAAAGATTCAGTCAGAAAAGTGATTTGTCAATTCATGAGAGAATCCACACAGGTGAGAAGCCATTTTCTTGTGAAACATGTGGACACAGATTTAATCACCATGGTGGCTTGAAAACTCACATAAGAATTCACACAGGTGAGAAGCCATTTTCTTGTGAAAAATGTGCACAAAGATTTAATCGACATGATACTTTGAAAACTCACATGAGAATTCACACAGGTGAGAAGTCATTTTCTTGTGAAACATGTGAACAAAGATTTAAGCACCATAGTAATTTGAAAACTCACATGAGAATTCACACAGGTGAGAAACCATTTTCTTGTGAAACATGTGGACAAAGATTTAATCACCATAGTAATTTGAAATCTCACATGAGAATTCACACAGGCGAGAAGTCATTTTCTTGTGAAACATGTGGTCAAAGATTTAAGCACCATCGTAATTTGACAACTCACATGAGAATTCACACAGGTGAGAAGCCATTTTCTTGTGAAACATGTGGACACAGATTTAAGCACCATCGTAATTTGAAAACTCACATGAGAATTCACACAGGTGAGAAGCCATTTTCTTGTGAAACATGTGGTCAAAGATTTAATCAGCATGGTACTTTGAAAACTCACGTGAGAATCCACACAGGTGAGAAGCCATTTTCTTGTGAAACATGTGGAAAAAGATTTAATCAACATGGTCATTTGAAACGACACATGAGAACTCACACAAGTGAGAAGCTGTAGTCTTGTAAAATATGCGGGGAAAGCTTCATTCAGTATTTTGGTTTATAACATGAAATCTCACAGTTGAGTTACTGTCGTCCAGTAATGTCTGTAGATCTTTATTTTCCGGATTAAATCTCTTTTGTGTGAGTAAATTGTTCTTTAAATTGCTGAGGCTTTAATGCAAATATAAATTTGTTTCAAAAAGTCAGTGAATCAGAATCAGGTTTATTGCCATTGTTCATGTAGTACACAAACTAGGAATTTGTCTCGGTACAGTGCTGCAACATTAAACATGATAAGATAAGAGAAATAAACTATACATGTAATAAAGTGTAGGATAAGATTAAGTGATACTGGTCAACAGTTAAAATATATATTAGCCAGCAGCAGATACTGTGGAGAACTATATAGTGCAGTCGGTAATGCAGGAAGAAAACAGTGATGATTAACATGAGTCTGGTTGAGCTGCTGTACATGGTGCACGAGAGTCACTTAGTGTTCAGCAGTCTAATGGCAGAGGGGAAGAAGCTGTTCATGTGACGGGAGGTTTTAGTCTGGATGGACCGAAGTGGAGTGATATTTCATTAATTAGAAGTGTGATAAAGTACAAAGATTATTTATTTTATAATTAGAAGCATGTTTGTGTGAATGGGGGTTACTCCGTCCACACAAATACTCACAAACTAAGAGAGACAGGCTTTCTAAACAGGGCACCAGTCCGATCTGGACAATTTATTAATAATTAATCTTTATACCTTCAATCATTCAGTCTCAAATATTCATGAATTCTACTGGATGACTTCATCAACACACACAGGAAAGAAATTCATGGAAACCTCTCTACCGTTTACAGTTTTATTAATGACACTCAGATTAAATGACATTACATTCAAATGATTTGTAAGCACCGTGAAATGACCAAGTATTAAGCCACACCTTCATTTATAACTGATTCTTGAGCAACAGAGTGTAATCACAATTTTGGAACCAAGGTAACTTTAAAAGGAATTTGTAACTGATGAAAATTTTGACTGAATTAACTAACAAAAATATGAATAAAATTGGATGCAATTTATGAAGAAAATTATAACTATGTGAAAAAGGACTTCTAAATTACTCTAAAATAAAATGGAATTTAATGAAAAAGGAATATTAATTCTCTCTAATTCTATATCTGCGATCAGATCTATAAGCTATTTCCAAACCTGGGACAGATCATGGCACAAATTTTTAAGGCAAATGCACATCGCATTAGCCATCAGATGGAACAAAGGGATTTCACTCACATGACTTTCCTTGTGTTGAATTTTCTTCAAATGAATCCTTTGCTGAAGATTTCTTTGAAGATGATACTAGAATATCTTGCCAGCAGATATTTGGACAAAGTCCAGCAGCTTTCAAAGTTCACAGTCCCACGCTGAGATTTTACCGCGATGATGAGGCGTTTTCACTCTGCCCGTGTCGGAGCGCTTTCAGGGCAGCTGTAGGCGCTAGCTGTGTCCTCTTCTCCAATGGCCAGTGGCTGCCCTCCAGGGTCCAGATAAATTTGGAATAGTTCAAAATCTGACCCAGATCACAGAATTAGAGATAAGATGAAAAAAAAACTCAAGCCACGAAATCCAAGCCCTTCAGAGTTCGTGGGGTTTGCGAGGCAGCTTCAAATAAAAAAAAAAAAAAAAGATCAGTCAGTCCCTTGAAAACACACAGTGGATTTAAAGAAAGTTTAACAGAATAAAAATCAGAAAAACGCCTGTGAACAGGAGTTTGACTCCATAAAAGAGAAGTTGAGCTCAAAGAAGCAAAAATTAATTCCCAGACGTCTAGAGAAAAGTACACACACAGACTTTCATAAGACAACCACTCTCCTCTCTCTCTCTGTCCTCTTAACACTAAAACAAGTATGGCCGTTCCTCCTGAAAACTGAGTCAGCTTTCCTGGGTGAACTGTGACTGACATGAATGGAAACCAATTGTCTTCCGTCATGGGCGGGTTGAATCAACTCTGGGCCAATAAGGAAACAGTCCTTTGTCTGTAACCGACCAATAAAAATGAGAGAACCATTGCTAGGCAGAGACACCCTGGTGATTGGCTGATACCAGTTAGATGACTTGAGGAAACTTTCCTCATAGAATAGGACATATCTTAATACACTGAAAATTCATTAATATACTTAATGTATAAAGTCTAAGCTACTTCAGTGATTCATGCACTTTTATAAATTTGTAAGTATATAATTAACATGCAGTAGAATAAGGTTTCATTTAAGCATTTTTTAAAACATGCACACATTTAAAGTTCAAAGATTATTGAAATTCTTCAAACCCATCATTGTTCCACACAGAATTGTATGTCAAGAGTCCTGCTTGATTTTCCAGGGTGTCCTGAAAAAGAAAATAATCTGAGAAATGACAGTTTTGTGACAAAATAAGTAATTTCAGTCATTAACTTCAGTTCAGCTTGTACATTCAAAAGTGAACATATTCCAGAGACATCCACCAGGGGGTAGTGTTGAGCTGTGGATATTTATTATTGGCTGGGGATTGCTCTCAAAAGGCCCTTTTCCACTAGCCTCACTTAGCCCTACACCGCACCACTCAGCCCGCGTTTGAGCATTTTCCATTAGCCCCAGCACCAGTTAGCAGGTACTTTTTTAGTACCTGATCCAGGGCAGGGTCTAACCGAGCTGAGTAGGGCTGAGTATGGCTGTGATATGACTTTAAGAGACTGGTCGCCGCTGATTGGTCAGGTCGTAACGTCACGAAAGCGACTTTTTCTGCTGAATTTACTCCACGACCGCCATTTGTAATTGTTCAGCCAGTGAACACAGTGCGCCCCTTTAATACAGTATATTATATTAATATACTGTATAATATACTTATATAATAATATACTCCTAATATTATATATTAGGAGGTGCGCAATTTTCTTTCTATATTAGGCGACGCTCGCATCCAGCGCGAGTTGGACGGATCTACTCGAAATGCAGGTGTCCGAGCAGATGGGTTCCCAAGGGCACATCCGTACTGCCAAACAGTGTCGGGAGAAGCTGAAAAAGCTGAAAAGCGATTACCAAGCAGTGAAGGACCACAATGCTCGAAGTGCAGCGGATCGGAAGGAGTGGAAGTGGTTTGCTGAGATGGACGCGATCTATGGACATAGGCCCTCGACACGGCCACGGCCTTGGAAACCGTGGATGGTGAGTGTTGTTTTGACATTGCACATCTTTTCGCCACTTTATCCTTTCTGTGCCAAGCTCACTGTTTTTAAGAAATAGGAAGGTTGTTAGATTGTGGGTAATGGTTGTTACTGAGGCTTGCCTATTGTTTTGCAGCCAACTGCAGATTCACGCTTGCTTTGTGTTAAGTATTAGCGCGAACAAAACGCTGAATTACGCTTATTGTATTCCGGTTAAAAACTTGAGAGTGTTGTGTACATTTTGCACTTTGGTGTTAAGTTTTAAATTGCGTGCATTTTCTTTCTCGAATCGCAGTTCATATCACAGGGGTCCACCTCAGTGGACATGACCACAGCGGACTCTCCTACATCTGCCTCTGCCGGAGCGCCAGCTGGATCGGCTCCGATGTCAGCCACATCACCAGCTCCATCTGGATCACGTTCAAGTGCCGGTAAGGCACAATAACCACAATTTTTTTTTGTTGAAACAGGTCCAGCGGAAACCAGGGTTGAAAATCCATCCATCCATCCATCCATCTTCTACCGCTTAATCCTTTACAGGTCGCGGGGGGGCTGGAGCCTAACAAGTTATGTACCAAATTGATTAATGCAATTTCCTGTAGCTGCATATTAATTAATTGAAAATGTCTTTTTAAATGTACAAAAAGGTTATTCTTTGGTCTTCACTTATCGGTGTTCCACAACCATTTTTAGGTGTGGTGATTGAAGTGCTGTTGTAACTCCTGTTTTAGAAAAACCAATAAATCTCATGAACTGCCGTTGAAATCAACATGCTTCATTGAAATGCTTCGCGTCAGCTGACTGTATTAACCCACTCAGATTTCTGTGGCCACACTACAAGCAACTATTTTAAACATTACCCATCCATCCATCCATATTCTTAATCTTAATCCTTTTTAGTTTTGCAGGGGGGCTGCAGCCGAAGACAGCACACTGCGTGTTGCAAAATCTGCTCTACTGAGGGGCAGCAACATGACAGTTCAGCTTATATACAGCAATGAAGCATAATATAATAGTGACATTCCACCACAGACTTTCACCTGTGTAATTCCATAATATATGTAGTGATCCAGCTTTAACGACCATGCCTTTCTGTCTTTCCATCTAGGCAAGAGGAAAACAGACAACTCCATTGCTGACCTTACATTAGCGATGGTCAACATGCATGACAAAGAGATGCGGCTCTTGGAACGGCAACATGACCAGCGGCAAGAACACCATCAGGAGTACATGCAGCATTTGCGACAGGTGGCCGCAGATGTGCGGGCAGATGCGCGTGAAGCCCTGGAGCAGGACGCTGTGTTACGAAGGGAAGAGCTCGCAGAGATGTCATCATTCAACAGAGATTTCCTGACCCTATTTGGCAGGCTTGTGGACGCATTTAGCAGTCGGCGTGTCTAACCATGTCTCCCCACGCCCAGTCTGTTTTTTTGTTTGTAAATTCTGCTTCTGGAATAAAATTGTATTGTTAGCATCAAAAGTCTGGTTTATCTGTTAAGACACCGTATGAGAAAAGCCAATAATTACATACACATTCCATTCTCTGTTCACTCCACATGCTGCTGTTCATCAGGTCAGGTGTATAGCCTTCTAATGGTAATTTAATTTTTAACAACACAACGAAACGTAATGTCTTGGTGTTTTTTTTTTTTATTTTAAACAAATTTGAAATGCTGAATCCATTTCTCTTGAACGGGTACATTTTTTAGGTTGTAAGCAGTTGTACAGGTGTGCTTGAACTTGTAGACACTGATAAAGGTAAGTACATGTAAGTTGAATGTTGCATCACCAGTCAAAATTTAATAAATTAAGAAGGAATCTAGCAAAAACTTGGCACTAATAACAGTAGACAAATCGGACAAGGATACACAACTGTGTTTTTGTTGCACACAATTGTTGTTACCAACAAGTGCAAAATTTATATTCCCTTTTCCCAAAAATTAAAAATCAATTTGTAAGTAAAAGTGGGAGACCTTGACATGGGAATATGACATGTATCAGCACAGGATTTATAGTTCAATTTGCATTTCCACCTAAGCAAAAATGGCTTGTCAAGCTGGATTTTTGTGAAGATGGCCTGTGCGGTGTTTCTGCATGTAATTACATACCTGTCAAGTGATACGGTTTTGCCGTATTTTAATACGGGGAAAATGCAATTTTAGCAAATACAGGCGTATTGCCATTTCTGTACGCCAAAAAGAAGAATATACGGGGAAAAAAATTATTGAGAGTGTTGAGGAACACGTCGTGTGTGTGACCCTCACAGCGTACGGGCGGGCAGAGCGCTCAGCGTGAGCAATTATCACAACAGTGAGAAGTGTGGACTCATCATTAGGCTGATGGCCTCGCACCTTCTTCTGTTGTCCTGCGGCTTCTGCAAATTAGCTAATAGCTATACACTCTGTGCAACACATCAGATTGATTGTCATTGATTAATTGTCTATGTTTATTGCACTGTCCCTGTCAAATAAACAAATCTAATCTAATCTAATTACCCGTACCTTAACAGATAAGCGTTATGAACAACAGGACAGGTAGATGGAACATGCACAACATTTTATTTACAAAAAACATTTTTGAAATATGTATGCACATAAATGTGGGCGAAATTACATTTCTACCTATTGCTAGACAAGTACTGCATCTCGTATATCGGCTCCCTGCTCCTCTGCTCCCTGTGCCGCTGCCACCACTGGTTCATCTACTGCATCATCCAATGTAGTGTCAAACGTCTCTCCATGACTCTCACACAGATTAGGCAGAGCACAACAAGTCAGCACCATAGATTTAACCAGTTTCATGTCACAGTCATTCCTCTCTCCTTCCTCCTTCCTTCTCTTCTCATCATCAGCCATTTTGTTTGTTGTGGAGGACTCGGTCGCGTGTTTCACGTCACGAGGGTGTGGCGCCACCTGCTGTTCAACATATCCCACCCACAGCAGGTGTGCCAGTGGGTGTGCCAGCAGTAATGTTGAAAAGCAACCGAGGCCGAACCGAACCGAAGTGAGTAGAGTCGGGTTTTCAATCGGGGCTGGGCAGTGCTAGTGGAAAAGCGCCTAAAGAGTCTGGAAGATGTCAAATGGCTGTTAATGAATAAAACTGTCTTGTTTGGAAGGAAGTTTCATTTATTTATGATGTAAACTAATCCATTCCTGGCACGAAATGGGATCCTTATCTCTTGTACCTTTTACCATGGAATGTTGTTTCACGGGGGTCCTGAGATGAAGGAAGACAGTTCTTTACCTGCGTTCTTGGGTGAAACAATTTCTTTAAGCTGAAGAGTGGTTTTATAGATTAGCCAAGGGGAGCTGATGCTACATCTGTTTTCAGATCATCTGCTTCATCACTGCTTTGGACTCTGACCTCTAAGAAGCAGAAGCCAACTTTATTGTCATTCAGTCCATACAGCCAATCATCTACAGTAGAACAAAATTATGTTTCTCCTATGTACAATGTTAATCACATCTGGAATCAGAGGAGATGCTGCCATGCAAGGCACCACCACAAACAACTTTTCCTTCCCTCATTCTTAGTAGTAGCAATACCATTTTTATATGGTCTTTGGTATGACCCAGCCAGGCTTGAACCCACAACCTCCCAGCTGTGGATCGGATGCTATACCACTAGGTCACCACTCCGGTGGTGGTCTAATTGATCTTTAATGTGTTGGACGCATGGACATCATGAGCATTTTTGAAGAGGAGGGCATTGTTGTCAGGGTCTGGAGTGTCCTCCCCACCATAAAAATGAATTGTAGTAGATGCCATTTCCTTTATTTGTTTATTTTAGTGGCTCATCAATTGAAATACTTTATTTTGAACATGTAGTAATCATTTAAAATGGAAAGCAACAAAAGTGCATTGTGAAGTGATGAACAAATGAAAAAAGACACTGAAATGCCTTTCATACGTACATACAGTAAATGTGTGCATAAGATGAGCTTTTATTAGTCCCACAATGGGGAAATTTCAAGATTGCAGCAGCAACGGGAAAGCAGCACTCAGAGCAAAAGTAAATAAGATAAGAATAGGTAAGCCCAAGCAGTAAATAAATATACATACTTTACTCATAAAAAGTTAGGGATTTTTGGCTTTTGGGTGAAATTTCAGGATGGACCTAAAATGCACGATAACCTTTACAGGTGAACTTAATTTGACCTTCTCTAACCTTTTGAATGCACATGTCCAACTGTTCAGTGTTTCAGTACTTTTTGCATAACTTGTTCTCTAACATGGTGTTTAACAGCAAAATTCACAACAGGTGTTTGATCCATGAATCGACCAATAAATTTTCTGGTTCAATTAGAATTGGTATTTAAACAGTCCTCTTCATCATGCTGTTCACATTTTGACATCATGAGACCAAGACGACCCCGAACAATTGATCAACAGTACCTCTCCACTGCGAGGCTTCAAACAGGATGTTCTCAGAGGGAAGTGGCCACTGAGCTTATAGTGTCACAGTGTGTCATCAGCAGGTTGCAACAGAGAGACTGGAAGAGTCACAGAAAGGCATAGAAGTGGACGTCCTTGGGCCACATCCCACGCTGATGACTGCTTCATTGTGAACAGTGCCCTGCGGAACTGGATGATGAAGCCACTCAACTCCAGGCACATTTCAGGGAGGTAAGCGGCATCCAAGTGTCACGTCAGACCATTTGAAACCATTTACATCAGCGTGGTCTGCGTGCTAGACAACCTGCAAGGTCTACTAGAACAGCTGAACTTCATTTGGGGTTAATCAAAAGCAATGGTGGCAGGTGTGTGCTGTCATTTAATATGAGTTTCAGTGTGATTGGTGAGGGTGTCCATATTAATGCAACTAGGTTACTGTTAAGTTTTTAATTTTTCCCCTTTAAAAATTTTTTCAATTGGGTTGTACAGATTCTAGGTCACATTAATGGTGGAAAAAGTTTTGAAGTGATTTATCTTGGTCTCATTTTTTACATCACAAAAACCTGGCATTTGAACAGGGGTGTGTAGACTTTTTATATCCACTATACATTACATATAAGCGACTTTCGCATTACGAGTGCGGACTTTGTGAGTTCAAAGTTCACGACTACCAAACATTCCGGTAGCCGCCTTGCTTTTGTATAGAGACAGTACTGTCACACCTGAACAATTGCCAATTGCCGTTTAAAGTCTGCTTCAAGCTTCAAATCACCGTTATGCCAGGTGCACATTGTGCCGTAGTGAAGTGTGGAACGGCATGTATCACCTAGAGCGGTGGAAAAAGCAAACCTTGCAGCATACTGTGTGTGTTTATATATTTACATATTTATTCCATCTAGCTACAATGCTCCGCACTGTGTGTGTTTATATATATATTTATATATTTACTCCATCTAGCAACAATGCTCCACACTGTGTTTATATATTTACATATTTATTCCATCTAGCTACCATGCTCCGCACTGTGTTTATATATCTACATATTTATTCCATCTAGCTACAATGCTCCGCACTGTGTTTATATATTCATATATTTATTCCATCTAGCTACAATGCTCCGCACTGTTTATATATTCATATATTTATTCCATCTAGCTACAATGCTCCGCACTGTGTGTGTTTATATATTTACATATTTATTTCATCTAGCTACAATGCTCCGCACTGTGTGTTTATATATTCACATATTCATTCCATCTAGCTACAATGCTCCGCACTGTGTGTTTATATATTCACATATTCATTCCATCTAGCTACAATACTCTGCACTGTGTTTATATACTCATATATTTATTCCATCCAGCTACAATGCTCCGCACTGTGTGTTTATATATCTACATATTATTCCATCTAGCTACAATGTTCCGCACTGTGTGTGTTTATATATTTACATATTTATTCCATCTAGCTACAATGCTCCGCACTGTGTGTTTATATATTCACATATTCATTCCATCTAGCTACAATGCTCCGCACTGTGTGTTTATATATTCACATATTCATTCCATCTAGCTACAATACTCTGCACTGTGTTTATATACTCATATATTTATTCCATCCAGCTACAATGCTCCGCACTGTTTATATATTGATATATCTATCCCATGTAGCTACAGTGCTCCGCACTGTGTGTCTATTTATATATTTATATTTATATGTACATATGTATACTTGCTGCTCTTGTTTTTTCTTGTCTTCTGATTGTTGCTCTGAGTGTTGCTATCCCTGTTGTGGCACATATGTTGGGCTCACATTTTCCACAAAAGTATGACTGCATGTTTATTGGAGGCTTCACGTCTCGAAGGACAAAAGGCTGGAATCTGCAGAAGATGACGAGGAGGTGTGAGATTTGGCCTTTGTCTCGGAGAAGATGCCCCAGAGAGATTTCCGGTTCATCAATGAATAAGAAACAATGGTGAAAGTTCAAAGGGTTGCATTGTGACTGTATTGGCTCTTTTCCATAGTCACAGTTCTTTTTTACTTGTTTCGATTCTCCACTACTTCTTTCTCCCTGGGTTGTTGATCCATTACAGCCCTGTAAAGCCGCGTAAGCTCGGTAGTGGGCGGGATTGAGGCGGAGCCACACTCTGCTGACGTCAACACGCGACAGATTCCTTCACAACAAAGAAAATGGCGGATTATGAGCGGAGGATTTCCACGTTGCTTCTTCTCTGGCTTTTGAACACAATAAATGAATGTTTTTAACCGTAGAAGAGAGTTTTACAGGAGAAGACGACGTGCATTGAGAGAACACACGTTGGGGCAGTACCAGAGACTCGTTGTTGCCATTGGGGAATATCAAGCAGCGGAATATGAAGCGGAATATGAAGCAGAGAGCTTAATTACCCAGCATATCAGGCACATCAAGCACACGAGGAAACGGTTTTTGGTAATTTAATGCTTTCTATTGTCATTTTATCGTCATGTCCTTGTTGTGTACAGCATTTTGATGTCGCCAGGTTATCAGTATTAATATGTATGCTGTGTGTGTGTTCTAGTTGGCTGCATTGTTGCAAAATCAACGCTGCAGACCATGGACCTGGGCAGTAAACCGTAGCTCGCAGTGGTGGGAGAATATTGTCCCCAGCTTCTCAAGCGCACAGTGGTTGCAGAACTTCCGGATGTCCAAGGACACGTTCACCTACTTGTGCCACAAATTGCGTCCGTGCATGGAGCCTCATTCATGTGCATACATATGTCAAACGTTTGTTTTTTAAATAAAATTTGGTGGACTTTTCATCTACATCTCCTCTGTTGTTCATAACGGTTAACTGTTAAGGGACAACTAATTAAATGCTAAAACCTTGTAATTGACCTTGGAATTATATGTGGATACTCGTTATATTTCCAATTACTCATAGCCCTATTTTACTTACAAAATAATTTAAATTACTTTAAAAAAAAAGCCAATTCAACTGTAGTAAAATTCTTGTTTTTGTGTATCTTTTTCCCATTGATATTTATTTTTAAGGGATATGTGTTCAGGAATGGGAAATTACACGCTAAAACAATGTAGAAAATGACTGCAGAAAAATGCAGCAGCTGAACAACTCCCTTTTGGTTTGATTGAATTGCCAATTGACCTAGGAATTATATGTGGAAACTTGTTATATTTCCAGTTAATCCTAGCCCACTTTTACTTACAAAATAATTTTAAAGAAAGGCAATCCAACTGTTGCACCATTTTGCATGTTGAGTGTCATTTGAGTATCATTTTCCCATCTATTGATATTTATAAGGCATATGTGTTCAGGGATGGGTAATTACACGTTAAAACACCTTAGAAAAATGACTACTACAAAAAAGGCAGCAGCTAGACAACTCACTTTTGGTTTGATGGAATTGCAAATTGACCTTGGAATTATATGTGGAAAATTGTTATTTACAGTTAATCCTAGCCCATTTTGTCTTACAAAATAAATTTAAAAATGTTAAAGTCACTCAAACTGTAGCACCATTTTTTATGTCGAGTGTCATTCGAGTACCATTTTCCAATCTATTGATATTTAGAAGGGATATGTGTTCAGGGATGGGTAATTGCACGTTAAAACACCTTAGAAAATCACTGCAAAAAAAAGCAGCAGCTAGACAACTCACTTTGGGTTTGATGGAATTGTCAATGGACCACGAAATTTTCTGATGAAACTTTTGTTATTCCTATTAAACACTGTGACATTGTCAGACTGGCCAACACCAAATTATAATTTTATTTTTCAAACCTATGACACTTTGGATGTATTGAATCAGAAAATCATAGGTTTATCATATTCATGTCAACGTTTACAACTACAAAACTTATATTTGGGTTTACATGTATGGGTATTTTCCCTTTATATTATACTACACTCCTTATAATGTATTGAAATTCTCTGAATTTGGAATGACGATAGAACATTCAATTTACATGTACTTACCTTTTACCTACTTCGACTTTTACCTTCATCAGTGTCTACTGCTGAATGTAAAGTACACCTGTGCCTCTGCTTACAATTTAACTTGAACACTACACAATTTAGAGAAATGTATACAGCCGTGATAATTTTTATTAACTTTAACAATAACAATTACATTACCTTTAAAAATCATGACACATTTATGGATGAACAGCAGCATTTGGCTAATATGAGGCAATGGAATGTGTATGTAATTATTCGCCTTTCTCATTTAGTTATAACAGACAAACCACACTTTTATCCAAAAAAGTAACAATTTAATAACATTAGAAATATTCCCAAAACATGGTTAAAAACAGGGAATTTTCAGTACTTCGACCAGACTGCCAAAATGGTTTAGGAAAACGCTGTTGAAAGAAGCCGTCTCTGTCAGCTCATCCCTTCTGAATGCTTCTTCCTTCACCTGGGCTGACTGCAGGTTTGCTGCAAGCATTCGTAGCTCCTGATGGTGTCTTTCGCGCTGTTCGTGGAGCCGTTCGTGGAGCTGTTGATGCTGTTCGAGCATCCTATCATGGGCCAGCATCTCAGGTTGTTATGAAAACCCCCCTGCATCTAGTTTTTTTTAAACGTACAAAGACATTTTAAATTCCTTATTATGCGTCTAAAGAAAATAACAACAATCACATTAAAAAACCGTGTGGTCATTTTCAGTTGTGCCTTACCAGAACTTGCCCGGGACATGACGGTTACTGATGGAGCTGCAGATATTGCGGACAATGGTCTCGACACGATTCTGGCCCCCAGACAGACGCCAGAGTGATTCTAGAAGGAAAATGCACACAATAAAGCTCACCAACAAAGTGCAACATGTACAGAAAACACCAAACTTTTTAACCAGAATACAATAATAAGCTTCTTTCAGCGTTTGGTTTAAGTGAATACTGAAATAAAAGCGTGAAGCTGCTACTTCACAGCAAGCTGCGGAGGTAGCCGGATATTAGCTGGCTAACCATCATCACTAACCATTGCCCACAATCGAAAAAATGTCTTTATTGCTTAAAAGAAGTGAGCTTTTGACCGAAAGGACCGATTGGCGAAAAGACAGACAATATTAAAACAACACTCACCGTCAACATTTTCCAATTGCGTGGCCGTGTCGAGCACATTGTCTCATTGTCTCTGCCATTGCTAGCAGGCCGATGTCCGTCCATCTGCTCGTACCATATCCACTCGCACCACTGCGTCCGTTATGGTCCTTTATGGCCCGATAATCGCTCTTCTTTTTTTTTTTTGGACATCGTTAACACATTTGTGAAGCCGCTCTCCGGGGTTACTCGCTGAAATTACAAATGGCGGTCGTGTAGCTTCAACAGAAAACAGAAAAAGGACTCTTTTTGTGACGTTACGCGCTGACCAATCAGCGGCTAGCAGTCGATTGATGTCAAATCACACCTCGATTTTTCTCGCTTGTCCCCTGCCACTAAACTGGCACGAAAATCGTATCGGATAAAGCGTGTAGGGTACTGTGGAAAGAGCGAGAAACTGAGTAAAGTAAAAGTAAGTAAAGCTAAGGTGATACTTGTGGAAAAGTGCCATATGTTTACTGAAGCACCATGTGACTTGAGTTCTGATGCTGGAAACATATAAAGAGGTGATGTGATATAGTTCTTTCTCTTCTTCCTGCTTTGAGAATGCTAGAGTATGTGTTCTGTCAATAAAGCTGAACCTGAGAAATAAAACTCAGCCTCATCATTGAATGCATCCTTGTCATATCCGGCTCTAGGGAGCCGGGCAATCAGAGCCAGGGACAAGCCAGTGAGTCGTGATGGTTTATTTTGGGTAAGGGATAAGGGATGAGGAGAGCACAGATACTCATGCAGAGGTACACTCACAGGTTGCACAGCGCAGAGGTAAGCAGCTCGTACCGGACGTGGGGGTAACAAGACGTACATACTCACAGCGGGATACAAACACAGGAATGCTGCAAGAGGAGTATAAGCTGACACCAGACGAAGGGGCTTCAGCTTAGCAATGTGTTTATGTCGCAGTCCCGAGTCATCGAGGCTGCTCCTATTTATCCTCATTGGCAGCGCCCCAGCTGATGAGGACTAATTGGCCCCAGCCGTCCGTAATGCTGGCAGCTGGGAGTCTGCTGAGACGCTGCTCAATGGGAAAAGGGAAAACATGGGCTGAGTGCCGAGACGGCATCTCAACCCGTGGTGACAGAGCCCCCCCCTCAAGGTCGGGCTCCTGAACGACCAGGAACATCCCAGCCCCCCCCCCCCCCCACCTAGGGTGGGAGGAAGGGAGGCAGAACCGGAGGGGAAGAAGCCAAGGGAAGGACAACACCAATGGGGCAATGTAGGGTAGCGGGAAAAAAAACCCCAAATACAACACTGACAAAACAGGGAATAATTAACCCAAGTACAGATGGGGAGAAGAACTGGGTCAGCACGCCGGTTACACACTACTCAGAGAGTACCAACAATGCGTGACCCAGAGCAAGGAAAAAAAACCACCAAAAAGGTACAGGGCAAAAATGCTGAGTATGGTCAAAAAAGGGGAAACACAATACACAGCACCAATATAAGTACATACACACAGTCACCAAGAAAAGTGAAGGTGACTGGAACAAATGGACAATTACAGAGCATGGTGTTACGGAAAACAAGGCACATGACTCTATAATGAACAAACAGGACATAAAGAAGAAATACTGAGTGCAGGCAAAGAAAAACCCACACACACGGATATATAAATACCCACAGTCACCTAAAGAAATGAAAGTGACTGGAATAAATGGATAACTGCAGAGCATGGTCTGAAAGGAAACAAAACATAACTCTACAATGAAAAAACGAGGCTAAAAACATGGCACAAAAAGTAAAATGCTGAGCATGAGCGATGGAAAACACAGCACTATAAAAACGAATCCACCAACAGGACAAAACATTACACCCGAGTGACCTTAATAACAAAAGAAAAAGGGACACCCGAGGTGAATGGCAGGCAGAGTCCAAAAATGGCCGAGATGGCTCCGGAGATCTCCCCGCCCATTGTCCAGCTGGCGAATCAGGGGAAGAGAAATGTTCGGACGGCGAACTCCGAACCCAGATCCCAGGAATCCAGTCCAACGGCAGCCGAACCAGGCCGCCCAAAGGCAAACACAGACCAGTGGGGGGAACCAGATCACCGAACCGAAAGTTTTGCGGGTCGGGTCGTCGACCCGCAAAACTCAACCACCAGGACCGTAGAGACGGACGAAGGGTCAGAGCGGATCCCGGTGGAAGAGGCTCAGGGGAGAGCCGATGACGAGGGCGACAGGCGTCAGGCCGCAGGAAAACGGCCACCTCCTCACCGGACCTGGACAACACTGGGGCAGCACCCATGTCGGACCCCGATCGGGCCTCAGGCGAACCCACGTAGGACCCCGATTGGGTCTCGGGCGAACCCACGTTGGATACTGCACCAGAACCGACCTCCAACGTTGAACCCGGACCCTCCAGCACCACGAGGAACAGCAACTCCTTGCCGGTGACCCTGGAAGAAGGTTCAGAAGAGAAAACAGAACCGGGATCAGGATCACCGGCAGCGCCAGAACCCGGCGAGACGAGCTCAGACGCAGCGGGCGGCTGCACCCTGCTTGTCTCCCCTGGAGATAGGCTGAAGTGCTCAAAGATAAAAAGAGAGAAAAGAAAGGAGAGCACTCGCCTGATCTCGGGTTCTGACGCCGTCCAGGACTGCGAAGATCCAGGATCCGTCGTCAGGTCGTTGTCAGGCTCCCATCTAGCCGCGTCGGGCCCCGCAGCCAGCACGATGGTCAGCGCAGCTTGAGATTCCTCCGGCTCCGGTGACCCCGCCGATGATCCACTCGACGTGAAGCCAGAAGAATCTCGTCCCGCTGGACCGAACCGCTCCTCCGTGGAGACCCGGGGACGCTCAATCGTCGGCGTAGACTCCACGCAGCAGTCAGTCCCCCTCCTCCGTCCGCAATGTAGCTGCGGAACCACAGGCCCTCTCCATATCCCACCACGTTGACCCGGAGCCGGGGACCGCTCGGCGGAGAGAGACACAGAGGATGTGGGATTAGGAATACAGGTTACAGCAGGTGGGGAGAGTTCAGGGAGCTGCGAACCCTGAACTTCTCCTCCAGGGATGTGACAGAGCAAATCATTAAGCAGGTGTGAAAAAACAATGACTTGCCTGCCCCCTGGAGGTTGAGTATCGCCTGCTGTAGTGGATTCTGCTTCTTCCTCTCCCCGCCCGGCGATAACGGAGGACCCCCCGGGAATTCGTCTGAGGATCGCTCGCGTTGTCTCCAGCAGAGAGCTCACCAGGCCGGGATTCCAGGCACACACAGCGGTCAGGAAGCGCGTCGAGGAGGAGGGGGAAACAGCCGGGGTGAGCCAGCCCGAATGTCCAGGAATGACAGCAGGGGAACGAGGCTCAAGGGACGAGGCTGTAGAATCTCCACACTGACGAGGCGAAGGGATGACAGCTGCGTGGGAGGAACGGTCCTGACGATGACCCAGAACTGGATCCGGACGAGGTTTGTGCAGAGGTGACTCGGCGATGTGATGGCGGCTATTCCCAGGGAACGAAGCGAGGGGGAAACCCAGGATTTGCCGCTCCAGATCGGAGATCGAGGTGAGGAAGGCGCCGAGCACGGGAAAGCTTCGTAGCCCTGAAGTCCTCTCCATCAACCTCACTGCCGCCGCCACATGCCAGAAGGTGGTGGCAGGAAACACAGTAGAGCTCGCGACAGCCACTCGACCCCAGACATAACTGCTGTCAGCTGCGGCTCCTTGAAGGGAATCCCGAGTGACGTGGCGCAGGTCGGGGAAAGCCCTCTGGTTGGCGCGAACTCCCGGACTGGAATGGCGGCAGGAACGGGACTCCGAAGCGGGGAAAGGCGTCGCCCACTTCGACTTCCTGCCGGGATTTCCATCCACCCCGTGGAGCTTCTCTCGCTGTGTACCTGCAGCGTCTATCCTGGCGCTGTCCTCCAGATGGAACACAGAATGAGGGTGACAGCCCAGGAATTCCTCAGCACGGCCCGGATGCCAGCGTCTCGCGTTGGAGGCGTCGTGCAGGGTGAAGAGCATCCTGTCGACAGCCTCCGAGATGGACCTCAGCTCGTCGCCCTGGCGCCGGAAGTGACTCCTGGGAAACGGCATGCTAGCAGCACTGACACCCGGACAGAAAGGTACATTTCCACGGCGACTCACGGCCGCCGGTAACTCTTCTGGCTGCGACATACTGTCATATCCGGCTCTAGGGAGCCGGGCAATCAGAGCCAGGGACAAGCCAGTGAGTCGTGATGGTTTATTTTGGGTAAGGGATAAGGGATGAGGAGAGCACAGATACTCATGCAGAGGTACACTCACAGGTTGCACAGCGCAGAGGTAAGCAGCTCGTACCGGACGTGGGGGGTAACAAGACGTACATACTCACAGCGGGATACAAACACAGGAATGCTGCAAGAGGAGTATAAGCGCGGTTTCGGCCGCGGCAGCTAGCCCAGAAACGACGTCTGGAGACGGTTTGGAGCCAGTGGTCGCGGCGCCAGACGCACCGACGACGGCGGCGACGGGGACCAGGCGGCGTGGTGCGGATGACGGCCTGTGCTTCTACCATCGCCGTTTTGCAGAGAGAGCACACAAGTGCATCCCACCGTGCCACTTCAAGCGTCCGGGAAACGCCAAGACCGAGGGCCAGTAGCAGCTGCGACCCTCGGCGAGGAGAACAGGCTGCTTTACCTGACGGATGCACACTCGGGGAAACAATTCCTTGTGGACACGGGCTCCCAGCTGAGTTTCGTCACACCTACCTACGCGAAACGGCTGATGCCGTCTAAAGCTCCCTGGGTGTTGGTGTCAGCAGCGAACGGCTCAGCGATTAAGACTTTCGGTGAGAGGACTATGCTTCTGTCCTTACAAGGCCGTTCATTTGAGTGGACTTTTATTGTAGCAGCAGTCAGTTTCAACATGTGAGGGGCTGATTTTTTGTGCTCACATGGTTTATTGGTTGACCTTGCTAATAGACGTTTGGTTAATGCACTGTCTTTCCATTCTATTCCCTGCACAGCTCGAGTGGCCCCGCAGACTGCACGTGCCAGCGTCACAGCTGCTGGTGGTAAGTTTCACGCATTGCTCGCTCAGTTCCCAGCACTCACAGTCCCCACATTTTCGGCGACAGTGGCTAAACATGGGGTGGAGCATTTTATCACCACCACTGGGCCGCCCGTTTTTGCAAAAGCTCGGCGCTTGGACTCAGCTAAACTGGCCATCGCGCGCGAGGAGTTCGCCAACCTGGAAAAACTGGGCATTATTAGACGCTCCAAAAGCCCCTGGGCTTCGCCGCTACACATGGTCCCAAAAGCTGATGGCTCATGGCGACCTTGCGGCGATTTCCGCAGGTTGAACAACGTTTCAGCACATGACCGCTACCCAATTCCGCACATTCAGGATTTCTCAGTTCATTTGGCGGAGGCGCGCATTTTTTCTAAAATAGATTTGGTGCGCGGTTACCACCAAGTTCCAGTGCGCGCTCAGGATATACCCAAAACAGCGGTTATAACTTCTTTCGGCCTTTTTGAGTTTTTGCGCATGCCGTTTGGTCTCAAGGGGGCCGCGCAGACTTTCCAACGCATGATAGATGCAGTTTTACGCGACCTCCCTTTCGTGTTTGTTTACTTGGATGACATTTTAGTAGCCAGCACGTCCGAAGGCGAACACGAAAGTCACCTCACAGCAGTTTTTCGGAGGCTGACAGAGCACGGGTTAATCATTAACCCAGCGAAGTGCCAGTTTGGGGTGGCGCAAATTGATTTTTTGGGGCATCGCGTTTCGCCAGAAGGAGCGGTTCCTCTGCCCGATAAGGTGCGCGCAATAACAGATTTTCCGCAACCTCAAACGGTCAAGGCGCTACAGGAGTTTTTGGGAATGGTTAATTTTTACAACTGGTTCCTCCCAAGCGCAGCGCGGCTCATGCAACCATTATACACTGCGTTAAAAAAACAAAAGCCCGCAAATAAGGTTGAATGGTCTCCGGAGCGGGAGCGCGCTTTTGCCCAGGTCAAATCAGCCCTGGCAAACGCAGTTTTGTTAGCGCACCCAGTTCCAACGGCCCGCATGGCGCTCACCACTGACGCTTCCGATTTAGCAGTGGGGGCGGTCGTTGAACAGTTTGTGGCAGGTACCTGGCAACCCCTCACGTTTTTCAGCAAAACCTTGCGCGATAGCAAGCGTAAATACAGCGCGTTCGACAGGGAGCTTTTGGCCCTACACTTGGCCATCCGCCATTTCCAGTTCTGGCTGGAAGGGCGACGTTTCACCGCGTTTGTGGATCACAAACCGCTAACGTTTGCGATGGCCAAGATTTCAGAACCCTGGTCAGGCCAGCAACAAAGGCAACTAGCCGCGATATCGGAGTTTGCCACCGATATCCAGCATGTCGCAGGTAAACACAATGTAGTGGCAGACTGTCTCTCGCGTGCGGTAGCAACGCCAGGCCCCGTGGGGGCAGACTCTGTAGCCGTGGCCGCGGGCCGGGGCAGCGACGCGGAAGCGCGCACAGCCCCGGTCCGTGTAGGTTTAGATCATGCAGCCATGGCCGCGGACCAGGTTAATGATGAGGACGTGCGCGCGCTCCAGTCTGGACCAACAGGGTTAAGGCTGGAGCACAGGGTGCAGCAAATTGGTATGCCTCCCCTAATCTGCGATGTCTCCACGGGACGGCCTCGCCCCGTGGTTCCAGCTGCGTGGTGGCGCCGCGTTTTTGACTCGGTCCATTCTCTGGCGCACCCAGGGGTGCGCGCATCGATTAAGATGGTGGGGGAGAAATTTGTTTGGCCCGGGTTGTGCAAACAGGTCAAGGAATGGGCAGCAGCCTGCATAGCGTGTCAGCGAGCCAAAATACACAAGCACACTAGGGCTCCATTGGAACCTTTTCACATCCCTGCTAAGCGTTTTGATCACGTGCATGTTGACTTGGTGGGCCCCCTTCTACCATCACACGGGCACACACATCTTTTGACGATGGTGGATCGCACCACACGTTGGCCAGAGGCGATCCCTCTGGCATCAACCACAGCGGAAGAAGTTGCGCGAGCATTTTTAACAGCGTGGGTTCCGCGTTTCGGAGTCCCGTCGGACATAACGTCCGACAGGGGTCCCCAATTTATTTCCGAACTATGGTCGTCGATGGCCCGCAGCTTAGGGGTGAAGATTCATCGCACTACCGCGTATAACCCCCAGGCTAATGGTTATGCGGACGCTTTCACAGGTCGTTAAAAGCAGCCCTCAGAGCGTCGCTGACGGATACAAATTGGGTGGACAAGCTTCCATGGGTTTTATTGGGGTTGCGTTCTGCACCTAAGGAAGATTTGCAGGCTTCCCCGGCTGAGTTAGTTTTTGCACAACCTCTCCGTTTGCCGGGGGAATTTCTCCCCGACAATCCCGCACCAAATTGCCCCCCCGCTCAGCCGTTGCAGAGCGATACAGGAGCAAACGCAGCCCCTGGCCCCGTTCATCACAGTTTCCCACGCGTTTTTGTGCCGAAGGCTTTAAAAAATGCGGAGTTTGCTTTTGTTAGACATGATGCTCAGCACCCAAGTTTGCAACCGTTTTATGACGGACCGTTCAGAGTGCTGGAGACCGGGGAGAAGCATTTTCTGCTAGATTTAGGGGGCAGAAAGGAGTTGATTTGCATAAACAGACTCAAACCCGCTTTTGTTTTGGCTGATGACCACGTGCAGCTGGCGAGGCCCCCCCGCCGTGGCAGGCCGCCGAGAAGACATTCTCCAGAACCTTCACAGAGACGTGCTAACAGCTTTAATCCACAGAGGCAGAAAGACGCTGCAGAGGTAGCAAAGCCGGTTTACAGCAGATTCGGCAGAAGGTTAAGACCCAGTGTTTTTTTTTATGCCATGCATGTTTTGTCCTTTAATAGACGTTTGGGGGGGGGGGGTTATGTGGCACATATGTTGGGCTCACATTTTCCACAAAGGTATGACTGCATGTTTATTGGAGGCTTCACGTCTCGAAGGACAAAAGGCTCGAATCTGCAGAAGATGACGAGGAAGTGTGAGATTTGGCCTTTGTCTCGGAGAAGATGCCCCAGAGAGATTTCCGGTTCATCAATGAATAACAGACAATGGTGAAAGTTCAAAGGGTTGCATTGTGACTGTATGTTTACTGAAGCACCATGTGACTTGAGTTCTGATGCTGGAAACATATAAAGAGGTGATGTGATATAGTTCTTTCTCTTCTTCCTGCTTTGAGAATGCTAGAGTATGTGTTCTGTCAATAAAGCTGAACCTGAGAAATAAAACTCAGCCTCATCATTGAACGCATCCTCTACACTGTGCTGTTGCAATCCTGGAATTTCCCCATTGTGGGACTAATAAAGGCTTATCTTATCTTATCTTATCTTATACATGCGTGTAACTTCGGGACCAGCCTGTGTACATGTCCGCCGCCATTCACATTATATACATTCCCCACGGAGCTGAAGGATCATAATTGTTGGATTAAAGCAGTAAGTCTATATTATAACATAATTAAATAGTGTTGTGTATTGTTCAAATTCTAGCCTAATTGACACGAGTCTACACCCTCAAGTAGTAGGTAGTGACAGGCAGGACTGGATCTAGAATATAATTCTTTGTATATTGGTAATGAAGCTTGATCTACACACATGTATTTAAGGCCATTGATAAGTAGGCTGGTATAAAATAAAATTGCAAATCATTGAAAACGTGTAGTACTTAAACAATAGTAGTATCAACTTATAGATCTAAGTAAGCAGGCTATGCCTTGTAGTGAAGTTTACTCAAAATGACAAAACCAAAGTTGAGCTGTCAAACCACTCGCTGACCACCTTTGTAGTCGTTTCGGAGTCTCGCAAGTAAGGGTGCTTGGTCCTTTGACAACAAAAAATCTGCTGTGTCAGCACACATACAGGGGGGCCATTTTGGCCAATTTCTGCAATGTGGCCGCCAATGCAAACGCAACTAGTTTATCCTTGCGTTTGCGGGTACAGCTGGGAAGACCCCTACGCAAACAATATGCTCGTAGATCAGGAACTTTCCATAACTTAAATATATCGATGGAACATGTTTGGTAGCCACGTTTCCATGATGCTTTGCACGAGCCAAGATGCGAAAGTCGTTTATTCATTTTTATCATTTAGCTTCCCACGTCATTTACTTTAAGTCTACAGAGTTTGAATTCTATTTTACCACATCATTTTTTTGTCTTTTTTGTTAAAACTTTTAGACCTACAATTACTTTGTCTTTGCTCAGGCTGACTGCCCTCATGTCATTTTTCAGTTCACTTCTTCTGTCTCATCAATCACTGAGTGGAACCTTGACCTGCACTAACCTTCATCAAAGGTTGGGTCTCCTGCTTCAGTCCAAACTGCTCTCCCTCCTGACTTATGCAGACATCCAGACATAACAGGGCTGGCATCTGTTAGCGCTTTGTCGCGTCGGAGTGCTATTTTGTCCACTTTTGTTTGTTTTTATTGATTTTGTTTTGAATTTTTTATCTCTGTTTGCTGATATTAGTTTTTGCTTGGTGCTAGCTTGGTATTGGCCTCGCTGAAAAGCCAGATCGGACACGCGGGTGGGTCGTACCCCCAGCTGGGCTGTTTTTTTACCAGGCTAGGCTACCTGCTAACCTGTTTTTAGCCTTTTTAGCTGTTTTTAGCTAACTTGTTTTTAGCTGTCTTTGGCTGGCTGGCTGGCTATCCACCTCATCGCCTGGAATGCCATGGCTCCATCTCTGGCATGTATCCGCTGTGTATCTCTCCTTAGTAAGGTTTCTGAGCTGAAAGTAAGACTCTCCAACCTCTGCAAGATTCGGGAGGCTGAGGAACATCTTGATACCGTTATACTCGGGCGAACAATGGCTCCGGCAACTGATTCGCAGCTGGCAGAGACGGCTACCTACCTGGGGGAGTTTAGCGCATCTCTATCTCTGTCCACTTCCACCCCTGCTCCGGTTCCAGCTTCTTCAGATGTTCAGGACCACAGCAATCGACAGTGGCTTCGTCTCGGAGCTAAACCCAAAGCCCCGGTTGGTACTTCTCACACTTAATGCATGCCCTGGACCTTGGTTGGACTAGCTGGCAATCATCGTCGGTCTGCCAGACAGGGTCACGCCTCTTCTCTTCCCCTGCTCCTGGAAAATAAATTCAACATCCTTTCTCTAGAAGATTTTCCACACCTGGACGCTGGACGCCCCTCCTCCTCTTCCTTCCTCTCCGTTATCGGCGGCTCACGTCCGCAAACCCCGGACTAAGACTACTCTAGGTGTGCCAAATTACACACCAGCTCCAAATAGAAGACAGTGCATCACCCCGCCTTCACAGCAACAACACCCTTGACAAAATTATTCTCCACGTCAGAATCTACCGACTAAACCCCCCCAAACGACGCTGGTAATTGGTGACTCAATTATGAGGAACGTCAGAAGCAGGTACTGTACCACTAGATTTTTTTTCCTGGGGCTAGAGTCTCTGACATTGAGGCTCTTATCCCTGACCTGCTAAATGAATTCCCCCACCTTCAAACTGTCATAGTACATGTTGGATGCAATAACATCCCAGATGAAGCATTGGAGATTTTAAAGAGTGACTTCAGGAGCCTTCTCACTCTTATGAACTGTGGCAGACGTGCGTTTATCTCTGGGCCTTTGGCACCTCTCAGACGAAGCTGCAATTATTTTAGCAGAACTCTTAGTCTTAATACTTGGTAGTGTTTTACTTGTCCTATTTTTATCATTGGTTTTGTAGACAATTTTAACTTGTTTTAGAACCGCCCATCACTTATGAGGCCTGATGGCATCCACCCAAATAGACTTGGTGCACGTGTTCTAAGAGGCAGTCTGTTCTATTCCATTCAGTGTTTTTTGGTACAGTGACTGAAACTTGATGTGTTTAACTCACTCTGAAGCGCTTGGGTCTGCCAATCAGCCCTTTTTTGGTTCTGTTTCCACTTCCCATATGAATCCCATTAATCCAAACAATCTTCACTGTTTGGATCAGCCTTCGATTTATAACCCTACAGAGTGCATAGTGTCTGTCTCCCGTTACCCAAAATATTATAACCCAAGACAAATACAACACAACCTGATAAATACACGTCTTTCTGCAGCTCCTCCTCATCCCCCCCCCCAACTTTTCCCGTCTTCTCCCTTAGAGAACCTTTCTCTGCTCCCCCCAAAGTTAATAAAAAAGTTAATAAAAATAGAATGCATTGTGGAGAATGTGGAAGGACGAGGCTGAGTTTATTTCACAAGTCAGATTTATTCACATTCTCCAACATCATCCAAAAACAGAAAGAGGACGAATCCCCCAACATCTGTCCCTTTTCTACCCAGGGCATCAAAACACACAGTCACATGGTGCTTAATCCCCAGTAACAATGTAACTTCCTCCTGATCTTAACACCCCCACCTCCAGTCTCTGGCCGCTGGGCGAAATCCCCCACGGCTGTCTCCTTGCATGCCAAAGACTAAACTTTCACATCCTCGTGTTATCTCCAGAGCGGCTCAGTCCTTTGTTCCATCTCAGATGTGAAGCCTAAGGTGGTATACGTATGAATCATGCAATGATATACATATGTGCATAATTGTGTCCCACATGACCCTCCCCAAACGTCTAAGATGGAACAGCGTAATAACAGTCTGCAAGTCATGGTAAAACTATTACACATCAGTCCACGTGTCACTTGGGCCTCAGTCGCCTCCCATATCTGCTGTAAGCGGGCTTAACCACTTTCGCGGCGCCTTCCTGCTGGGGAGCTGCTGTCTGAGGATGAGAACTGTTAGTCAATCCCTGTGGGTGTTCTGATGAATGCTCCTTAGGGGGACTGCCACGCCGAGGAGCCGTAGCCAACAGCACATCCTCGTCGGCCAACACAAAGGCCGGTTTGAGTCTGTTTATGCCAATCTTTTCTTTCCTGCCCCCCAAATCTAGCAAAAAATGCTTGTCCCCTGTTTCCAGCACTCTAAATGGTCCATCATAAGGTGGTCGCAACGGTGGGCGATGCGCATCGTGTCTGACAAAAACAAACTCCGCATTCTTTTGAGCCTTAGGCACAAAAACGCGCGGAAAACTGTGGTGAACGGGGCCGGGAAGCATGCCCGCTTCCACGTCACTCTGCAACCGCTGAGCCGGGAAACATTCTGGCGCAGGATTATCTGGGAGAAATTCCCCGGGCAGCTGGAGTGGCTGCGCAAAAACTAATTCAGCCAGGGAGGCTTCTAAATCCTCTTTAGGTGCAGAACACAACCCCAATAAAACCCATGGTAGCCTGTCCACCCAATTTGCATCCGTAAGCGACGCTCTGAGGGCCGCCTTCAATGACCTATGGAAACGTTCGCATAACCCATTAGCCTGCGGGTTGTACGCGGTAGTGTGGTGGATCGTTACCCCCAGGCTGCGGGCTATCGCTGACAAAAGCTCGGAAACAAATTGAGGACCTCTGTCGGACGTAATGTCCAACGGAAGTCCAAAGCGCGCTACCCATGCCGTTAAAAACGCGCGCGCCACCTCCTCGGCTGTGGTTGATGACAGTGGGACCACTTCTGGCCAGCGCGTGGTGCAGTCTACCATTGTCAGAAGGTGTGTGCACCCCTGCGACAGCGGGAGGGGGCCTACGAGGTCCACGTGAACGTGATCGAACCTCTTAGCCGGGATGTGAAACGGCTCCAAGGGAGCTCTCGTGTGCTTGTGAACCTTGGCTCGTTGGCAAGCCATGCAGGCTGCTGCCCACTCTCTAACTTGCTTGCACAGGCTCGGCCATACAAATTTCTCTCCTACCATTTTGACCGACGCGCGCACCCCCGGGTGCACCAGAGAATGAATCGAGTCAAAAACCCGGCGGCACCACGCGGTCGGTACCACCGGGCACCACGCGGTCGGTACCACCGGGCGCGGTCATCCCGTGGAGACATCGCAGATTAGGGGGGGCATACCATCTTGCAGCACCCTGTTCTCCAGCCTCAACCCTGTTGGTCCAGACTGGAGCGCGCGCACGTCCGCGTCGCTCGCCTGATCCGCGGCCATGGCTGCATAATCTATCCCTACGCGGACTGTGGCAGCGCGCACTTCCGCGTCGCTAGCCTGCTCCATGGCCATGGTTGCATAATCTATCCCTACGCGGACTGGGGCCACTACGGCGCGCGAGAGTCAGTCTGCCACTACATTAAGTTTACCCGCTACGTGCTGAATATCGGTAGTAAATTCTGAGATTACAGCCAGCTGCCTCTGCTGCCAGCCCGACCACGGTTCTGAAACCTTGGCCATCGCGAAAGTCAGCAGCTTGTGGTCAACGAACGCGGTGAAACGGCGTCCTTCCAGCCAGAACTTGAAGTGGCGAATGGCCAAGTGGAGGGCTAACAACTCCCTGTCAAATGCGCTGTATTTTCGCTCACTATCGCGCAACGTCCTGCTGAAAAAGGCGAGCGGCTGCCAAGCCCCGGCTACATGCTGCTCCACGACCACCCCTATGGCCACATCTGACGCGTCAGTAGTGAGCGCTATGCGGGCCGTTGGGTCTGGATGCGCTAACAATGCAGCATTTGCCAGGGCTGTTTTGACCTCCGCGAATGCTCGCTCTCACTCAGGAGACCATTCGATTTTGCTTGTGGGTTTTTGTTTTATTAGCACGGCATACAATGGTTGCATGAGCTGCGCTGCGCGAGGGAGGAAACAGTTATAAAAATTTACCATTCCAAAAACTCCTGTAACGCTTTGACCGTTTGTGGCTGGGGAAAATTTGTTACTGCGCGCACTTTGTCAGGCAGAGGAACCGCTCCTTCTGGAGAGACGCGATGCCCCAAAAAATCAATCTGCGTCACCCCGAACTGACACTTCGCTGGGTTGATTATTAACCCGTGCTCTCCCAAACGCTGGAAAACTGCCGTGAGGTGGTTTCCGTGTTCGTCTTCGGACGCGCTGGCTACCAAGATGTCATCCAGGTAGACGAACACGAAGGGGAGATTGCGCAACACCACGTCCATCATGCGTTGGAACGTCTGCGCAGCGCCTTTAAGCCCAAACGGCATGCGCAAAAACTCGAAAAGGCCAAACGGAGTTATTACCGCTGTTTTGGGTATGTCCTCAGCACGTACTGGGACTTGATGGTACCCGCGGACCAAGTCTATCTTAGAAAAAATGCGCGCCCCCGCCAAATGAACGGAAAAATCTTGGATATGCGGGATCGGGTAGCGGTCGTGTGCTGTAGCGTTGTTCAACCTGCGGAAATCTCCGCAAGGGCGCCACGAGCCGTCAGCTTTAGGGACCATGTGAAGCGGGGAAGCCCATGGGCTTTTCGAACGCCTGATGATGCCCAACTTTTCCAGGTTGGCGAACTCCTCGCGCGCTATGGACAGTTTAGCTGCATCCAAGCGCCGATCTTTTGCAAAAACAGGCGGTCCGGTGGTAGTAATAAAATGTTCCACTCAGTGTTTAGCAACAGCTGCTGAAAATGTGGGAACCGTGAGTGCTGGGAACTGAGTGAGTAGTGTGTGGAACTTACCACCTGCCGTTGCGACGTTGGCTTGTGCTGTGGGCAGGGTCACTCAGGCTGCACAGGGAATAGAATAAAAAGAAAGTGCATTAACCAGGTGCCTATTAGCAAGATCAACCAACAAACCTTGTGAACACAGAAAATCAGCGCCTAACATATTGAAGCTCACTGCAGCTATAACAAAAGTCTACTCAAATGTACGGCCGTGCAGGGACAGAAGCAGAGTCTTCTCACCAAAGGTCTTAATCCTCGAGCCGTTTGCTGCTGACGCTCCGTGACCTCCAGGACCCGCCAGCCGGTCAGCATATGTAGGCATGACGAAACTCACTTGGGAGCCTGTGTCCACGAGGAATTTCCTCCCCGAACGCACGTCCGTCAAGTAGAGCAGCTTCTTCTCTTCCCCGAGGGCCGCGGCTGCTACCGACCCCCGGTCTTGGCGTTTCCCAAGCGCTTGAACTGGCACGGTGGTATACATTTGCGTGCCCTCTCTGCAAAGCGGCGATGGTAGAAACAGAGGTTGTCTCCTCCGCGATCCCTGGCCCTCACCGCTGCAGTTGTCGGTGGGTCTGCTACCGCCGCCTCTGGCCCCCTGCCATCTTGGGCCATCGCGCCGATCTCCGTCGCTGCTGCGGTGGCCTCGCGCTGTCTGCTGGCATTGAGAATCCGTTGTGCCTCCTGGGCCAGCGCGCGGAAGTCCCGCTGGGCCAACAACGGTGAACCGGCCAGGGTCGCTCTCGTGGCTGACGGGAGGGTTCTCAGGAAAATGTGGGTGAAGAGGAAGTCGTCGCCGTCTGAGCCCCTCAGCCTCAGCATGTCCTCCATCAGGTGAACGGGCGTGCTGTCTCCCAAGTCGTTCAGAGCCAGGAGCCTCTCCGCTCTCTCCTGGACTGAGGGAGTGAAACGCTGGATGAGCACAGCCTTCAACCCGCTGTATTTGTCGTCGGCCGGTGGGCGCTCCAAAAGGCTCTGCTCTCGGCTCTCTTCGAGCCGTGCAGTTGTCGAGCTTGGCAATAACATGGTAGAATTTCGTGTCATCTACCGTTATCCCCCGGAGGGCGAACTGTGCTTCAACCAAGTGGAACCAGGAGCACGGGTTGTCTTGCCAGAAGTCTGGTAGCTTGACTGTGGCTGCGTTCGCCTGGCTGGTTCCTGACGAGTCCGGCTCGGGGGAATTACTTCTGCTCATGATACGTCTTAGGGTCACCAGTGTGGAGAATGTGGAAGGACGAGGCTGAGTTTATTTCACAAGTCAGATTTATTCACATTCTCCAACATCATCCAAAAACAGAAAGAGGACGAATCCCCCAACATTTGTCCCTTTTCTACCCAGGACATCAAAACACACAGTCACATGGTGCTTAATCCCCAGTAACAATGTAACTTCCTCCCGATCTTAACACCCCCACCTCCAGTCTCTGGCCACTGGGCGAAATCCCCCACGGCTGTCTCCTTGCATGCCAAAGACTAAACTTTCACATCCTCGTGTTATCTCCAGAGCGGCTCAGTCCTTTGTTCCGTCTCAGATGTGAAGCCTAAGGTGGTATACGTATGAATCATGCAATGATATACATATGTGCATAATTGTGTCCCACAGCATAAACATCCCAAAGTGATTAAACAAAATGTTGGTAAAATTCAAACCAAACCTCAAGTCTCTAAATTTAATAATTTGGCCTCTGTTCCTCCCCAAAATTTAAAAATTAAATGTGGTCTTGTGGAGAGTGTGAATAACGAGACTGATTTATGCAGCAGACGATTTTATTCACTCTCACATCAGTCATACACAGAAAAAGAATCTCACAATACACCATGGGTTCTCCTTTTATACCAACCGCCCATCTCACATCTGCGTGACATCTCACATCACAATACATTCAACCCTTCTCCCCCCAACTCCTTCTTCCTGCTACCCCACCGTAATCTCCATAGCTATTGTCCTCTTTGTTTACCCTCTGCATCCAGTCTGAGATGATTAACCCAGTCTCTACACTGCACCCCCCCCCACCCCAGAATCTCAGACAGAGTTTCAGTCCTCACGTCCTTTTGGTTTCAGTCTCCTCCCATATCTGCTGTAACGGGGGGTTTACCGCCTCCGCGGCGCTGCTGTGCCAGAGGGGGGCTGTGTCTGTCTGCGGGTGGGCCGTGGCGAAGGGGGGGAACCTTCGACTTGCCCGTGTGGCTGCTCTGATGAATCGTTTACCTGGGGAGCTCTCAGTGGGCGTCTTCCGCGCCGAGGGGCCTGAGCCAGCAGCACTTGCTCGTCCGCCACCACAAAGGCGGGCCTGTCTGTCTACACATATTTTCTCCCGACGACCCCCCAAGTCTAACAAAAATGTTTGTCCCTGTTTCCAACACTCTGAACGGGCCATCGTAGGGTGGGCGCAATGGAGGGCGGTGGGCATCGTGCCTGACAAACACGAACGCCGCGTTCCTCAAAGTTTTTGGCACAAAAGCACGTGGAAAACAGTGGTGGGCCGGGCGGGCAGCATGCCTGTGTCTGCCCCTATGCTGCAAATGCTGAGACGACAGTCGTCCGGCGCGGGATTATCTTGCAAAAATTCCCCGGGCAGCCGCAGTGGCTGAGAAAAAACAAGCTCCGCCGGGGAAAGCCTCTAAATCTCTTTTGTTGCGGAACGCAACCCCAGTAGAAACCCACGGCAACCGGTCTACCCAATTTGCATCCGTCAGCGAAGCCCTGAGCGCTGCTTTCAGTGACCTATGAAATCGCTTGCATAGCCCATTGGCTGTGGGTTGTATGCGGTGGTGCGATGAATTGCAACACCCAGGCTACGGGCCCATCACGGACCAGGGGTCGGAAACAAACTGAGGGCCCCTATCGACTTGATGTCCGACGGGATTCCAAAACATGCCACCCATGTCATCAAAAAAGCGCACGCCACGTCCGGGGACGTGGGTTGCCGCCAGCGGGACTGCTTCTGGCCAGCGTGTGGTGCAGTCCACCACTGTCAGAAGGTGCGTGCACCCCTGCGATTGGCGGGAGGGGGCCCCTTGAGGTCCACGTGAACATGGTCGAACCTCTTAGCCGGGATACGAAACGGCTCCAATAGCGAGCCTTCGTGTGTCTGTGTAACTTTGGCTCTGTTGGCACGCTACACAGGCTGCAGCCCACTCTTTCACTTGTTTGCGCAGGCTGGCCACACGAACTTTGCTCCCACCATTTTGACTGACGCGTGACCTCCTGGGTGCGCCAGAGCTTGAACTGACTCAAACACGCGGCGGAGCCAAGCGACTGGGACCACGCGGGTGCGGGCGTCCCATGGAGACGTCGCAGGATTAGGGGGGCGGCCTGCCGTCTTGCAGTACTCCGCTCTCCAGCCTTAACCCTGTTGGTCCAGACTGGAGCGCGCGCAGACGTCCGTAATCGCCAATCTGCTCTGCGGCCATGGCTGTATAATCAATCCCCACGCAGACCCGGGGCCACTACTGCCACGTGAGAGGCAGTCCACCACCACATTCAGTGTACCCGACACATGCTGAATATTGGTCGTAAACTCCCAGATCGCGGCCAGCTGTCTCTGCTGCCAGCCCGACCATGGTTCCGAAACCTTGGCCATCGCGAACGTTAGCGGCTTGTGGTCCACAAACGCGGTGAAGCTGCACCCTTCCAGCCAGAACTGGAAGTGGCGTATGGCCAGGTGGAGAGCCAGCAACTCTCTGTCGAAACGCGCTGTATTTACGCTCACTGTCGCGCAAAGCCCTGCTGATGAAAGCGAGCGGCTGTCAGGAACCGGCGACACGTTGCTCCACGACGGCCCCTATGGCCACGTCCAAGGCATCGGTAGTGAGCGCTATCGGGCCGCCGGGTCCGGGTGTGCCAACAGTGCGGCATTTGCCAGGGCTGTTTTAACCTCAGAGAATGCCTGCACCCGCTCCGGAGTCCATTCGACTCTGTCTGCGGGTTTCCGTTTCTGAGCGCAGCGTATAATGACTGCATGAGTTGAGCTGCACGGTGGGAAGAACAGGTATATAAAGTTAACCATCCCCCAAAAAGTCTTGCAGCGCCCTGACCGTCTGAGGCCGGGGAAAATTTGCCACGGCGGCACTTTGTTGGGCAAGGGTATCGCTCCCTCCGGTGAGATGCGGTTTGCCCCAAAAATCAATCTCCGTCACACCAAACTGGCATTTCGCTGGGTTGATTATTAAACCCATGCTCCTCCAACCTCCGGAAAACTGTCCTGAGGTGGGTTACGTGTTCGTCCTCGGATGCGCTGGCCACCAGGATATCATCCAGATAGACAAACACAAACGGGAGATCGCGCAACACCGCATCCATCATGCGATGGAATGTCTGTGCCGCTCCTTTTAATTCAAAGGGCATGCGTAAAAACTCAAACAAGCCAAACGGAGTTATTACTGCTGTTTTGGGTATGACCTCTGCGTGCAATGGGACCCTGGTGGTAACCGCGGACCAGGTCTATTTTAGAAAAAATGCGTGCTCTGGCGAGGTGACGGAAAAATCCTGAATATGGGGAATCGGGTGGTAGCGGGTTGTGCGCTGTGGCATTATTCAATCTGCGGAAATCTCACACGGTTGCCACGATCCCTCGGACTTAGGGACCATGTGTAGCGGGGATGCCCATGGGCTGTTCGATCGCTGATGATGCCCAACCTTTCCAGGTTGGCAAAACTCCTCGCGCGCTATGGCCCGTTTAGCTGCGTCCAAGCGCCAAGGTCGTGCAAAAAAACGGGGCGGCCCGGTGGTGGTGATAAAGTGTTCCACCCCGTGTTTAGCGATGGCCGCTGAAAACGTCGGGACCATGAGTGCTGGGAACTGAAGTGAGCAGTGTGTGGAAACTTACCACCTGGAGCTGTGACGTTGGCTTGTGTTACTGGCCGGCCCCTCGAGTTGTACAAGGGGAGAGAATCAAAAGACAGTGCATTAACCCAGGCGCCCTGTTAGCAACATCAACTAGCAACCTGTGCACACAGAAAATCAGCTTCCAGGATTGGGAAAACTCAGTGTCGCTATGACAAAAGTCCACTCGTACATACGGCCGTGCAGGGATAAAGTCAGTGTTCTCTCACCAAAAGTCTTAATGCCCGAGCCGTTTACTGCTACCAGCCCAGGGTCGCTAGGTCCTGCTAGCCGGTCGGCGTAGGACGGTAGGATGATGCTCCTCTGGGCTCCGGTGTCTACGAGGACCGTCTCCCGAGCGCGAGTCCGTCACCTAGAGCAGCTTGTTCTCTTCACCGGCGGTCGCAGCTGCTACCGACTGCCGGCCTTGGCATTTCCCGAGCGCTTGAATTGGCACGGTGGCGCACATCTGCGTGCGTTCTCTCCAAAGCAGTGGTGGTAGAAGCAGAGTGTGTCTCTCTGGCGCTTCCTGGCCTCCGCTGCCGCTACCGTCGCCGGTTCCTCGCCTCCGCTGGTCGTCTCGCTGGGTTCCGATGCCGCCGCGTTCACTGTGAGGGCTCTAGTGGTGAGGATGGTCCGATCTGCCTCCTGGGCTAGCGCACGGTAGTCATGCACGGCCAGCAACGGTGAATTGGCAAGAACCGCTTTCGCCTCTGTTGGGAGGTTCCGGAGGAAAAGGTGGGCAAACAGAAAATGCCCGTCGTCCGTGCCCATTAACGCTAACATCTTCTCCATCAGTTCGACCGCCGAACCATCTCCTAACTCGGAGCACCTCAGAAGCCTCTCTGCTCTCTCACAGTCCGAGAGTGTGTAGCGCCAGGTCAGCGCGGCCTTGAGAGCCTCGTATTTGTCGTGGGCTGGAGGCTGTTGGAGCAGGCTCACTACCTGCTGAGACGTGCGAGCGTCCAGCGCTGCGACCACATAGTTATATTTCGTGTTGTCTGCCGTTATTCCTGGAGGGGCGAACTGAGCCTCGGTGTGGTGGAACCAAGACCGCGGGTCCGTGCAGCCAAATAAAAGGGGTACCGGTAGTTTGACCGAAACCAGCGCACGCGTTGCTGGGGTTCCGTTCCGGGCTGGTCCCTGGGATGCCTGCCGCAGTTGGTAGGGCTTCCCGTCTGTGGCCTGAGTCCGGGTTCATTGCCTCGATGTTCCATTAATTCGTCAAGGGGTCACCATGTGATGGACGAGAGTAAATAACGAGACTAGATTTATTGCAGCAGACGTATTTTACCTCTACACTCACATCAGTCATACATCAGAAAAAGAATCTCACAATACACCATGGGGTTCTCTTTTATACCAACCGCCCATCTCACATCTGCATGACATCTCACATCACAATACATTCAACCCTTCTCCCCCCAACTCCTTCTTCCTGCTACCCCACTGTAATCTCATAGCTATTGTCCTCTCTGTTTACCCTCTGCATCCAGTCTGAGATGATTAACACCAGTCTCTAAAGTCTATTAAATTATTAGGTCTCTAACTCCCAAGTCTCTTCTAGTCCATGATCTATTAATCGATCATCAGATCGATTTATTATCCCTCACAGAGACTTGGCTTGGGCAAGATGATTATGTTGGTTTGAATGAATCAACTCCCTCTGGTTATTTAAACTGTCATAACCCCAGAGGTTCTGGTCGTGGAGGTGGAGTTGCAGCAATTTTCCATTCTAAATTACTAGTTAATGTCAAGCAAAAATCATGTTTTAATTCCTTTAAGGGCCTGGTCCTCAGTGTGGGGCATGTTGGCTATCTTGGTTTGAACCCAGTTCTCTTTGCCATAGTTTACCCGTCCTCACTCGGCCTACTCAGAGTTTCTATCCAAACTTGATGAATTTTTAGCTGATTTAGTGCTGAAATCAGATAGAATAGTTATTGTAGGGGACTTTAATATACATGTTGATGTAGAGAGTGACTGTCTTAATAAGGCATTCAATTCAATTTTAGACTCAATGGGGTTTTCCCAGAAAGACTTATGGTGACTTGTGGTGTACAGTATATACTTATGAAAGACTTATGGTGTGTATATATATATATATATACTGTATATATATATATATATATATATTGATCGTCACTTCCTTGTGGTAACGTATCGTCACTTCCTGTTTTGCTGTCTGTCTGTGTGGTTTGCTCTCCTCACTCTCCTGAGCTTTGGGTTAGCCACTAGCGATGGCTACTAGCTCTCCTTCCTCTCCTCCTCTGGTGTGCTCTCTCTGTCAGATGTTTAGCTACACCGCTGCCTCTTTTAGTGATAACGGTAAATGTAATAAATGTTGTCTTTTTGAGGAGCTCGAGGCGAGGTTGTCTGATTTGGAATCCCGGCTCCGCTGCATTGAAACACCGTCTGCGCCAGTTACTCTTGACGGACGCCCCTTAGCTGCAGCGGAGCTAGCTAGCTTAGGCCCCCCTGTTAGCGGTCCTCCGGCTCTCCTCAGCAGCGAGGAGACTGGGTGGGTGACGGTGAGAAGGAAGCCTAGTCGCAAAGCCCCGGTACACCACCATCATTTTTTCCCGCTCAGCGACACACCCGCTGAGGAAAAAATTCTGATCATTGGCGACTCTGTAGTCAGAAACGTTGAACCTAGAGGACTCCAGCGGCATAGTCTAATGCATTCCCTGGGGCCAGAGCAGGCGAACATTGAGTCAAAATTTGAAAATGCTAGCTAAAAGTAACTGTAATACTCCACAATTGTTATTCACGCTGGCATTAATGACATCCGTTTCCGGCAGTCGGAAGTCACGAAAACTTAATATAGATCGGTTGTTGTGACTTTTGCAAAAACGATTTGTCTGCCACTGTAGTATTCTCTGGGCCCCTCCCCACAATCTGACAGTGATGACATGTTTAGCCGTCGTCATCCTTGAACCGCTGTCTGTCTGTGTGGTGTCTGCCAAATAACGATGGGCCTACATTGACAATTGGAGCTCTTTTCTGGGGAAAACCTGGTCTTATGAAACGAGACAGCATTCATCCCACTATTTGGATGGTTGCTTTCATTTATCTAACAATCTGGCATCTTTTTTATCCAAATTTCCAAAACCCCTGACTACTCGGAGTTGGGACCAGGAAGCAGAGTCGCAGTCCTTACACGCCTCTCTGCAGCTCCTCTTCATCCGCCACACTCAGCTTAGCCCCCTGTCTTCCCAATCAGAGAATCATTGTCTGCTCCCTCCAAAGTAAATAAAACTATAATATATAAGCATCCCAGAGTGATTAAGCAAAATATTGGTTAAACTCAAATTAAACTAAAGCCTCTAATTGAATGATTTGGCCTCTGTTCCTCCTCATAATTTAAAAATTAATGTGGTTATTAAATATTCGGTCTCTAACTCCCAAGTCTCTGTTAGTCCATGATCTGTTAATTGATCATCAGATTGATTTAATTTCCCCTTACAGAGACTTGGTTAGGGTAGAGGATTATGTTGGTTTAATGAATCAACTCCCTCTGGTTATTTAAACTGTCAAAATCCCAGAAGTTCTGGTCGTGGTGGAGGAGTGGCAACCAATTTACCAATTCAATCATTACTAGTTAATGTAAAGCAAAAAACATGCTATAATTCCTCTTGAGGGCCTGGTCCTCAGTGTTGGGCACTTCTAGCAATTTTCAGAATCAGAATCAGAAAAAATTTATTGCCAAGTACATTACCAGATCACTGCATAACATACGAGAGAATTTGACCTTGACACAGAAATGAACCTGCATTTCAGTGACACCTGGCTGCATCGGGGACGCGCCTGCCCCACAGGATAGAGGTACAGGTAGCATAAGAATAAGAATAATTCGAGGAACAATAGGAAGGAGCAAAAAAATCATTGATTATTAATACTCGTTGCATAATCAATCAATATTATGATTACAAGGAAAAAAAAAGCTCCTCGATGCACATACGCAAAAACAGGGATTCACAAGACAAAGACACAAGAGAGCAGTGTGTGTATCTTTATTCAGTTCATGGATCAAATGTGTGTGCGCTGTTGAGGCAATGTTGATGATATAGAGAACACAAGGGCACTTGGCAGGAGATGTTTTGTCTGGCTGCCCGCGAGTCCTTATCTTGGCAGGCTGTCCAGATGGCCTGTCCAAGGCCCTTATGCTCGATGATTTGAAACACAGGACTGCAGACAGCAGGAGGAATTTTTCCTGGGGAAATTGAGCCAATCGGACTGATCACAAGAGAAGACTATTTATTTCTTCTGTAGATTCAGTACTTAATCCTTCATTGCGGGGCTTTAATTCCATCGTGGAAAGACCTAAGCGTGAGACCATGATGTAATCCACCCCTTCCCGAGACAGTTCTCCATTTGTCGCTATCAGGGTCTTCTCCAATTTTTCAATTTGACAGATGCACCCTCGCCTGGCCAGCATTTTGATAGGTTGTATCCCTCTTCAGCAATTTGCGGTACACCAGGACAATCCCAGTTCCAATCAGAAAGATCCCGATCACCATTATCACGAAGACATACAAATCTTCAATATCTTTCGATAGAGAGATTAGTGAGACACAAGATTTTCCAATTACTTGTGTCACGTAAATAGCCCGCTGGAGCCGTTCCTGCGGGGCAGACAGCTTCCCCCCGGAGCACTTTTTCCCTTGTTGAAAAAAATAGTGTCAATTGTGTTCAAAGCCCAGCTTATTAAACTCCATAATTTCTTTCTTTCGACGGTCGCAGTTAGACGCAGACAGACAACAGCAAGCTGGGATCCAGAAGTTGGGGGGGAAGGAAAAAAAGTCAGAGCAGGAGAGGAGGAAAAAGCGTCTACTCTCTTGGGAGGGCGGAAGTGAAAATTTTAGGTTAAACCCAATTTTATTTGCCATAGTTTATCGTCCCCCATCAACCTACTCAGAATTTTTATCCGAATTTGCTGATTTCTTAGCTGATTTAGTGCTGAAATCTGATAGAATAATTATAGTAGGGGACTTTAATATACATGTAGATGTAGATAGTGACTGCCTTAATGTGGCATTTAATTCAATATTAGACTCGATGACATGTTTCGGGACCCAGGAGACAGACACTGACACGGGCAAATTAGTGAACAATAATCTTTATTAGAGTGAAAGGGTGTGTAGTGCAAGTGTGAGAGCGTGGATAGTATCCTGGTCACTGGAACTGAGCACTCTGGACGGAGACCCGGCAACCCTGGAACATATAAGCACAGACAATTAGTTTTGTCCCACGCTAATGACAAGCTATCAGTAGAGAGGCTTACTTGGGAGAAGCACAGGTTACGTCCTGCTGAGAACCAGCGGCCGTGCAACGTGGAGGTGAAGGCGTCCGTGAACGTACTGAGGCTTCCACCTGTGACTGTGGCTGAGGACAGGTCTCCAGAGACTCCGGCTGTGACTCCACAGACCGGGACGATGACAAACCAGCTGATGACAAGACCAGTGATTCCCACAGAAACGTGGTTGACGATGATATCCAGATGTATGGACAAGACGAATGATTCCACAGAACGTGTGACGATGATAATCCAGACGATGACCAAGACGAGTGATTCCACAGAGCGTGGTGACCATGACAATCCAGATGATGACGAGGGTGAGTGAATTCCAACAGGAACGTGGTGACGATGACACGACAGACGACGATGACACAAACTCCACCGGTAACGGTGGCCAGTACTCCTGTAACTGATATGAGTAATAATTCAGGGATTTGTGGAGCAAGACGTACCGGTAGTCGTGGTGGTAGCGAAACCGCTACGTGTGCGAGTTGGCGTTACCCCGTCAGCTGGGGACGCAGGTCCGCCGCCAAGGGTAGTCCACTGTGCACAGGGGTAGAGGTTAGGAGTAGAGTAGCAAACAGTTCTCTTACGTGCTTGACTTTGAACAGAAGTCCTAGACGAGGCAAGAGAAGTTCTTGACGAGGGCCAGAGGAGTTCCTGACGAGACAGTTCCTGACGAAGCAGTTCCTGACGAGGACAGTTTCTGATGAGACAGTTCTTGACGAGACAGTTTTCTGACGAGACAAGAGAATACCTTGACGAGGCCAGAGAGCGGAGTTCTGGTTCTTTCTCTGACGAGGAGGACAGACGACTCCGTGCCGGGCTGTTCAGAACGCTGGCTTTTAACAGCTGCTGATTAACACCTGTGGACCTGTGCGCAGCTGGAGTTAATGATGCCAATGACGGGCCCAGAGGCCGCCATGACAGTACTCCCCCCTCTAGCAGTGCCCTCCAGGCACCTGCCCAATCCTACCTGGATTCGCCCGGTGGAAGTCGCGAATCAGCTGCTTATCCAAAATCAACGCTGGGCGAATCCAAGACGATCCTCCGGTCCAAAGTCCTCCCAGTCCACCAAATACTGAAGGCCACGACCCCCGCTGCGAACATCCAAGATGGCAGTCACCCCCCAGGCGGATGGCCATTGATCATCCTTGGGGGTGGGGGTGCCGCGGGAGCAGGGCACAGGGGGTCAGAGACGTACGGCTTGACCTGGGAGACATGAAAGGTGGGGCAGATATGCATTGAGGAGGGGAGAGACAAGCGCACAGACACAGGGTTAACAATACGATTAATGGTGTAGGGACCAATAAAGCGTTTAGTCAGCTTACGCTTTTCAGGCCGGCACACCAATATCCGGGTAGATAACCAAACCTTCTGACCCACCTTATACTCCGGGGCGGGTCTCCTATGCTGGTTGGCCACCTGGATATTACGTTCAGTGGTCTTCAACAAAGCTTTGCGAGCGAGGAGCCACACTCGCCGGCAGCGTTTAATATGTGCCTGGACAGAAGGAACCGCTAACCTCCTTCTCCTCCTCAGGGAAACAACGGAGATCAAACCCACAAGAGGCTTTAAACGGGGAGACGCCCGTGGCCGTGGAGAACGTAGCGTTGTGAGCGTACTCAATCCAGGGCAGGAACTTGCTCTAGGGAGGACGAGCAGGAGGAGATGACACAACGGAGGGCGGCCTCCAGCTCCTGATTAGCCCTCTCGCACTGACCATTACTTTGGGGGTGATAGCCAGAAGAGAGGCTGGCAGTGGCTCCTAGTGCCGTGCAGAAGGCCTTCCAAACTTGAGATACAAACTGGGGGTCCTCGATCGGACCACAATATCCGCAGGGATGCCATGAAGACGTACCACATGTTGCACCAGGAGGTCCGCAGTCTCCTGGGCCGAAGGCAGACCCCGAAGAGGCACAAAATGGGCCGCCTTTGAAAACCGGTCTACAATGGTTAATACTGTGGTGTAGTCATCTGAAGTGGGTAACCCAGTAACAAAGTCCGTTGCTACATGAGACCAAGGGGGTGAAGGAACAGGTAACGGATGTAGTAAGCCTGCCGGGGAGATGACGTCGTCTTCCGGTGGCACACTGAGCGCAGGCCCTGATGTAGCCAACAACGTCCTTCCGCAACCCTGGCCACCAGAAGGTCCTTTGAAGAAGATCCACAGTCCGACCCACTCCAGGATGACAAGCCAACTTGGAAGCATGACCCCACTCAATCACCTTGCCTCGGACAGCCCGTGGAACAAACAAACGGCCCGGGGGCCCCCCCCCAGGGTCCGGCTCAGTCTTCTGGGCCTGGCGAACCGTCTTGCAGATACCCCAGGACAGGGCGCCCACGACACAGGAAGGCGGCAGAATAGGGGTCTCCTGGTCCTCGAAGGATGGGGGGTCAAACTGCCGGGAGAGAGCGTCCGGCTTACCATTCTTGCTTCCCGGCCGGTACGTGATGGTAAAATTAAACTGGCCGAAGAAGAGGGACCAGCGAGCCTGGCGTGCATTCAGGCGCTTAGCCGTCCTGAGGTACTCCAGGTTACGGTGATCAGTCCAAACCACGAACGGCTGAACAGCCCCCTCCAGCCAATGTCTCCATTCCTCCAAGGCCAATTTCACAGCCAGTAACTCCCTGTCCCCGATGCTGTAGTTCCTCTCTGCAGGGGAGAGACGATGAGAGAAAAAAGCACAAGGGCGAATCTTACCATCCATGGGAGATCGTTGGGAGAGTACTGCTCCAACTCCCGCATCAGACGCGTCCACCTCCACCAAGCATTGAAGCTTCGGGTCCACCTGGGTAAGGACTCGGGCCGAGGCGAACTCCCTCTTGAGCTTCTCAAATGCATCGGCTGCTTCCTTACTCCAGCAAAATGGAATCTTAGGGGAGGTGAGAGCAGTCAAAGGCCGGGCAATATTACCAAAGTTAGGCACGAACCTCCTATAAAAGTTAGCAAACCCCAGGAACCCTTGAAGCTGCTTTCTGGAGGTGGGTGCAGGCCATTCCACCACTGCCTTGACCTTGGCAGGGTCAGGAAGCACCTGGTTGCCGAGCAATAATAAATCCAAGGAAGGAGGTTTGATCAGTGTGAAATTCGCATATTTCTCGGCCTTGACGAACAGCTGGTTCTCCAGGAGGCGCTGTAATACTCTGCGGACATGCACCCGATGTTCCTCTAGTGTGCGGGAGAAGATGAGGATGTCATCAAGATAAACGAAAACAAATGAGTTCAAGAAATCCCGTAGTACATCGTTAAATCAAACGCTGGAAAAGACGGCTGGGGCGTTAGTTAACCCAAATGGCATTACCAGGTACTCAAAATGACCGCTGGGGGTCCGGAAAGCCGTTTTCCACTCATCACCCTTCTCTAATGCACACTAGATGGTAGGCCATTCCTAAGGTCCAGTTTAGTAAAACCATGATGCCCCTGGAGAGAGTCAAACGCAGTGTTCATCAAGGGCAGAGTATATTTATCCTTGACCGTTATTTCATTCAGCCCCCGGAAGTCAATACAGGGGCGTAGTGAGCCGTCCCTTCTTTCCAACAAAGAAAAATCCGGCCCCCACGGCTGAAAGACGACGGGCGGATAATACCAGAGGCCAAAGATTCCTTAATGTAAGTGGTCCATAGCCTCGCGCTCCGGGGCTGATAGGCTGTAAAGGCGGGCTAGCAGGTAGTGGGGCCCCAGCCTTCAGATTAATGGCGCAGTCATACGGATGATGGGGGGGTAAAGACAACGCCCAAGATTTGCTGAACACTTGCCACCAAATTGTGGTTAAACCTCAGGTACCTTAGATAAATCCGGGTGGAGATGAATCGGGCAGAGGCACTTTCACGGATGGGGCGCACGCCGCTGATTGGAGGCAGGCACTAAGGCAGAACGTACTCCATGCCGTTATTCTCCCAACTTGCCAATCAATAGTGGGGTTATGTAGGCGCAGCCAGGGGTATCCCAGAATAACGGGCGAAGAGGAAACGGGCAGCACTAAGAACTGAATTTCCTCCCTGTGATTCCCTGAGACAATTATAGACACAGGCGCTGTCTGAAGGTTAATGGTAGTCAACGACGCCTTCGACAGGGTAATCAATCTAACAGGGGGTTCTAAAGTCTGACAACTAAGGCCCATCCGGGTTGCCAGGTCTCTAGAAATGAAATTTTGCCCAGCTCCAGAATCAACTAACGCTAGTGTGGAGTGTTCTGTGTGAGTATGAATGAGTCTGAGGGGTAAATGACAACAAGTAAGGGGTTCCTCTGTGTTCTTGCCCGTGAATCCCCCTACTGCGATCCACGGGCCTTCCCTTTTAACTTACTAGGACATTCGGAAACCCCATGTGACTCCTTCCCACAATAGAAACACAGGCCTTGATCCCTACGGCGTTGTTTCTCAGCTGCTGACACCTTAGAGTGACCAACAATCATGGCTTCCTGATCCAGGGTCTTTTCAGACGCGGGTTTAGAGCGAGCGGAAGAGAGACAGAAGCACGAGGGTGGGGGTTTAACCGGACGGGAAGTAACTCGCCGACCAGCCGCCCGTTCCCTTAACCTACTAGCGATACTAACTGCTAAAGCAATTAAATCTTGCAAGTTATTCTGGTTTATCCCGTGCCGCTAACTCATCCTTTAGCTGTCGTTAAGACTGCGTAGAAAAATACCACAAAGAGATGGCTCCCCCCACCCAATCTCTGCGGCCAAGACCCGGAAGTCATGGTGCAATCTGCAGCTGATCTCTTTCCCTGCTGTAGGCTTAAAAAAACGTTCTGTCAACACCTCTCCCCTATCCGTGTGATCAATACAGACAGAAACTCAGACACAAACTCCTGATAGGTAAGTAGAGAATAGCTAGGTCATGCCATGATCGAATATGCCCAGTCCAAGGCTCCTACCTGCCAGCAAGTTTATGACATAGCCCTATCTGGCCTAGAGTCGAGAGAAAAATCCCCCGGCACACGCAGAAAAACTGATTCACACTGTAAAATGAATCCTCGAGCTTCCCGAGTTTTCCGCTGAACCGGGGCAGGTGTTGGAATAGGGGTGAGGCGAGAGGACGAGGAGGTGTTAGCTAATCCTGACGCTAAGCCTGCAGGGGTAGAGGTATTTACGGTCGGGGGAAACGTTTGGTGTCCCTCCAAACCAGGGGTGTCAAACTCCTTCCATGGAGGGCCAAGACCCTGCAGGTTTTACCTCCACCCAGTGTCTTCAGCAGTGTTTTCATTGATCAGCAATCAGTGAGGGGAAATTCAGTGAAATCTCCTGTTGAAGACACTGGGTGGAGGTAAAACCTGCAGGGTCTTGGCCCTCCATGGAATGAGTTTGACCACCCCTGCTCCAAACGATCCAGCCGACCATTAATTTGAGTTAGTTGATTTAAGATTACTGTTTGCTGGTGGGCTAGCAAATCTACCCGGGCGCTAAGAGTGTTAATTAAGGGCGACAGTGAGCTGTCCGCTGGGTCAACGTGACGGAGTCGTACTGACATGTTTCGGGACCCAGGAGACAGACACTGACACGGGCAAATTAGTGAACAATAATCTTTATTAGAGTGAAAGGGTGTGTAGTGCAAGTGTGAGAGCGTGGATAGTATCCTGGTCACTGGAACTGAGCACTCTGGACGGAGACCCGGCAACCCCTGGAACATATAAGCACAGACAATTAGTTTTTGTCCCACGCTAATGACAAGCTATCAGTAGAGAGGCTTACTTGGGAGAAGCACAGGTTACGTCCTGCTGAGAACCAGCGGCCGTGCAACGTGGAGGTGAAGGCGTCCGTGAACGTACTGAGGCTTCCACCTGTGACTGTGGCGAGGACAGGTCTTCCAGAGACTCCGGCTGTGACTCCACAGACCGGGACGATGAACAAACCAGCTGATGACAAGACCAGGGATTCCACAGAATGTGGTGACGATGATAATCCCAGATGATGACAAGGACGAATGATTCCACAGAACGTGGTGACGATGATAATCAGACGATGACAAGACGAGTGATTCCACAGAGCGTTGGTGACCATGACAATCCAGATGATGACGAGGTGAGTGATTCCACAGAACGTGGTGACGATGACACGACAGACGACGATGACACAAACTCCACCAGTAACGGTGGCCAGTACTCCTGTAACTGATACAGTAATAATTCAAGGGATTTGTGGAGCAAGACGTACCGGTAGTCGAGGTGGGTAGCGAACCGCTACGTGTGCGAGTTGGCGTTACCCCGTCAGCTGGGGACGCAGGGTCCGCCGCCAAGGGAGTCCACTGTGCCCAGGGGTAGAGGTTAGGAGTAGAGTAGCAAACAGTTCTCTTACGTGCTTGACTTTGAACAGAAGTCCTAGACGAGGCAAGAGAAGTTCTTGACGAGGCCAGAGAGGTTTCCCTGATGAGACAGTTCCTGACAAAGCAGTTCCTGACGAGACAGTTCTTGACAAGACAGTTCTTGACGAGACAGTTTCTGACGAGACAAGAGAATACCTTGACGAGGCCAGAGAGCAGAGTTCTGGTTCTTTCTCTGACGAGGAGGACAGACGACTCCGTGCCGGGCTGTCAGCAACGCTGGCTTTTAACAGCTGCTGATTTAAACCTGGGGACCTGTGCGCAGCTGGAGTTAATGATGCCAATGACGGCCCAGAGGCCGCCATGACACTCGATTGGGTTTTTCTCAGAAAGTAGGAAAATTCTACTCATTACCTCCACCATACATTGGACCTTGTTCTGACATATGGCATAGAAATAGAAAATCTTGTGTAGTGTCTCCTCATAACCCTGTACTGTCAGACCAATTGTCTGTTAACCTTTTGATTTTACTATTTCTGACTATTTGGCTCCTAAAGAAAAATATTATTAACAGTAGATGCCTCTCAGATGATGCTGGGTACCAAATTTATGCAGATTGTTTCCTCTATGCCATGTGTCAACACAACGGAAATAAGCTATAGACAGCTTGCTCCTTCTGTAATTGATAACATGGTGGATAGTGTTACAGCTTCTCTGCATCAGACTCTAGACTTGGTGGCCCCTTTAAAAAGAAAAAGTCTATCAGAGATTTCTAACTCCTTGGTTCAACACAGAAACTCGTAGCTTAAAACAGAAGACTCGTCAATTAAAAAGAAAATGGCACTCACTAATTTAGATGAAATCTATTTAGCTTGGAGAAATCATCTTTTAATTTATACAAATCTCTTAGAAAGCTAGACGAGTTATTACCTTGCATTAATAGAAGAGAACAAGAAATATCCCAGGTTCCCTATTCAGACTGTAGCGGTTGACAAAGAGATCAAGGACTACTGTCAATCCTAGCATTCCCTTAGAGCTTAACAGTCAGGGGACTTTATGAACTTTTTTCAATCATAAAAATTTTCATCCATCAGAGATAAAAAATCAGATTCCTTCCCACAGTTAACTTAAAATACTGTAACTACTACTAAACTCCTTCTTATTGATGTCCTGTCTTGAATGAGTTTACTGCCAATCGACTTGAGTGTTCAAACAAATAGTTTCCCTCATCCAAACCTACAACCTTGTCATTTCGACCCACTATTCTACCAGGATATTTAAAGAAAGACTTCCCACATATTGGTAGCTTTATTCTTCATATAATCAACTCTCATTACTTTAGGCCATGTACTGCAGGCTTTATAAAACGGCTGTAATTAACCCTTACTCAAAAAGCCAACGCTAGATCAGGAGCTTTAGCTAACTTTAGACCAATCTCTAATCTCCCTTTCATTTCAAAAAATCTTAGAAAGAGTTGTTACTACGCAATTATTTGACCACCTGCAGGGAAATGGTTTACTTGAAGAGTTTCAATCTGGGTTTAGAATCCATCATAGTACTGAAAACAGCCTTAGCGAAGGTCACTAACGACCTCCTCATCGCATCTGATAATGGACTGGTTTCTGTACTTGTCCTTTTAGACCTTAGTGCAGCTTTTGATACTATCGATCATAATATTCTACTTGATAGATTAGCGAACACTATGTTGGACTTTATGGAACTTCGTTGCAGTGGTTTAGATCTTATTTATTTGATAGGTTCCAGTTTGTTCATGTAAATAATGAGTTTTCTTTCAACTCAAAGCTTAAGTCATGGAGTTCCACAGGGATCTGTGCTTGGCTCTACTCTTTTTAGTTTATATATGCTTCCGTTAGCAACATTATTAGAAAGCCATGTATACATTTTTCATTGTTATGCAGATGACACACAATTATACCTGTCATTGAAGCCAGATGATAGTAATCAATTAGCCAAGTTAGAAGCCTGTCTTACGGAAATCAAAGCTTGGATGACTTGTAATTTCCTGTATTAAATTCAGATAAGACTGAAGTCATTCTTGCTGGTCCAAAAACCTTAGAAATTCCTTTCAAATCAAACATTCAGTTTGGATGCGGTTACTCCTTCTCTTAATAGCTCTGTGAGGAACTTGGATGTATTTTTTGATCAGATATGTCCTTCAATTCACATATTAAATTTGTTTCTAAGACTGCCTTCTATCATTTGCGTAATATTGCCAAGATTGGAGCATCTTGTCTCAGATGTGCAAACTGATCCACGCTTTTGTTAGCTCGAGATTAGATTATTGTAATTCTTTATTATCAAGGCCCTGTCCTAAAACATCTTTAAAAAGTCTTCAGCTGATCCAAAATGCTGCAGCAAGAGTTTTAACAGGTACTAGAAAGAGAGATCATATCTCTCCGGTTCTGGCCTCCCTTCATTGGCTTCCCATAGAGTTTAGAATTAAGTTTAAAATCCTTCTTCTTACTTACAAAGCTCTAAACAATCAGGCTCCTTTTTATTTAAAAGATCTGATACTACCGTATTATCCTAACAGAGCACTACGCTCCCAAAATGCAGGATTACTTGTAATGCCTAGGATCTCCAAAAGTACAATGGGAGGCAGAGCCTTCAGTTATCAAGCTCCTTTCATGTGGAAACCAGCTGCCCACATCTGGATTCGGAGTCAGACCTCGATCTCTGTTTTTAAGAACTAGGGCCTAAAACCTACCGTTTTTGATATAGCCTACAATTAGGGAGGGATCATGTGTTTCTGAAACCCTCCCTTAGTTATGCTGGCTAATAGGTTTAGTCAGCCGGGGGGACTCCAGTAATGCAACTGGGCCTCACTCCTTTCCTCACTCTCAATGAAATATTTTTTTTGCTGGTCATTAACATTTGTTTGTTCTCTCCTATAGATTGAGTCCCCATCGTGCTGTTTGCTCTCTACATGTCTGTTCTTTTCATCTTCTCTATCCCCTCACCCCCCAGCCAGTCGCAGCAGATGACTGCCCCTCCCTGAGCCTGGTTCTGCTGGAGATTTCTTCCTGTTAAAAGGGAGTTTTTCCTCTCCATCGTCGCCAAGTGCTTGCTCACAGGGGATCACCTGATTGCTGGGGTCTTTCTGCAACTGTGGGGGTTCACCCTACAGTTGATAGTGCTATGAGATGACTGTTGTTGTGAAATGGCGCTATATATAAAGTTGAATTGAATTTAATGAAGTTGAATTGAATATAGAAAATGCGGTAGTGTCTCCTCATAATACTGTACTGTCACACCATTGTCTGTTAACCTTTGATTTCACTATTTCTGATTATTTGACTCCTAAAAAAAATATTACTACAGCAGATGTCTTTCAGATGACGTTGTTATCAAATTTTTGCAGATTGTCTCCTCTATACCATGGGTCAACACAACGGAAATAAAAGATGGAGAGCCTGCTCCTTTTGTAATTGATCGCATGGTAGATATTGTTACAGCCTCTCTGCATCGGACTCTAGATTTGGTAGCCCCTTTTAAAAAAGAAAAAGTCTAACCAGAGATTTCTAACCCCTTGGTTTAACTCAGAAACTCGTAGCTTAAAACAGAAGACTTGTCAATTGGAAAGGAAATGGTGTTCTACTAATTTAGATGAATTCTATTTAGCGTGGAGAAATCATCTCTTAATTTATAAAAAAAATCTCATAGAAAAGCTAGATCAAGTTATTATTTTGCATTAACAGAAGCAAATAAGAATAACCCCAGGTTTCTTTTCAACACTATAGCCAGGCTGACAAAGTCAGGACTCGGTCAATCCTCGCATCCCTCCTGAGCTTTCTAGTCAGGACTTTCTGAACTTTTTCAGTCATAAAATTTTATCTATTAGAGATAAAATCAGTCAGATTCTTTCTACCGTAAACTCAAGTACATTAACTACTACAACTCCCCCAAATGATATCTGTTTAGATAAGTTTACTCCAGTCGACCTCTTAGAGTTAGATAAAATAATCTCATCTCAGCCTTCGTCTTGCCTTTTGGACCCTATTCCTACCAGGTTATTTAAAATTGTCTTCCCAATTATTGGTAGCCGTATTCTTCATATAATTAATTCTTCTTTAACTCTGGGTTATGTACCACTGGCTTTTAACCTGTTGAACTCTGGTCAATTTCCCTAAAAACACCTAAAAATAATGTGCCCAAAGTAAATCAAAAGCTGTTCTTCAACCCTTTGCAGCATCTTCATGGGGTTGGTCTCATTTAAAAGAAAACACTCTGAATTTTTTTGGCAAAACAGTCATAATCTCTCTAAGTGCTCCAGCCACTGAGTAACAGTCATTTAAACATACTGAATTTGAAGAAAATAAAGTTCGCCTGGGTGTTTTTTTAGATACAAATGCTTGCAAATAACACACAGCTGTCAGATACTGGCTGGAAAATGCAAGAGAAATGTAGAACCAAGTGTTATCAAGCTGAGGTCAAAATTTTGTAATAATACCACAAAAAATGAATATATTACACAGCTTTCTTCTCAGGTTGTTCCCAGGCGTTTTTGAACTGTGCCAAACTGTGCCAAATGTTTGGAAAAACGTCTATAACTTTTGAATGCTTCAACATAGAAGCTTCATCTTGGGTTCTCATGCAAGGGGACACTCAGGGCTGTGTGTGTGGGGGGGGGGTTGTTTGTTCATTCATGAATGAATGAATGAACAAACAAGCCCCCCACAGACAAAGAAACATGCCACGTAAAAAATGTGTGGCCTTTTTTACAAGAAAAAATAGCCTACAGTGCAGTAAAAATTATACTAAAATATCTGCAATGTAGAGGATAACAACTCCCCCCCCCCCCCGCTACAGAGGAACTCGTACACAAAAAACTTGTGGCCATGACGGACCGTTGTAATTACTGATCGGTCAAAAGTCATTTTTATTACTATTTTCATTGATAAAGAATAATTTAGCTTATAACACTTACCTGTCCACAACAGCAGTGTCGTTGGCGAACATCTGTTCCTCATTGTCAGACGAACATGAAGCTGGTCCGGTTGTTATGAACTCGTGGTTCTGGTCACCCAACCCGGTCAAACCATCTCCGCTTCCATGCTTGCGGTTTGTGCGAACCATTTTTCAAAACAAATAAGAACGGTAGTAATAAAAAAAAGACTGGCTAATGGCTAAGAGTGGCTAACGCTACCCTTACGCACAGGTCTCAATGTTAATCACCCAGCGGCTTAGGCAAAAGAGATTTTACGCACGGCGACGCACGCGTTTCAATCGTCGAACTTCTCTGCTTCAATTGGCTCGTTGTATTCGCGGCCGTTGGTAGGCAGGTCCTTCTTGCTAGGTTTTCAGTCATTGGTTCTTCAAGGTTTCAGAAACCCAATTCAAGGCTCTTATTAGTCGAATGAGACGTCAATCAAATCTAAACCAATTAAACACTCCTTTGGCTTTCTGTTTGTGGCTGTGTCTGTACTGGAAGAACGGAAATGCAGCTTTTTTTTTTCAGTGCGCACTGAGACGCACTACGACGCAGAGACGTGACCGCCCGCGGAATCCCGGAGTTCATGTGGTTAAAATTGCTGTAATTAAACCCTTACTCAAAAAGCCAACGCTCGATCCAGGAGTTTTAGCTAACTATTGACCAATCTCTAATTTGCCTTTCATTTCAAAAATCTTGGAAAGAGTTATTGCCGTGCAATTGTTTGACCACTTGCAGGGAGTTTGTTTGTTTGAGGAGTTTCAATCTGGGTTCAGAGTTCATCACAGCACTGAAACTGCCTTAGTGAAGGTCACTAATGACCTCCTTATCGCATCTGATAATGGACTTGTTTCTGTTCTTGTCCTTTTAGATCTTTGTGCAGCCTTTGATACTGTTGATCATGCTATTCTACTTGATAGATTAGAACACTATGTTGGACTAAATGGAACTCCACTGCAGTGGTTTAGATCTTATTTGTCCGAAAGATTTCAGTTTGTTCACATCAATGATGAATTTTCTTCCAACTCTAAGCTTAGTCACGGAGTTCCACAGGGATCTGTGTTAGGCCCTACTCTTTTTAGTTTATATATGCTTCCGTTAGGCAATATCATTAGAAAGCACTGTATACATTTTCATTGTTACGCAGACGACACACAACTGTACCTGTCAATGAAGCCCGATGATTGTAATCAATTAGCCAAGTTAGATGCCTGTCTTAAGGATATCAAAGCCTGGATGACTTGTAATTTTCTGCTATTAAACTCAGATAAGACTGAAGTCATTCTTGTTGGCCCAAAACACCTGAGAAATTCCTTTCCAAATCATGCTTTTAATTTAGATGCCGCCACTCTCACTCTGAATAGTTCTGTAAGGAACCTTGGAGTAATTTTTGATCAAGATCTGTCCTTTAATTCACCTATTAAATTTGTTTCTAAGACTGCCTTCTATCATCTGCGCAATATTGCCAAGATCAGGAGCATCTTGTCTCTGAATGATGCTGAGAAACTGATTCATGCCTTTGTCAGCTCTCGATTAGATTATTGTAATTCGTTATATTCTGGTTGTCGTAAAGTATCCTTGAAAAATCTTCAGTTTATTCAAAATGCTGCTGCTAGAGTTTTAACTGGTTCTAGAAAAAAAGATCATATCTCCCCGGTTCTCTCCTCCCTTCATTGGCTTCCCATAGAATTTAGAATCAAGTTTAAAATCCTTCTTCTTACTTTCAAAGCTCTTAATAATCAGGCTCCCCTATATATAAAAGATCTGATATTACCTTACCATCCTAATAGAGCATTACACTCCCAAAATGCTGGATTACTTGTGGTGCCCAGAATCTCCAAAAGTACAGTGGGAGGCAGAGCCTTCTGCTACCAAGCTCCTTCTCTCTGGAACCATTTACCACTCTGGGTCTGGGAGTCAGACTCGGTCTCTGTTTTTAAGAACAGGGTAAAATCCTTCCTTTTTTAATATAGCTTACGTTTAACCCTTGTGTGATCTTAACATTCTGTTTACTCCCCTTGTCCTACGGGTCAAAAATGACCCGTCCTACCAAAGCCCCAAAATAAAGCTGCTTAATTGAATTTTAAATCCAAAATCTATTTTGCATGATGAAACAACCTGTTATTTATCAATTCAACTCAATTTAATTCATTTTTTATCATGTATTTTTTGTTACACAATCCAAAAAGACGATCACCAGTGACCATTATTACACTTTTTTTTTTACCACAAACCAACTGTCATAACACTTTTCTTTTACACAGTAAAATTATATTATATTATAGTATTATATGAAGTAATTACTTCTGAATTAATTATATTGAAAAGTAAAAAAAAAGTCAACAATGTAGAACTTTTTTGTCAACAGTTTATTCTTTTATATTTTTTAGGAAGTGAATTATAAAAATACTTCTCTCATAACACAACAAAACAACAAAATGTTGCTTGACTTTGTGAACAATTTTCAACATCAGCTCTATTTAGCACATGTAGGACAGTATGTGCGAACGTGAGAATGGGCTTTGCAGATGTATTTCTCACATGTGCAGCACACAGCTTTTGTCTTGCAGTCCTTCTTCCAGGGGCAGAACTGGCACCTTTTTCTTTTGACTGACCCAGCTGCAGCCTCAGGTGGATCAGGACAAGATTCAGCTCCCTGAACAGCTTCCACAATGGCTGCAGAGGCTTCTGTGTGGGGCAGGCGCTCCCTTCTCTCAATGCACGGGGTGACAAGAGCCTTTCCCAACTGCTCAAGGAGCATCCTTCTCTTGTTTTTCTTCCCTGACATCCAGGTCGGGTTGATCTCCTGCCATATCACAAAGGCATTATATGAGGACACATCAATGATGTTATGGAAGATGACCAGGGGCCAGCGTGCAGTCATCCTTTTGCAGCTGTATGTTCCAATAACCTTGTCGAGGTTGTCCACACCTCCTTTATTGCAGTTATAGTCAAGGATGATGGCTGGCTTCCTGTCCTCACGATCACTGATTTCAGTTGTCTTGTGCAGTGTGCCCAGCAGGGCCACGTTGTTCCGTTTTGGAAGATAAGAAACAAGAGTGGTGGTGAAAGTGAAGGCAAACTTTGATGAGAAGTCCGCTCTGCCTCTTGTTGCGAGGAGTGCAGGGGTGAGTTCAGGCTTATTCTTCCGAACAGTGCCAACCATGGTCATCTTCCTTTTCAGGAGCTGCTGGCCGAGTTCATAGGAGGTGAAAAAATTGTTACATGTGACATTGTGCCCCCTCAGTCCATCTGTCAAATCAAGCACAACCCGCATCCCCTGGTTCTTCTCTGGTGCTCCACTTGGCAGCTTCCCTGTGTACACTTGCATATTCCATGCATAGCTGGATTTTGCATCACAGGCCACCCATATTTTGATGCCATATTTTGCTGGCTTGCTTGGCATATACTGCTGGAAAGGACAGCGACCTGTTGATTAAAAAAAAAAAGAGATTACAATCACTGAGTGTGAGTGTCACAGAAAACTGCATGAATCAAGGATGTTACATCACAATAAAATAAAAAAATATTTCAGGTAAGTAACATTGCATATATGAAAATAAAAAAATTACCTTTGAATGGAACCAACTGCTCATCTACTGTGACTTCAGGCCCAGGGTTGTAGAGGTATGGCAGACGCTCAACCCACTTGTCCCAGACCTCTCTGTTGGCTGCCAGTTTGTCCGTCACATGCCTTGCTGGTCTTGACTCACGGTTGTCAAATCTCAGCATTCTTGAGAAAGTGTGAAAGATTTTCAGCGGTATTGTGGCATGAAAAATTGCCCTTCCACTCTCTGCATCCCAGAGACTACAGTATATGTAGCCTCGCCACGGGACCTATATACACCTGCTAATATCAAAAGCCCTATGTAGCCACGCAGGTCAATCTCATCCATATTTTTCCAGTTTTCTCCATATTTTCGGAAACCCTCCAAATTTGTATTCTCCAGGATGATTTTTTCGATGGCTAGTGTGATGAACAGGAGAAAGGTGGATGAAATGTCTTGGACATGGGCAGCTGAATACCTTGTTGGCCCTGGAGTCATCCTTATGATGTTTGGTGCTGCTGTTCTTCCCTGCTTGCTGTCTGAATTTGATGAGGACCATGCAGTTTTGCGGTTGACAAAAATGTCTCTCTGTCAGCTTGAGGGATTTCCTCTTCTTCTTCATCTGAAGATGCATCATCCTCTGGGTTGCATTCCTCCCTATCTTCCTCTTCAGATACATCTTCATCCTCTTGTTCCTCCTGAGCTCCTGAAAATTTCTCATCCAGGACCTGTTGGACAGTGAAATGTCTACTCATGGCTTCAGCAAGGAGCCAACTAGGGGTCCTTTGATTCAGGGTACCTTTATATCCGCTATACTGAATTTGTTTTTATTATGTCTGAGATTGTTTTTTTTGTTTTGTTTTGTTTGGGAGCTTGTGTGATGTGAGGGGTTAGCTGCAGATCAAAAGTGCAGGTGCAGGTCAAATGCAAGTTCAATTCGTACATCAATCCAGATTCTTTGGGGGGGGGGGTGTATCTGTGTATTAGAGAGAGTTTGTGTGTGGCCTTTGAACTTTTTTCTGGTGTTTAAGTACTTTTATAATTCACGGGTCAAAAATGACCCATAAGACAATCTTTGTACTCTAGTGGTGTACAGCCCACATGGAAACATAAACAAAAACAAAGTATCACTTTTTCTAATGATGGGGTCTTTATGAAAAGTCATAAAATTTCAAGTTGGAAAAAGATAATTTAAGGTATTTTTTTCTACAGCTAAACATGGTAGTGGGTCACTTTTGATCCGCAAGACAACACAAGGGTTAAGGAGGGATTTTGTGTCTCTTAACCCCACTTTTGTTCTGTTGTTATTTGATCCATACTGCTGGTTGACCTCCAATAATGTACTTGGCATCTTACTGTTATGTTCTTTATGTCTGTCCTCTCCATCCTCCCTGTCCCCTCACCCCCAGCCAATCACAGCAGATGACTGGCTGCTTGCTCACAGGGGATCGTCTGATTGCTGGGTTTTTCTGAGACTGTGTGTTTTTTTCTGCACTGTGGCGCCACGAGACGGCTTCTGTTGTGATGTGGTGCAGTATAAATAAAGCTGAATTGAACTGAATTCAGAAGGAGTATACATTCAAACAAGGAAAGAAGCAGACTTGTTCAATGTGGCACAGTTTAAAGCCAAGAGTAAGACATCAATAAAGGTAGTAAGAGAAATGCTCTTTGCCAACGACAGTGCTCTAGTTGCACACAGCGTGGAAGATATGCAATCTTTAGTGGAGAAATTTGCAAGAGCAGCTATCTAATTCAGCCTCCAAATCAACATCAAGAAGACAGAGTGCCTTTATCAACCACCAAAGTTCCAATTATCAACATCACTACCAGAAGAGATCAGCATTGGTACAGAGCCACTAGTCAAGTGCAAGTAGGGAGTACTGTTTCAGAGAATGCTAGGCTGGAGGATGAACTATCTCTCAGAATGGGAAAAGCGAGCGCTGTGTTTGGAAACTTGAGGGAGAGACTGTGGAACAATCGACATGTGTCTATCCGTGTGAAATGCAAAGTGTACAGAGCGACAGTACTGGCTACTCTATTGTACGGTGCTGAAACTTGGACTGTCTCTTAACCCTGCTTCTGTTTTATGTCTGTCCTCTTCATCCTCTCTATGCCTTCACCCCCAGCCAGTCACAGCAGATGACTGCCCCTCCCTCAGCCTGGTTGTGCTAGAGGTTTCTTCCTGTTAAATAGGAGTTTTTCCTCTCCACCGTTGCTAAGTGCTTGCTCACAGGGGATCGTCTGATTGCTGGGTCTTTCTGAAATTGTGGGGTTTTCTCTGCATTTTGTAGCGCTATGAGATGACTTCTGTTGTGATGTGGCGCTGTATAAATAAAGCTGAATTGAATTGAATTGAATCCTCCTCTTCCTCTTTAATCTGGGAACAATCTTCTCCCACCTGAACAACAATAAATTTTCTCTCCTGGTTTAGAAGCTGCTGCTCATCCAGAACCTCCTCCTGGTTAGAGTCATTTTGCTGTGGGACATCTGGAGGGACAAAGAGACACAAGAAATGTGCTGGAATATGGTTCTGACACAAAAGCCCCTTTTCCACTAGTACCTATATAGCCCAACTCACCTTGATACGGCTTTACATAACTCGGCTCACTTTTGTTTCCATTACATCAGAGTACCACCTGAGGTGGGTGGGATTTTTTTACAGCAAGGTGGCACAAGACTCCTGTGACATAAAACATGCGACACAAGCAAACCACAAGATGGCAGATTATGAGGCTACTGCTCGGTCTCTGGCTTTTTGTCAGAGCAAAGGCAAAAAAGGAGAGCCAGAGAAGGCTACAATCGGCGAGACAACACACTCTGGAAAAGTACTGGAGCATTTTGGAAGCCATAGAGCAGTATAAAGCAGAAGACATGACAATATGAACTAGATCACATATGAAGGTAAGGTAATGATTGCGAATGCTACTTTGCTTTAAGTCCACCATACTACATTGCAATGTCAGCAAGTTATCGCAGTTAAAGGGTACCTGTGGTGGTCGTGAAAAAAAAGATATTATATTGGGCCCCTGTCTCATGTTCTAGTTCAAGTTTAAGTTGAAATTCATGTTCAAAGCAATATGATATAAATCCCATTGCTGATGTGCTGGTTCAGCTATGTCAGCAAAACATGGGTGTGCAGCCATACTAGCGGCTACATGGCCTGCAGGTATGCTTCCTTGTGACCATAATTATCGTTGACACCAGCCGATCTGGATCATATTGGCTGAGCCTGGAGTGCCCGGAATGAGCAGTGGCCCTCTTTCGGGATATTTCAAATTCAAAAACGTTTATTTCAAACTCAGGGTTCATATTAAATGCAGAACTAAAACGAGTAGAAAATAAATAAATAAATGCTTAAATTCAGCGGGTCGTCTCGTCTGATCTGAGCTCGTAATGGCCGCCAGACTGCAGATGATTCTAAAACTATATACAGAGCGGCAGACACTCGTTGCGTTGTGTGTGAGGACCAAAATTCAAACGTTTATTTCAAACTCAGGGTTCATATTAAATGCAGAACTAAAACGAGTAGAAAATAAATAAATAAATGCTTAAATTCAGCGGGTTGTCTCGTCTGATCTGAGGTCGTAATGGCCGCCAGACGGCAGATGATTCGGCTCCTCCCTCGCCGCTATACAGAGCAGCAGACACTCGACGCTCTTGTTACAACAAAAACATACAATGCGATATGGATATCGCAATATGGCGGAATGTAAAGCCTTTGGATGTCTCAATAATAAGCGAAAAAACAAAGATAAACACTTCTTTTGTGTACCCAAACCCAGCTCACCTTGTCAGAAGATCGGAGTGGAAAAGTGATTGCACAATCTCGGAGCAGGGCACAGATGAATCCTTTCAGACGAAATTGCGTTGTGTGTGAGGACCACTTCGTCACTTTAACCCTCAGAAGACCTTTCTGGCTCAAACCTGTAGCCATGTTGGACGAATTCTTCCTCAGAGTCCGACAATTCAGCCATAATAGAATAAAAACACTCACAAAAGCACCCTAGTCTCTCATACAGGCGGAGCATTGACTGTTCAGTAGCAACGAAGTGACATCACATCCGCATGTGTCATGGCTGCGCGCAGAGTTTTCATTGGCTGGCCATGCCTGCGGTCGTATTTGCATATTTCTCTGGTGGTATATGGCTGGCAATAATTATTTAACCAAATAACGAATACTTTGCCTAATGTTTTCAAGTTGAATGCGTTTAGACGACCACCACAGGTACACTTTAAGTACTAAAACATGTATGCTGTGTATGTGTGTTTCAGATGACTCTCTTGTGGAAAAAATTATTGCTTCAAACCGTGGGTTTGGGCGTTCAACACAGGCTCCCGATGTCACCCCAGCTTCATGAACGTGCAGTGGTTACAGAATTTCAGAATGCCTGGAGAAATGTTTAGCTTCCTGTGCAACAAATTGCTCTGATCTGATCTGTATGAAAATCACGGAGCGACTGTTGAGACATCATGGGCTGTACCTGCTCCAGCCGGTGGTGTCATGGCAAGTAGTGATCAGCAGCCAAAAATTGATCGCCAGGTGCCATATTATAGTTATGGGGTTATATTAGCCTTAAAATATATATTTCAACAAGTAAACAGTACTGAGTTAGGTATAATAAGATATATTTAACAATTATGATGCATTTTTAAGCGAAAACAAACTATCTACGATTAAAAACAATTGAAATAATGCAGTCACAAGTTTACATGGAAAATACATGAACTTACTAGATATATACATGTAGATACTGTGTAAACATATATTCTCTGCATCAACAATGTACTATACATGTATTCATGTAGTATTGCACAAGGAATTTTGACAATAAACCTTTGTACGTTTTGCAGATCTGTCTCCACTTTTATGTGTGACAGTTACTGTTATGTCCATAGCTGTGGGAAAGCAAACACACAATTAATGTAGTTTACGGAGCTTTATTACAAAGTGTGTCATATACATAAAAAGGCTTACGGCACTCACCTGCATGCCAGGTGGCTCCATGACGAAAGAGGCAGAGCCTCCTCTGCCCACCACCTTTATACCTCAGGCGGCGTCACCACCAGAAACCGGTAGTTAGCCACCCCGGTCTAGCCCATGTCTAACCCAGCCGCCATCTTGGTAATACAGCCTATTTACATACACAACATTTCCTCCCCTTTAAAAAAAATGCCAAGCGCACAGATAACCCTCCCCAATTTGCTTCCCGACTCACACACTAAAACAAAACAATTACGGAAACAAATAAACTACCTGTGGTCTATATTAAGCATATATTCCATAACCTACATATGTTGAAGCATGTGGAAATGTTTAGTAATTACATATGTAAAGGACTTCACACCTCTGAAAGGACAAAGGCTCTCAACCGCCGAGTGAAGAACAAAGACGTTCCCAGACATGGCGGAGGAGACTGGAGGAGCCACCCTCACCCCCTAAGGCGAGGAGAGGAAATACCAAGACAATGGGGGGATTAAGATAATGAGGGATGTCAGCCTTTGTTATGCATGTCTTTTGTTGTGTGCAAGTATAAAGCCAGTGAGCTGGAGACATTCTGTCTCTTTTCTCCTTCTGCCACTCTGCACAAGATGAGAGTTGTTAGAAGAGCTGATTATTAAACTTTGTTTATAAATCAAATCGCCTCTTCATTTCCAAGCTCTTCTACACTGGTGACCCTGACGCGAGTATGGACCTGAGGCGTTCCCCCGCAATCGACTCATCCGTGGCGACCCACACAGACGAGGGAACAGATGGACAACTGTTCCCCCCGGCAGAAGAGATTGAGAGGGCTCAACCGAGCACCAGCACCGCAGTGAGAGCCGAGGCAAGGCACTCTCACCCGGCGAGCACAGCAGTGATGGTATGCACGAATGCCGTCGCTGTCAAGCTGCCAGACTTCTGGCAAGAAGACCCCGCCTCTTGGTTTCAGCAGGCTGAAGCCCAGTTTACACTGGCGGGCATCACGGCTGACGATACCAAATTTTACCATATCGTCTCCAAACTCGACGCCGCCACTTCGAAGTGTGTGCGGAGCATGATCCGGCGACCACCGGCCCGGGACAAATATGAGACGCTCAAAGCAACCATCGTGGCGAACTACGTCCCATCAGCGGAAGAGAGAGCCGAGAAGATCCTGGCGGTCTACGGCCACAGAGGGTGCAAACCGAAGGCCCTCATGGAGGATTTGCTACAGCTCAAAGAAGAGGACAATGACAACTTCCTCTTCCAGTTTATATTCCTCAGCATGCTGCCGCCACACATGAGAGGACACTCGCCAGCATGAAATGCCAACACCCCACCAAGACTTCCGCGCACTGGCCAACGAAGCTCATCGCTCGTCAACACGCCTGCCAAGGAGCTGACACCCACAGCAGCAACCGCAGACCTCAAAGCTGATGCCCCGAGCCACGAGAAGCCACAACCACTGAGCAGACCCAGCCCACGGTGACAGCGACACGGCCAAAACTTAGCAGACAGAGCGACGCCTGTTATTATCACCACCCCGCTTCGCCGAGAAGCCCACAAATGCGTTCCCCCCTGCAATTTGCGATTTCAAGGAAAACGCCAAAGCCGAGAGCCGTTAACGGCAGCGGTTCTCGGGCGAGAAGAATAAGCTGTTTGTACGTGACGGATGGACACACAGGCAAGAAGTTCCTCATCGACACAGGAGCCAGCTGAGTTTCGTCATGCCCTCCCATGCAGATCGAGCCACGGGCACCCGGGGCAACGGAGCCCGTGGCAGCCAACGGCTCTAACATCAACACGTTCGGCGAAAAGAGCATTGCACCTCCACATCCACCGGGCCCGCAGCTACAGATGGACATTTGTTGTAGCAGCGGTGAGTTTTAACTTATTAGGCGCCGGATTTTTTGTGTGCACATGGGTTATTAGTAGATCTAGCAAATAGGCGCCTGGTTAATGCACTGTCCTTTGCTTCTATTCCATGCTCAGCCCGAGTTTCTCCACCACCTGTGCAGGCCAACGTCACCACGGCAGGAGGTAAGTTTGAGCAAACTCCTCACCCCAATTTCCAGCACTCACATTCCCAAATTCTCAGCCACTGTGGCTAAACATGGGGTTGAACACTTCATTCCCACAACGGACCTCCCGTTTTTGCCAAAGCGCACCGCTTAGACGCGGCAAGCTCAACATAGCACGGGACGAGTTTACAACTCTTAAAAAATTGGGCATTGTTAGACGCTCGAAAAGCCCCTGGGCCTCACCACTTCACATGGTTCCGAAATCCGACGGTTCTTGGAGACCGTGCGGAGACTACCGCAGATTAAACAACGCTACAGCGCATGGACCGTTTACCCAATTCCTCACATTCAAGATTTTTCACTACATCTGGCGGGTGCGCGCATTTTTTAAAAAATAGACTTAGTCCGCGGTTATCACCAAGTCCCAGTCCGAGCAGAAGACATTCTAAAACAGCGGTAATAACCCCTTTCTGCCTTTTTGAATTTCTGCGAATGCTTTCGGCCTCAAAGGCGCTGCTCAAACTTTTCAACGAATGATGGACGCGGTCCTACGCGACCTTCCTTTTGTCTTCGTCTACCTCGACGACATGCTGGTAGCCAGCTCGTCTGAGGAGGAACACGAGCAGCACCTCACTACAGTTTTTCAGAGGCTAGAAGAGCACGGGGCTAATAATCAATCTAGCCAATGCAAATTCGGTGTGTCACAAATTGATTTTTTAGGACACAAAGTCTCTCCGAAGGGGGCAGTTCCACTTCCAGACAAAGTTCACGCGATAGAAAGTTTCCCACGGCCACAAACGGTCAAATCGCTACAGGAATTTTTAGGGATGGTTAATTTTTACAACCGCTTCCTCCCCCACGCAGCTCAGCTCATGCAGCCCCTATATGACGCGCTCAAAAAAAAGAAGGCTTCCAACGCGGTCGAATGGACCCCGGAGCGCGAACGCGGTTTCGCGGAAGTAAAAAGCGCCCTAGCTAATGCCACATTGTTAGTTCACCCAGATCCCTTGGCCCGCATCGCGCTAACCACAGACGCTTCAGACCTAGCTATAGGGGCAGTTGTAGAACAACTTGTCAGCGGGGTCTGGCAACCTTTAGCATTCTTTAGCAAATCGCTAAACCAAACTGAGCATAAATACAGCACTTTTGACAGAGAGCTGCTGGCGCTTCATTTATCCATCCGCCACTTCCAGTTCTGGTTAGAAGGGCGGAGTTTCACGGCTTTTGTAGACCATAAACCGCTCACCTTTGCTATGGCTAAAATTTCAGAACCATGGTCAGGCAGGCAACAAAGACAGCTAGCTGCGATTTCAGAGTTCACCACAGACATTCGACACGTGGCAGGCAAACTTAACGTAGTAGCAGACTGTCTCTCTCGCGCTGTGACACCACCAGAGCGTGGGGAGACAGATTATACTGCCTCAGCAGCAGAACTCTTCACTAACGTAGACACATACGCAGCACCTATCCATGCAGGGATAGATTATGCAGCCATGGCGGAGGAACAAAGTGGTGACGCGGACGTGCGCGCACTCCTGTCTGGACCAACAGGGTTAAGGCTGGAGAAAAAGGGTTTACGCGACGGCGTACCCCCCCTAATATGCGATGTTTCAACCGGCCGACCTCGCCCGTTAGTACCAGCTACATGGCGCCGCCGTATTTTCGACGCAATTCACTCCCTCGCGCACCCAGGTGTGCGCGCCTCAGTTAAAATGGTCGCCGAAAAGTTTGTGTGGCCAGGCCTGCGCAAAAACGTAAAAGAATGGGCAAAAACTTGCATTTCTTGTCAACGCGCCAAAATACACAGACACACAAAAGCCCCTCTGGAGCCTTTTCCAATCCCTGCTAGAAGGTTCGACCACGTTCATGTCGACCTCGTGGGGCCACTACCTTCCTCCCAAGGTTTCACACACCTGTTAACAATGACAGACCGCACCACACGCTGGCCAGAGGCAGTCCCTCTAGCGGCAACCACAGCGGAGGAAGTCGCTCGCGTTTTTTTGTCAAACTGGGTGGCACGTTTCGGCGTCCCATCGGACATCACGTCTGATAGGGGGCCTCAATTTGTCTCAGAGCTCTGGTCAGCCATGTCCAACAGCTTAGGGGCAACAATTCATCGCACCACCGCTTATCACCCTCAGGCTAATGGGTTATGCGAGCGTTTTCACAGGTCTTTAAAGGCTGCCCTCAGAGCCTCACTAACGGACACAAATTGGGTAAATAAACTTCCCTGGGTTTTATTGGGGTTGCGTGCTGCACCTAAAGAGGATCTAGACGCCTCTCCCGCAGAATTAGTCTTTGCACAACCTCTCAGGCTTCCAGGTGAATTTTTACCAGAGAACCCGGAGCCAGGGCACCTTCCAGTCCCAAGGTTTTTAGGCAGCAACGGACCGGGCTCTCTCCCCGGTCCAGCTCATCACTCCTTCCCATGGGTTTTTGTCCCTCAAGCTTTAAAAAACGCTGAGTTCGTTTTTGTTAAGCATGAAGCTTTAAAACCAACTTTCCGCCCAGCATACGATGGGCCATTCAGAGTGCTGGAACATGGTGATAAACACTTTGTGCTTGATTTTGGGGATAGAAAAGAAACAGTCAGCATTGACAGACTTAAACCTGCCTTCTTGTTGAAAGACGAGCCTGCACAGTTGGCGAGAGCACCTCGGCGGGGTAGACCCCCCAAGAGAAAAGACTCAGCCCCCCAGCAGGGAACAGTTAACCTCTCTCCTTCCCACACTGCAGATTCCTCACAAGAAGGTCCCAGCAGGGCGCCTAAACCAACCTACAGCAGTTTTGGGAGAAGATTAAAACCCAGACAGCACAGGGACTGATACAAACGACTCCACAATTGTTCACTAATTGTGCTGCAACAGTTTAGGACTGACTTATGATTTTACTATGCTGTTATGATTACCACTGAACTCTCTTAGGAGCATGGCTGCTGGAAAGTTTCTTCCGTGGCAAGAGATGTAACACTTAGTATGTCATAGTAACTATCTTAGACTGTGAACCTTTCTGTTGTCTTTTCTTAGTTGTTTGGGGGGCCTGTGGTCTATATTAATCATATATTCCATAACCTACATATGTTGAAGCATGTGGAAATGTTTAGTAATTACATATGTAAAGGACTTCACACCTCTGAAAGGACAAAGGCTCTCAACCGCCAAGTGAAGAACAAAGACGTTCCCAGACATGGCGGAGGAGACCGGAGGAGCCACCCTCACCCCCTAAGGCGAGGAGAGGAAATACCAAGACAATGGGGGGATTAAGATAATGAGGGATGTCAGCCTTTGTTATGCATGTCTTTTGTTGTGTGCAAGTATAAAGCCAGTGAGCTGGAGACATTCTATCTCTTTTCTCCTTCTGCCACTCTGCACAAGATGAGAGTTGTTAGAAGAGCTGATTATTAAACTTTGTTTATAAATCAAATCGCCTCTTCATTTCCAAGCTCTTCTACACTACCTATCCATGCACACAACTAGGTTGGGGGTCCAGGTAGACTACCAGCACCCCCACATGGCTAGGCGGATTATTCTGCCGCCAAACATGCAAAACAAAGCCATGCATCTAAAATAATCCCGGAACAGCAACACATAAAAGACATACAAAACTACAAAATACATAACGACTGACTTCCGGTCTGGACACCATGGTGATAGCAGCTTAACGCTGAAGCTCCCAGACCCCATCCGTGAAAATACCTTGAAAATCAGATTTAACGGATTTTTGGAAGAGTGAAAATCAAAAGACAAAGTCATTATGCCTAAAGGAAAACAGAAGAGATCGACATTTGCAAGGCCAAGATGCGCATCGGCCAGAGAATCTGACCTGGAGGACAACAACCACTCGGAGGAGCAGAATGAGGCTAGCAACACGGTTAGCTTAAAAACGATATATCAAGAATTTAGAGAATTTCGCCGAGAGTGTTGGGCTGAATTTCGTGAAACTAAAGACGAAATAAAAAGGACAAACAACAGAGTGGACCAGGCTGAGGACCGAATCATGGAAGCAGAAGAAAGAATAAAAGGGCTGGAAGAAACCGTGCTGGAATTACTCAAACGACAGACAAGACTGGAGGCTAAGCTAACCAACCAAGAAGGAAGACTAAGAAGGGACAACATAAGAATTCATGGTCTGAAAGAAGGAGTTGAGGATGGTTTCACCACAATGGCTGCATGCGTGGAAACCATACTGAGAGAGAAGTTGGAAATTCCCCAATCCACCGACTTGAAGATAGAAAGAGCGCACCATTCATTAGCTCCAAGGCCGTCGGCGGAAGCGCCCCCACGATTGGTGGTGGTGAAGTTTTCCAACTTCAGAACAAAAGAAGAGGTTTTGAGACTGGCTTGGCAGAAAAAAGGATTTATGCACCAAGAAAGAAAAGTTTTTGTGGAGCACGACTACGCCCCGGAGGTCCTTAAAAAAGCGTTGGGAATACAACGACGTTAAAAAAGTACTAAGAGAGAAGAAACTGCGCTTTCAAACTCCATTTCCGGCAAAGCTGCAGGTTTTTTACGGGGAAGAGACGTGTCTCTACAACTCAGCGGAAGAAGCAACCAGGGATATGGCGAGAAGAGGGCTCCCGGTAACGGTGTATAAACCCGCAGCAGACCCAATCGAAAAAATCAAGGCTCAAACGTGGTGCACACAGAGACCCTCAAAATCCACAGGCCAGCAGCTGGAAACCCAGCGCCAGGGCTATAAGGAAAAACTGGACGCTTTCAGGAGGGAATAACAATATTTTTAATCAATCTGAGCATCCAACCCTCCTCCTACAAGGTAACAAACATTAAAGGAGATGCAGAATCAGCAAGTATGAAGTGGTAAAACATTTCATGGGACAGTCATAATATTAGAAACAAATACGTCTTTCTGAACTATTATGGTCAATTTAGACTCAGAGTCACCTCTGGCAGCTTGACCTCAGATTGGCACCAGTTGGAGAAAGGGATTACAACAGGTTGTACCATTTCTGTTATCCTTTTTACCCTGTCCATGAACATGCTGGTTAAAGCAGCGGAGGTCGAATGTAGAGGACCCCTTTCAAGGTCAGGAATCCGGCAACCCCCCATTAGAGCTTTCATGGATGATCTGACAGTTACTACTACATCAGTGCCTGGCAGTAGGTGGATTCTTCAAGGCCTGGAAAAACTTATTTCCTGGCAAGAATGAACTTTAAGCCATCAAAGTCTAGATCTATGGTCCTGAAAAGAGGGAAAGTGGTGGATAAGTTCCGTTTCCATCTGGATGGCACTGTGATACCATCTATCACAGAGAAACCAGTCACAAGCCTAGGGAAGGTCTTTGACTGTAGTCTCAGGGACACAGCATCCATTCGAACTACCATCAGGAAACTGGAAACATGGCTGTTGACTGTGGATAAGTCTGGCCTTCCCGGCAGGTTCAAGACTTGGGTGTACCAACATGGCATTTTGCCCCGTATTCTCTGGCCTCTGCTGGTGTACGAGGTACCTCTGTCTACAGTGGAGACCCTGGAAAGGAAGATCAGCTCCTACCTTCGAAGATGGTTGGGTTTACCACATAGCTTCAGTAGTGCGGCGCTTTATGGCAGGAGCAACAAACTCCAGCTTCCTATTAGTAGTTTGGAAAAGGAGTTCAAGGTTTCCCGCACAAGATAGGCACTAGCCTATCATGACTCTAGAGACTCGAGAGTGGCAGCAGCAGGCATTGTGGTGAGGACAGGTCGGAAGTGGAGAGCTCAAGAGGGGTTGGAGTTTGTAGAATCTCAGTTGAGACACAAAGCTCTGGTGGGCACGGTGGCAATAGGACATGCAGGGCTGGGCTCCATCCCACAGCTGCGCTACGATAAAGTCCAGGGAAAGGACAAATGCAAGTTAATCCTGCAGGAGGTGAGAGCAGGTGTTGAAGAAGTGAGGACTGGTAGGATGGTAGGCATGCGGCAGCAGGGGACATGGACAAAATGGGAAGGAGTAGTGGACAAGAAGCTGACCTGGAATGACATCTGGCATGCAGAGCCTCAGCGCATCCAATTTGTGCTCCGAGCAGTATATGATGTGCTACCCATTCCGGCAAACCTGCATACCTGGGGTAAGAACGAGCTGCCAACATGTCCTCTCTGCTCAGGAAAGGGCATGCTTGAACACATCCTTAGCAGTTGCCCAACAGCTCTTGGAGAGGGCCGATATCGCTGGTGCCATGACCAAGTGCTAAAGTGTGTAGCGGAGACCATCTCCAGCACCATGGCAAACAGTAAGCAGGTCGGTAGTCAAAGGAAAATTACATTCGTTAAAGCTGGAGAGAGGCCCCGACCACATCTTAGACCATCAGCCAGTCTGCTCTCTTCAGCATCAGACTGGGACCTGCGAATTGACTTGGGAAAGCAGCTTAAGTTCCCCGATTATGTAACATCAACATCTCTTAGGCCAGATGTGGTACTTACATCTTCCTCTTCCAGGCAGGTTCTGTTAGTGGAGCTCACAGTTCCCTGGGAGGAGCGCATAGAAGAGGCCAATGAACGCAAACGGCTCAGATACCAAGAACTGGTAGAACAGTGCCAGAGGAATGGTTGGAGAGCACACTGTGAGCCCATAGAGGTGGGATGTCAAGGCTTTGTTGCCCGCTCCCTGTGCAAAATTTACACTCTCCTTGGTATTAAAGGAGTTGCTAAAAGGAAGGCCATCAAATCTGCCACTGAGGCTGCAGAAAGAGCTTCTCGGTGGCTATGAATTAAGAGGTCTGAATCACGGGCCAGTGCTGCCGGGACACAAGTCAGGGTCTGATCAACCCTGACTGGGTCACCTGATTGAGGGTGTCTGATGTTATGAGACCCGGAACACCCGATGACGTCAGGAAACATCACTGATGATGTGTCCCGGTGCATCCATGGATGTATCTATTCATCATCATCAAAAAAAAAAAAAAACTTGTTAAAATAGAAATGTGACAATGAACCACATGAACTCTCCACACTAACAAATACTGTATTAACGTGATTGTTTGCTGTGGTGGTGGTGGGAGGTTGCGCACAATTTCATAGGGTATAGGCATAAAAAAAAAAAAATCATTACAAGTTCGAATTGGGATCTGAAATTCACGTTAAAAACATGGGACAACTTACAAGGGTAAGAGAGGGCCCTCAACACGTAACAGAGTTTGAGGAATTTCCCTCAGAGCCAACGCACCATCAAGGCTCTTCTAAGGTCGCTAAAAAGACCTCAGCTCAGGAAGATCTTTTGACAGTTTTTTGTTTTAAAGTTTTATATACTATTGTGGAAGATGTGTTCAATGACGAGACTTGAGTGTATTCCTCAGGTTCGGCTTTATTGCAGAACACAATCATCCAACATTCTCAAAAAGTAAGAAGAGGCAGAATAATGTTACAGCACACTCTTATACCTCTGGGGGATTAAGAACTCAAGTCACATGGTGCTTCTGCAAACATTCAATCACAATGCAAGTCTCTGAAGATTCACCATTGTCTCTTATTCTCTGGTGTTCCGGGAAACCCCCCAGGGCCTCCTCTCTGAGACAAGGGCTCAACTTCACACCTCCTCGCCATCTCCTGTTGGCCCCCGTCGATCCAGACTCTTGTTCCTCCAGACGTGAAGCCCCAATCCACATAAGCCATACATTTGTGGGAGATATGAACCAGACATATGTGCCACACTCTTGTGGGAAATATGAACCAAACATATGTGCCACATGACCCCCCCCAAACGTCTGCATGGGACAAACATACTCATAAATGCATGACATAAAAGACATTACCACATAACCAACAATCAATCCCCCAATCTCTTAGGTCTTAGCTTCCTGCCGAATCTGCTGTAGGCCGGCTTCACTGCGTCTGCAGTGTCTCCTCGCACCTGGGGATTAGATTTGTTAGCACATCTCTGTGGGAGCTCTGGAGCATGCCTTCTCGGTGGCCTGCCCCGGAGGGGGGGCTTTCGCCAACTGCACGCGTTCATCAGCCAGGACAAAAGCGGGCTTGAGTCTGTTTATGCAAATTAGCTCCCTTCTGCCCCCCAAATCTAGCAAAAAATGCTTCTCATTTTTTTCCAGCACCCTGAACGGTCCATCGTAAGGCGGACGCAGCCCTGGGCGTTGTGCATCATGTCTAACAAAAACAAACTCTGCGTGTTTCAAGGCCTCTGGCACAAAAACGCATGGAAAACTGTGATGCACTGGGCCAGGCAGCGTGTTTGATCCTGTGCCGCTCTGCAACAGCTGAGCGGGGGGGCAATTGGGCGCAGGATTTTCCGGGAGAAATTCCCCCGGCAAACGGAGAGGTTGTGCGAACACTAACTCTGCTGGGGAGGCTTGCAAATCCTCCTTAGGTGCAGAACGCAACCTCAATAAAATCCATGGCAGTTTGTCCACCCAATTTGTATCCGTGAGCGATGCTCTGAGGGCTGCTTTCAATGACCTATGAAAGCGTTCACATAAACCGTTGGCCTGCGGGTTATACGCGGTAGTGCGGTGTACCTTCACCCCTAAGCTGCGGGCCATAGACGACCAGAGTTCGGAAACAAATTGAGGGCCTCTGTCTGACGTTATATCCGACGGAACTCCAAAACGCACGACCCAAGCTGTTAAAAACGCGCGCCAACCTCTTCCGCCGTTGTTGACGCCAGAGGTACCGCTTCCGGCCAACGTGCGGTGCGGTCCACCATCGTCAAAAGGTGTGTGTGCCCTTGCGACGAGGGAAGCGGGCCCACCAGATCAACATGCACATGATCGAACCGCTTAGCCGGGATGTGAAAAGGCTCCAAAGGGGCCCTCGTGTGCTTGTGTATCTTAGCCCTCTGGCACGCTACACAAGCCGCTGCCCATTCCTTGACCTGTTTGCGCAACCCCGGCCAGACAAATTTCTCCCCCACCATCTTGACCGATGCGCATACCCCCAGGTGCGCCAGCGAATGGACCGAGTCAAAAACGCGGCAGCGCCACGCAGCTGGAACCACGGGACGAGGCCGTCCCGTGGAGACATCGCATATTAAGGGGGGCATACCTATTTGCTGCACCCTGTGCTCCAGCCTTAACCCTGTTGGTCCAGACTGGAGCGCACGCACATCCGCGTCACCAACCTGCTCCGCAGCCATGTCTGCATAATCCAAACCTACGTGGACCGGGGCTGCACGTGCTCCCGCGTCACTGCCCTGGCCCACAGCCACCGAGTCTGCCCCCACGTGGCCTGGCGTTGCCACAGCACGTGAGAGACAGTCCGCCACTACATTGTGTTTGCCTGCAACATGCTGGATATCGGTGGTGAACTCCGATATTGCGGCTAGCTGTCTTTGTTGTCGGCCTGACCAAGGTTCTGAGATCTTGGCCATCGCAAAAGTTAACGGTTTGTGGTCCACGAAAGCGGTGAAACGACGCCCTTCCAGCCAGAACTGGAAATGGCGGATGGCCAAGTGTAGGGCTAAAAGCTCCCTGTCAAACGCGCTGTATTTACGCTCGTTATCGTGCAAGGATTTGCTAAAGAATGCGAGAGGCTGCCAGGTCCCTGCCACACACTGTTCAATGACTGCCCCCACCGCTAGGTCCAAAGCGTCGGTGGTGAGCGCCAAACGGGCTGTTGGAACCGGGTGCGCTAACAAAACGGCGCTTGCAAGGGCTGATTTGACCTGGGAGAAAGCGCGCTCCCGCTCCGGAGAGCATTCGACCTTATTAGTGGGTTTTTGTTTTTTTTAGTGCCGCGTACAGTGGCTGCATAAGCCGTGCTGCGCTCGGAAGAAACCGGTTGTAAAAATTAACCATCCCTAGAAACTCCTGCAGCGCTTTTATCGTTTGAGGTCAGGGGAAATCTGTTATTGCGCGCACTTTCTCAGGCAGGGGAACCGCTCCTTCAGGCGAAACGCGATGCCCCAAAAAATCGATTTGCGCCACCCCGAACTGGCACTTCGCTGGATTAATTATCAACCCATGCTCTGCCAGTCTCAGAAAAACCGCTGTGAGGTGGGTTTCGTGTTCGTCCTCGGATGTGCTGGCTACCAATATGTTGTCTTAATAGACGAACACGAAAGGCAGGTCACGTAAAACAGCATCCATCATGCGTTGGAAAGTTTGCGCGGCGCCCTTTAACCCAAACGACATGCGCAAAAACTCAAAAAGCCCAAACGGAGTTATTACTGCGGTTTTGGGAATATCCTGCGCGCGCATGGGGACTTGATGGTAGCCGCGCACCAAGTCTATTTTAGAAAAAATGCGCGCCCCCGCCAAATGAACTGAGAAATCCTGGATGTGCGGAATCGGGTAGCGGTCATGTGCTGAGACGTTGTTCAACCTGCGGAAATCGCCACAAGGTCGCCACGAGCCATCAGCCTTTGGGACCATGTGTAACAGGGAAGCCCAGGGCCTGTTCGAGCGTCTAATTATGCCCAGTTTTTCCAGGTTGGCAAATTCCTCGCACGCTATTGCCAGTTTAGCTGAGTCCAAGCGCCGGGCTTTTGCAAAAACGGGCGGCCGAGTGGTGGTGATAAAATGCTCCACCCCGTGTTTGGCCACTGTCGCCGAAAACTTTGGGACTGTGAGTGCTGGAAAGTGAGTGAGCAGAGCATGAAACTTACCACCCGCAGCTGTGACGTTGGCGTGTGCAGTCGGCGGAGCCAGCCGAGCTGTGCAGGGGATAGAATGAAAAGAAAGTGCATTAACCAGACGTCTATTAGCAAGATCAACCAATAAACCATGTGAGCACAAAAAATCAGCCCCTAACATGTTAAAACTGACTGCCGCTACAATAAAGGTCCACTCGAATGAACGGCCCTGTAAGGACAGAAGCATGGTCCTCTCACCGAAGGTCTTAATTGCTGAACCATTCGCTGCTGATACTGACACCCAGGGAGCTTTAGACGGCATCAGCCGTTCCGCGTAGGTAGGCTTGACGAAACTCAGCTGGGAGCCCGTGTCCACGAGGAATTGTTTCCCCGAGTGTGCATCTGTCAAGTAAAGCAGCTTATTTTCTTCTCCGAGGGACGCAGCTGCTACCGGCCCCCGGTCTTGGCGTTTCCCTGATGCTTGAAGCGGCACGGTGGGAGACATCTGTGTGCCCTCTCCGCAAAGCGGCGGTGGTAGAAACACAGGCCGTCTTCAGCTCCGCGTCACCTGACGCCTGTCGCCGCCGCTGTCGGTTCTTCTGGCGTCGCTACCACTGGCTTCAAACCATCTCCGGGCGCCGTCCTCTGCTCAGCTGCCGCGGCCGAAACCGCACTCCGCTTGTGGGCGTCGACGAGCCGCTGCGCCTCCTTGCCGAGCCCATGGTAGTCCCGCTTGGCCAATCGGGGTGAGTCTGCCAGGGTCACTCTCACTGCTGGCGGCAGAGTCCGGAGGAAAAGGTGGACGAAAATAAATTCGCCATCCTCGGAGTCTTTCAGTCTCAGCATCTTCACCATCAGGTCCGCCGGTCTGTCGTTCTCCGACTCAGTCAACTCTAGGAGCCCCTCTGCTCGCTGTTGCAGCGAGGGGGTGAAATGACTGATCAGCGCCTCCTTCAATGCGCCGTACTTGTCGGTGTCCGGTGGGTGGTTAACCAGGTCTTCCACCCTCTGGACCGTGTGACTGTCCAGCTTCGCCACCACATGGTAGAACCTCGTTTCATCCTTTGAGATTCTCCGGAGGTTGAACTGCGCCTCGACCGCGCTAAACCAGGAGCGCGGGCTGTGCTGCCAAAAATCGGGCAGCCGGAGTGTGGAGGCAGCCATCAGGGTGGCCTCTGATGAGCTCCGCTTGGGAGAATTCTGTCTGCTCATTCTTTGTCGTGGGTCACCAGTGTGGAAGATGTGTTCAATGACGAGACTTGAGTGTATTCCTCAGGTTCGGCTTTATTGCAGAACACAATCATCCAACATTCTCAAAAAGTAAGAACAGGCAGAATAATGTTACAGCACACTCTTATACCTCCGGGGGATTAAGAACTCAAGTCACATGGTGCTTCTGCAAACATTCAATCACAATGCAAGTCTCTGAAGATTCACCATTGTCTCTTATTCTCTGGTGTTCCGGGAAACCCCCCAGGGCCTCCTCTCTGAGACAAGGGCTCAACTTCACACCTCCTCGCCATCTCCTGTCGACCCCCGTCGATCCAGACTCTTGTTCCTCCAGACGTGAAGCCCCAATCCACATAAGCCATACATTTGTGGGAGATATGAACCAGACATATGTGCCACACTCTTGTGGGAAATATGAACCAAACATATGTGCCACACTATGTTCTTAATGTTTTTTTATGTTCTTAATGTTCTTTCAGTTTCTGAGTAGCATAAAAGAGGGCCACTACACTGTTATACTAAATAACACAACACGATGGAGAAACAGGGTGTAACCAAAATAATCTCATATAATGTAAAAGGGATCCTGAATCCAGTTAAAAGATCCAAGATTCTAGGCAAAATGAAAAAAGACAAAGCAGGAATAATATTCTTACAGGAAACCCACCTAACAGACTTGAAGCACACTAAACTTAATAGACAAGGGTTTAAAATGATCTCTTCATCTTCATATAAGTCAGGGAGGAGGAGGGGAGTAGCGACATTGATCTCAACCAAAATTACATTTGAAAAAAATTCAGAACACAAAGATAAAGAAGGGAGATTTAGCATGGTACTTGGTCGGCTAGAGGGAGAAGACATCACCCTGCTGAATGTATATGCACCTCCAGGGGCTAACTGGAAATTTTATAAAAATGTATTCGACCTAATGATAACTAAAGCCCAAGGTTTAGTGATATGTGGTGGAGACTTCGATCTAAGACTGAATCCATACTGGGATGCATCAGGTAATTCTCCACATCAAAATAACACTCAAAGTAGAAAAACTCGGATGCTACTAAAAGAAATGGGAATCTGTGACGTGTGGAGGGAATTCAACCCCAGTGTAAAAGATTATACATTTTACTCAGCACCACATTCATCATACTCAAGGATTGACTATTTTTTATGCTTAATAGAGACATTGGAAGAGTAAAAACATGTAAAATAGGACTGATGGATCTCTCTGACCACAGTCCGATCTATATGGACTTCCTCGTTGGCCTCCGTCGGTCTATGATGACCATGGAAGAGAATCCTAAATGTCTACTCTGCTGGAACAGCACCGCCTGTGACTGAACAGGCCGATGCGCGAATGGCAGTCCCTGTCACACAGGTCGCACCTGTGGGTGGTCTCCTTGCTGCTGGGTCTGTCGCGGTTCTTCCTGTGGGTCCTTTTTTCATCTGCTGCAGCAGTCAGTCTCTCTTCACCCGCCTTGAGCTGTCTGGTCAGGGTGCCTCTCCATTTGGAGCGGTCCGTTGCAAGGTCCCCCCAGCGCTCTGTGTTGATCTCCAGGGCCTTCATGTCTCTCTTGCAGACGTCTCTAAAGCGCAGCTGTGGGCGGCCAACGTCTCTCCTGCCAGTCGCCAGTTCTCCGTAGAGGACGTCTTTGGGGATTCTGCCATCCTCCATACGGTGAACGTGGCCTAGCCAGCGGAGCCTGCGCTGCCTGAGTAGAGTGAACATGGAGGGAAGGCTGGCACGGGACAGAACTTCTGTGTTGGGCACTTTGTCCTGCCAGGATATGTCCAGGATGTGGCGAATGCAGCACAAGTGGAAGGAGTTCAGTCTCTTTTCCTGCCGGGCGTATGTTGTCCACGTCTCACTCCCATAGAGCAGTGTGCTGATGACGCAGGCGTTGTACACTGCCATCTTCATCTTGACAGAGAGTTTGGGATTCTCCCACACTTGTGTGGTGAGGCGAGCGAGTGTGAAGGCTGATTTTCCAATCCTCTTGTTGATCTCTGTATCAAGGGAGAGGTTGTTGCTGATCGTGGACCCCAGGTACGTGAACTGAATCACGACCTCCAGCTCGTAGTCGTCGATGGTGATGGTTGGTGGTGCTTCCGTGCCTTGCGCCAAGACGTTAGTCTTCTTCAGGCTGATGGTAAACCCGAAGTCCTTGCATGCCTGGGAGAAGCGGTCCATCAGGGTCTGAAGCTCCTGCTGTGTGTGGGTTGCGACTGCAGCGTCGTCTGCGAACAGCATGTCTCTGATTAGAGCCTCGCATACTTTGGTTCTGGCTTTCAGGCGGGCGAGGTTGAAAAGCCTGCCGTCAGATCTTGTGTGCAGGTAGATTCCCTCTGTTGCTGTGCTGAAGGCATGCCTCAGGAGCATAGCAAAGAAAATCCCAAAGCGGGTTGGCGCAAGTACACAGCCCTGTTTCACTCCGCTGCGTATGTTGAATGGCTCTGAGACGTTGCCGTCGTGCTGCACTATCCCCTGCATGTTGGTGTGAAACGATTCGATGAGGCTTTGCAACTTTGGTGGGCATCCTATCTTTGGCAGGATCTTGAAAAGGCCCTCTCTGCTGACCAGATCAAACGCTTTGGTGAGGTCGATGAAGGCAACGTACAGGGGCATGTTCTGTTCTCTGCATTTCTCCTGGAGTTGGCGGATGGAGAATATCATGTCTACCGTCGATCGCTCAGTGCGGAAGCCACACTGAGACTCGGGGTAGACACGTTCGGCAAGCTTCTGTAGACGAACGAGAACAACTCGTGCATAGACTTTGCCAACAATGCTGAGGAGGGAGATGCCCCTGTAGTTGTTGCAGTCGCTTCTCTCCCCTTTGTTTTTGTAGAGGGTGATGATCTTGGCGTCCCTCATGTCCTGTGGTACAGCACCTTCCTTCCAGCACTGGCAGACGACGTCATGCAATGGCAGCAGTAGGGCGGACTTGCAGTGCTTGATCAGGTCGGGGGGTATGCCGTCATTGCCGGGTGCCTTGCCAGCCGCCAAGCTATCAATGGCCTTGCTGAGTTCGTCGATGGTTGGCTCGGCGTCAAGTTCGTCCATGGATGGCAGGCAGTCGATGGCATCAAGGGCTGACGGTGTCACGGTGTTCTGTCTGGAGTAGAGGTCGGAGTAGTGTTCCACCCATCTCTCCATCTGCTTGTTCTTTTCTGTGATCATCTCCCCAGTGGAGGATTTGAGGGGGGCCGTCTTGCTCTGAGTCGGACCAAGTGCTTTCTTGATGCCATTGTACATACCACGGATGTTCCCTGTTATGGCAGCGGTTTGAATGTCTTGGCTGAGCTGAGTCCAGTACTCGTTGGCACACCGCTGAGCAGTCTGCTGAACTTTGCTTCTCGCAGCCCCGAGAATCTGGCGATTCTTCTCCTTTGGGTACTTCTTGTACTCAGCAAGTGCTGAGCGCTTGGCTTCAATGACGGGGGTCATCTCGGTCAACTTGGCATCAAACCAGTCCTGTGACTTCGAGGTCTTCCTCCCAAAGGTAGCCAAGGCTGTGCGGTGGATGGTGTTTCGCAGCTCTTCCCACTTCTGTTTTGCAGATTCTCCTTCTTGTGGTATGCCAAGTTCCTTCTCAAAGGTGGAGGCAAACTGCTCAACAAGTTCTGGTTGGGCCATCTTGCTGGTGTCAATCCGTGCCTTTCCAGGCTGTCTAGCACAATGGAATTTCTTCAGCTGCAGCTTGACCTTGCAACACACCAATGAATGGTCTGTGTCGCAATCTGCACTCTGGAACGAACGGGTGATTAGCACGTTCTTCAGTGAGGTGCGCCTGGTCAGGATCAAGTCCAGCTGGTGCCAGTGCTTTGAGCGTGGATGTTGCCAGGAAACCTTGTGTTGGGGCTTGGTCTTGAAGAACGAGTTTGTGATGCACAGATTATGATATGTGCAGAACTCGAGCAGCCGCTGTTTATTGTCGTTCATTCTGCCCACGCCAAATGGTCCAAGACAGGAGGGCCAGGAGTCGTGGTCAGCACCCACTCTGGCATTGAAGTCTCCAAGGAGAATGAGTTGTTCAGAGTTGGGGATGATCCTGACAGTTGTTGCGAGATTCTTGTAGAACTCGTCTTTTGCGTCTGGTGTGGCTGTCAGTGTTGGGGCATACACACTGACGAGGGTGACTGGGCCTTGAATGGGGTTGAGGCGGAGGGTGAGGAGTCGTGCAGAGCCATTGCTGCCCGGTTCCACCATCTTCAGCAAGGTGTTCTTCACTGCGAAGCCCACTCCATGTTCCCTGTGTTTGTCACTGCCCTTTCCCTGCCAGTAGAACGTGTAGTCCTTCTCTCTCAGTGTGCCTACGTCAGCCAACCGTGTTTCCTGGAGAGTGGCGATATCCACTCCTAGTCTCTTCAGCTCATTATTGATGATGGCAGTCTTCCTGGTGTTGTTGATGTCCTTGAGGTTAGCAGCAAGTCCTGTCATCATAGTGCGGATGTTCCAAGTTCCCAGTTTTAGAGTTGGTCTCTTTTGTTTTTTTGTCTTGCCTGGTGCAAAGGTTCTCAGCCTGCTGTTCGGACTTCTCCTCATCCCCATGCACCCAATGAGGAAAGCAAGCTGTGGCGGGACAACACCTTATTGGCTGGGGGCTGCCCAGCTTGAGGCGGGCGGTAGCTGTCCAGTGAGATCTGATGATCCCTCCCACCGTCGGGAACAACCCCTGGCACCGTGCTCTACGCCAATTGAGCAGTGGCTTATAACCGGTAACTGTCATTCCCCGTGTTTTGTCTACGCCAAAGGCGAAGCTGGAGTGTCCTCTCCAGTGATTCGGTGTTCTACCTTCCAGCGTTGGGCGTTGGTAGGATTCAAGCCTGGGCAGGAAGATATGGAGGACAAGATGTTGCCCATGCAACATGTCCCCCCTCTCCATGTCACTGATGAATCCAAAGGAACAGCAGGGCTGCTACAGTTTGGCACCAGCGCCGTCGCAGGAGCTGCCAGAACGATGTTGAGCACAACAGAGAACTGCCTTAGGGGCTCCGACTCCGGATTTTTCCTCAGGGTTGACTCCTGAAGCATTTCCCGTGACCGGGTATGCCGCAAGGCAGCGGAGGTTTGAAATCAGGGTTTACCTTCCCCTAGATGGGCTACCTTCACAGGTTGACGAGCCACCATCTACCCGAAGCATCTGGTTTTAAGGTACCAGAGATCCGCCCTCGCCCCTTCTCCCATTAGTAAAAGCAGTTCCGCCAGGCTTAGAGACTAAACCACATTGGCAGGCTAGGAGTTGGACTTAGTTGTCAGAGGCTTTTCGAGACGCACGCCATAAGGAGCATTTTATGAGCACTGGGAGCTTAACCCCAGTGCCGGTCCTGGCCATGACAACCTTGGAACCTATATGGACTATAACTATATGGACCTATATGGACTTAAATATCCAAAAATACACAAATAATACATTTTCTTGGAGTGTGGCGGGTTGATTCAACGCCCCCACAACACACAGGACACTCAGCTCTCTCTCTCTTGGTTTTTTCCGGCTGCACTAATGAGATGTAATGTGCCATTCATGTATTGTGATGCAATGTGCCACGCATGTATTGTGATGCAATGTGCCATGCATGTATTGTGATGTAATGCGCCATTCAGGTATAGTGTTCATGCGTCCTGTCCTTACTGTGACCTAGAGGCTGAGATCAATATGTAGATGTGCTTTGGTGTAACCCCCACAAACAGACTGGTCAAACACAGCGCTCGGCTAGAGCAAATAACAGAACAGTGAAATGTGTATTAATGTCTACAGGCAGACTCGTTTCGTCTGGCTCACTTCTGTGATGTTAATGTTGCCTTTCATGCATTGTGCTCATGCATCCTGTCCTCACGGTGACCTAGGGACTGAGATCAATATGTCTCTCAAATGCAAATGTCTTATGCCTGTTCTGTTATCTCTTTGATCATACCAACTGCTGGGGTATGCCCTTGATGTATTGTTGTAGTCGAGTATATATGCTGCAACTCTGTAACGCAAACTCTCTCATTCTCACTCCTGCATCTGCTGCTGCGAGACACACACACTGTCTCCTCTTTGAGAGCCTGAGGAATTCGGCTTCAGCCTGCTCACACTATGGGCTGGAACCGAGTTCTGATGAAGGCGGGTGATAATAAAGCTACTTAAAAATCCAACGCTGCCTTTATTTTATCATCCTCTTCACTGGTGACCCTGGAATGCACACGTTTTGTGCAAATGCAGCCTTCTGATCTGGACAGCTGCACTGGTGACCCGAAGACTCACACGCTTTGTGCGACGCAGCCTTCTGGTTTGGACATCCACGCTGAATCGGCCGAGCGGTGCCAAAGATCGTCTATTCCCTCCCACCGCTCCAACGCATCTGCACGAGCCTGAGGGACAGAAGATCGTCTATTTCCTCTCACCGCTCCAACGCACCATGGCCAAGCTGCAGCCACAGCCCAAACCTGGATTTTTTCGGTGCCGTCTGCGCCGATCTCCGCCAAGATTCTGCACCCTGACTCGCCACTCCAGCGGCCCACCCAAGCACGGAACCCCCGCGCGCGCACCGGGGAATTACGAGGACGGCACACCACGCACGGGGCAATAAAGGCTACAGAGACCGCCATCGTCCTCCGCCGCTGCAGATGCCCGAGAAATACGGCCGATCGCCACCCTCGGAACCTTCAGGGCTGCCCGTTCACCTGAAGCAAGCACGCAGCTCGCCACTGGATTTTCTAATGGTCTCAGCCACGGCACAAAGAGATTTCAGCCATCAGCTGTTCCCGGGGGGCTTTGGGGTTGCTCCTGCACCTAAAGTCAACACGCCAGTCCCTCTGCTTTTGTTTCTTTTTTTTTTTTTTTCTTACAGCCGCTCCTGCTTTTCTTCATGGCCACGGGAGGAGTCAGAGACAAATTTTTCTTCTTGTGATCTCAGCACACGCAACGGGACAGTCCCTCAACGTCGCGGAGCAGCAAGCAATTTTTGCGCGGCTCGTACGATTTCACAGCCCCTGCCGGCACCTACTACCCGTCCCCTCCCTCCCCCTCCGCCTGCAGCGAGCTTCTCCCACAGCTCCCTCCCATAGATGGATTATCGAGGTCTCGGCCCCCTGCCGTGCCCTCTGGGGGGGAGCGTGTGGCGGGTTGATTCAACGCCCCCACAACACACAGGACACTCAGCTCTCTCTCTCTTGGTTTTTTCCGGCTGCACTACTGAGATGTAATGTGCCATTCATGTATTGTGATGCAATGTGCCACGCATGTATTGTGATGCAATGTGCCATGCATGTATTGTGATGTAATGCGCCATTCAGGTATAGTGTTCATGCGTCCTGTCCTTACTGTGACCTAGAGGCTGAGATCAATATGTAGATGTGCTTTGGTGTAACCCCCACAAACAGACTGGTCAAACACAGCGCTCGGCTAGAGCAAATAACAGAACAGTGAAATGTGTATTAATGTCTACAGGCAGACTCGTTTCGTCTGGCTCACTTCTGTGATGTTAATGTTGCCTTTCATGCATTGTGCTCATGCGTCCTGTCCTCACGGTGACCTAGGGACTGAGATCAATATGTCTCTCAAATGCAAATGTCTTATGCCTGTTCTGTTATCTCTTTGATCATACCAACTGCTGGGGTATGCCCTTGATGTATTGTTGTAGTCGAGTATATATGCTGCAACTCTGTAACGCAAACTCTCTCATTCTCACTCCTGCATCTGCTGCTGCTAGACACAGACTCTTGTGTCCTCCTTCTCTGAGAGCCGTTTGGGCTCGCTCCCGACACGCATGCACGGCGCCGGGAGCGGAGCCCGTGACGGCGGTATGATTAATAAACTCTACTTAAAACCTTCAACAACGCTTATTTTTTCATGCCGCCGCAGGAGGTTAAATTCAAATTTGCTGAAAGGACCTCTGAAAGATGAATTGGAATCAGATATTCTCAGATATTTGGAAGAAAATGATAATGGAGAAGTATCCCCTTTAATACCGTGGGACGCATGCAAAGCTGTAATAAGGGAAAAGATTATCGCGAAACTGGCAATCCAAAAGAAACTGAGACAAGAAAAACTAATCACATTAGAGTCAGAACTTAAGAAACTAGAAAAAGAGCACAAAGACAACACTCATTCTAATGACTCGCTCAAAATTAAGGAAATAAAAAACAAATAAACGAGATCTACACAATTAATCCAGAAGAAACTTAAATTTCTGAAACAAAAATACTATGAAACGGGTAGCAAATCGGCAAAATTACTAGCCTATAAATTGAGGAAACAACTAACGGAGAGAGCAATCTACAAAATCAGAGACCCAGTATCAAAGGAAATAAAATTTAGAATTCAGGAAATTCTTAAAAGCTTTGAGAATTACTACAAGAACTTGTACTCCCTCAAAAAACACAAAAACACATCCGAAGCCTTCCTAAATACATTAAATCTTCCCCAACTTACTGAGTCACAAAATAAAACACTACTGTCAGAAATACAACCTAAAGAATTAGAAAAAGCAATTATGAAACTTAAAGCTAACAAATCCCCAGGAGCAGATGGCTATACAGCAGAGTGGTACAAAACCTTTAAACAGCAACTATCTCCTCTCCTCCTGAAAACATTTAACTATATCCTCCACACGGGGGAAATCCCCCCCTCCTGGAGAGAAGGGGTCATTGCAGTCATACTTAAACCTGAAAAGGATAAACTAGACTGCTCCAACTACAGAACAATCAGTGTGTTAAATCACGACTATAAACTTTTTACCGCTATCCTTGCCAAAAGGTTAGAAAATATACTGACAGACTTAATTCATTTAGACCAAACAGGTTTTATAAAACAAAGACAGACACAAGATAACATTAGACGCACTTTACACATAATTCATCATATAAAAAAATAGAATTTAAATGCAGCCATATTGGGATTAGATGCTGAAAAAGCATTTGATTCGGTTGACTGGTCTTTTCTATATAGAATCTTATCCAGTTTCAATTTTCATAACAACTTCATTAGAACTATACAGGTATTATATAAAAAACCAACAGCTAAAATAAGGATTAATGGTAAATTATCATCATCTTTTGAACTGGAAAGAGGATGTCGTCAGGGCTGCTCCTTGTCTCCACTGCTCTTTGCAATCTTCATAGAACCTCTGAGCCAATGGATAAGACAGAATCAAAAAATTCAAAGTATTACACTTGGTCAGAAGGAACATAAAATAGCACTCTTTGCTGATGACATTTTAATATACCTGGGGCAGCCGGACACCTCTTTTCCAGAACTAATCTCAGTTTTTTCAGAGTATGGAGAGTTATCAGGGTACGAATTAAACATGCATAAAACCCAAATTTTAACATTCAACTATGACCCAAATCAATATTTACTAAGCAAACTCAAAACTAACTGGGAGATGGAATCTATGAAATATCTGGGGGTCAATATCCCGAAACAACTCAACAAAATTATAACACTAAACTATGATCCACTGATGGCAAAAATAAAATCTGATCTAGCAAGATGGAATATGATACCATTCTTGGGTACTGCACAAAGAATTGAAGCAGTCAAAATGAATATACTTCCTCGTCTTCTCAGAACTCAGAACTCAGAAAAGATTTATTGCCAAGTACATTAACAGATTCTGATAACATACGAGGGATTTGACTTGACACAGAAAATGAACCTGCATTTCCGGTGACGCGGCGGCATCTGAAACGCGCCTGCCAACAGAAGGGTACAGGTGGCATAAGAATAATACAATAGGAAGGAGCAAAAAAAATCATTGATTTCAGAATAGTGGTCACATATGATCAATATTATGATTACAAAGAAAAAAAAAAGCCCTCAATGCACAATCAGCAGACCAAAAGTTCACAAGACACAGAGAGAGCAGTGTGTGAGTCATCTTTATCCTCAGTTGTGTGGATCAGTATGAGTGTAATGTTGAAGTGTGAGTGTTGTATCAGTTAAGAACAACAAGGACTCTTTGGCAGGAGATGTTGTGTCTAACTGCTGGCAGTTTTTGTCCTTGGCCATGCAGCTGCCTGTCCGAAGGCCATGAGCTCAATGTTTTGAAAAACACAGACTGCAGATGATCAGGAGGATTTTTGTGAGGGAGCCGGATTAAAGCCGAATGGTACTGAACACAGAGAAAAATTTTATATTTTCTTACAGATTCAGTACTTAATCCTTCATTGCTGGGAGATGAGTCCATCGTGGATAGACCTAAGCGTAATCATGATGTAATCCACCTTCCGAGACAGTTCTCCATTTGTCGCTATCAGGGTCTTCTCCATTTTTTCAATTTGATGGATGCACCTCGCCTGGCCAGCATTTTGATAGGTTGTATCCATCTTCAACAATTTGCGGTACACCAGGACAATCCCAGATCCAATCAGAATGATCCCAATCACCATTACTACGAAGACGTACAAATCTTCTACATCTTCGATAAAGAGATTAGTCAGGCACAAGAGTTTCCAATTACTTGTCTCCCGTAAATAGCCCGCAGCAGCCGTTCCTGCGGGGCAGACAACCTCCCCCGGGGCACTTTTCCTCATTGAAAAGATAGTGTCAATTGCGTTCAAAGCCCAGCTTATTAGTTCCATAATTTATTTCTTTCGATAATCAGCAGTAAGACGCAGACAGACAACAGCAAGCTGGGATCCAGTTAGTCGGGGAGGAGGAAATGAGTCGGGAGCAGAGAGAAGAGAAAAAGGTTATATACCTTTTCCAAACAATACCGGTAGAACCTCCCAAAAAAACATGGCAAGAACTGAACAGAAGGATCTCAAGATTCATATGGCAGGGCAAGAGACCTAGAATCAGATATAGAACCCTACAGCTAAACAAAGACAAAGGTGGGCTCGTGCTGCCAAATATCAGGGACTGTTTTAAAGCCTCACAAATTAAAACTTTAGTAGAGATATGTAACCCAGTCTACACTGCACAATGGAAGGAGATGGAATGCCAAATAACAAGTGACATTCCCCTACAGGCGATAATAGGGAACAATGCCTTGCCTAAACTTTTGAATAACACTAACCCGTGGATAGAGACCCTGCTAAAAATTTGGTTTAAGATAGTCAGAGAGAATCAAACTAAAGAACCCTATCGTTTTGCAATGGATTTCCTATGATCAGGACTTTACTCCTAATAAAACAGACACTAGATTTAAAAAGTGGAAAAAGAATGGACTGATAAAATATTACAATTTTTTTAGTAGTAGTAGTAGTAGATTAGTTTATTTGACAGGGACAGTGCAATAAACATAGACAATTAATCAAAGACAATCAATCTGATGTGTTGCACATAGAGTGTATAGCTATTAGAGGGCAAACTTTAAGAAATTTTGATGATTTGAAAAAAACAAGGTCTAGTAAATCAAGACCTTTACAGGTTCTTTCAGCTTAGACACCACATAAACAAAATACTTAAAAAGGAGGATTGGAAAGGGCCCAGTCAGGTGTTCTGAAGGTTTTCTTAATGGCATATAAAGGGATCCCAGGGATCAGATACATTTCTAAAATATACCATGGTCTTCAAGACTTAAAAGGAGACAACACATCATATATAAAAGAGAGATGGGAAAAAGGGGAATTTCACTTTACAAGTGGAAATATGGGAAAAGCTAAATAAACAACAGTGGAAAAGTACTTCATCTCTGCTGTGGAGAGAATTTGGATGGAAAAATTTGGTAAGATTTTTCAGAACACCTGCACAGAACAAATTTACTCATAAAGGGTTGAATTGTTGGCGCTTGTGTGGTGAAAAGACTGCAAATCATTTTCATATGTTTTGGTCATGCCCAGTTATCCACCAATATTGGACCAATGTACAGACAATACTGGGGAAAATATTCAAAGTAACAGTTCCCTTTTCTTTTGTAACTTTGTATTTGGGTTTACTACCAGAATCACTGGAAAGACGAGGAGAAAAATACTTATTCACTGTTTTAATATTGGCAAGTAAAAAGGCTCTAACAAAAAAATGGATGTTGAAAGACTGTCCTACACCTGAAGATTGGATTAAGATAAGCCTTTATTAGTCCCACAATGGGGAAATTCCAGGATTGCAACAGCACAGGGATAGTAACACTCAGAGCAACAATCAGAAGGCAAGAAAAAACAAGAACAGCTAGTAAACATATGTACATATTACTATATATATATATATATATATATAGACACACAGTGTGGAGCATTATGGTTGGTGAATGTGCAGCAGAAAGTCTAAGCTCTCTCTCCGCGGGTGCGGCGGGCCGGCTGGAAGTCTCTGGGCATGATGGTGACCCTCTTAGCGAAGAAGAGACCCACCAGGTAGGCCTCGCTGGCCTCCATTAACGTGATTCAGTACATTTATTCGATGGAAAAGTTGACATTTGCACTGAGACAGGGCATGGATGGGTTCTTGAACTTTTGGCAACCCTGGAACACATATGTGTCTTCCATCAGATCTAATCTTTGACAAATACCATTTCAATAATGGCACCTCTCTTTGTTCCAACGCTACTCAGATGCTCTTTTATTTTTCTGCTCTTTTGGGGGGGGTTTTTTGTTTTGTTTTTTTTGTTTGTTCTTTTTTTAATTTCTCTTTTTCTTTCACTTAAAAAAAGGGGTGTTGTAATATTTTTTTTCCAATGTTGTCAAAAAACAAAAAAAGGGAGAACGTGATGAAAATGTAAACAATGCAATGCTGGAATGACATGTATACCCTTTACAAAAACTTAAATTAAAAAAAAAAAATACATAAGGACTACTGGTGTCCCCCCCCCCCCCCAATGGGTGCATCACAATACTTTTAACATTGGGTATGTAAATTAACACAAATAAACATCTTAAACAGAGTAAACACACCCCACCACCCCAAACTCGAGCCTAAAATTAGCACATTAGTAAAATTCAATTCCAATACATCCGTTAAATTACTGACAGTAGTTGAAATTGTGATCCGAATGAGCATGATCGGGTTAGAATATTTTGATTGCCGTGTTTACATGAAGCATTTTTATTCTGATCAGGCTTTTAATCCGGTTACTTGTGTCCATGTAAACATAGCCACTGTCCTCATACCGGGCCTCCATTTCCACATAGCCCAAAATAGCCAACCTGTTCGGTCCATAGTAGGTCCATAGTATGCACCACCGTTGGAGTCTTCTGCGCAGCACCTGGTTCACCCCTACGGCTCCTGCATACGAAGTTTTCGCACACCCTGGCAAAATGGTTCAAAACACCACACTTGCCACAATGCTTTTCTTTTGCCGGGAACACACTGGCTTTATAGCAGCAAACAGTGGACCCACACGTATAACACTGTGGCTTAACTGGGGCAGACCTTATCCTGACCACGGAGGTAAAATCTTCCTCTCCGCATTCGCCATCACAAGGGTCCCAAAACAGTGCCTTAGCGCAAGACTCATCCTCACCCAGAAAAGCCCCTTCAGGAAGGCCTCTCACGATGGTCTTTGCTGCCTCAAACTGCTGGGCGAGCTTGATAGCTGTTGCTAATGTCAACTCTCCTGGAAACTCCACAACACCAACGAACCTATCAGCCACCCCCCCCCCCCAGGCTCTCCAACACTCTCCAATCCTCTGTAATCAACTTATGGACTAACACAGCCTTCATGCGAAGCCTCTCATGCTCGCCGAGGCTCAAAACCACAAGGTAGTTGGTAAAAGCAGTGAACCAAGAAGGCCACGGCACGGGTGGTCTGCCCGGGGCCTCAAGAAACGGCCGAAACTCAGCAATAAACTTATCCATTCCCGCTTTTACCTCGTCGCCAAATGTTGTGTCCATAGTTTGGTGAAAGCAAACACACAATTAATGTAGTTTACGGAGCTTTATTACAAAGTGCGTCATATACATAAAAAGGCTTATGGCACTCGCCTGCATGCCAGGTGGCTCCACAACGAAAGAGGCAGAGCCTCCTCTGCCCACCTCCTTCATACCTCGGGTGGCGTCACCACCGGAAACCAGTAGTTAGCCACCTTGGTCTAGCCCATGTCCAACCCGGCCGCCATGTTGGTAATACAGCCTATTTACATACACAACAGTTACCACCAAGTGACATAAATACTAAAAGATTGGAAAAGCTGTCTAAGAACAATCTAGCAGTTTGAGAAATCACTTTTGGTTTGGTGTAAGTCTGTCAACAGAATTATGAACCATAAAGCAGTTTGTGTTAAAATGTTAAATCCCATTAAACCCTAACCCAGGGGTGTCTAATCATGTGCCGTGGAGGGCCAAGACCCTGCAGGTTTTCTCTTCTACCCAGTCTCTTCAGCAGGTGTTTTCACTGATCAGCAGTCAGTGGAAGAAATTCAGTGGAATCTGCTGTTGAAGACACTGGTTGGAAGTAAAGCCCGCAGGTCTTGGCCCTCCATGGCACATGATTGGACACCCCTGCCCTAACCCATTATTAGGAAATACAGATGCTAATTTGGCCCAGAATTCCTCCATATACTGGTACTATCACTAAAGTGTGCAGTGTCTTCTGCAGTGGCACATCCAACAATACAATCAATAAAATAATTGTTTTTGGTTATTTTTTCTTAAAAATGAGCCATTATTTTCAAAGTCACTGATAAATGGTTTGTACTATTGACTCTTTTCCCACTGGTGTCTTAACAGACAAAATAGAAAATGATGACGCAAACACAATCCATCCATCCATCCATCTTCCACCGCTTTTCCGGAGGTCCAGGTCGCGGAGGCAGCAGTTCAAGCAGAGAAGCCCAGACTTCCCTCTCCCCAGCCACCTGTTCCAGCTCTTCGGAGAGGATATCAAGGCGTTCCCAGACCAGCTGGGAGACATAGTCTCTCCACCGAGTCCTGGGTCTGCCCCGGGGTCTCCTCCTAGTGGGACGTGCCTGAAACACATCAAGTGGGAGGCGTCCAGGAGGCATCCTAATCAGATGCCCATACCACCTCAACTGACTCCTTTCAATGTGGAGGAGCAGCGGTTCTACTCTGAGCCTCTCCCGGATGACTGAGCACCTCACCCTATCTCTGAGGGTGAGTCCAGCAATCCTACGGAGAAAGCTCATTTCAGCCGCTTGTATCCGCGATCTTGTTCTTTCGGTCATTACCCAAAGCTCGTGACCATAGGTGAGAGTAGGAACATAGATTGACTGGTAAATCGACAGCTTTGCCTGAGAACTAAGCTCCCTCCTCACCACAACAGACCGGCACAACGTCTGCATCACTGCAGATGCTGCTCCAATCCGTCTGCCAATCTCTCGCTCCATTCTCCCCTCACTCGTGAACAAGACCCCAAGATACTTAAACTCCTCCACTTGGGGCAGGAGCCTGTCCCCAACCCAGAGAGGACAATCCACCTTTTTCCGGCTGAGGACCATGGACTCGGACTTGGAGGTGCTGATTCTCATCCAAGCCGCTTCACACTCAGCGGAAAACCATCCCAGCAAGAGCTGTAGGTCATTGCTGGATGAAGCCAACAGGACAACATCATCTGCAAACAACAGAGATGAGATCCTGTGGTCACCAAGCATGACACCCTCCATTCCCTGGCTGCGCCTAGAAATCCTGTCCATAAAAATTATGAACAGGATCGGTGACAAAGGGCAGCCCTGGCGGAGTCCAACTCTCACTGGGAATGAGTCCAACCGAGTGTTGGCAATACGAACCAAACTCTCACAATGGTCGTACAGAGACCGAATAGCTCGTAACAACAATCCCGATACCCCATACTCCCGAAGCACCCCCCACAATAAACCACGAGGGACGTGGTCAAATGCCTTCTCCAAGTCCACAAAACACATGTAAACTGGTTGGGCAAACTCCCACGAACCCTCAAGAATTCTCGAGAGAGTAAAGAGCTGGTCCGATGTGCCACAGCCAGAATGAAAGCCACATTGCTCCTCCTGAATCCGAGGTTCGACTAACGGCCAGCCTCTCCTCTCCAGTACCTTGGCATAGACCTTCCCAGGGAGGCTGAGGAGTGTGATCCCTCTAAAGTTGGAGCACACCCTCCGGTCCCCTTTTTTGAAGAGAGGAACCACCACCCCGGTTTTCCATGCCAAAGGCACTGCCCCCAACCTCCACGCAGTGTTGCAGAGGCGTGTCAACCATGACAGCCCAACAACATCCAGGGCCTTGAGGTACTCAGGGCGAATCTCGTCCACCCCCGGGGCCTGGCCACCAAGGAAATTTTTAACCACCTTGGCGACCTCAGCCCCTGTGATAGGCGAGTCATCCCCCTTGTCCCCAAACCCTGCTTCCTCTGTGGAAGGCGTATCAGTGGGATTGAGGAGATCCTCGAAGTATTCCTTCCACCACCCGACGATATCCCCAGTCGAAGTCAACAGTGTCCCATCTGCACCATACACAGTGTGGACAGGCAGCTGCTTTCCTCTCCTGAGCCGCCGGACAGTTTGCCAGAATCTCTTCGAGGCCGACCAAAAGTCTTGTTCCATGGCCTCACCAAACTCCTCCCATACCCGGGTTTTTGCTTCAGCAACCACCCGAGCTGCACTCCGCTTGGCCTGCCGGTACACCTCAACTGCTTCAGGAGTCCCATAAGTCAACCAAGCTTGATAGGACTCCTTCTTCAGCTTAATGGCCCCCCTCACCACTGGTGTCCACTACTTGGTTCGGGGGTTGCCACCACGAGATGCACCGACCACCTTGCGGCCGCAGCTCTGGACTGCCGCTTCAACAACAGAGGTGGAGAACATGGCCCATTCAGACTCCATGTCTCCAGACTCCCTCGGAATGTGGTTGAAGTTCTTCCGGAGGTGGGAGTTGAAGACCTCCCAGACAGGGGCCTCAGCCAGACGTTCCCAGCACACCCTCACTATACGTTTGGGTCTACCAGGTCTAAATGGCTTCCTCTCCTGCCATCGGATCCAACTCACCACCAGGTGGTGATCAGTTGACAGCTCTGCACCTCTCTTTACCCGGGTGTCCAAGACATATGGTCGCAGGTCTGATGACACGATAACAAAATCAATCATCGACCTGCGACCTAGGGTGTCCTGGTGCCAGGTGCACATATGGACACCCTTATGCTTGAACATGGTGTTCGTTATGGACAAACTGTGGTTAGCACAGAAGTCCAATAACTGAACACCACTCGGGTTCAGATCGGGCAGGCCGTTCCTCCCAATCACCCCCCTCCAGGTTTCACTGTCATTGCCCACATGTGCATTGAAGTCCCCCAGTAGGACAATAGAGTCTCCAAGAGGAGCACCCTCCAGCACCCCAGTCACAGACTCCAAAAAGGGTGGGTACTCTGAAACATCATTTGGTGCATAGGCACAAATGATGGTCAGGACCCGTTTCCCAACCCGAAGGCGCAGGGAAGCAACCCTTTCGTCCACCGGGGAAAACTCCAATATAGAGGCAGCAAGGTGGGGGGATACAAGAATACCCACCCCTGCTCGTAGCCTCTCGCCCAGGGCAACTCCAGAAAAGGCCAAGCTCCAGCCCCTCTCCAGGAGACTGGTTCCGGAACCGGAGCTGTGTGTTGAGGTGAGGCCGACTATATCTAGCCGGTATCTCTCAACCTCATACACCAGCTCAGGCTCCTTTCCCACCAGAGAGGTGACATTCCACGTACCAAAAGCCAGTTTAGAAAGCTTGGGATCAGTCTGCCAAGGTCTCCGCCTTTGACCGCCACCTAATCCACATAGCACCGGACCCCCATGATCCCTCCTGCAGGTGGTGAGCCCACTGGAGGGCGGACCCATGTAACTCCTTCGGGCTGAGCCCGGCCGGGTCCATGGGTGGAAACCTGGCCACCAGACGATAGCCTTCGAGCCCCTCCCCCAGGCCTGGCTCCAGGGTGGGGCCCTGGTAACCCCATACCGGGCGGGGTGCACTGAATCCTTGATATAGAAGTTATCATGAGAGTCTGTTGGATCGTTCTTAGTCTGGCCCTTCACCCAGGACCAGTTTGTCTTGGGTGACCCTATCAGAGGCAAATTGCCCTGGACAACATAGCTCCTGGGATCACTGGGGCACGCAAACCCCACCACCACCACCACGATAAGGTGATGATCCATGGGGGGGAAACGCAAACACATGAGTCAGTAAATTGTTTATTATAATCAGCAGCAAATTCCAGATTATTTAGAATGTCCAAAATTCAAACTGTTTAAAAAACAAAAAGCAGAATGGGTCACACATGCCGGCCACGCTGCCTCACTGAGAAGCAACTGGATGTGCCGCTCAAGCTGGTCCCAGTTCAGGAGATCTTCAGCCTGCATGTCTGTAGTGACACAAGGTCTGGTTTGGGGTGGATTGTTTTCCTCTTGCCATGATGAAAGACAGAAAAGGGTGGTGGTTAAATAAAGCAAGTTTAACACATATTTGGGAAATACACTTGTTGCTAAAAGCCAGTGGTGGAATGTAACAAAAAAAAGTGCTTTGTTGTTGTATTTAACCACAATTTTCATGTAGCTGCGCTTCAGTAAAGTAGATTTTACAAGGGCTGGGTTACGTTTAAAATAATTAGTTTTTACTGTGGCCTCAGCAATCAGAATGAGTTGATACATTCAGTTGAATGGAATCTAGTACTTTAACTGAGGGTGTGCGTCCCCGAGTATGGAGTTGCTCAGTCAAAATATGTAATTTTTATCAATAAAAATTTAGCCACCACTGTGTCTCTTTTTGCCCTGGCTTCAAGTGTGGGTGGTGTTTTGTACTTCCATCCATCCATCCATCTTCTACCGCTTTTCCGGAGGTCCGGGTCGCGGAGGCAGCAGTTCAAGCAGAGAAGCCGAGACTTCCCTCTCCCCAGCCACCTGCTCCAGCTCTTCAGAGGGGATACCAAGGCGTTCCCAGACCAGCTGGGAGACATAGTCTCGCCACCGAGTCCTGGGTCTGCCCCGGGGTCTCCTCCTAGTGGGACGTGCCTGAAACACCTCAAGTGGAAGGCGTCCAGGAGGCATCCTAATCAGATGCCCATACCACCTCAACTGACTCCTTTCAATGTGGAGGAGCAGCGGTTCTACTCTGAGCCTCTCCCGGATGACTGAGCACCTCACCCTATCTCTGAGGGTGAGTCCAGCAATCCTACGGAGAAAGCTCATTTCAGCCGCTTGTAGCCGCGATCTCGTTCTTTCGGTCATTACCCAAAGCTCGTGACCATAGGTGAGAGTAGGAACGTAGACTGACTGGTAAATCGACAGTTTTGCCTTAGAACTAAGCTCCCTCTTCACCACAACAGACCGGTACAATGTCCGCATCACTGCAGATGCTGCTCCAATCCGTCTGTCGATCTCTCGCTCCATTTTCCCCTCACTCGTGAACAAAACCCCAAGATACTTAAACTCCTCCACTTGGGGCAGGAGCCTGTCCCCAACCCGGAGAGGACAATCCACCTTTTTCCGGCTGAGAACCATGGACTCGGACTTGGAGGTGCTGATTCTCATCCCAGCCGCTTCACACTCAGCGGCAAACCGTCCCAGCAAGAGCTGTAGGTCATTGCTGGATGAAGCCAACAGGACAACATCATCTGCAAACAACAGAGATGAGATCCTGTGGTCACCAAGCATGACACCCTCCATTCCCTGGCTGCGCCTAGAAATGTTTTGTACTTGTATTGATGTTTTGTACTTGTATTGATAAAATATAAAATATAAAATATAAAAGGATGCACCACAATGAGTCTCAAATATTTGTAATGTGTCCTGTTATAGTACTGCATGAGTTTATTGACGAAAGACTATAAACTACACATATAAATTATAATGGTGACGGAACAATTCCCATTCCGCAAAGTGCAAGATACACTATTGTGAATATAATTCAAAAAGGATCACACAAGTAAACTGACAACAATTAAACAAGTGGTTCTTTAACAGTGGCTAATATTGGATGTGCCATTCATTTTCACTTATTCTGTAATATTCACACAATCAAATAAATCTCAGTTCAGTCCCTTTCATTTAAGTGGAAATTGTGCTACTTTCGTTTTGGAACTTTAGCTATACTGTAACTAAAAAAGCAAAAGATTTGAGTACTTTGTCCACCACTACTAAAAAAACAACGGGGTGTGCAACTTACCACTCATAACACATTCTGTGTAGTGCTAAACGTTGCCAGTGTCAAAGCAGATGCTGGTCGAACTCAAGAACAAAAATACACACAACCTAAGTTCATGCACAGCACCAAAGTGCAACATGTAAAAAACACCTTTAAAACTAGGATTACCACTAGCTTTTTTCATCAGATGTTGTCAACTCAAGCAGAGCACGGAGTCAGCATTGATGGCTAACTAGCTAGCTCATTGTTTGCATACAGGAGACAACAGTGTTGTTTGTTCAAAGTGAACTTTCCACCGCTGGGATAAATAATGTAAAAGATGCATTAACATGAATTAAAATCATGTACAACGCTAGAACAATTTAAACAAAAACTAAAGAAAGAAATACTCCAAACATATATACAAGATGACATATAAAATCACATAAGGATTGTCATATCCAGTCTGCGTTGTGTTGTTGCTTAGTTTAGTTTAGTTTTTTTGTCACATTTTGTCTTAGCTTTGTTCTGAATTGTAATCGCTCTTGTTTGTTTTCCTTTTGAATTCTTGGATGGAATTAGTTAGTTAGTTAATTCCCTTCACACCATGTTGGTGTATGGGGCGGCGCCTATCTCCGTTTCTCTGACCCTAGGCCACACAGCTACTGTAAGTAGTGAAAGCTACAGCGGGGGGTCAGTCCTCTGGTAGCTCTGTGCGTAACTTTACTTTCCCCGTTCCATTATGCGGAGCACCACGCTAGAAGGCAGAAAGTACCATTTTTATATGGTCTTTGGTATGACCCGGCCGGGATTTGGGTGGGCAATATAAGCTGCGGCTTCAGCCATCACCCATTTCGGATAACTTATGTTGAACTGTATAATCAGAGGAGTTATTGTCTAATTTGACCTTGTTGGATTTTCTTTCCCCCTTTGTTATACTATTCTGTTTCTTTTAATCTGTACTTTTAATCTATCCGAAATAAAGATTGATTGATTGATTGATTGATTGATTGATTGATTGATTGATGCATAATATCACATCATATCACAACACTCACCATCCTCTATATCCTAATATCACGGCTTTCAACTGCTGTGGTCAGGTCCTCCCGTTATTTGCTGGTCGGTGGCCGTAAATTCATTTCGGGTGGCTCCAGCTAGTTCCCTCTGGATTCTCTCATCAGCCAAAAGGCACAGAAAAGTCTGCTGGACCATGGTGTTGAATTCTGTGAAGCCATTCTATAGTTGTTTATACTGACGCTTGCTTACTGGGTCACGGACGAATCTTTGCAAATGGTGGCTCGAGATTCTGTTTAAGATGTCGCTCTCATTGCGTTTCACCCAGACCAATCAGTGGCCTACGTCTTTTGACATCACATTTTCAGGTCGGCACGATTCGCTTTGAACCACTCTTGAGCGGTCCATAACCGTATCAGTTCCTAATGGAAAAGCCTACAAAGCGTGCCAAATCGAAGTGAGTAGGGCCAAACAGGTACTGGTGGAAAAGGGGTTATAGTCTGTCCAGCATGTCCTGTGTCTGCCCCGGGGTCTTCTTCCAGTGGGACGTGCCCAAAACATCTCAAGTGGGAGGCATCCAGGAGGAATCCTGATCAGATGCCCAAACAGTCCAGCAATCCTACGGCAAAAGCTCATTTCAGCAGGTTGTATCTGTGATCTCATTCTTTCGATCATTACCCAAAGCTCATGACCATAGGTGAGGATAGGAACGTAGATTGACCAGTAAATCGACAGCTTTATTTTAGAGCTCAGCTCCCTCTTCACCACAACGGACCAGTACAATGTCCGCATCACTGCAGAGGCTGCTCCGGTCGGTCTGTCAGTCTCCCGCTCAATCCTCCCCTCACTCATGAATGAGACCCCGAGATACTTAAACTCCTCCACTTGGGGCAGGAGCTTGTCTCCAACCCGGAGAAGACAATCCACCTTATTCTGGACTGATCCCCGGCTTAAACAAACAACCAAAGAAACTAACAGAAAACAATTGTGACAGTGCAAAGTTTGGGCATCCTACACACGAGGGGGGCTGAAAAGTTCATAGGATGAAAAGTTCATCGTGGTCAAATTTGACCAGACTAGTGCATACCCGTGCATGCCCGTAGAGGGGATGTGTTGGAACAGAATTCTTACCAGTTACAGGACAGTTGATATAGCAACACAGCACTAAGTGGCAATCACATGTGATGGCTTTTGTATGCAAAAGCCCGTGCTGCCCACCGTGGGCAGCACGATGGTGCAGTGGTTAGCACTGTTACCTTACAGCTAGATGATTCCTGGTTCGAATCCCCAGGTTGGCAGGGGTTGGAACCTTTCTGTGTGGAGTATGCATGTTCTCCCTGTGCTGCGTGGGTTTACTCCGGGGGCTCCGGTTTCCTCCCACAATACAAAGACATGCATGTTAGGTTAATTGGCTGCTCTAAATTGTCCCTAGATATCTGTTTCCTATAGGCCCTTAGAATAGAGGGTTAGTATTAGTGACAGTGCTTTGAGTGGTCTTTGTGACTAGAGAAGCGCTATATAAGTGCAGGTTAGTTAGTTAGTTAGTTAGTTAGTTGTATGCAGCACATCATCACACACATCATAGCAGTCTGTCGGGGGCAACAATGACTGTTTCATTTACAGTTAGGCCCAGAAATATTTGGACAGTGACACAATCTTCATGATTTGGGCTCTGCATGCCACCACATTGGATTTGAAATGAAACAACTCCAGTGGAATTGAAGTGCAGACTTTAAGGTTTAATTCAAGGGGTTGAACAAAAATATATGATTAAACATGTAGGAATTGTAGCTATTTTTATACAAACGCTCCTCATTTCAGGGGCTCAAAAGTAATTGGACAAATAAACATAACCCTAAGTAAAATGTTACTTTTCAATATTTTGTTGAGAATCCTTTGCAGGCAATGACTGCCTGAAGTCTGGAACCCATGGACATCACCAAACACTGGGTTTCCTCCTTTGTGATGCTTTGCCAGGCCTTTACTGCAGCTGTCTTCAGTTGTTGCTTGTTTGTGGGTCTTTCTGCCTTAAGTTTTGTCTTGAGCAAGTGAAATGCATGCTCGATTGGGTTGAGATTTGGTGATTGACTCGGCCATTGCAGAATATTCCACTTCTTTGCTTTAAAAAACTCCTGGGTTGCTTTTGCAGTGTGTTTTGGATCATTGTCCATCTGTACTGTGAAGCGCCGTCCAATCAACTTTGCTGCATTTGGCTGAATCTGAGCAGAAAGTACTGTATATCCCTATACACTTCAGAATTCATCCGGCTGCTTCTGTCTTTTGTCACATCATCGATAAACACAAGTGACCCAGTGCCATTGGAAGCCATGCATGCCCATGCCATCACACTGCCTCCACCATGTTTTACAGAAGATGTGGTGTGCTTTGGATCATGAGCTGTTCCAATTCTTCTCCAAACTTCCTTCTTCCCATCATTCTGGTACAGGTTGATGTTAGTCTCATCTGTCCAAAGAATGCTGTTCTAGAACTGGGCTGGCTTCTTCAGGTGTTTTTTGGCAAAGTCAATTCTGGCCTTTCTATTTTTGAGGCTGATTAATGGTTTGCACCTTGTAGTGAATCCTTTGTATTTACTCTCATGAAGTCTTCTCTTTATGTTAGACTTAGATACTGATACACCTACTTCCTGGAGAGTGTTCTTCACTTGAGTGGATGTTGTGAAGGGGTTGTTTTTCGCCATGGAAAGGATTCTGCGATCATCCACCACTGTTGTCTTCCGTGGACGTCCAGGCCTTTTTGAGTTCCTAAGCTCACCAGTGCACTCTTTTTTTTCTCAGAATGTACCAAACTGTTGATTTGGCTACTCCTAACATTTCTGCTATCTCTCTGATGGATTTCTTCTTTTTTTTCAGCCTCAGGATGGTCTGTTTCACCTCCATTGAGAGCTCCTTTGACCGCATGTTGTGTGTTCACAGCAACAGCTTCCAAATGCAAACGCCACACCTGGAATCAACTCCAGACCTTTTAACTGCTTAATTGATGACAGGTTAACGAGGGAAGAGCCCATGCAGCCTTGTTATTTTTTTTTGCAGCCTTCTGAGTTAATTGTCCAATTACTTTTGGTCCCTTGAAAAAGAGGCAGCTACGTATTAAAGAACTGTAATTCCTAAACCCTTGCTCCAATTTGGATGTGAATACTCTCAAATTACAGCTGAGAGTCTGCACTTTAAGCCCATATTGATTATATAATTGTATCCTGAATATGTTTTCGTAAACAGCTAAAATAACAAAACTTGTGTCACTGTTCAAATATTTTTGGGCCTAACTGTAGGTCTGATCAGATTCCTCCACGCAGCTCTGTCTTTCACCTTCTGCTGCCAGGAACTGCTGAAAGCATAAAAATCACACAAAATATGCCCTGTCATCTGGAGCTGTTTGCCCCTGCTTGTTACTTCTTCTGCTGCCTGTCACTGTTCTGTGTTATGTTGCTTACCTGTGTCTATATACAGTATATGTCTTGTAGGGAGTCATGTGCTCTGTCTATGTGGCGTCACATAGACATCATCTGGTGAGTCTTCTTCGTTCAGACCACTGAAGGGTCTCCTCCTGTCTCAGACGGCTGTGTTGTTCACAGCCATGCCTGCGGTGTACTGGTGGAACCTGAGGTGTTTCATGTTCATGGCATCCTTTCTGATGTGCAGCAGTTCTCCTCATTCTATTGCTCTCCATCTGGTGGGTCTTCTTCTTCATTCAGACCACTGGTTGAGGGATAGGTGCACCGTAATTCTAGTTCATGGGCACAATCCTGAAAAAGTGGCTTTTGACCCTGTTCAGGAAGGCCCGTACATGGCCGTAGAAACCAAGAAACCGGAGAAAATCAGCGCTTTGCTTGGCATTTTACACATTTGTAGTGTAGACTGGCATTCGTCAAGGTTACACATTTGCCGTCATGTAGGCAGGGCGAGTCGTCCTATGATGCTTGAGTTTATAGGATGCACTATGATGAGGAGGCAGAGATCATAGGCCGTCCTATGATGTCCTAGAAATGTGCTTTAAAGTCTGTCGTACCCTATGCTGGTGAAGGGTGTCCTGTCTCGGTGCGATGTACTGTTGGAACCTCAGGTGTTTCATCTTTATGGCATCTTTTCTGACGTGCAGCAGTTGTCGGCATTCTATTGCTTTCCATCTGGTGGGTCTTCTTCTTCCTCTTTTTCTTCTTCACGGAGACCACTGGTTGAGGGATAGGTGCGTCATAATTTCAGTTCATGGACAGGATCATGAAAATCATAAAGACACATGGTCTATATGACATTCAATTCAATTCAATTCAATTCAACTTTATTTATATAGCGCCATTTCACAACAACAGTCATCTCATAGCACTATCAACTGTAGGGGGGACCCCCACAGTTGCAGAAAGACCCCAGCAATCAGGCGATCCCCTGTGAGCAAGCACTTGGCGACGGTGGAGAGGAAAAACTCCCTTTTAACAGGAAGAAACCTCCAGCAGAACCAGGCTCAGGGAGGGGCAGTCATCTGCTGCGACTGGCTGGGGGGTGAGGGGATAGAGAAGAAGAAAAGAACAGACATGTAGAGAGCAAACAGCACGATGGGGACTCAATCTATGGGAGAGAACAAACAAATGTTAATGACCAGCAAAAAAAAAAAAAAAATATTTCATAGAGAGTGAGGAAAGGAGTGAGGCCCAGTGCATTACTGGAGGTCCCCCGGCTGACTAAACCTATTAGCAGCATAACTAAGGGAGGGTTCAGAAACACATGATCCCTCCCTAATTGTAGGCTATATCAAAAAGGTAGGTTTTAGCCCTATTCTTAAAAACAGAGATCGAGTCTGACTCCCGAATCCAGATTGGCAGCTGATTCCACAGGAGAGGAGCTTGATAACTGAAGGCTCTGCCTCCCATTGTACTTTTGGAGATTCTAGGTATTACAAGTAATCCTGCATTTTGGGAGCGTAGTGCTCTGTTAGGATGATACGGTAGTATCAGATCTTTTAAATAAAAAGGAGCCTGATTGTTTAGAGCTTTGTAAGTAAGAAGAAGGATTTTAAACTTAATTCTAAACTCTATGGGAAGCCAATGAAGGGAGGCCAGAACCGGAGAGATATGATCTCTCTTTCTAGTACCTGTTAAAACTCTTGCTGCAGCATTTTGGATCAGCTGAAGACTTTTTAAAGATGTTTTAGGACAGCCTGATAATAAAGAATTACAATAATCTAATCTCGAGCTAACAAAAGCGTGGATCAGCTTCTCAGCATTACTCTGAGACAAGATGCTCCTAATCTTGGCAATATTACGCAAATGATAGAAGGCAGTCTTAGAAACAAATTTAATATGTGAATTGAAGGACAAATCCTGATCAAAAATAACTCCAAGGTTCCTCACAGAGCTATTAAGAGAAAGAGTAGCTGCATCCAAACTGAAAGTTTGATTTGGAAAGGAATTTCTAAGGTTTTTTGGACCAACAAGAATGACTTCAGTCTTATCTGAATTTAATAGCAGAAAATTACAAGTCATCCAAGCTTTGATTTCCTTAAGACAAGCTTCTAACTTGGCTAATTGATTAGTATCATCTGGCTTCATTGACAGGTATAATTGTGTGTCATCTGCATAACAATGAAAATGTATACAGTGCTTTCTAATAATGTTGCCTAACGGAAGCATATATAAACTAAAAAGAGTAGGGCCTAGCACAGATCCCTGTGGAACTCCATGACTAAGCTTTGAGCTGAGAGAAAACTCATCATTTACATGAACAAACTGGAACCTATCAGATAAATAAGATCTAAACCACTGCAACGAAGTTCCATTAAGTCCAACATAGTGTTCTAATCTATCAAGTAGAATATTATGATCAATAGTATCAAAAGCTGCACTAAGATCTAAAAGGACAAGTACAGAAACTAGTCCATTATCAGATGCAATGAGGAGGTCGTTAGTGACCTTCGCTAAGGCTGTTTCAGTACTATGATGGATTCTAAACCCAGATTGAAACTCCTCAAGTAAACCATTTCCCTGCAGGTGGTCAAATAATTGCGTAGCAACAACTCTTTCTAAGATTTTTGAAATGAAAGGGAGATTTGAGATTGGTCTATAGTTAGCTAAAGCTCCTGGATCTAGCGTTGGCTTTTTGAGTAAGGGTTTAATTACAGCCATTTTAAAAGCCTGCGGTACATGGCCTAAAGTTAATGAAGAATTGATTATATGAAGAATAAAGCTACCAATAAGTGGGAAGACTTCTTTAAATAACCTGGTAGGAATAGGGTCTAAAAGACAAGTTGAAGACTTGGATGAGGAAACTATTTTGTCTAACTCACAAAGGTCGATTGGAGAAAACTCATCAAGACAGACATCAATAGAAGGAGTTGTAGTAGTTACAGTATTTAAGTTAACTGTGGGAAGAATCTGATTGATTTTATCTCTGATGGATGAAATTTTATTATTGAAAAAGTTCATAAAGTCCTGACTAGTAAGCTCTAAGGGGATGCTAGGATTGACGGAGTCCTGACTCTTTGTCAACCTGGCTACAGTACTGAAAAGAAACCTGGGATTATTCTTGTTCTCTTCTATTAATGCAGAGTAATAACTCGTTCTAGCTTTTCTAAGAGATTTTTTATAAATTAAAAGATGATTTCTCCAAGCTAAATAGATTTCATCTAAATTAGTAGAGCGCCATTTTCTTTCTAATTGACGAGTCTTCTGTTTTAAGCTACGAGTTTCTGTGTTGAACCAAGGAGTTAAAAATCTCTGATTAGACTTTTTCTTTTTTAAGGGGGCCACCAAGTCTAGAGCCTGATGCAGAGAAGCTGTAACACTATCCACCATGTTATCAATTACAGAAGGAGCAAGCTGTCTATAGCTTATTTCCGTTGTGTTGACACATGGCATAGAGGAAACAATCTGCATAAATTTGGAAACAGCATCATCTGAGAGGCATCTACTGTGATAATATTTTTCTTTAGGAGCCATATAGTCAGAAATAGTAAAATCAAAGGTTAACAGACAATGGTCTGACAGTACAGGGTTATGAGGAGACACTACAAGATTTTCTATTTCTATGCCATATGTCAGAACAAGGTCCAATGTATGGTGGAGGTAATGAGTAGAATTTCCTACTTTCTGAGAAAACCCAATCGAGTCTAATATTGAATTAAAAGCCACATTAAGGCAGTCACTATCTACATCCACATGTATATTAAAGTCCCCGACTATAATTATTCTATCAGATTTCAGCACTAAATCAGCTAAGAAATCAGCAAATTCTGATAAAAATTCTGAATAGGTTGATGGGGGACGATAAACTATGGCAAATAAAATTGGGTTTAACCTGAAATTGCTAAAGTGCCCAATACTGAGGACCAGGCCCTCAAAGGAATTATAACATGTTTTTTGCTTTACATTAACTAGTAATTTGGAATGGTAAATTGTTGCTACTCCTCCTCCACGACCAGAACTTCTGGGATTTTGACAGTTTAAATAACCAGAGGGAGTTGATTCATTTAAACCAACATAATCCTCTTGTCCTAACCAAGTCTCTGTAAGGGAAATTAAATCAATCTGATGATCAATTAACAGATCATGGACTAACAGAGACTTGGGAGTTAGAGACCTAATATTTAATAAACCACATTTAATTTTTAAATTATGAGGAGGAACAGAGGCCAAATCATTCAATTTAGAGGCTTTATGTTTAATTTGAGTTTTACCAATATTTTGCTTTATCACTTTGGGATGCTTATACATTATATTTTTATTTACTTTGGAGGGAGCAGACAACGATTCTCTGATGGGGAAGACAGGGGCTAAGTTGAGGGGTGGCGGATGAAGAGGAGCTGCAGAGAGGCGTGGTAGACTGCGACTCTGCTTCCTGGTCCCAACTCTGAGTAGTCATGGTTTTGGAAATTTGGATAAAAAAGATGCCAGATTGTTAGATAAATGAGAAGCACCATCCAAAGTGGGATGAATGCTGTCTCGTCTCATAAGACCAGGTTTTCCCCAAAAAGAGCTCCAATTGTCAATGTAGCCCACGTCATTTTTAGGACACCACACAGACAGCCAGTGGTTCAAGGATGACGAGCGACTAAACATGTCATCACTGGTCAGATTGGGGAGGGGCCCAGAGAATACTACAGTGGCAGACATCGTTTTGGCAAAGTCACACACCGATTCTATATTAAGTTTCGTGACTTCCGACTGCCGGAGACGGATGTCATTAATGCCGGCGTGAATAACAATTGTGGAGTATTTACAGTTACTTTTTGCCAGCATTTTCAAATTTGACTCGATGTCGCCTGCTCTGGCCCCAGGAATGCATGTGACTATGGCCGCTGGAGTCTCTAGGTTCACGTTTCTGACTACAGAGTCGCCAATGATCAGAGTTTTTTCCTCAGCGGGTGTGTCGCTGAGCGGGGAAAAACGATTAGAAACGTGAACAGGTTGGTGGTGAACCGGGGCTTTGCGACTAGGCTTCCTTCTCACCGTCACCCACCCAGTCTCCTCGCTGCTGAGGAGAGCCGGGGAACCGCTGACAGTGGGACCTAAGCTAGCTAGCTCCGCTGCAGCTAATGGACGTCCGTCGAGATTAACTGGCGCAGACGGTGTTTCAATGCAGCGGAGCCGGGATTCCAAATCAGACAACCTCGCCTCGAGCGCCTCAAAAAGACAACATTTATTACATTTACCGTTATCACTAAAAGAGGCAGAGGTGTAGCTAAACATCTGACAGAGAGAGCACACCAGCAGAGGAGAGGAAAGAGAGGTAGTAGCCATATCTAGTGGCTGGAGAGCTGGAGAGCAAACCACACAGGCAGACAGCAAAACAGGAAGTGACGATACGTTACCACAAGGAAGTGACGATCTCCCACCCTGACATCATAAAGCTACATTTGTCTATGTGTCCTATGATGCCTGAGTTCAAAGACACATGGTCTATGACATCATAAAGACACATTTGTCTATGTGTCCTATGCGCACAGACACATAGACAAATCTATGTGTGACATCATAAAGACAAATCCTCCTATGATCTCTGTGGTCTATGTGACATAAAGACACATTTGTCGTCCTATGATGCCTGACTTCATAGGCCGTCTTATGATGTCCTATGAAGCGTGACAGACACACACAGCAATGGGGGCCCAGTGGAGGGCCTGGAGCCTGTCATGTTGTCAAAATCCATGGGTGCTGTTGAATGAAGAGGGAGAGAGAGGGGGAGAGGGGAGATAAAATGTATGTGTGACATCATAAAGACACATTTGTCGTCCTATGATGCCTGAGATCATAGGCCGTCCTATGAAGCGTGACACAGACACTCACACACAGATTTCTTGCTTTATAGTCAGGCAGATTAAGGGCCAATTTTCATAAGAATCGTTCACTTCTGGATAGAAGCATGAAATTTGGTACAAATGTAGTCCAATAAGTCCTGTTTCATATAAGATTAAGACCCACTTCGGATCTGGCTTGGTACTTGCATTATTCAAGATGGCGTCCAAATATGGCCACCAAAAAACACGTTTTTGCTTATAACTAGAAAATGTGAGCTTTTAGGGCATAATAATGTATTGTTGACTAATATAAATGTGTACATTCCGCACATTTTGAGCCCAACATCAAGTCTGTATGACAAACGGTTCTTGAGATATGGCTTATTCAAGTAATCACAATAATGCAACTTCTTATGTTCATTTCAGGTACAGCAGTGGGAGTGTCAGTATTGAGATACAGGGATGTCCAGATTGCTTTTTTTCAGGCCTAACTATGATTTCTTTTTTTTCAGGTATCCCAAGTTGTTATTGTAGTGCTGTAGAAGTGGTGGTGGTGAAACCAATTAATCTAACGTAGCATACCAGGAACCGAGACAACATGGATTCACGAGAAGACAGTGCCTGCTTAAGTTCTGGAAGTGACAGTCAAGTGAATGTGATAGATTTTACAAAATGTATCATTTGCCAGTTGGAAACTGTAGAGAAGCTAATCTGTCCTGCCAAAAGCACAAGAGCATCATATGGCTCAGGCTATGAAACTTTTGCTGAAAACATTATGAAATTTACTGAGGCTGGTGAAGTTCCAGTAACAATTGATTTGAAACTTTTGAATGATGGGCAAGGGATTGCAGAGACTCTGAAGTCTAAGGAAGCCTTATGGCACAAATCTTGTTTCAACAAGTTCAGCAATTTAAAACTAGAGAGGGTTTTGAAAAGCGAGAGCTCTGAGAGTGCAGATAGCCCTGTGAAAACTCGTTCCAAAGTCACCTTTAGTAGTGGCAGTGACACTTGCTTCTTCTGTGAAAATGGGGGTGGTAAAATGCATAGGGCACGGACCATGGAAGTCCATGAAAATGTTAAATGGTGTGCAACAGAAATAAATGATACCAAGCTTCTTGCTAAACTTGCTGGTACAGACCTGCATGCACTTGATGCAATGTATCACAATACTTGCTTGGTTCGTTTGTACAACAAAGTACGTGCTCAAAAGAGAAAGAGTACCAGTTCTGAAAATAAGCAAAAGTGGGCTGAAAGTATTGCCTTAGCAGAACTGGCAACATACATTGAAGAAGAAACAAGTGAAACTGCTCAGAGTTTTAAACTGTCTGATTTGGTCAAGCTTTATGAATCACGCATCAGTCAGCTGGGTGTTTCTGTTCAGCAGAAAATTAACTCTTCAAGGCTGAAAGAACATTTATTGTCAAATGTGCCTGGATTACAGGCTTACAGAAGTGGTCGAGAAGTTCTCTTGGCTTTTGAAACAGATATAGGTGAAGCGTTGAGGATTCTAAGAGAGAAACATTATGACTCTGACAGCTTGATTTTGGCAAAAGCAGCCAAAATACTTAGGCGAGAGATGCTTGGATACCAACAACAGTTTAGTGGTTCTTTTGAGAAAGACTGTCATGAGCAAAGCATTCCCAAGTCCTTGAAAGCAATGCTTATAGTAGAGTCATTTTGGGGGGTTTCGTGACCAACCTCCCAGGACCTTTTTTTCTCACTGGATTTAGCATTCTAGACCCATTTTAATGAAAACAAGCTCCCATGTACCTCCCAAAAATTACGGGAAACCTTTTTTTTGCCCAAAATTCAAAATGGCCGCCAAAATGCATACCACCACCTATATCTCAGTAACTAATTCAGCTAGGAGGTTGATTTTGGTGTCTAGACATAGGATTTTGGGGTCAAGCATTCCATTAATGCTATTAGTTTACTTGTGAAACAAACCCATCACGATGAAATCCAATATGGCCGCCAGTATGGCCACCGATTAACATTTTTTTTGTTTCTTGACTACTAGGCACCTAGAAAGCTGATGTTGGTGTCAAAACAGAGGTTTAAGGGGTCATACTATCTGTTTATTCCAATAAAAGTGTGTTTAAATGATTACATAATCGAGAAATCCAAGATGGCGGCCGGCTGTCATTTTCACATGCAATGGACTTTTTCATATCCGTCACCAAATGAGCTAAAAATGTCAAATGAGGTATCCTTACATTCATTTTTAATAATTATTAGAAAGCTCCTGCATTGATTCAGTGATTTCACTGAGGAACACTTGGGTAATCCCCTTAGGATTCCCGGAATCCTATGCTTGATTCATTGATTCCTTTTTGCATAGCAAGAGAGAGGATGCAGTGATTTTGTAACATCTGTGCTGCCATAATATGTAGTCCTAATCTTTCCAATTTAACCAAGGTTGCCAGGTATGTATAAATTTAGCTTTAAACTTATCTGGAGAGGTTAGAATTCTGAATCTTGTTCCATACTGTATAGTCAGGTAATGTTAGCATATTGACCATGCTGCTTGCTTAATGCTACCGTAATGACAGTAGACAGTACAAGGGCCTTTGACTCTAGGTCTTGTCATCCCTCCTTTTTCTCTCCTCTGTTCTGATAATGACAAATTTGTTTTTGTTTTCAGACACTTATTCATATAAAGTGAGGGATAAAATGGATACTGCAAGTGACAACGATGAATTACCATCAACGTCTTCCGGTGAATACGAATGCATTCTACGCTGTGGTCAACCATGTACCAAAAGTGACTCTTTGGATAATACCAAGGACCAAAAATGGAATTCAATTCGTGAAAAAACTCTACGATGGAAAGGACTTGATCGGTTTCAATGTGGGAATATTGATTGGGCCAAAGGGCCAAAAGGGCAGTTGATATTAGGAGCAATTGTTTCCAGTCCCGGTGACTGCTTTTCTGTGGTCCCTTATTGCACCACACGCATAGGTTCTTGTCATGCACAATACCAATGCTGGACCGGATCAAGTCCTTTCCATCGTAGAGTTTTTTCACGAATTGAATTCCATTTTTGGTCCTTGGTATTATCCAAAGAGTCACTTTTGGTACATGGTTGACCACAACGTAGAATGCATTCATATTCACCGGAAGACGTTGATGGTAATTCATCGTTGTCACTTGCAGTATCCCTTTTATCCCTCACTTTATATGAATAAGTGTCTGAAAACATAAACAAATTTGTCATTATCAGAACAGAGGAGAGAAAAAGGAGGGATGACAAGACCTAGAGTCAAAGGCCCTTGTACTGTCTACTGTCATTACGGTAGCATTAAGCAAGCAGCATGGTCAATATGCTAACATTACCTGACTATACAGTATGGAACAAGATTCAGAATTCTAACCTCTCCAGATAAGTTTAAAGCTAAATTTATACATAACCTGGCAACCTTGGTTAAATTGGAAAGATTAGGACTACATATTATGGCAGCACAGACGTTACAAAATCACTGCATCCTCTCTCTTGCTATGCAAAAAGGAATCAATGAATCAAGCATAGGATTCCGGGAATCCTAAGGGGATTACCCAAGTGTTCCTCAGTGAAATCACTGAATCAATGCAGGAGCTTTCTAATAATTATTAAAAATGAATGTAAGGATACCTCATTTGACATTTTTAGCTCATTTGGTGACGGATATGAAAAAGTCCATTGCATGTGAAAATGACAGCCGGCCGCCATCTTGGATTTCTCGATTATGTAATCATTTAAACACACTTTTATTGGAATAAACAGATAGTATGACCCCTTAAACCTCTGTTTTGACACCAACATCAGCTTTCTAGGTGCCTTAGTAGTCAAGAAACAAAAAAAATGTTAATCGGTGGCCATATTGGTGGCCATATTGGATTTCATCGTGATGGGTTTGTTTCACAAGTAAACTAATAGCATTAATGGAATGCTTGACCCCAAAAACCTATGTCTAGACACCAAAATCAACCTCCTAGCTGAATTAGTTACTGAGATATAGGTGGTGGTATGCATTTTGGTGGCCATTTTGAATTTTGGGCAAAAAAAAGGTTTCCCGTAATTTTTGGGAGGTACGTGGGAGCTTATTTTCATTAAAATGGGTCTAGAATGCTAAATCCAGTGAGAAAAAAAGGTCCTGGGAGGTTGGTCACGAAACCCCCAAAAATGACTCTACTATTAGCATGATTCTTGGAGGCCCAAATATCCTTCACCAAACTGAAATCAGTAGTGAATCTTTGGTGGCCACCATTCTGTCTGAGTTAATCTTGTTCAACACTGTTAAAAGGAGGCATTCTTCTAATGTAGAAACTTTGAGGCACAACACTGACAAAGAAACTCCTATAGCTGTCTACACTGCACTGCTTATTCATGCAGAAACCCGCAAAAGGGATTTAATTGACAAGTTTCACAAACTTGGTCTTTGTGTTGCTTATGATCATGTGCTTCAAATATCAGCCAATTTAGGCAATCATATCTGTGAGGAATATGAACAAGAAGGAGTGGTATGCCCTCCAAAGTTGAAAAGGGGTTTGTTTACTACTGGGCAGTTAGACAACATTGATCATGACCCTAGTTCCACGAATGCATCAGGTTCATTTCATGGTACAGCAATAACGCTGTTTCAACATCCAACAGCAGGTCAGCCAGGAATTGAGCGTCCTTTTCTGGTTGGATACAAAGCCACATCCAACAGGAATGTCCGTGAGTTGCCAAGGTCCTACACAGACATAGAGCCTAAGACACTGCCCAACAAGGATCTGTTTGTGCCCCAAGTTCATGGTCCACTGAAGCCACCCAGCATGAGTGGAATGCTGACTTATGGTAAAGCCTGGCTGACAAACACTCAGAGGTTGTTGAACAAAGAAAAGCTTGATGAAAATGACAGTGTTTCATGGTCAGCTTACCATGCTTCTCTTCAACCTTACTCTGAAAGACCAGTTGCTACCTGCCCAGTGTATCAGGTAAACAAAGCTCGTCAGACCCTTTTTGCACAAGGAATGCAGTCATTTGAAAATATTCCACCAACAAAGGCAGCATTAACAGAACATATCAAAAGAGCTGCTTATCAAGGTGGCTATGTGTGGGGTCAAGCACTGGATCCAGTGCAAAATCTACCAAGTCCTACACATTGGGGATGGACTGAAGCAAGGGAAGGCTTCGTCCCAAAGTGGACCACTCTCCCTGAAGCTTCCAAAGTATGTCAAGAGCTTGTGCACTGTGGTTGCAAGAAAGCTTGTAGGGGCTTGTGCAAGTGCAGCAGGGCAAATTTAAGCTGCACTTCTCTGTGTTATTGTGGTGGTGCATGTCACCAGGCAGAAGGTTAGCGGAGGTCTTCTCGATCACTTCACTCTGTTGATGCATGGGTTGTAATGAGGTTACACTCGATTACATAATATTTGGCATATCACTGACTGCGTTTTGTATTTTTAACTTTCTTGGGGTTTCTCATTATGCTATTATTGATCTTCGAATGTGATTCGAATGAACATATACCATAAATGTTCAATTACTATTGTTCAGCATTTGTATCTCTGTAACTTTTGATATGATTAAGATTATACAGTTTGTGGCAATTTTCAAAATGTTATTTCTCAAGAACCGTTTGTCATACAGACTTGATTTTGGGCTCAAAATGTGCGGAATGTACACATTTATATTAGTCAACAATACATTATTATGCCCTAAAAGCTCACATTTTCTAGTTATAAGCAAAAACGTGTTTTTTGGTGGCCATATTTGGACGCCATCTTGAATAATGCAAGTACCAAGCAAGATTCGAAGTGGGTCTTAATCTTATATGAAAGAGGACTTATTGGACTACATTTATGCTAAATTTCATGCTTCTATCCAGAAGTGAACAATTGTTTCACCTATCTGCCTGACTATTATAGAGTGAAATGATGTGGTTTATTTTTCAACCGCAGGGATCCAAGCACTGCAACACCAATGGAAGAAGTGTGTGGATCGAAGCGGAGACTGTGTTGAAAAATAAAGCGCATTTGGTCAAACTTGACCACGATGAACTTTTCAGCCCCCCTCCCCTCATAATAAACTAAATGCATTTTTTTTAAATCATCAAAATATGCTATTTGCCAGAATGTTAAATTTGTGACTACAACTTTGTGTCATAATAGATTGAAGATCAACTAGTTGTTCCAAGATCAGTTAATCATAACAGAGATGTAGCTTATTAGTAAATCATCCAAGATGGTTGTTGCTGTGTTTGTGCCAGAGTCTTCTGTACTATGGTGAGCACATCTGTGACAGGATGAATGATGGAGAGAAAGAGAATCAGTCTGCTTAAAAAAATCAGTATGAGGTTCAAATTCATGTTTTTTTGTGTTTGATTTATTAACCTGTTAAGTTCTCAGTGTTTGTATGTATATTGGGAGCTAAAAACAAGTTTTCTATTAAAGATTAAGATAAGATAAGATAAGCCTTTATTAGTCCCACAATGGGGAAATTCCAGGATTGCAACAGCACAGGGATAGCAACACTCAGAGCAATAATCAGAAGACAAGAAAAAACAAGGGCAGCGAGTATACATATGTACATATAAATATATAAACACACAGTGCGGAGCATTGTAGCTAGATGGAATAAATATATAAATATATAAACACACACCGTGCGGAGCATTGTAGCTAGATGGAATGAACAGCATAACCGTCTACTTAGTTATCCTACATGGTATGATTATGTACCCATACGTATTGTCACCCTCCATAGCGACCGGTATTTTCCTAGTTCTATACCGGAGGGGACCATTGTGTAAGTCTATTGCGTCTTTTGCATTCAATACTATTAGGTTGTCACGTTTTTTTGCTATCTCTGCGAGCAGCCCTGCTTAGGTTGTACAGTCTGACAGCCGTATGTAGGAAGGACCTGCGAAACCTCTCGGTTGTGCACCTAGGATGATGTAGTCTGCTGCTAAATGAGCTCCTCAGCGCATTCAGTATGTCCTGCATAGGGTGGGACTCGGACTCCAGCAGAGATGACAGTTTAGCTACCATCCTTCTCTCTTCCATCTCCTCCAGTGGGTCAAGGCGTTGGCCCAGGACAGAGCTAGCTTTCCTGATCAGTTTGTTCAGTCTCTTCCTATCGGCTGCTGTAATGCCACTGCCCCAGCAGACCACTCCAAAAGTGATGGCTGATGCCACCACCGTGTCATAGAATGTCTTCAGCAGTGCCCCTTGTACACCAAAAGACCTGAGTCTCCTCAGTAGGAACAGCCTGCGCTGTCCCTTCTTGTAGAGTGCGTCAGTATTGTGTGACCAGTCTAGTTTATTGTTCAGATGAACACCCAGGTACTTGTAGGATGTCACCATCTCGATGTCTGTTACCTGTATATTTACTGGTGCTGTGAGGGGTTGTCCTTGCCTGCGGCAGTCCACCACCAGCTCCTTTGTTTTCCTCGCGTTGATCTTGAGGCAGTTCCGATGGAACCAGTCCACGAAGTCCTGGATAAGTCCTCTGTACTCAGCTTCATCTCCGTTGGAGATGAGGCCAACGATCGCAGAGTCGTCAGAGAACTTCTGTAGATGGCAGTGTGTTGTGTGAGAAGTCCGCAGTATAAAGGGTGAACAGGAAGGGAGCCAAAACCGTTCCCTGGGGGGCCCCTGTGCTACCGATGATCGTGTCGGACACACCAGTTAGTGAGGTAGTCCAGGATCCATGATGACAGGTGCTGGTCCACCCCTGCGCACAGCAGCTTGTCCTTCAGGATCATCGGTTGGATGGTGTTGAAAGCACTGGAGAAGTCAAAGAACATGATCCTCACCGCATTCCCAGGCTTCTCCTGGTGGGACAGAGAACGGTGAAGGAGGAAGATCACCGCATCCTCCACCCCAATGCCATGCTGGTAGGCGAACTGGAGTGGATCCATCGCTGGTCCCACCAGGGGGCGGAGGTGAGCAAGGAGCAGTCTCTCCAGGGTCTTCATCATGTGGGACGTCAGGGCCACTGGTCTGTAGCTGTTCAGATCTTTGGGGTGGGAAGTCTTTGGTACAGGTACCACACAAGATGTTTTCCACAACTGTGGTACCCTCCCCAGCTTCAGGCTCAATCCCACACAGCTGGTCTGCACAGGACTTGAGGAGCTTTGCGCTGATGCCGTCCGGTCCCGACGCCTTCCACACCTTGATCTTCCTCAGCTCCATCCTCACCTGGGTCTTAGTGAGGGTCAGGTTGGGGGGCTGTGTGTTGGGAGTGGGGGGGTGATGGTGGAGTGGGGTGTGGGCAGCAGGACTCAATGTCTTCAGAGGCAGCAGTGGTTGTTGTGCAGTCGGGGGGGGAGGGCGGTTGGTCAAACCTATTAAAAAACAGGTTCAGATTGTTCGCCCACTCCCTGCCCCCCGTGGCCTGGGGGGAGGTATTCTGGAGCCCAGAGATGGTTTTAAGGCTTCTCCAGACCCCACCAATGTTGCTCTGTTGCAGCTTGTCCTCCATCTTCTTCCTGAAGCTGTCCTTGCCTTCTCTGATCTTCCTCCTCAGCTCACTCTGTACGGACTTCAGCATCTCCCTGTTCCCCGACCTGAAGATCCTCTTCTTCTCTCTTAGAAGTGTTTTTATCTCAGGGTTGATCCAGGGTTTGTTGTTCGAGCAACACTGTATGGTCTTGGTGGGTACGGTGTTGTCCACACAGAAGCTGATGTAGTCCGTGATGGTGTGAGTTAGGCCATCGATGTCCTCACCATGTGGATCGCAGAGCTGCTCCCAGGCAGTGATTTCAAAACAGTCCTTTAGAGCGTCCGTTGCCTCCTCAGACCATAACTTCACTGTGCGCATGGCCGAAGGTTGTCTGTGCACTAGGGGTTTGTACACCGGCTGGAGATGAACCAAGTTGTGATCCGATCTCCCGAGTGGGGGGAGTGGTGATGAGGTGTATGCCTCCTTAGTGTTTGCGTAGAATAAGTCCAGTGTTTTATTGTCTCTAGTCTGGCATGTGACATACTGGGTGAACGTGGGTAGAATGGGAGACAGTGAAACATGGTTGAAGTCGCCTGAGATTAGAAGAAGAGCATCTGGGTGTTCTGTCTGCAACCTGCCAGTTACTGAGTGGATGACGTCACGCGCTGTCCCAGCGTTCGCCGTCGGATTTGCATAAATAACAATGCAGATCGCGTGTGAGTATTCCCTCGGGAGATATGTAGGCCGCATGCTAACAGCTAGCAACTCCATGTCTTTGTTGCAGTGTTGTTGTTTAACCATGATATGTCCCGGTCTGCACCAGTTGTTATTAACATACATCATCACTCCACCGCCCCTTGCCTTGCCACTGTCTGGTGTTCAGTCTGCCCGTATTGCGTGGAAACCCTCCAGTTCAATGTTAGCATCTGGTGCTAGTTCAGTTAGCCACGTCTCAGTGAATAGCATAAGGCAGCACTTCCGGTATATGCTCTTGTAGCGGGAGATAGCCGCTAGCTCATCTGTTTTTCCTAGTATCGATCGTACATTCCCCATAACAACGGATGGGAGGGTGGGTCTGTACCTTATATTCCTTGCCCGCCGTCTTACACCAGCACGACACCCACGTCGTTTTCGTCTTATTTCTCCCGGTATGTCGAGTTTTTTCGTTAGCACCAAGTGGCGGTTAAGTGCTAACAGCTGGTCCCTGTTGTACCGTCTCCTGTTATAAACAGTGGCTTCGTCCACCGGCTAGGGAGACATTTGGGGCGTTCTGTGTGTCCGTGATGTATAAGGTGTCGCCGGATCAGAAAGTTGTCGCCGAATCAGAAAGTTAGAGGAAGAAAAAACTCAGAATTGAGCCGCTGTTGCAAAAAGGCAGCCGACTCGTGTGGTGCCGGAAGCCAAGAATTAGTATATATTGTCAGGATAAAACTGATTATGGTAAAGACCATTATTTACTGTATATTATTAATGTAATCTAGTAGGTCTTCTACAAAGAAGCTTTTATCCTCTTCTGCAGTGAACTAAAGTAGTACCAGTTCTAAAATAGTGATTACATTCAGTCCTGAGACTGTGGTGTAGTTCTCATCAAATCCATTAGGTGGCACTGTTGTGGAAAAATGTGTGTGAAATTTTTGTGTTGGAAAATATAAAGCAAAATTTGTGCAATCCACCTCAAATATCCTGATATTGAAGAATGAGCTTCAGTATATCATGTTTCAATTTTGTCACAAACATAAAAGCAGCAAAGACTCTGCATCATCAAAAAAAAAAAAATCTGAAAGAAATGAATGGATTACTGTCTTCTGATTGTAAAATATTGATTTTTCAGTTGTTATAATTCCCTTGTCTCTCACACCATGTAGTTATATGTTTGTTCACTATTGTATGCATATTTTGTTACTTTAATATGGATGGGGAGAAAAGGCCAGTTGTGCAGGAAGTTAGTGGCGCTGCCGTGAAAACCTGAGGGTCCTGAACCTGCAACCTCCGGTTGTGCAGGAATCCCCTATTGGTTTTTCTTACCAGTGACCTGCCGTTGCTGAAACTTTTTATCTTTGCTAAATAACAACCAAGTGACTGAACACTACTGAAGGCATGTCACCATGACTTCCCCTCTGATATTATAGCTTATTTTTGTTATTTTGTAAATCGAAGCACCATGGCCTGCAGCTGCTCTGTTTTCCAATGTGACCGCCGGCTACCGCATGTATGCGTGCATTTGTGAGGTCTGACGGGGCAGTGTAATCGTAAAGAAAGGTTCTGCCCGAGGCAAATGCAGCTCTGGCTGCTGTAGCTGATAAAGTGGCAAAGATTATGCCAAGGGTGGCCAGGGGTACACCCCCAGCTCCACTATTGGTGGAGGGCCACCACACCAAGCTTTTTTTCTTTCTTTTTTTTTTGCCCCTGCACTGCTGAACAAGTGAATCAAAGCACAGTGCCTCTGACTATTAGGAATTTTATTTTATTAATTAAAAAATTTTGAGGGCTTGCAGCTGCGCCCCCCCCCCACCAGCAGGGGGCCCTAGGCAACGGTCTAGGTGGCCTATGCTGTGGGTCAGCCCTGCACCCTCTCCTGTAAAAAACACCTAAATGTGGGTTGTTTTGTATATTCCCTCTTACAAAATAAATTCCGACAGACTCCAAAATATTCAACATTTTGCAGAGTAATCATAAAAGCCAAGGCTGGCATCATAAATCCTAGCATGAATCCTAACATCATAAATCCTGGCTGCTGCAGGTGGAGTCGACTGGCCCCTGCTCACACTGCCGTCTGTAACAGAAGGGAGGGGTCACCACCTGCGCCGTGGTGTTGCTTTCAGGTACACTCAGAAATCTGGTGTTTCATAAATATACATTTTTAAGTAATAAAACATATTTTCATGCCAAAGACTGAGTCTGGGGCTTTTTTTGGGGGGGGGGGGGGTACCAAATTCAGTATAATTAGATCTCTGCATAATTATACTGATTGTGGAAAATTTAAATGGCCTGTCAAAAGAGCACTTTGGACATTAAAGTGAAAGGGGCAGGGGCTCAAGCCCCTCAAGATCCTCCTCTGCACATGTATGCGCATTGTTATGTATGAAACCCGGAGAGACTCACAGAGTGGTGCTGCTTAGGAACATGAACTTTATTACACCGTCATGATCTTGGGGCACGGATGGGTGCCGTGCCCACTCTCAGGTTTTAGTTCAGTTTTTTTCTGTCTGTTTCACTGTGATTTTGTCCAGTCCTTGGCATTGTGCATTTGTAGTTATGTTCACATGTTGGTGTTGTGTTGTTGTTGTTTTATTCTGGTTTCCGGTTGTGTTTTATTTTGACAACGCTGTGCAGCTTCTGGCTGTCAAACTGGTCAGAGCTGCACACCTGTTAGTCATTCTGTTATTTTCTCCACTCATGTATCCACATCTGTCACTGATTATGTACTGCATATAAGGGCACAGCAAACTTCTGTGGTTTGGGAGAGCTCGGGCTGAATTCCACCCCAAGCCAGGCATCCTCTGGCTTCTGTCCCCCTGGACGTTGAGCTCCACTCTCCTCTAGCATTCGTCATTTTGTATTTACCTTGCAATTCATGAGTTAGCTTTTGCATGTTTACGTTCTTGTCTGTTTTTATGTTAATAAATGTGCGAACTCACAGAGAGCGTTTGGTGTCCTACTTTCACCCGTGAAACGGGCAATTCATCTTCTTCTTCTTTTTGTTACGACCCGAGCGCCGGTCCTGTCCGCGCTCGGGCCACGCATAGCTCGCTGCCGGCCTTGACAGCTGTGGGTTGTATTCTGGCCTCACCGGGCTCTTATTGTGAAGGCGCTCGGTGGGGCTTCCGCCTGTCAAGGGCCGTCAGCTGGCTGTCATTACTGCTCGTTAGCGTTCGCCTTTATAAGGCCGGCGCTGACGACAGTCCAATTGCAGGAGTATCGTCAAACCTCGTCGAGTTTGGTCGTCGTATGTTCATCAGACCTTCATGTCAGGTTCGTTTTATCCTCGTCATGTCATAGTCTAGCTCGTAGTGGCTGGGGTTAGCCCTACGAGCCCCTGTAGCTCATAGTGTGTGTGTTTTTGCCCTAGCGGCTCACAGTTTTGTGTTACATCCTGTTTTATTAATAAATACCATCATTGCAAACTCATCAGTGGACTCTTAGCGTCTTATGGTGGTCCGCGAGGATCACTGCATGACAGTATACTCCTGCCACGGACGTCTAAACGGAGACGCCACACTGAGACGCCTTTCTTCCGTGAGTTTTGATATTGTGTGGAGTTTTTCTCTCCTGTAGTTGGACTTGGTAGGGAGATGCCCGACAGTGAGTGTGATTATTGCCCGGAGTGGCTGGAGGAGATTGACGGCTATCTGGCGGAAGCCGCCCGTCTCATGCCCACTAAAGCGGTTGGTGATCCCTTATACCTCGCCCAGCGGGCTGTGCACCGTTACCATCTTACCTATATTCCGGAAGGAAAAAAGAGGTTATCTTGGATTTATGCACAGCGCACATTGAGGGAGAAGGCGCTCCAGAAAACCCCTCCACCTCCCGCGAGGACAGCGTGCCTGGCGAGAGTGGAGATTCATCGGCTGGAGGGAAAGCCCAGCAGGGGATCTATGGATCGGAATCCAGTGCCTGCCGCCCGCCCAGTCCCAGCATCCTGTGTTCCCGGGCCCTTCGCCACTCCATCGGCCAGTAGGCCCCATAGCTGTGCTCCTACCAAGCCCCAACGAGAATCCCGTCCGGATCCAGCTCTGGGTCGTCGGAGGGACCCATCCTCCCCGTTGGCCACATCATTCACGTCACGACAGAAGGGAATCGCCGCAGCCGCCGCCCACAGGTCATCTGTTCCAGCTGCGCTGTCAGCTCCTCGTGCCCGCGTCGCCCCGACTGCCATGTCCTCCTCTGTGACGTCACCCCCCGCGGCTGGGAATGCTGTGAGTCGTGCTTCGGCGAGACCTGTCAGCAATCCATCTTGAGCGACTCCTCCTCGTGGCCCCGAGGAGCCTGCCGTTTTCTCCCGGAGGGATAAAAGGAGAACTCCACCTGCTGCAGCAGGCATCATCTTCTCTCCAGGAGACAGGCAAGTGCAAATTGTTTCTTCCCATCATTATTATGATCTGCCTTGTCTGACTCCTGGGGCCGGAGTTCAGGGGTCGCGGCCCCCCGAGCTTCCGCCACCTGCTGTAACTGTTATTCCTAAACCTGCTGCCTCTGTGTCTTCCCCTGCCGAGTGGTCCACGACGCCAGGTCTACATCACGGGAGGAGGGGGCCTGCGCCGCTGGAAAGCCTGGATCCAGCCCACCACCCACGTTGTGGACAGAGGAGGAGAGCAGACTGCGGCCCGGAACCTGTGCTGACGGAGAAGCGTCCCCGGGTTTCCTCGCCGGAACAGTCTGAGCCACCGGGTCGAGTGTCCCCTGCCCCCATGCCATACAGGTCATCGGTGTGGACATCAGCGTGGGAGGAACCTCAGGCTGCAGATGTCATCTTGCCAGCTGCAGAGCCTGACGTAGCTGAGTTGGAGCCTGCGGACGAGAGTCGCCGCCCTGAACCTGGATCGACGAAGTCCTGGGTGGCAACAGAACCCGAGTGCAGGCAAGTGCTCCCTATTGTGTCTCTGTCCTCTGTTTCAGAGCATTTGTACCTGCCTCTCGGGGAGGCGAGTGAGGAGCAGCCGCCTGCTGCGCCAGGGCTCATCTCGCTGGGTTCTGTTGCTACCGGCGATACTGATCCCGGTTTTCCTGTTGTGTGTGAGCTTCATTGCAGTGTCGCCAGCATGGAGCGAGTCAGGGTCACTGATTTGGAGGTTCCAGGTTCGGGGGTGGAGATCGTCAGCGGAGCTGCACCGACCCAGTCGGGGTCCGTTGTGGAGGCTGCGGTGGCCCAATCGGGGTCCGACGGGGAGGCGCCCGAGACCCAATCAGGGTCCATCGGGGGAGCGGCCTTGGCCCAATCGGGTCCGACGTGGGTGCGCTAGAGGCCCAATCGGGGTTCACCGCAGGCGCGGTTCTGGCCCAATCGGGGCCGGACGGGAGTGCGCCCGAGGCCTAATCGGGGTCCATCGCGGGAGCGGCTTTGGCCCATTCAGGGTCCGACGTGGGTGCAGCCGGGACTCAATCGGGTTCCAGCGGAGGTGCAGCGCCGGTGTGGTGTGCGAAGGGTCTGCAGCTCCTCCACCATCGGACGGAGTTCGGGCTCATCTTTGCCTTCTAGTCCCTCTACTGAGCCGTCGCCCCTGTGCATCATCGCCAGGGGCCATGGGGGTCCCTTTTCGCTTGCCCCGGCTCTCCCAAGCTTTGTCTCCGCCAGGGAGGCCGCCGCAGGCTGTTTTCCCCCGGTACTGGTGGCTGAGGGACGCGGGTCGGCTGCCTGAGGAGTTGCTTCACTGGTTCGGTGCTTCGGGTCGGCCACCCGACGTGTTATGTGTTTTGCTGGGCGACCTGGTTCGGCCACCAGAGGAGTGGACGTGCTGGGCTTTGGACTGTGATGAGCCGCCCGGTCATGTCCCGCCCCCCATGACCGCCTATCGGCCGTTGGACGCGGGGAGTCCACCTGAACTGTTCCTGTGGCACCTGGTCTCCGCCGATCGGCATGAACTGTTGGGGGGGTAGAGGTCACTTTTTTGGTGGGGGTTGATCCAGTAATTGTTCTGGGTTTTTTTTCTTGTTACCCTGTGTTTTTGTAATGGTTATTTGGGTATCTGTGAGTATTTGTGGTTTACCCTGCAGTTGCTTTATTTTGTTATGTGTAGCTAGGTTTGACCCAGTAATTGTTCTGTTTTTTTGTATTTGGTTATTTGAAAATTCACTCGAGCATTCACACAGGTGAGAAGCCATTTTCTTGTGAAATGTGGGCAAAGATTTAATTTTTTCTTGCTGTCCTGTGCTATTTGCTGTATTTGTTATTTTGGCAGTTAATCTGATCTGAGTGTTTGGTATATTTTTTGTCATTGTGCTGTGTTAGTTTTGTTTCCCTTGCCTGGTCTTGATTGTGTTTTATTGTACTGTTTCTGGGTTTGGTCTTTCTCTCCTCCGGACCAGCCCCCAGCCGCCCACCCTGGAGGGGGGGTGGGGGGGCAGGGTGATCCATGGGCGTTCTGGAAGCCCGCCTTGGAGGGAGGGTACTGTTACGACCCGAGCGCCGGTCCTGTCCGCGCTCGGGCCACGCATAGCTCACTGCCGGCCTTGACAGCTGTGGGCTGTATTCTGGCCTCACCGGGCTCTTATTGTGAAGGCGCTCGGTGGGGCTTCCACCTGTCAAGGGCCATCAGCTGGCTGTCATTACTGCTCGTTAGCGTTCGCCTTTATAAGGCGGGCGCTGACGACAGTCCAATTGCAGGAGTATCGTCAAACGTCGTCAAACATCGTCAAACCTCGTCGAATTTGGTTGTCGTATGTTCGCAGACCTTCATGTCAGGTTCATTTTATCCTCGTCATGTCATAGTCTAGCTCGTAGCGGCTGGGGTTAGCCCTACGAGCCCCTGTATCTCATAGTGTGTGTGTTTTTGCCCTAGTGGCTCATAGTTTTGTGTTACGTCCTGTTTTATTAATAAATACCATCATTGCAAACTCATCGGTGGACTCTTGGTGTCTTATGGTGATCCGCGAGGATCACCGCATGACACTTTTAGATTTGATTGGCGGATGGCAACCAGCCCACAGGTGCATTACTGCCACATAATTCACTCTGTATCATCACTGTATCTGGTCAGGAGCCGGGCGATTTATGGCATACATAAAGTTATATATGCGATACAGGTATTTTGTCTCCTATTGAGCCAGCTGGGAACAGTGTTGCCAGTTTGGAAATGATGAAGTATCGTGCCAGTGGCTTAAAATGATCATATTTTGAGAAAAATTATTGTACACACCCCGTTTTCATTCTGACATTGCTCAGGACCATCTGCTTTAGTAACACATTATCACAGATCGTGCATATTACAGCCTATAACACAATTTTACCTTTAAATAATCTAACAGATGGTTGAAAAAAAGCACCAATACCTGTGTGGAGTAGAGGATGAGCATGCACTGGACGGCCCAAAATATCAGTCATAATTCACTATCTTCTATATGCCCTCTGTTGAATCATCCGATATCAAGGTCTTGCCTCAAATATTTTGAGAAGTAATCAGCTTATACATTAGGAATAAGCAATCAATCCACCTAAACTACTGCTTAAATGCCTCTGATAATTGAAGCAGAAACCTGTTTCAGTTTTATTGAGAACTACAATTCAGTGGCATTTCTGCAGATATCTGCACATTGCAGAAGCAACAGAAAGCTTTAGTACTAATGCTAACAACAGGTTTGAACCACTCAGTAAAACTGGGGTCTGCCCCCCTTCCCAGTTGTTTCTCAACCTACTCATGATGTTGCTTACTTGTTGAATCTGCCGTGCCTGCATTAGTATTGTAACATACATGAACGCTACAATCGAGTGTACTAGTTTTTATGGGTGAACGTACTGCACTGAATCACTCACTGGAGCTGTACCAAAAGCCAGGGATCAGCATCTGAATCCCCCGCTGAAGCAGCAAATGAGCCCCACCCACTCAGTTCAGTGCTCCACAGATCCCATCACTAACCTCCATCCGAGGTTGCCTCTCTCCTACTGCAACACAATTTTTTTGTCTTCTTTTCCACACAGCCTGCGCACCTGAGATGATGTGTAAACATAAATGTAGTATGTATGCGCAGGATCCGTATTCCCATTGTGTTTGCTAATGTATTAATGTAGCCATACAATGAAGGGGTCAAATTATCGTACATTAGGGGAATTTTGAAATTATTTATCGTACATCGTACAGATGGCAAAATTATCGTACAAATATGATAATTATCGTACGTCTGGCAACACTGGCCGGGAAAGAGGCCGTGAGATGGCCGACTCTCCCCTTATAGACGTTTTGGCGTGATGATGTCACCATATGCCTGTGTCATCACACCGATACTGGTTAACCCCTTGTAGTCACACACTACATTCATCCGCCCCCTTGGAAAAACACAGAACATTATACATTCAAATCCCCCCCCCCCGCCACCCAATTTGGTTTCTTCTTCTCTGAGGAGGCAGTTCAGTCGGGGAGCCCTGAGGCAATCTCGTGGTGGACGCGCCCCTTGACGCGCCAATTTCAGCAAGCCTGGGTGCCATCCTGCTGGAGCCGCAGTACGCTCGTCAGCAATGTCCCAGCCTGGATCCCACACCAGCTGGGTCAGCTCCAACGCTGTGTCTTGATCCGCAGCAGCTTCCTTCACTTTCCGCAGATGACTGGCCTGCCATCTTGATCCATCTGCCATCTGAACGGCGGCTGGTCTCTGCTGTGTGGTGATATTCATACATGTCGGTGGTGGTGATGATGTTAAGGCTGACTGTGAGCCCGGTCACTTTGTTCTGCAGACTCAAACCCAGTTCATCACTGTGAGTGGCGCTCGGTTTGGCTGCATTCGGCATTGTGGTTACGATGTTATGACTCTCATGTCTTCTGTGGGGCGTCCACCAGGTTGTGGTGGTTCTGCTGCAACCTGTTGAGTCACAGACCCTTCATCCTGCTGTTCAGCGGTGGCTTCTGGGGGTCGGTGTCGATTGTGGATTTGGAAGACGTCCGGTGACTCTATTGTTTTCTCTATGATTGCGGACTCTTCATCCAGCGGCTCAGCAGCGGCTCTTGCAGGCTGGTGCTGTGCGTGGATTTGGAAGCAATTTGGTTCCTTCTCTCTTTCACCTGGTGTTGGTTGAGGTCAGGGTAATCTGTCGCTGTTGTCAGTAATAGGACATGCTCTGGGCCATCTTCGGTCACCAGGGTCCCCTTTCTCCACAAACTCTCTCTCCTGCGGCTCCATGGTGGCTGTCTGAAGCGCATGCCTGGTGAGGATCGGAGGCGAGTCTGGTTGCTGTCCCCTCTGTGGCCAGTGTTCCTCCTGTGCACACAGGACATCTGTACTCACGTCATCAACTTTCCCGATAGACGCGGACTCCCTCTCGTGCAGCTCTGCAGCGACTCCTGAAGGCTCGTGCTGGGTGAGGAACTGAGGCGAGTCCAGTTGCTGCGTTCCCTCTGTGTCACGTTAGCTCTCTGAGCTGTGATCTCCCTCTGCACTGTGTTCACTCAATGTACTGCGCTCATTAGCTAGCTTTCACGGATTAGCTCGTCTTCTAAGCGCCCGAAGGCACACATGTTTGCTAAGACTCGGAGGTCCGTAACATAGTGTTGAGTTGACTCACGCACTGTTGTTTGCAGTGGAAGAAGGCAATTCTTCAGGATGTAACATTTCTCCCATCGCTGTAATATTTCTGTATCAGAGTCACACAGCTTCTCGTCATCAGCATCACTCAGGCCAACCGCGTCGACATAATGTTTAAACATGTTGAACCAGCAGTGCCACGGGATGAAGTTCACCTGGGGTTTCCAGAAATGGTCGTAGTTGTGGGCTATATTAATCATATATTCCATAACCTACATATGTTGAAGCATGTGGGAATGTTTGGTGATTACATATGTAAGGCGACTTCACACCTCAGAAAGGACAAAGACTCTCAACCGCCAGTGAAGAACAAAGACGTTCCCAGACACTGCGGTGGAGACCGGAGGAGCTGCCCTCACCCCCCAGGGCCATGAGGAGGAGTACGGAGACAATGGGGGGATTAAGATAATGAGGGATGTCAGCCTTTGATATGCATGTCTTTTGTTATGTGCAAGTATAAGTTCACAGAGCCGGAGGTATTCGGTCTCTTTTCTTGCTTCTGCTTCTGCACTTAGATGAGACTTGTTAGAGGAGCTGATAATAAACTTTGGTTTATATATCACACCGCCTCGTTCTTCCAAGCTCTTCTACACTGGTGACCCCTGACGCGAGTATGGACCTGAGGCGTTCCCCCGCGATCGACTCATCTGTGGCGACCCAGGCAGACGCCGGCGCCCACGCAGACAGTGGAACAGATGGACGACGTTCCCCCCCGGCAGAAGTGATAGAGAGGGCTCAACCGAGCACCAGCGCCGCTGAGAGAGCTGAGGCAAGGCATTCTCACCCTGCGGACACAGCAGTGATGGTCTACACAAATGCCGTCGCTGTCAAGCTGCCAGACTTCTGGCAGGAAGACCCCACCTCGTGGTTTCAACAAGCTGAAGCCCAGTTTACACTGGCGGGCATCACGGCCGACGATACGAAGTTCTATCACATCGTCGCCAAACTCGATGCCACCACTTCGAGGTATGTGCGGAGCATAATCCGGTGGCCGCCGGCCCAAGACAAATATGAAATACTGAAAGCAACCATCGTGGCAAATTACGTCCCCTCAGCCGAAGAGAGAGCCGAGAGGATCCTGGCGGTCTACGGCCACAGAGGATGCATACCTAAAGCCCTCATGGAGGACTTGCTGCAGCTTAAAGAGGAGGACAATGACAACTTCCTCTTCCAATTCGTATTCCTCAGCACGCTACCGCCACACATGAGAGGGACGCTCGCCAACATGCGATGCAACACCCAGCAAGACTTCCGCGTGCTGGCCAATGAAGCTCAACGACTCGTCAACGCCTGCAGGGAACAGACACCCACAGCAGCATCCGCAGACCTCAACGCTGATGCCCAGAGCCACGGCGAGCCTCAACCCACGGAGCAGATCCAGCCCGCGGTGACAGCGACACAGCCAAAATGTAACAGACGGAGCGATGTTTATTACCACCACTGCTTCGCCGAGAAGGCTCACAAATGTGTTCCCCCCTGCAAATTTAAACGCCAAAGCCGAGAGCCGTTAACGGCAGCGGTTCTCGGCGAGAAGAGTAAGCTGTTATATGTGACGGACGGACACACCGGCAAGCAGTTCCTTATTGACACAGGAGCTCAACTGAGTTTCGTCATGCCCTTCCAAGCAGATCGAGCCATGGGCACCCGGGGCAACTGAGCGGTGGCAGCCAACGGCTCCAGCATTGACACTTTCGGCGAAAAGAGCCTGCACCTCCACATCCACGGCCGCAATTACAGATGGACATTTGTTGTAGCGGCGGTGAGTTTTAACTTGTTGGGCACAGACTTTTTGTGTGCACACGGGTTATTAGTTGATCTAGCGAATAGACGCTTGGTTAATGCACTGTCCTTTGCTTCTATTCCCTGCTCAGCCCGAGTTTCTCCACCACCTGTGCAGGCTAGCGTCACCACGGCAGGAGGTAAGTTTGAGCAACTCCTCACCCAATTTCCAGCACTCACAATTCCCAAATTCTCAGCCACTGTGGCTAAACACGGGGTTGAACACTTTATTCCCACAACGGGCCCACCCGTATTTGCCAAAGCTCGCCACTTAGACGTGGCCAAACTCACCATAGCTCGGGACGAGTTTACTACCCTTGAAAAATTAGGCATTGTTAGACGCTCGAAAAGCCCCTGGGCCTGACCACTTCACATGGTTCCGAAATCCGACGGTTCTTGGAGACCGTGCGGAGATTACCGCAGATTAAACAATGCGACAGCGCATGACCGCTACCCAATTCCTCACATTCAGGATTTTTCACTGCATCTGGCGGGTGTGCGCATTTTTTCAAAAATAGACCTGGTCCGCGGTTATCATCAAGTCCCAGTTCGAGCAGAGGACATTCCTAAAACAGCAGTAATAACCCCTTTCGGCCTTTTTGAATTTTTGGATGCCTTTCGGCCTCAAAGGCGCTGCTCAAGCTTTTCAGCGGATGATGGATGCAGTATTACGCAACCATCCTTTTGTTTTCGTCTACCTCGACGACATGCTGGTAGCCAGCTCGTCTGAGGAAGAACACGAGCAGCACCTCACTACGGTTTTTCAGAGACTAGAAGAGCACGGGTTAATAATCAATCCAGCCAAATGCAAATTCGGCGTGTCGCAAATTGATTTTTTAGGACACAGAGTTTCTCCGAAAGGGGCAGTTCCACTTCCAGACAAAGTTCACGCGATAAAAAGTTTCCCACGGCCACAAACGGTCAAATCGCTGCAAGAATTTTTAGGAATGGTTAATTTTTACAAACCGTTTCCTCCCCCACGCAGCTCAACTCATGCAGCCCTTATATGACGCGCTCAGAAAAACAAAAAGATTCCACGCGGTCGAATGGACCCCGGAGCGCGAACGCACCTTCGCGAAGTAAAGAGCGCTCTAGCTAATGCCACATTGTTGTTCACCCCGACCCCTCGGCCCGCATTGCACTACCACAGACGCTTCGGACCTAGCTATAGGGGCAGTGTAGAACAACATGTCAGCGGGATCTGGCAACCTTTGGCATTCTTCGGCAAAACGCTAAACCAAACTGAGCGTAAGTATAGCACTTTTGACAGGGAGCTGCTAGCGCTTCATTTATCCATCCGTCACTTCAGTTCTGGTTAGAAGGGCGGAGTTTCACGGCTTTTGTAGACCACAAACCGCTCACCTTGCGATGGCTAAACTTTTAGAACCATGGTCAGGCAGGCAACAAAGACAGCTGGCTGCGATTTCAGAGTTCACCACAGACATTCGACATGTGGCAGGCAAACTTAACGTGGTAGCAGACTGCCTCTCTCGCGCTGTGACATCGCCAGAGCACGAGGAGACAGATTATACTGCCTCAGCCGCAGAACTCTTCACTAACGCGGACACATACGCAGCACCTATCCATGCAGGGATAGATTATGCAGCCATGGCAGAGGAACAAAGCAGTGACGCTGACGTGCGCGCACTCCTGTCTGGACCAACAGGGTTAAGGCTGGAGGAAAGGGGTTTATGCGACGGCGTGCCCCCCCTAATATGCGATATTTCAACCGGCCGACCTCGCCCGTTAGTCCTAGCCACATGGCGCCGCCGTATTTTTGACTCAGTTCACTCCCTCGCGCACCCAGGTGTGCGCGCCTCGGTTAAAATGGTCGCCGAAAAGTTTGTGTGGCCAGGCCTGCGCAAAAACGTAAAAGAATGGGCAAAAACTTGCATTTCTTATCAGCGTGCCAAAATACACAAACACACAAAAGCCCCTCTGGAGCCTTTTCCAATCCCTGCTAGAAGGTTCGACCACGTTCATGTCAACCTTGTGGGGCCACTACCTTCCTCCCAAGGTTTCACACACCTGTTAACAATGATAGACCGCACCACGCGCTGGCCAGAGGCAGTCCCTCTGGTGTCAACTACAGCGGAGGAAGTCGCTCGCGTTTTTTTGACAACTGGGTGGCACGTTTCGGCGTCCCATCGGACATCACGTCCGATAGAGGACCTCAATTTGTCTCGGAGCTTTGGTCAGCCATGTCCAGCAGCTTAGGGGCAACAATTCACCGCACCACCGCTATCACCTCAGGCTAATGGGTTATGCGAGCGTTTTCACAGGTCTTTAAAAGCCGCCTCAGAGCCTCCACTAACGGATACAAATTGGGTAAATAAACTTCCCTGGGTTTTATTGGGGTTGCGTGCTGCGCACTAAAGAGGATCTAGACGCCTCTCCCAGCAGAATTAGTTTTTGCACAACCTCTCTGGCTCCCGGGTGAATTTTTACCAGAGGAACCCAGAGCCAGGCATCTTCCAGCCTCGAGGTTTTTAGGCAGCATCGGACGGACTCTCTCCCCGGACCGGCACATCACTCTTTTCCACGGGACTTTTGTCCCCCAAGCTCTAAAAAACGCTGAATTCATTTTTGTTAGGCATGAAGCTTTAAAACCAACTTTCCGCCCAGTATACGATGGGCCATTCAGAGTGCTGGAACCTGGTGGTAAACACTTTGTGCTTGATTTTGGGGATAGAAAAGAAACAGTCAGCATTGACAGACTTAAACCTGCCTTCTTGTTGAGAGACGAGCTGCACAGTTGGCGAGAGCACCTCGCGGGTAGACCCCCCAAGAGAAAAGACCTCAGCCCCCCTGCAGGGAACAAATAATCACTCTCCTCCCCAAGCTGCAGATTCCTTACAGGAAGGTCCCAGCAGGACGCCTAAGCGGACCCACAGCAGATTTGGGAGAAAGATTAAAACCCAGACGGCACAGGGACTGATGCAAACTACTCAACAGTTGTTCACTAATTGTGCTGTAACAGTTTAGGACTGACTTGTGATTTTACTATGCTGTTATGATTACCACTGAACTCTCTTAGGAGCATGGCTGCTGGAAAGTTTCTTCTGTGGCAAGAGGTATAGCAGTTAGTTATGTCATAGTAATTATCTTAAACTGCTGAATTTTTCTATGTCCTTTTCTTAGTCATTGGGGGGGGCTGTGGGCTATATTAATCATATATTCCATAACCTACATATGTTGAAGCATGTGGGAATGTTTGGTGAATACATATGTAAGGCGACTTCACACCCTCAGAAAGGACAAAGACTTCTCAACCGCCAGTGAAGAACAAAGACGTTCCCAAACACTGCGGTGGAGACCGGAGGAGCTGCCCTCACCCCCCAGGGCCATGAGGAGGAGTACGGAGACAATGGGGGGATTAAGATAATGAGGGATGTCAGCCTTTGATATGCATGTCTTTTGTTATGTGCAAGTAATAAGTTCACAGAGCCAGAGGTATTCGGTCTCTTTTCTTGCTTCTGCTTTCTGCACTTTGATGAGACTTGTTAGAGGAGCTGATAATAAACTTTAGTTTATATATCACACCGCTCGTTTTCCAAGCTCTTCTACAGTAGTGGCCTCAAACACGCTGCCATGGCTTAATACTCGTCGCCAAATGTTACGTCTGGAAACCCAGAGAAACTCACAGAGGGTGGTGCTGGATTGGGACACAAACTTTATTACATGAAGTTATGCAGTAGATATTAAAAGTCTACAAACCCCTGTTCAAATGCCAGGATTTTGTGACATAAAAATGAGACCAAGATAAATATTCTAAAACTTTTTCCACAATTAATGTGACCTATAAAACCTGTACAACCATTTGAAAAACAAAACTGAAATCTTAAAGGGGAAAAATAAAAACTTACAATGTCCTGTTGGCCAAAAATATACCACCCTGTTATAACTGGGATGTGCTGTGTTCGGATTTCACCAATCCATTCCAAACTCAAGTTAAATGTCAGTCCAGCACACACACTGCCACCCATTTCAAAAGGCCTCTGATTAACCCCAAATAAAGTTCAACTGTTCTAGTAGGCTTTCCACACCATTTTTGTAGTCACATCTTATAGCACAAGCCACGGTCTGCAGAGAGCTTCCAAAGCATCAGAGGGATCTCATTGTTCAGAGGTATCAGTCAGGAGAAGGGTACAAAAGAATTCCCAAGGCATTATAATCTAACCATGGAACACAGTGGAGACAGTCATCATTAAGTGGAGAAAATATGGCACAACAGTGACATTACCAAGAACTGGACATCCCTCTAAAGTTGATGAAAAGACAAGAAGAAAACTAGTCAGGGAGGCTGCCAAGAGGCTGACAGCAACATTGAAGGAGCTGCAGGATTTCTGGCAAGTACTGGCTGTTTAGTACATGTGACAACAATCTCCCATCTCAGTGGCAAGGACAGAAACATATCTTACAGAGAATAATATCCAGGCCCAGCAAGATTTTGCAAAAACACTTTTGAAATCCTCCCAAACCACGTGTGAAAATGTGTTATGGTCCAATGAAACCAAGGTTGAAGTTTTTGGCCATAATTCCAAAAGGTATATTTGGGCACAACACAACAACTGCTCATCACCAAAAGAACACCATATCTACAGTGAGCATGGTGGTGACACCATCATGCTTTGAGGCTGTGTTTCTTCAGCTGGAACTGGGGCCTTAGTCATGGTGAAGGATTTACAGTGGTGTGAAAAAGTGTTTGTCCCCATCCTGATTTCTCGATTTTTTTGTACTTCAACTTAAATCATTTGTTTCAGATCATCAAACAAATTTACATATTAGACAAAGATAACACAAGTTAAAAACAAAATGCAGTTTTTAAATTCAAACCTACATGGCCCTGTGTGAAAAGTGATTGCCTTCTAAATTCTTAGAATAAGATAAGATAAGATAAGCCTTTATTAGTCCCACAACGGGGAAATCTAATAACTGGTTGGGCCACCCTTAGCAGCAACAACTGCAAACAAGTGTTTGGAATAACATAATGAGTTTTTTACAGTGCTGTGGAGGAATTTTGGCCCACTCATCTTTGCAGAATTGTTGTAATTCAGCCACATTGGAGGGTTTTCGAGCATGAACCGCCTTTTGAAGGTCATGCCACAGCATCTCAATCGGATTCAGGTCAGGGCTTTGACTTGGCCACTCCAAAGTCTTCATTTTGTTTTTCTTATGCCATTCAGAGGTGAACTTGCTGGTGTGTTTTGGATCATTGTTCTGCTGCAGAACCCAAGTGCGCTTCAGCTTGAGGTCATGAACAGATGGTGGGACATTCTCCTTCAGGATTTTTTGGTAGACAGCAGAATTCATGGTTCCATGCACCACAGCAAGTCTTCCAGGTTCTGGAGCAGTAAAACAGCCCCAGACCATCACACTACCACCACCATATTTTACTGTTGGTATGATGTTCCTTTTCTGAAATGCTGTGTTACTTTTATGCCGGATGTAATGGGACACACACATTCCAAAAAGTTCAACTTTTGTCTTGTTAGTCCACAAAGTGTTTTCCCAAAAGTCTTGGGGATCATCAAGATGTTTTCTGGCAAAACTGAGATGAGTCTTTATGTTCTTTTTGCTCAGCAGTGGTTTTCGGCTTGGAACTCTGCCATGCAGGCCATTTTTGCCCAGTCTCTTTCTTATGGTGGAGTCATGAACACTGACCTTAACTGAGGCAAGTGAGGCCTGCAGTTCTTTGGATGTTGTTGTGGGGTCTTTTTTGACCTATTGGATGAGTCGTCCCTGCGTTCTTAGGGGTAATTTTGGTCAGCCGGCCACTCCTGGGAAGGTTCATCACTGTTCCATGTTTTTGCCATTTGTGGATAATGGCTGTCACTGTGGTTCGCTGGAGTCCCAAAGCTTTAGAAATGGCTTTATAACCTTTTCCAGACTGATAGATTTCAGTTACTTTGTTTCTCATTTGTTCCTGAATTTCTTTGGATCACGGCATGATGTCTAGCTTTTGAGGATCTTTTGGTCTATTTCACTTTGTCAGGCAGGTCCTATTTAAGCAATTTCTTGATTGAGAACAGGTGTGGCAGTAATCAGGCCTGGGTGTGGCTCGAGAAATTGAACTCAGTTTTCCAAAGATGTGGTAAACCACAGTTAATTTATGTTTTAATGGGGGAGGGGCAATCACCTTTTCACACAGGGCCATGTAGGTTTGGATTCTTTTAACCTTAATAATAAACACCTTCATTTAAAAACTGCATTTTGTGTTTACTTGTGTTATCATTGTCTAATATTTAAATTTGTTTGATGATCTGAAACATTTAAGTGTGGAAAAAAAAAGAAATCAGGAAGGGAGCAAATACTTTTTCACAACAACTGATAATAGAACCATCAAGACTGAGGAGAAATGATCAATAATTCACTTAAACCAGGAGAAGCCTGTATGCCAATGTTTACTATCATACACTTGATCTCAGTTAGTTTTCACAGCCTTTTAATAGGATTGCAATATCAGAAACCTGGATTAATAGTGACAGGACACTGGATTTTGGGATTGATGGTTATGAAATGATTTGAAGAACAGAGAAAACAAGAAATAGGCTGGTGTGGCTCTCTTTGTTGACTTAAATTCATTATAAGGTGGTGGAAGAAATGTCAACAGTGGAAGATAATTTACTGGAATGTGTCACGCTAGAAATTCTTATGGAAGCAAAGAAAAAATGTTATTGTAAGCTGCATGTATAGAACACCAAGTTCTAGTATAGATGCACTTAAGAACTGGATGGAAGAACATTGGACAAAAATCCAATAAAATAATGCTCATCTGTGGTGATTACAATCTTGACTTGATAAATCCAAATAAGCACAAGCTGACAGATGACTTCATCAATACTTTGTAGAGCCTAAGCCGATATCCTAAAATCATCAGACCCAGTCACATGATCTCTCACTGTGAAACATTCATTGATCATATATTTACTGACAGTTTAGACAATAACATAGTGAATGGATTACTAAGAAATGACATCAGTGATGACCTTAGATTCCATCCATCTTCTACCACTTAATCCTTTTCAGGTGGTAGGGAGTGGAGCCTATCCCAGCATTTTTGGGTGAGAGGCAGGGTCACCCTGGACAGATCACCAGTCCAAGGCAGGACCAACACAGAGAGACAGACAACCATTCGGTCTCACATTCATACCTAAGGACAATTTAGAATCCCCAGTTGATTCATCGTGGATTTGATCCCACCACCTGACCATCGGTGACCATTAAAAATATTTAATGTTGGTGTTGCTCTGCGGGCAACACGGATCACAGTGCTCCAGCTGCATTGTACTTTATGTCAATTTAATTTACTTTAATCTATTTTTGTGCACGTGAAGCTAAGTTAATTGATTTAACTGTTTATCGTGTGCTGAGCTGAGGTATAAGTGCAAGGTGGCTCACGTGGGACATGAGAAGGATTCTTGGACTGCACGGAGGAAATCATGCATGCTAGTTAGCATAGTAACCAACTAGCAGCCTGATAAGCTTCAGACGGATATAAACCATGAAGGGATTTACATTACTACTACCATTTTTTCTGATGGTCAGTGAACACCTCTGTGGTGGCCGAATTGGTAGAGCATCGGCCCCACAACTGGTTGTGGGTTCAAATCCTGGCCGGGTCATACCAAAGACCATATAAAAATGGTACTTTCCATCATCTAGCTTGGTGCTCAGCATAATAGAACAGGAAAAAGAAAGTTAATGCACAGAGCACTAGAGGACTGACCCCCCACTGTAGCTTTCACTGCTCACAGTAGCTGTGTGGCCTAGGGTCAGTGAAACGGAGATAGGCGCCGGCCCCATACACCACATGGTGCCCCCACATGCTGTGGGGGGGGGCACCTCTGTAAGTGTCTGTCCCCCCACCTTTATCTCTTCTGTCAGTGTGCTCTGAGCTGCTCCATGTGTAGACAGGGGTCCTTGCTAGCTCTCCGGCACAGAGGGGACACTCCGGCATAAACGATTTACCTGAGGAGGACCCTTTGATTCAGCTTGAAGGCTTCTCCTGTATGAGGCAAAGAGGGAGGCCACTTTGGGAAATCTAGAGGGGGGGAATACTGTATGGTGTTTATGTTCATTCATTCATCTTCTTCCGCTTATCCTTTTCGGGTCGCGGGGGGCTGGAGCCTATCCCAGCAACTTTAGGCGAGAGGCCAGGGTACACCCTGGACAGATCGCCAGTCCATCACAGGGCCAACACAAAGAGACACACAACCATTCACTCTCACAGTCGTACCTAAGGACAATTTAGGAATCCCCAGTTTTGATGCCAATTTAGGTTAGTGTATGTGTTTATGTGAAAGACAAATGATGTAAACAACTAACTATTAGAGACAGCACTTGATGACCCAGACCTTGAAGTGCCTTGTCTCTCCATGAGGCCATTCTACTTACCCAGAGAGTTTGGCAATGTATGCCATCTGTGCTGCCTCTGTCTCCCCAGTGGAAACGCAGCGAGAGCTGCAAATCGACTGGCTGAGTGTGTCCTAAGCAACTTCAGCGCACACCAGGAGCCTATGCTACCTGGATTTTATCAGTACGTGGAGTGTGGCACACAGAAAAACGTGTTTGACAAATACTACAGGAATATAAACAATGCTTATAAAGCTAAGGTTCTCCCCCCCTCTCTCTAACTAAGACCATCTCACTGTCCATCTTATACCAACATATAAAAACTGTGCTAAAGTCTAGCAAGCCCCAACACAAATCTGTGCTGCAGTGTACTGAGGACAGTGTTGACACTTTGAGGAGCTGTTTTTTGTGTACGGACTGGAGCTGATTCCATTGCATGGGCCTGAATGAGACTACAGAGACGATCACAGATTATATTAAATTCTGTGTCAACAATGTGGTTCCAAAAAAGGAGGTTATTCACTTTCCAAATAACAAGCCTCACATCACTAAGGGCCGGAGGACCGCAGTTTGTTGCTGCGTCCTTAACTTAATTCCAGACATTAATTCTACGTCTAATCCCTTTTTATCCAGCGTGTGCCCCACGCTTTATTCTGTTAGTCTTGACGTGCATTCCACGTCTTTGCCAGCGTTTCCATATGCCTTCACCATCGTGCTATTTTGGACTACTCTTCCCTTGAATCCAGTTTTGCCTCTAGCCCTGTAATTTTGTGTTTGCTTTATTTTGTGTTTTCATTTAACGTTTTTGCAAACTCATAGTCAGCGCCTTGGGTCTTCAGTCCACCCTGCCGGGCGCTTATGACAAAAGGACGCAGCCAGTGTTGACCCAGCTGCTGTGAATTGTTTGTTTTTGTTTTTTTTTTTCCTCCTCCTGTTTAAGTCCGTTCTTTTCACTGTGATGCTTGCTTGCATGGACTTTAGTATTTTCAGCTTGGATAAGGTGGCGTGTTGGGCGGCAGAGTTACTGGAGGACATCGTACGGATGCTTGCATTGCCCACACTCCTGAGGAGGTTTTGCAAGTTCTGGACAGTGTGGCACAGGTTATACTGGCATACCCCCAGCCTGTGGAGCTATCCGGAACTCACAGGCTCTCCTCGTGACAGTTCCAATTCCCAACGCATGCTCCACAGGCTGGAGGGAGGCTCCCTACCGTCTGTACCTGTGCTGACGAGAGAGCGTCCCCTGGTGTAGACGCCTCCAGAGTCAGCCTCCGTTCTGTACTGCGTCCCGTCTGTGCCTGTGCTGACGAAGAAGCATCCCCGGGTATAAGAAGCCTCGCCCTTTCTCAGCCAGACGACCTCCGCATTCCTGGAAGGACCTCGTCTGGACCTGCAGCAGCAGCAACCATCACACCCTGGGAATTAAGGCAAGTTTCTTTTCATTCTCCTACACTTAATAATGAACTGTCTTGCATTAGGTGCAGAGCTGTCAACTGATCACCACCTGGTGGTGAGTTGGATCCCGTGGCAGGGGAGGAAGCCATTCAGACATGGTAGACCCAACGTATAGTGAAGGTGTGCTGGGAATGTCTGGCTGAGGCCCCTGTCCGGGAGGTCTTCAACTCCCACTTCCGGAAGAACTTCAACCACATTCCGAGGGAGTCTGGAGACATGGAGTCTGAATGGGCCATGTTCTCCACCTCTGTTGTTGAAGCAGCGTCCCCAGCTGCGGCGCAAGGTGGTCGGTGCATCTTGTGGTGGCAACCCCGAACCAAGTGGTGGACCACCAGTGGTGAGGGGGGCCATTAAGCTGAAGAAGGAGTCCTATCAAGCTTGGTTGGCTTGTGGGACTCCCGAAGCAGCTGAGGTGTACCGGCAGGCCAAGCAGAGTGCAGCTTGGGTGGTTGCTGAAGAAAAAACCTGGGTATGGGGGAGTTCGGTGAGGCCATGGAACAAGACTTTCGGTCGGCCTCGAAGAGATTCTGGCAATACTGTCCGGCGGCTCAGGAGGGGAAAGCAGCTCCCCGTCCACATTGTGTATGTGCGGATGGGACACTGTTGACTTCGACTGGGGATATCGTCGGGCGGTGGAAGGAATACTTCGAGGATCTCCTCAATCCCACTGATACGCCTTCAACAGAGGAAGCAGGGTTTGGGGACGAGGGGGATGACTCGCCTATCACAGGGGCTGAGGTCACCAAGGTGGTTAAAAATCTCCTTGGTGGCCAGGCCCCGGGGGGTGGACGAGATTCGCCCTGAGTACCTCAAGGCCCTGGATGTTGTTGGGCTGTCATGGTTGACACGCCTCTGTAAATTGGCGTGGAGGTCGGGCAGTGCCTTTGGCATGGCAAACCGGGGTGGTGGTTCATCTCTTCAAAAAAGGGGACCGGAGGGTGTGCTCCAACTTTAGAGGGATCACACACCTCAGCCTCCCTGGGAAAGTCTATGCCAAGGTACTGGAGAGGAGAGTCCGACCGTTGGTCGAACCTCGGTCGAACCTCGGATCAGGAGGAGCAATGTGGTTTTCGTCCTGGCCGTGGCACATCGGACCAGCTCTTTACCCTCTCGAGAATTCTTGAGGGTTCGTGGGAGTTTGCCCAACCAGTTTACATGTGTTTTGTGGACTTGGAGAAGGCATTTGACCGCGTCCCTCGTGGTTTTTTGTGGGGGGTGCTTCGGGAGTATGGGGTATTGGGCTTGTTGTTACAAGCTATTCGGTCTCTGTACGACCGTTATGAGAGTTTGGTTCGTATTGCCAACACTCGGTCGGACTCATTCCCAGTGAGAGTTGGACTCCGCCAGGGCTGCCCTTTGTCACCGATCCTGTTCATAATTTTTATGGACAGGATTTCTAGGCGCAGCCAGGGAATGTAGGGTGTCATGCTTGGTGACCACAGGATCTCATCTCTGTTGTTTGCAGATGATGTTGTTCTGTTGGCTTCATCCAGCAATGACCTACAGCTCTTGCTGGGACGGTTTTCCACTGAGTGTGAAGTGGCTGGGATGAGAACCAGCACCTCCAAGTCCGAGTCCATGGTCCTCAGCCGGAAAAAGGTGGATTGTCCTCTCTGGGTTGGGGACAGGCTCCTGCCCCAAGTGGAGGAGTTTAAGTATCTTGGGGTCTTGTTCACGAGTGAGGGGAAAATGGAGCGAGAGGTCGACAGATGGATTGGAGCAGCAACTGCAGTGATACGGACATTGTACTGGTCTGTTGTGGTGAAGAGGGAGCTGAGTTCTAAGGCAAAGCTGTCGATTTACCAGTCAATCTACGTTCCTACTCTCACCTATGGTCATGAGTTTTGGGTAATGACCGAAAGAACGAGATTGCGGATACAAGCGGCTGAAATGAGCTTTCTCCGTAGGATTGCTGGACTCACCCTCAGAGATAGGGTGAGGAGCTCAGTCATCCGGGAGAGGCTCAGAGTAGAACCGCTGCTCCTCCACATTGAAAGGAGTCAGTTGAGGTGGTATGGGCATCTGATTAGGATGCCTCCTGGACGCCTCCCACTTGAGGTGTTTCAGGCATGTCCCACTGGGAGGAGACCCCGGGGCAGACCCAGGACTCGGTGGAGAGACTATGTCTCCCAGCTGGTCTAGGAACGCCTTGGTATCCTCTCTGAAGAGCTGGAGCAGGTGGTGGGGGAGAGGGAAGTCTGGGCTTCTCTGCTTGAACTGCTGTCTCCTCGACCCGGACCTCCGGAAAAGTGGTAGAAGATGGATGGATGGATGGATGTCATCCATCCATTATGGGTCTCGAGCCATTTCACGGGGGGGGGGGGGGGGGTGAGCAGCAGCTATCCACCTTTGCTGAGTCCTCACTGCCTGCTGCTGCTACTTCATCCTCACCCATTTCTCCTGTGTCCTTCTCTGTTTCCCCTGAGTGTCCGCTGGTCCTGGGAGGGAGCCTCCAGATGACAGAGAGGCCTGTGGCCCTGAAGAGTCCTGTTCCAGCCCCGCAACCAGATCCTGGATGGGAGGAGAGCTCCCCCTGTGTCCTGAATCCTAAGCTGACACAAGAGTGTCCCCTGGTTTCAGCATCACAGCACTCAGTGCCAGCGGTGAGACGATCTCCAGCTCCAGCTGCCACCTCTGGAGGTCCACCGGCATTAGCCGCTTCATCTGGGGTTCCACCAGCATCAGCTGCCACTCTGGGAGATCTGCCTGCATTGACCACCACGACTGGGGTCCGCCAGCTGCACCCACCATCATGCCTGCTGCAAGGGCCACCGCAGCAGAGTCGCCAGAGTCCTAAATGGTGGTGGAGCTTGAGACAAGGCAAGTACTCTGTTATGCTTCTACACCATCAGATCTAGAGAAATCTTGTCTTGCTTGTGGTGGGGAGAATCAGTTACAGATGTCATCTGCTCCTGAGTTCTCCTTGCCAGGCTCCACTGTTCCTAGTAATAGTTTTCCGATGCTTTTCTCTTCCTCCCCGTCTGAGGTGGCCATGTCAGGGAGGGATCCTCAGATGAGTGGATTTGAGACACCCCAGCCTGGATCGATGGAGTCCTGGACGGCGGTGGAGCTGGAGCTAAAGCAAGTTCTCTTTTTTGTCTTTATGTTGGCAGTATTAGAGAAATCTTGCTTTGGTCTTGACGGGGAGAACCAGTCGCAGCCACCAGCTGCTCCTGAGTTTTCCTCACAGGGCTCCACTGCTGTCGGTGATAGTAGCCCAGGGCATGTTTCTTCTCTCCTGTCCAAGTCCTCGTTTGGGTCCGCTGATGGCCATCAGCTTTTGCCTGAGGTCACCAAGGGTCCCCCACCTTCACCTAAGGTTGCCGAGGGCCATCCGTCTTTGCCTGAGGTCACTGAGGGTCAGCCGTCTTTGCTGCCTGGTTTCCCCACTGATCAGCCGTCTCCTTCACTTGGTTTCCTTGCTGGTCAGCCATTTTGGTCAGCAATCCTCTTCGCCTGGTTTCTTCACTGGTCAGCCATCTTCCTTGTCTGGTTTCCTCGCTGGTCAGCCGTCACTTTGTCTGGTTTCACCGCTGATCTGTCATCTTCACCTTCTGGTTTCCATGCCACAGTCCCTGCGGCCCGTAAGAGGCATGGGTTCCAGCTGCTGCCTTCAGGAGGAGGTGCATCGTGCCCTGCGACCCGTTGGCTCAGGGATGTTGGGAGACCACCCAACGGACTGTGCTCTTTGCTTGGGTGGCTTAAAAACTCTGGGAGGCCACCTGACTTATTCCACCATGGGATCTGGTGGCCTTGGGACTCCAGCAGGCCACCTGAACTGCCTCACTTTTTCACCCGGTAGTCCTAGGGCTCTGTAGGTCACCTTCTCTGTTTTGTTTCGTGGGTCTTGAGCAAGTTTTTTGTTTTATCCCACCTAGCCTTTTTTCCCCCACCGCCCTCCCAGGTATGGTGAGTTTCTGTTCTTGTTGGGTGGGTGGGTGGTGGGGGTTGGTGCTTTTTCTTTTCTCTATTTGATGTTACGGTGAGGTGTCTGGATTCCATCCCTAGAGGGAGGGGCTTTGTCATGATGCTGAGCACAGGTGGAGAGCTGTGCTTATGCTTTAAGTTCATTTTATTATTTTCTGTAATTTCCCTACTTCAGGTTAAGTATGGTCTTGCGGCGGCATGCAAAAATAAGCAGTGATGCTGTGGTTTTAAGCAGGTTTTATTAAATCATACCGCCGTCACAAAGCTCCACTCCCGGCGTCGTGCATGAGCGCCGGGAGCGAGCTCACAGCTCTCAGAGAGGCGGACACGTGTGTGTCTACCTGTTGCAGGATCAGAGTGAGAGAGCGAGATTGCGTTACAGAGTTGCACCTTAAATACTTGGCCATAACAATACATCAAAGGGACATACCCCACAGTTAGAATGATCAAAGCAATAACCGAACAGGCAGGAGGTATTTGCATTTGTAAGACATACATCACAATGGGCAGATTAGCTAGACCTCGCTCCAAGTGTCAGACAAAGAGGCTAAAAAGCACATCTACATATTGATCTGAGTCTCTAGGTCACAGTAAGCGCAAAATGCATGAACACTTTAACTTCAAGGCTGTAAACTCAGCATGCAGCGGAACAAACCCCAGGAGTGCGAGCTGACTGTCTCTGTGTTCTGTTTGTGTGTTGTGGGGGGTTTAATCAAACCGCTACAGTCTTTGATTTTGGGTTTGGCTGTATTTTGTTTTCTGAGCTTGTTTGTATCTGCCTGTTATGAGAGTTTCTGTTTCTGGGTTTGTTATTTTAGTCTCGTTTATTTATATTATGGGTCTGAGCCATCTTATCTTATTTTGTAGTATAATTATCTATCTGTGTTGACATGAGATTACCCTCACCTCTGCCTTTTGCCCTCCTGCTGTTTCTTTGGTATTCTCTAGCATTATATTGCCATTTATTTCTTATTCTCGCCTTGATGGGTTATGTTCCCATTTTTGTATTATCCGGTCTGTTTCTTGTTTTGTAACATTTCTTATTCTTTATTATCCTGTGCTATTATTTCACCCTGTGCTTTTATTTTGACGTGTTGTGGTTACTTCCCCTGTAGCCCAAGTTCGTGGGCTGTCACTGCTGTTAGTAATTTGGTTTAATTATCCTCGCTCCTGTTACCCACACTGGTGTTTCATTCATTCATTTCTCTTGTACTATTTAAGGGCCGCGGGACCCAGTTTGCTGCTGCATCCTTAACTTAATTCCAGATGTTAATTCTATATCTAATCCCTTTTTTATCCAGCGTGTGCCCCACGGTTTATTCTGTTAGTCCTCATGTACGTTCCACGTCTTTGTCGGCATTTCCATATGCCTTAGCCTTTTTGGACTACTCTTCCCTGGAATCCTGTTTTGCCTCTCACCTTGTAAGTTTTGTGTTTGTTTTATTTTGTGTTTTCATTAAATGTTTTTGCAAACTCACAGTTCAGCGCTTGGGTCTTCAGTCCACCCCTACCGGGTGCTTATGACAGAATAATCTGTTTGCATATACATTATATACACATCTTTAAATTAATACTTTGTTGCAGCACCTTTGGCTTTTATTACAGCACTCAGTCTTTTTGGGTAGGAGTCTGTCAGCATGGCACATCTTGATGTGGCAATATTTGCCAGCTCTTCTTTGCAAAAATGCTCCAAATCAGTCAGATTGCAAGGGCATCTCCTGTGCACAGCCCTCTTCAGATAACCCCACAGATGTTCGATTGCATTCAGGTCTGGCCATTCAAAAACCATAATCTTCTTCTGGTAAAGCCATTCCTTTGTTGATTTGGATGTCTGCTTTGGGTCATTGTCATGCTGAAAGATGAAGTTCCTCTTCATCTTCAGCTTTGTAGTAGAAGCCTGAAGGTTTTGTGCCAACACTGACTGGTATTTGGAACTGTTCATAATTCTCTCCACCTTGACTAAGGCCCAGATTCTAGCTGAAGAAAAACAGCCCCAAGGCATGATGCTGCTACCACCATGCTTCACTGTAGTTATGGTGTTCTTTTGGTGATGAACAGTGTTGTGTTTGTGCCAAATATACCTTTTGGAGTTATGGCCAAAAAGTTCAACCTTGGTTTCATTGGACCATAACACATTTTTCCACATGCGGTTGGGAGATTTCGAATGTGTTTTTGCAAAATCTAGCCGGGCCTGGATATTTTTCTTCATAACAAGACTTCCATCCTTGCTACACTAGAAGGGAGATTGTTGTCACATGTACTAAACAGCCAGTACCTGCCAGAAATTCCTGCAGCTCCTTCATTGTTGCTGTCGGCCTCTTGGCAGCCTCCCTGACCAGTTTTCTTCTCTTCTTTTCATCAATTTTGAAGGGACGTCCAGTTCTTGGTATTGTCACTGTTGTGCCATATCTTCTCTACTTGAGGATGACTGTCTCCACTGTGTTCCATGCTAGATTTAATGCCTTGGAAATTCTTTTGTACCCTTCTCCTGACTGGTACCTTTGAACAGTGAGATCCCTCTGATGCTTTGAAGCTCTCTGTGGACCATGGCCTGTGCTGTAAGATGTGACTACAAAAATGTCAGGAAAAAGCCTACTAGAACAGCTGAAGGTATTTCTAAGTTTTTTTTTGGACCAACAAGAATGACTTCAGTCTTATCTGAATTTAATAGCAGAAAATTACAAGTCATCCAAGCTTTGCTTTCCTTAAGACAGGCGTCTAACTTGGCTAATTGATTACTATCATATGGCTTCAGTGACAAGTATAATTGTGTGTCATCAATCAATCAATCAATCAATCAATCAATCAATCAATCAATCAACCTTTATTGTCATGATGCTATGCATACAACTGTAGTGCAAGCAAGATGAAATTATGTTTCTCTAGGCATCCGTATTGTAAAAAGAACATAATTTAAAAACAAACTCACACACACCCTCTCACCCCCCACCCCGACAGCCATTTACATATCCCATTATAATTTGCATAACAATGAAAATGTATACAGTGCTTTCTAATGATGTTGCCTAATGGAAGCATATATAAACTAAAAAGAGTAGGGCCTAGCACAGATCCCTGTGGAACTCCATGACTGAGCTTAGAGTTGGAAGAAAACTCATTGTTGACATGAACAAACTGAAGCCTATCAGACAAATAAGAGCTAAATCACTGCAGTGAAGTTCCATTAAGTCCAACATAGTGTTCTAATCTATCAAGTAGAATATCATTGTCGATAGTATCAAAGACGGCACTAAGATCTAAAAGGACAAGTACAGAAACAAGTCCATTATCAGATGCGATAAGGAGGTCATTAGTGACCTTCACTAAGGCTGTTTCAGTACTATGATGGATTCTGAACCCAGATTGAAACTCTTCAAATAAATCATTTCCCTGCAAGTGGTCAAATAATTGCATAGCAACAACTCTTTCTAAGATTTTTGAAATGAAAGGCAGATTAGAGATTGGTTGATAGTTAGCTAAAACTCCTGGATCCAGCGTTGGCTTTTTGAGTAAGGGTTTAATTACAGCAGTTTTAAAAGCTGCGGTACATGGCCTAATGTTAAAGAAGAATTGATTATTTGAAGAATACGACTATCAATAAATGGGAAGACTTTTTTAAATAACCTGGTAGGAATAGGGTCTAAAAGACAAGTTGAAGGCTTGGATGATGACATAATGCCCGGCTCAGGAAACACGCACGCAGGCTCAGGATAGATTTAACAGCTTTATTCAACAAGCAGGTGTGTCTGAATGGATGTGTGAGGTATGTGTATGTGATGGGGGTGAACGCTGATGCACAGGAAGCAGAGCAGTGCGCCGTACAGCTGGACAACCCTATGGAGAGAGCAAAGAACAAGGGTAAAGGGCACCACACCTGGACAGGAATAATGAGTAGTGTGCTGCTTACTTGTGGGTGCAGGTGGCTGGCATTGGCCAAGGGAGAAGCCCGGAAGACAGCGTCCTGCAGAGCCTGTGATGATGGTGAGGACTGGGTGGCGATGATGACGGGAGAATCCGCCGCCAGGGAATCCACCTGTGCACAGGGGAGAAGACTTGGAGAAAGGTAAGGTATGCTTACGTAGGAGTGAAGTCTCGCTGGTAATCAGAGGTTGATACATGAGCGAAGAAGTGCCAATGCGAACAGACGGCTCCAGACCGCTGCACTGGGCTGAGTGGGCTAAATAGCCCGCGGCTGATGAGGCGCAGGAGTGCATGCAGCTGAGGCAGCTGATGAGCTGCGAGTCGTGACAGTACTCCCCCCCTAGCAGCGCCTTCTGGTGCTGGTTTGTCCGGGTGCGCCCGGTGGAACTCCGTGATGAGACTCCTGTCCAACACCAAAGAAGAGCGCACCCAGGACCTCCACTCAGGGCCGAATCCCTCCCAGTCCACCAAGTACTGCAGCCCGCGACCTCGGCGCCGGGAGTCCATGATGGAGGCGACTCACCAGGCTGGGTGGCCGTCGATCATCACAGGCACGGGCAGCGCTGCGGGTGGGGGACAGAGGGGATCGGAGACAAAGTGTTATGACCTGAGCACTATGTCATTGTGCTCGGGCTATTCCTGTCAGGGCTTGACAGTGGCGTTGTTATTCTGGCTCTCTGAGCTCTTATTGTGACAGTGCTCGGGGAGGCTTCCGCTCAGCTGTCAAGTCCTGAACAGCTGTTCTGCATTTGCGGTCATTAGTGATGGACTTCTTAAACCCACGCTAGCGGCCGCATCCCTGCAGCAGTGTCAGTCTCTCTTCGTCGGAGCTACGTATGCTTTGGACTGTTACTACCCTGTCTGTCTGTGGTTTGACCGTCGCTTCCTGTGGACCTGTAAGTGAGCTGTTAGCCTTATGCCTCCCGGTGTGAGTAGACCTGTGTGTGTCACTGCCTCAGCAGCTTGTGCTATCATTACTCCACCAACCTTGCCTGTCTGTGTTATGACCGTCTCCTCCTGTAGACCTGTAAGAGAGCTGTTTAGCCTTACACCTCCCGATGTGTGTAGACTTGTATGTGTCATTGCCTCAGCAGCCTGTGTTGTCACTTTTTCACTGTTAATAAAAACTCTCACACAACTTTCTGGTGACATTGTGGCGTCTTATGGTGACTCGCGAGAGCCACCGCATGACAGTACACTGCTGCCAAAACGGTGTTTACGGTGACGCCAACCCGAGATGCTTTTCACCAGTGAGTTAGAGTTTTTTGGGACATTTGCTTTTCCTGTCTGGGTACGGTGTGTGTGAGGAATGCCGTCGCGGAGGGGCCGCCCTCGGAGTCCGAGCCACGAGCTGACAGGCATTCTGGAAGTCGTAGATGAGATGCTCATCTCCGCTTCCCTGCTGGACTACGATCACGGCATACACTGGTACCTGGATGCTGCTGAAGACGTTCTTCGTCATCTTTCTCCCCGGTACGCCGACCACCCGGAAGTTGAAGCGAGGAGGGTAGATATCGTCGCGCAACGCGAGATTTTCCTGATGCTGGAGGAGGAACACGACCTGAAGCAGGAGAAGAGGCACTCCTGCTCTTTGTCTACGGATCCCGATCCTGTCCTCGATCCATTTCTGGAGTTCGCACCACCTGGGGGCCAGCGTGGGCGTCGTCACCGCGGCCAAGCACATCTTCAGCAAGCTCCTGTTCCGGATCCAGTTCCGGGCCACCAGAATGGCCCACTGAACCAGTCAGCTGTCTCTTCGGCGTCACATCAGGAGGGAATTCCTGCAGTCCTTTTTTTCGGGCCATCACCCTCTGCTGCACGGTCAGCATGCTGTGCTCGGCCCGCTTCGGCTGCCGCTCCCTCGTCCTTGACGTCCTCTCCAGCTGCTGTGAGTGATCAGAGTCCTGCGCCGGCGAGTTCCGTCCACGGGTCCTTTCCTACCACCCAGCGAGCGAGGGAAGGAGCAATGTCCTCTACAGCTGGCACCATCCTCCCTCCGGGAGACAGGCAAGTTCAATTTCACTCTCCTACTTATCATGGTGATCTGTCTTGTCTGACTCCTGGGGGTGAAGCTCGGGGTTTGCAGCCCCCCGAGTTTCCTCCTCCAGCTGTAGTTATCAGTACTGAACCTGCTGCCTCTGTGTTTCCTCCTGCTGAGCGGACCTTGGCGTTAGATCCACGCCGTCGAACGAGGGGGAGGCCTGCGGCTCTGGGAATTATCCCGGCCCTGCAGCCTTGTTTTGGACAGAGGAGGAGAGCGGACTGTGGTGAGGAGCCTGAGCCGACGAGCAAGCGTCCCCAGGTCTCCACAGAGATGCAGCCCGAGTCAGCGGGTCGAGGGTCCCCTGCCCCCACGCCGTGCAGGTTATCGGTGTGGACATCAGCGCGAGAGGATCCAGCTGCAGAAACTATCAGGCTGGCTGTGGAACCCGACGCAGCCGAGTGGGAGCCCGACGATGAGCTTCTACCTGAACCTGGATCGACGAAGTCCTGGACGGCTCCAGAGCCCGAGTGCAGGCAAGTGCTCTTTTTTGCTTTCCTTTGTGGTGTGTTAGAGCATTTTTGTCTGCCTCGTGGGGAGGCGAGCAAGGGGCATCCGTCTGCTGCACCCGAGCTCGTCTCGCTGGGCTCTGGCGCTGCCGGTGAGACTGATCCCGGTCCTCTCCTGTCCTCTGAGCCTCTCCACAGCGTAACCAGTTTGGAGTCTGTCGAGGTCGCGGGGCTGGAAGTCCCAAGTTCAGGGATGGAGATCGTCGCCGGTGCAGTACCGACCCAGTCGGGGTCCGACGCGAGGGCTGAGGTGACCCAATCGGGGTCCGACGCGGGTGCAGCGGTGACCCAATCTGGACCTGCCAAGATCCAGTGGGGGTCCAACGCAGGTGCTGCTGTGATCCAATCGGGGTCCGACGCGGGTGCAGCAGTGACCCAATCAGGGCCTGACGAGATCCAGCGGGGGGCCAGCGCAGGTGCGGCTGTGACCCAATCGGGGTCCGACGAGGTCCAATCGGGGTCTGACGCAGGTGCAGCTATGACCCAATCGGGGTCTGACGAGGTCCAATCAGGGTCCGATGAGGTCCAGTGGGGGTCCAACGCAGGTGCAGCTGTGGCCCAATCGGGATCCGACGAGGTCCAATCGGGGTCTGATGCAGGTGCAGCTGTGACCCAATCGGGGTCCGACAAGGTCCAGTGGGGGTCCAGCGCAGGTGCAGCTGCGACCCAATCGGGGTCCGATGAGGTCCAATCGGGGTTCGAGGAGGTCCAATCGGGGTCTGACGCTGGTGCGGCAGTGACCCAATCGGGGTCCAACGCGGGTGCAGCTGTGATCCAGTCGGGATCCGATACAGGCGAAGCTGCAATGATCGCATCGGTCTGGACCAAGATCGGTGGAGGAGTCGCAGACCCTTTGCCGCCTGATGTGAGGTGGACCCATGGTCTTGATTATTCCCCTCTCAGGAGCCACCAGCTGGGGTCGTCAGCGCTGGGGGCCATTGGAAGGTTTTGTCTGGCAGGCTGGCGCTCTCATGTCGTTTCTTCGTTAGGCAGGCTGCTGCACGCTATTCCTCCACGATTCTGGTGGCTGAGGGATGCGGGTCGGCCACCCGAGGAACTGCTTTGTGGGTTTGGCGCCTTGGGTTAGTCACCCGATAAACTGTGTTTGCTACTGGGTGGCCTGGTACGGCCACCGGAGGACTTGTTTCTTGGGGCCTGGGACTGGGGCAGGCCGCCTGATCATGTACTGTTTTGTGTGACTGTCCGTGGGCCATCGGAGGCAGGAAGGTCGCCGGAGCTCTGCCTGGGGTGTTTGATCTCCGCCGATCGTCTTCTGTTTGGGACCATACGGTGTAAGGTTATGTAGAGCAATTGAGATTGCCTCATGTATGTTTGCAGCATGCTCTTGTTTTTGTTTTGTTTTTTTGTTTTTCCTCCCCTCTTCCTTTTGAGGGGCTATAGCATGTATTTCTTGTTTCTTTTTCCTTAGATACCGTGTGTTAGCATGTATTTCTTGTTTCTTTTCCCTTAGATACCATGTGTTTGCATGTATATTTTGTTTTGTTTGTTTGGGGTTTTTTTGTTTTTCCTTAGTTACCGTGTGTTTGAGGTTGTTTTGGGTTTAATTGTGGCTGGGTTTCATGTACAGGGGTGGTTTGGGAGTATGATTGTGGCATTTTTAAGTTTGTGCTTGAAGAGATCTTTACTTTGAGTTCTACACCACGTGGGGTTATGTACTCTGGAGTTAGACGGATTGTCTGTGGTCTCTGTGGGAAAGTTTTCGGTGTCAGGTGATTATGCTCTGTATGATTTGTACCCCTTGTATTATATTCCTGCCTTGTTTTTTTTTTTTCTTCATTGTTCTGGGGGGAATTTGATGGATATGTCGGTTGATGTGTTCTTTTTTCCTTTTTGTTTGGGGCCTTGTTGGGTTTTGTTTGGCTCCCTCCTTGCCTGTTCCTCAATTCACTCGCCCTGTGGTTGGGGGGGGGGGGTGTTACAAGACGTTCGGAGCCCGTCTTTTGAGGGGGGGCTACTGTTATGACCTGAGCACTATGTCATTGTGCTCGGGCTATTTCTGTCAGGGCTTGACAGCGGCGTTGTTATTCTGGCTCTCTGAGCTCTTATTGTGACAGTGCTCAGGGAGGCTTCCGCTCAGCTGTCAAGTCCTGAACAGCTGTTCTGCATTTGCGGTCATTAGTGATGGACTTCTTAAACCCACGCTAGCGGCCGCATCCCTGCAGCAGTGTCAGTCTCTCTTCGTCGGAGCTACGTATGCTTTGGACTGTTACTACCCTGTCTGTCTGTGGTTTGACCGTCGCTTCCTGTGGACCTGTAAGTGAGCTGTTAGCCTTATGCCTCCCGGTGTGAGTAAACCTGTGTGTGTCACTGCCTCAGCAGCTTGTGTTATCATTACTCCACCAATCTTGCCTGTCTGTGTTATGATCGTCTCCTCCTGTGGACCTGTAAGAGAGCTGTTTAGCCTTACGCCTCCCGATGTGTGTAGACTTGTATGTGTCATTGCCTCAGCAGCCTGTGTTGTCACTTTTTCACCGTTAATAAAAACTCTCACAACTTTCTGGTGACGTTGTGGCGTCTTATGGTGGCTCGCGAGAGCCACTGCATGACACAAAGGGCTTAATTCTGGACACGTGGAAGGTGGGACAAATGCGGAGGGAGGGGGGGAGGGCCAGACGCACAGCCACCGGGTTAACAATTTTAGAAATGGTGAAGGGGCCAATGAAGCGTGGGGCCGACTTCCTCTTTTCAGCCTTGAGATGAATGTCTTGAGAGGCCAACCAGACCTTTTGGCCCACCTGGTAGGCAGGGGCCGGTCTCCTGTGGCGATTCGCCGTGGTGCTGTTGCGCGTCGCCGTGCGTAAAAGCGCGTCGCGCGCCTTGGTCCACAGACCCCGACACCGTCTCAGGTGCGCTTGGATGGAAGGAACCACCAACTCAGCCTCCTGCTCCGGGAACAAAGGTGGATCATAACCCAAGGACGCCTTGAAGGGGGACATCCCTGTGGCAGAAGACCGAGCTGTGTTGTGAGCGTACTCTACCCAAGCCAGATGCGTGCTCCAGGAAGACGGGTTGGAGGAAGTGACGCAGCGTAGGGCAGCTTCCAGCTCCTGATTGGCCCGTTCGCACTGCCCGTTGGATTGCGGGTGGTGACCGGAGGAGAGGCTTACTGTGGCCCCCAAGGCGTTGCAGAAACACTTCCATACCTCTGAGACAAACTGGGGCCCCCGATCTGAGACGACGTCCACCGGTATCCCGTGCAGCCTGACCACATGTTGATCCAGAAGGTCCGCTGTCTCCCGTACCGTTAGAAGGCCCCGAAGTGGCATGAAGTGGGCAGCCTTGGAGAATCAATCCACGATGGTCAAGACAGCGTCATAGGTGTTAGAGGTCGGGAGACCGGTGACGAAGTCGAGGGCTATGTGAGACCAAGGCCTGCCAGGGATCGGCAGAGGCTGGAGCAGACCCGCGGGGGGAGAGTTTCCTGACTTGCCGGTGACACACACAGGACACGCCCGGACGTAGTTGGTAGCGTCCTTCTGCAGACCTGGCCACCAGAAGGAACGCTGGAGGAGATCCACTAGCCGGGATACACCAGGGTGACAGGTGAGTTTGGAGGTGTGGACCCAATGGATGACCTCCCCCCGGACAGAAGATGGAACCAACAGCCTTCCCTCCAGTCCGCCGCCAGGGTCCAGTTCGGTCTCCTGCGCCCTCCGGATCTTGTCCCTGATGGACCAGGAAATCGCCCCTACCACACACGAGCTGGGCAGGATGGTATGACCCGGCTCCTCTGACGTCTCAGGGGCAAACTGCCTGGAGAGGGCATCGGGCAGGCCGTTCTTGGAGCCAGGGCGATAGGTGATGGTGAAGCGGAACCGGGCAAAGAACAAGGACCAGCGCACCTGGCGGGCATTCAGACGTCTGGCAGATCGAAGGTACTCCAGGTTCTTGTGGTCCATCAGCACTACGAATGGTAATGCAGCCCCCTCCAGCCAGTGGCGTCGCTCCTGCAGGGCGAGCTTGATGGCGAGAAGCTTCCTGTCCCCGACGTCGTAGTTCCGCTCGGCCGGAGAGAGACGCCGTGAGAAGAAGGCGCAGGGTCGCTTGACCCCGTCGGTGGGTGATCGCTGGGATAGCACCGCCCCCACTCCCGTATCAGACGTGTCGACTTCCACCAAACACTGCAGTGCGGGGTCGACCTGGGTCAGGACTCGGGAGGAGGAGAACTCCGTCTTCAACACCTGGAACGCCGCAGCGACCTCTTCGGTCCAGCGGAAGGGGTTCTTGGGGGAAGTGAGACGGGTCAGCGGGGCAACGATGGCAGCGAAATTAGGCACAAAACGGCGGTAGAAATTGGCAAACCCAATAAATTGCTGGACCTGCTTCCTGGAGGTCGGCGTGGGCCATTCAACCACCGCTTTAACCTTCGCGGGGTCAGGTAGGACCTGATTGTGTGAGATTACAAATCCTAAGAAGGAGGTGGTCTTGGCGTAAAACTCACACTTCTCGGCTTAGACGTACAGCCTGTTCTCCAGCAGCCGCTGTAAGACCCGCCTCACATGGACCTGGTGTTCCTCCTGTGACCTGGAGAAGATGAGGATGTCATCCAGGTATACGAACACGAAGAGGCCGAGGAAATCACGCAGGAAGTCATTGATCAGGCGTTGAAATACAGCAGGGGCGTTGATCAGTCCAAAGGGCATCACCAGGTACTCGAAGTGCCCACTAGGCGTTCGAAAGACCGTCTTCCACTCATCCCCCTCCCTGATCTGGATGAGGTGGTATGCACTGCGGAGATCCAATTTGGTGAACCAGGTCGCCCCCTGAAGAGAGTGGAAGGCAGTGTCCATTAGTGGCAGGGTGTAACGGTCCTTCTCCGTGATGTCATTCAGGGCCCAAAAATCGATACATGGGCGGAGTGACCCATCCTTCTTTGACACGAAGAAGAACCCTGCGCCGAGCGGAGACGAGGAGGGACAGATGATTCCCGCATTGAGTGACTCCTTGATATAACTGTCCATAGCTTCTCGCTCCGGCACTGACAAGCTGTAGAGGCGTCCGGAAGGCAGGGGTGCCCTCGGGCGGCGGTTGATGGCGCAGTCGTAGGGCTGGTGAGGAGGGAGAGACATCGCCCTGGACTTGCTGAATACGAGACCCAGGTCATGGAACTCCGAGGGCACCAGAAAGAGATCCGGAGGCGCGGTGTCCTTAGCCGGAGGAGGAGAAGACGGGGCGCAGGTTGCGGATTGTAAACAGGTACCCATGCAGAAGGAACTCCAGGCGGCGACTCTTCCTATCTGCCAATCCAGCACGGGGTTGTGCAGACGCAACCAGGGGTACCCAAGGATGACAGGCGACACAGAGGAGGACAGGACATACAGGGTGAGGTCCTCTCGGTGGTTACCAGAGATTATGACAGGGACTGGTTGGGTGCGATGAGTCACTTGTCCGAGGGGCGCACGGGAAAGGGTGATCAGGCTGAGAGGAGCGGCCAGAGGGTGGCAGGGGATGCCCAATTGGGTTGCCAGGCTCTTTGAAATGAAGCTCTGCTCTGCTCCTGAGTCCACCAGTGCGTGTGTGAGATGCCCCATGGCATTGTGACAAAATCAGATGGGCAAGGATAGACTTGTGAGGGGATTTGACCGGTTAGTGTCCGCGAGTCACTGTAGGGGGCCTCGCGGACACTAACTGGTCAAATCCCCTCCCCTCCCCGTTTGGCTTCTCTGGGCAATGCTCCATGGTGTGTTGATTTCCTCGGCAATACATGCAGAGGCCCAACTCCCGGCGGCGCTGTTTCTCCGCTAGGGGGAGCTTTGACCGACCAACCACCATCGCCTCCAATTCCTCGGAAGACTCCGGTGGAGGTAACGCCAGGGGGTGGCCTTGAGGCGTGCGGACGGGGCTTCCATGTGAGCGGCTGATAGACTTCCGCTCGGTGGACCGTTCACGCAGCCTGTTATCTAAACTAATGGTTGTGGAGATCAGCTCCGAAAGCGTCTCCGGAAGATCTCGACCGGCCAGCTCATCTCTCAGACCAGAGCTGAGGCTGCGGAGGAAGATGCCACAGAGTGCCGCCTCATCCCAGCCAACCTCCTCCGCTGCGACCCGGAAGTCGATAGCGTAATCCGCTGCTGACCGGCTTCCCTGTTGGAGGCCAAGGAGCCGGTCAGTGAGGACGCTATCACACCGGGAATGGTCAAAAACCTCGAGAAAGCTCCGCACGAACTGGCTGTAGGAGAGGTTTGCGTAACTGGGCTTCGCCATAACGGCGTAAGCCCAAGTTAGTGCCCGCCCCTCCAGAAGGTTACCAATGTTGCCAATTCGGCTGTGGTCCGAGGGAAAATCCCCGGGAACGCGCAGAAACACCGACTCACACTGCATAATGAACCCCTGAGCTCCGCCGAGCTTCCCGCTGAAGTGGGCGGGGGTTGGGATCGGTGTGAGTCGAGTGGGCATCCACATGGCAGACTGACCGGGCACCGGAGCGGCAGGAGCTACCCCCCCCCCACCCCCGATGAGCCAAGGGGAATGCCTGCTGGGGATCCAAGCGGTCTAACCGGTGAGTGATGTTGACCAACTGGTTCAAAATCACCTGCTGTTGATGGGCTATTAAATTCACCTGAGCCTCAAGGGTGGAAAGACGGCGTGCGAGCCCGCTGTCTGCTGAGCCACTCTGCTGGAGCCGTACTGACATAAAGCCCGGCTCAGGAAACATGCACGCAGGCTCAGGATAGATTTAACAGCTTTATTCAACAAGCAGGTGTGTCTGAATGGATGTGTGAGGTATGTGTATGTGATGGGGGTGAACGCCGATGCACAGGAAGCAGAGCAGTGCGCCGTACAGCCGGACAACCCTATGGAGAGAGCAAAGGACAAGGGTAAAGGGCACAACACCTGGACAGGAATAATGAGTAGTGTGCTGCTTACTTGTGGGTGCAGGTGGCTGGAGTTGGCCAAGGGAGAAGCCCGGAAGACAGCGTCCTGCAGAGCCTGTGACGATGGTGAGGATTGGGTGGCGATGACGGGAGAATCCGCCGCCAGGGAATCCACCTGTGCACAGGGGAGAAGACTTGGAGAAAGGTAAGGTGTGCTTACGTAGGAGTGAGGTTGATACACGAGCGAAGAAGTGCCGATGCGAACAGACGGCTCCAGACCGCTGCACTGGGCTGAGTGGGCTAAATAGCCCGCGGCTGACGAGGCGCAGGTGTGCGTGCAGCTGAGGCAGCTGATGAGCGGCGAGTCGTGACAGATGAGGAAATTATTTTATCTAACTCTAAAAGGTCAATTGGAGTAAACTTATCCAAACAGATACAGTGGGGCAAAAAAGTATTTAGTCAGCCACCAATTGTGCAAGTTCTCGCACTTAAAAGATGAGAGAGGTCTCCAATTTTCATCATAGGTATACCTCAACTATGAGAGACAAAATGAGAAAAAAAAATCCAGAAAATCACACTGAAGGATTTTTAATGACTTAATTGGTAAATTCCTTGGTAAAATAAGTATTTGGTCACCTACAAACAAGCAAGATTTCTGGCTCTCACAGACCTGTAACTTCTTCTTTAAGAGGCTCCTCTGTCCTCCACTCGCTACCTGTATTAATGGCACCTGTTTGAACTCATTATCAGTATAAAAGACACCTGTCCACAACCTCAAACAGTCAGACTCCAAACTCCACTATGGCCAAGACCAAAGAGCTGTCAAAGGACACCAGAAACAAAATTGTAGACCTGCACCAGGCTGGGAAGACTGAATCTGCAATAGGTAAGCAGCTTGGTGTGAAGAAATCAACTGTGGGAGCAATTATTAGAAAATGGAAGACATACAAGACCACCGATAATCTCCCTCGAGCTGGGGCTCCACGCAAGGTCTCACCCTGTGAGGTCAAAATGATCACGAGAACGGTGAGCAAAAATCCCAGAACCACACGGGGGGGGGGGGGGGGGCTAGTGAATGACCTGCAGAGAGCTGGGACCAAAGTAACAAAGGCTACATCAGTAACACACTACGCCGCCAGGGACTCAAATCCTGCAGTGCCAGATGTGTCCCCCTGCTTAAGCCAGTACATGTCCAGGCCTGTCTGAAGTTTGCTAGAGAGCATTTGGATGATCCAGAAGAGGATTGGGAGAATGTCATATGGTCAGATGAAACCAAAATAGAACTTTTTGGTAAAAACTCAACTTGTCGTGTTAGGAGGAGAAAGAACACCATACCTACTGTGAAGCATGGGGGTGGAAACATCATACTTTGGGGCTGTTTTTCTGCAAAGGGACCAGGACGACTGATCCATGTAAAGGAAAGAATAAATGGGGCCATGTATTGTGAGATTTTGAGTGAAAACCTCCTTCCATCAGTAAGGGCATTGAAGATGAAACGTGGCTGGGTCTTTCAGCATGACAATGATCCCAAACACACCGCCCAGGCAACGAAGGAGTGGCTTCGTAAGAAGCATTTCAAGGTCCTGGAGTGGCCTAGCCAGTCTCCAGATCTCAACCCCATAGAAAATCTTTGGAGGGAGTTGAAAGTCCGTGTTGCCCAGCGACAGCCCCAAAACATCACTGCTCTAGAGGAGATCTGCATGGAGGAATGGGCCAAAATACCAACAACAGTGTGTGAAAACCTTGTGAAGACTTACAGAAAACGTTTGACTTCTGTCATTGCCCACAAAGAGTATATAACAAAGTATTGAGATGAACTTTTGTTATTGACCAAATACTTATTTTACTGAGGAATTTACCAATTAATTCATTAAAAATCCTTCAATGTGATTTTCTGGATTTTTTTTTCTCATTTTGTCTCTCGTAGTTGAGGTATACCTATGATGAAAATTGGAGACCTCTCTCATCTTTTAAGTGGGAGAACTTGAACAATTGGTGGCTGACTAAATACTTTTTTCCCCACTGTATCAATTGAAAGAGTTGTAGTTGTTTCTGTATTTAAGTTTACGGTGGGAAGAATCTGACTGATGTTATCTCTAATAGATGAAATTTTATGATTGAAAAAGTTCATAAAGTCCTGACTAGTAAGCTCTAGAGGGATGCGAGGATTGACAGAGTCCTGACTCTTTGTCAGCCTGGCTACAGTGCTGAAAAGAAACCTGGGATTATTCTTTTTCTCTTCTATTAATGCAGAGTAATAACTTGTTCTAGCTTTTCTAAGAGATTTTTTATAAATTAAAAGATGATGAATGAATGAATGAATTGAATGAATGAATGAATGAATGAATTTATTTATTTCGGATAGTACATTACAGGTTAAAAGAAACTGTATAATATAACAACAAGGTCAAATTAGACAAAGTCTCCTTCTTCTATACAATTCCACGTGAGTTATCCGAAATGGGTTATGGCTGAAGCCGCAGCTTATATTGCCCACCCATATTCCATCCAAGAATTCAAAGGAGAAAAAGAGAAAAACAAGACAAGAGCGATTACAATTTAAAACAAGGCTAAGACAAAATGTGACTGAGAGAAAAAAGAAAACTGAGCTAGTCTAAGTTAAGCGGTTACTATTCAAAAACAAATCTAAGACATAATGTCACAGAGAAAAAAAGAAAAAAAGAAAAACTAAGCTACAACACAACACAGGCTGGAAATGTCAATCCTTATGTGATTTTACATGTCGTCTTGTAAATATGTTTGGAGTATTTCTTCCTTTAGTTTTTGTTTAAATTGTCCAAGCGTTGTACATGATTTTAATTCAGGTCCAAAATCGTTCCATAATCTGACTCCTTGCACTGAAATACAGTGTTGCTTGGTGGTTGTTCTCACTGTAGGCTTTTGAAATATACATGTTCCTCTGAAGTGATATCGTTTCTCCCTTGTTTGGAACAACTTTTGGATATTATTAAAATAATAACGGACTTTAAAACATTCACTAAAAATGTTAAAAACTGGCTGAAAAATAAAAAAGAATGTACTCATGTATGAATTATTTGTCTGCAAAGTGAGAGTGAATGAAGGGAAGGAATAAATGTGTTTGTTTATAGTGAGTGACGGAGGGAGGAAGGCCTGAAATAGGCAAATGTGAGTTATGTTATATGTGTTAAATGTGAGTCAGGCTGTTATATTTGTGTATTTATAATATTTATGTTAAAGGTGAGTCAGGCTGTTATATTTGTGTATTTATAATATTTATAATATTTATAATTGTGTATTTATAATTTTTCTGCATTGATGTATGTGGTTATTGTGTATATTTTTATCTTGATTCTTTTTTCTAAAGCCCATCCAGGGACAAGAGTTGCAAATTAGCTAATAGCTATACACTCTATGTGCAACACATCAGATTGATTGTTTTTGATTAATTGTCTATGTTTATTGCACTGTCCCTGTCAAATAAACTAATCTACTACTACAAGCGGCTGAAATGAGCTTTCTCCGCAGGATTGCTGGACTCTCCCTCAGAGATAGGGTGAGGAGCCCAGTCGTCCGTGAGAGGCTCAGAGTAGAACCGCTGCTCCTCCACATTGAAAGGAGCCAGTTGAGGTGGTATGGGCATCTGATTAGGATGCCTCCTGGACGCCTCCCACTTGAAGTGTTTCAGGCACGTCCCACAGGGAGGAGACCCCGGGGCAGACCCAGGACTCGGTGGACAGACTATGTCTCCCAGTTGGTCTGTGAACGCCTTGGTATCCTCTCTGAAGTGCTGGAGCAGGTGGCTGGGGAGAGGGAAGCTGGGCTTCTCTGCTTGAACTGCTGCCTCCGTGACCCGGACCTCCGGAAAAGCGGTAGAAGATGGATGGATGGATGGATGGATGGTGATGTTGAGCTGAGGTGGTTTTCTTGTCTCTTGCCAAGTGACTCTCCAGCTTTCCAGAAGATTAAAGTTGAAAATTTCAGGGAAGACAGCATATCTACTGAAGGGTTTGCAAGAGCGTAGGCGTTGAGCGCCTAGATCTTGGGCAGCTTGGATGTGATGATGTAAAAGATGCTTGTTTTCTTCAGTGGCCTTCTTCACAAGCATGTGTGTTTGGTGTTTTCTACGAAGGGAAGGAGGAGCGATGCCAGATAAAACAGGCAGGTAATCCACAGGTGTGGCACAAAGGCAGCCTGTGATTATCCTCATGGTCTCATCGAGTGTGACATCCAGCTTCTTAGTAGCGAACACTCTTACTCCAGACTGGAGAGGCATATTCTGCTGCACTGTATACCAGTGCAAGTGCTCCAGTACAGAGTATGCTTGTATAGGCTCCCCATGAAGAACTAGCAAGGCACCGCAAGAGCTGTCTGTTGAGTTTGACTTCAAGGTATGTTGGCATGGGGGTGTATGGCAAGGTTGAATCACCCAGGGTGGCATTGAGCTGGCGGTTAGCATCCCTGTTAGCGAGGTGGAATGCTGTAGCAGTAGTTTTTTCCATGCTGAGTTTCAGCCTCCGCGTCCTTAGATAGTCCAAGACAGCAGCGATGTCTTCAGTGAGAATTTCCTCCATCTTGGACCAACTGACATTGGAATACAGCAAAGCAAGATCGTCAGCATAGCCATACCGTAGGGAGGTTGTCCGTGGTAGATCGCTAATGTAGATGTTGAAGAGGCTAAGGTGCCAGAACAGAGCCCTGGGGGACGCCATTTCTCAACCGGCAGAGTCTACTGACTTGTCCATCACTGGTTTTAAGGATGAAGCTGCAGTTCAAGATGACTGCAGCAATGAACTGTACGGTATGACGATCAGGAACCGTCCGCAGAAGCTTCAGAATCAGCCCTTGGTGCCATACGGTGTCATCTGGGCTCAACCAGCCCCTTCCACAATAAGACATATAGGTTCATTATATAATCAAACCCTAAAAATCTTGGACAAAAAGCCCATTAGGTGGCATCAGCTTCAGGAAGAAGATGGAGGACAAGCTGCAACAGAGCGACATCAGCGGGGTCTGGAGAAACCTCAAAACCATCTCGGGGCTCCAGAATACCTCCCCCCAGGCCACAGGGGGCAGGGAGTGGGCGAACAACCTGAATCTGTTTTTCAATAGATTTGACCAACCGCCCTCCCCCCTGACTGCACAACAACCACTGCTGCCTCTAAAGAAATCAAGTCCTGCTGCCCACTCCCCACTCTACCAACACCCCCCCACTCCCAACACACAGCCCCCCATCCTGACCCTGACCAGGACCCAGGTGAGGACGGAGCTGAGGAAGATCAAGGCGAGGAAGGCGCCGGGACCGGACGGCATCAGCGCAAAGCTCCTCAAGTCCTGTGCAGACCAGCTGTGTGGGATTGTGACGTATATCTTCAACATGAGCTTGAAACTGGGGAGGGTACCACAGCTGTGGAAAACATCTTGTGTGGTACCTGTACCAAAAACTTCCCACCCCAAAGACCTGAACAGCTACAGACCGGTGGCCTTGACGTCCCACTTGATGAAGACCCTGGAGAGACTGCTCCTTGCTCACCTCCGCCCCCTGGTGGAACCAGCGATGGATCCACTCCAGTTCGCCTACCAGCATGGCATTGGGGTGGAGGATGCGGTGATCTTCCTCCTTCACCGTTCTCTGTCCCACCTGGAGAAGCCCGGGAATATGGTGAGGATCATGTTCTTTGACTTCTCCAGTGCTTTCAACACCATCCAACCGATGATCCTGAAGGACAAGCTGCTGCGCGCAGGGGTGGACCAGCACCTGTCATCATGGATCCTGGACTACCTCACGAACCGGCCTCAGTTTGTGAGAACCCGGGACTGTGTGTCCGACACGATCATCAGTAGCACGGGGGCCCCCCAGGGAACGGTGCTGGCTCCCTTCCTGTTCACTCTTTATACTGCGGACTTCTCACACAACACAACACACTGCCATCTACAGAAGTTCTCTGATGACTCTGCGATCGTTGGCCTCATCTCCAATGGAGATGAAGCTGAGTACAGAGGGCTTATCCAGGACTTCGTGGACTGGTGCCATCGGAACTGCCTCCAGATCAACGCGAGGAAAACTAAGGAGCTGGTGGTGGACTGCCGCAGGCATGGGCAGCCCCTCACAGTACCAGTAAATATACAGGGAACAGACATCGAGATGGTGACATCCTATAAGTACCTGGGTATTCATCTGAACAATAAACTAGACTGGTCACACAATACTGATGCACTCTACAAGAAGGGACAGCGCAGGCTGTTCCTGCTGAGGAGACTCAGGTCTTTTGGTGTACAAGGGGCGCTGCTGAAGTCATTCTATGACACGGTGGTGGCATCAGCCATCACTTTTGGAGTGGTCTGCTGGGGCAGTGGCATTACTGCAGCCGATAGGAAGAGACTGAACAAACTGATTAAGAAAGCTAGCTCTGTCCTGGGGCAGCGCCTTGATCCGATGGAGGAGATAGGAGAGAGAAGGACGGTGGCTAAACTGTCATCTCTGCTGGAGTCCGAGTTCCACCCTATGCAGGACATACTGAATGCACTGAGGAGCTCATTTAGCAGCAGACTACATCATCCCAGGTGCACAACCGAGAGGTTTCGTAGGTCCTTCCTACCAACGGCTGTCAGACTGTACAACCTAAGCAGGGCTGCTCGCAGAGATAGCAAAAAGACGTAACAAACTAATAGTTTTTTGAATGCAAAAGATGCAATAGACTTACACAATGGTCCTCTCCGGCATACAACTAGGAACATACCGGTCGCTATGGAGGGTGAGAATATGTATGGGCACATAATCATACCATGTAGGATAACTAAGTAGACGGTTATGCTGTTTCATTCCATCTAGCAACAATGCTCTGCACTGTGTGTGTTTATATATTTGCATATTTATTCCATCTAGCTACAATGCTCCGTACTGTGGGTGTTTATATATTTATATATCTACATATTATTCCATCTAGCTACATTGCTCCGCACTGTGTGTGTTTATATACTTGCATATTTATTCCACCTAGCTGCAATGCTCCGTACTGTGGGTGTTTATATATTTACATATTTATTCCATCTAGCTACAATGCTCTGCACTGTGTGTTCATATATTCATATATTTATTCCATCCAGCTACAATGCTCTGCACTGTGTGTCTGTGTGTGTGTGTATATATATATATTTTATAGTAATACGTACATATGTTTATTAGCTGCTCTTGCTTGCTTGTTTTTTTTTTTTTTTTTTTTTTTTTTTTTTTTTTTCTTGCCTTCTGATTGTTGCTCTGAGTGTTGCTATCCCTGTGCTGTTGCAATCCTGGAATTTCCCCGTTGTGGGACTAATAAAGGCTTATCTTATCTTATCTTATCTTATCACTGTAATGTTTTAAAAAAATACAACCTATTGAGTTTTGAGAGTTTCATTGACCTCTGTTTTCTGAAATTAACGTTCAAATGTTTCCATAAATCAGCACCCGAGCCACTTGCTGGTTTCGTCCAAAGACAGGACAGCAGCAGAGCCACCAGGAGTTCTGTTAACAATAACTGTAAAATATTCCACCGCAGAACCACATTTGGACAAACAGCTTTCTCTATAAAGGGCAGTCACATCTGGAACACAATGCCAAATGTAATTAAAATAATAACGGACTTTAAAACATTCACTAAAAAGGTTAAAAACTGGCTGAAAAATAAACAAGAATGTACTCATGTATGAATTGATTGTCTGCAAGGTGAGACTGAATGAAGGGAAGGAATGAATGTGTTTGTTTATAGTGAGTGACGAAGGGAGGGAGGCCTGAAATAGGCAAATGTGAGTCAGGTTGTTATATTTGTGTATTTATAACATTTATAATATTTATAATTGTGTATTTATAATCTTTTTTGCATTGATGTATGTGGTTATTGTGTTTTTTTTTTCTTTACTTGATTCTCTTTTCTAAAGCCCATCCAGGGACAAGAGTTGGTTATATTTGTGTATTTATAATATTTATAATATATATAATTGTGTATTTATAATCTTTTTTGCATTGATGTATGTGGTTATTGTGTATTTTTTTTCTTTACTTGATTCTCTTTTCTAAAGCCCATCCAGGGACAAGAGTTGCAAATTAGCTAATAGCTATACACTCTATGTGCAACACATCAGATTGATTGTCATTGATTAATTGTCTATGTTTATTGCACTGTCCCTGTCAAATAAACTAATCTATCTATCTATATATGCGGGCATTGATAGATTCTTCACTTTGAACATTATTATTGCAGTTTTAAAGTCAATCAGATCTTTCACCTTGAGGGTTTTTTGTTTAAGAAAAAGTGGGTTTGTTGGTTCCCTGTAAGCTGCTTTGTTGATTATTCTAATAGCTCTCTTTTGAAGCATAAAGAGTGGATATATGTTTGTTTTATATGTATTTCCCCATACTTCATTACAATATGTCATGTATGGGAGTATTAATGAATGATACAAGGTGTATAGTGTGGGTTGATTCAGCAAATTTTTCACTCTGTGTAATATTGCAATTGATTTGGATACTTTACCTTTAATATAATTAATATGTGGCTTCCAACACAGTTTGTTATCAATTATTACTCCAAGGAATTTAGTTTCGGATACCCTTTCAATCTCTACACCATTTACACTGAGTTTGGGTACTGGGTTGTTGTGATGGTTGTTAAAGACTATAAATTTTGTCTTGCTTAAATTGAGCGTTAATTTGTTTGAATCAAACCACAGTTTAAACTTTCCTAATTCCTTTCCGAGTGTATCCAGAAGTTGTTCCAAATTGTTTCCACTGCATAGCAGATTAGTGTCATCAGCAAACAATATTAAGTCCATTTTTTCTGAAACTTTACATATATCGTTTATATACATATTGAATAATAATGGTCCCAAAACTGAACCCTGTGGGACTCCACAGGTGACCTTCAGTACCTCTGAGTTTTTGTTGCTAACACATACATACTGATATCTATTCTTTAAGTAACTACTTAACCAGGACAGTGCTACCCCTCTTATACCACAGTTTTGTAATTTCTTTAATAATAGATTGTGATCTACTGTATCAAATGCTTTTTTAAGATCCAGGAATACTCCAACTGAATACTCTTTATTTTCAATGGCTGTTGATATTTTTTCTGTAAATTCCATTAAGGCATATGCTGTTGTCCTTTTGTGTCTGAACCCATATTGCTGCTCACACAATAAATCATTCTTCAGTATGAAGTTGTCAATTCTGTCATAGAATATTTTTCAAGTATCTTGGAAAATTGCGGTAATAGTGAAATTGGTCTATAGTTTGAGAGTTCCCCTCTGTCGCCTGTCTTGTAAATCGGAATTACTTTAGCTATTTTCATTGCATTGGGAAATATGCCTGATTGGAGAGACAGGTTACAGATATACACTACCGTTCAAAAGTTTGGGGTCACCTCAGACAATTTTGTGTTTTCCATGAAAAGTCACACTTGTATTTACCACCATGAGTTGTAAAATGAATAGAAAATATAGTCAAGACATTGACAAGGTTAGAAATAATGATTTGTATTTGAAATAATAATTTTTTCCTTCAGACTTTGCTTTCATCAAAGAATCCTCCATTTGCAGCAATTACAGCATTGCAGACCTAACATGATTGCACAAGGGTTTTCTAATCATCCATTAGCCTTCTGACGCAATGAGCAAACACATTGTACCATTAGAACACTGGAGTGATAGTTGCTGGAAATGGACCTCTATACACCTATGTAGATATTGCACCAAAAATCAGACATTTGCAGCTAGAATAGTCATTTACCACATTAGCAATGTATAGAGTGTATTTCTGATTAGTTTAAAGTTATCTTCATTGAAAAAAGTGCTTTTCTTTCAAAAATAAGGAAATTTCTAAGTGACCCCAAACTTTTGAACGGTAGTGTACGTCAGTGGTTTTACTATGCATTCGATAACAGTTTTGACTAGTAGCATGTCAATACCATCGCAGTCAGTAGATGTTTTACTTTTGAACGATTTAACAATTTCAATGACCTCTCTTTCGTCTGTGTTCTTTATGAAGATGGTGTCTTTTACAGCAGTGTTATTGCATATTGTATCACCTGTAGGCACCGTAGTGGGTATTTCTCGGGCCAGTTTAGGTCCAATGTTAACAAAAAAATTATTAAATTCATCTGCAGGTGAAGCTATATTCATACTCGGAGTCGTTTTATTATTTTTTGGAATATTAGTTGGGTAGTTAGTATTTCTGCTTTTATTTCCAAGGATACTGTTGATTATTGTCCATGTATTTTTAATATTGTCTTTGTTTTTTTCCAGTTCTTTACTGTAATAGTCTCTTTTACTACATCTTATTATATATGTTAAGTTATTTTTGTATGTTTTATACCGTTGCTCTGTTTCTTTTGTCCTTTTCTTTAGGAAAGCTTTATATAATAAATTTTTCTTTTTACACGCCTTTTGTAGTCCTTTGGTTAACCATGGTTTGTCAGCAAATTTGTGTTTAAGCTTTAAGCAGATTTAAGCAGATTTCTCCAATCTGAATAGATTTCATCTAAATTAGTGGAATGCCATTTTCTTTCTAATTGACTAGTCTTCTGTTTTAAGCTACGAGTTTCTGTGTTAAACCAAGGGGTTAGAAATCTCTGATTGGACTTTTTTAAAGGGGCCACCAAGTCTAGAGTCTGATGCAAAGAAGTTGTAACTCTATCTACCATGCTACCAATTACAGAAGGAGCAAGCTCTCCATTGCTTATTTCTGTTGTGTTGACAGATGGCATAGAGGAGACAATCTGCATAAATTTGGTAACAATATCATCTGAAAGACATCTGCTGTAGTAATATTTTTCTTTAGGAATCAAATAGTCAGGAATAGTGAAATCAAAGGTTAACAGACAATGGTCTGACAGTGCAGGATTTTGAGGAGACACTACCAGATATTCTATGCCATATGTCAGAACAAGGTCCAGTGTGTGGTGGAGATAAAGGGTAGAATTTTCTACTTTCTGGGAAAACCCCAACGAGTCTAATATTGAATTAAATGCCTTATTAAGACAGTCACTATCTACATCATCATCATCATAGCAGTCTGTCAGGGGCGACAATGACTGTTTCACTTAGGTCTGATCAGATTCCCTACATCAACATGTATATTAAAATCCCCTACTATAATTATTCTGATATATATATAAAATGTGATTTCAGCGCTAAATCAGCTAAGAATTCGGAAAATTCAGATAAAAACTCTGAGTAGGCTGAGGGAGGACAGTAAACTATGGCAAAGAAAATTGGGTTTAAGCTAAGATTGCTAACATGCCCAATACTGAGGACCAGGCCCTCAAAGGAATTAAAACATGTTTTTTTGCTTTACATTAACTAGTAATTTGGAATGGTAAATTGTTGCTACTCCTCCTCCACAACCAGAACTTCTGGGATTCTGATAGTTTAGATAACCACGGAGAGTTGATTCATTTAAACCAACATAATCATCTTGCCCTAGCCAAGTCTCTGTAAGGGATATTAAATCAATCTGATGATCAATTAACGGATCATGGACTAGCAGAGACTTAGGAGTTAGAGACCTAATGTTTAACAAACCACATTTAATTTTTAAATTATGAGGAGAAAGAGAGGCCAAATCATTAAATTTAGAAACTTGATGTTTGAGTTTTACCAGCTTTTTGTTTAATCACTTTGGGATGCCTATACATTATATTTTTATTAACTTTGGGGGGAGTAGACAAAGATTCTCTGATGGGGAAGATGAGAGCTAAGTTGAGGGGTGGCAGATGAGGAGGAGCTGCAGAGAGGCGTGTATTTATCAAGTTATGTTGTATTTGTCTTGGGTTATAATGTTTTGGGTAATGTAAGACAGACACAATCTCTGTGGGGTTATGAACTGAAGACTGATCTAAACAGTGAGAATTATTTGGATTAATAGGATAATATGAGAAGTGGAAGCAAACAAGGACTGGTTGGCAGACCCAGGAAGTTTGGGGTGAGTTAACGCACCAGATTTCAGTCACTGTACTAAAAATTGCTGAATGGAATAGAATAGATTGTCCCTTAAAACACATGCACCATCTTTTTGGATGGATGCCATCTGGCCTCATAAATGATGGGCGGTTCCAAAACAGGTTGAAATTGTCTACAAAACCAATGTTAAAAGTAGGACATGTAGAACGCAACCAGGTATTAAGGCTGAGAGTTCTGCTAAAATGATTGCAACCTCTTCTGAAAGGGCCCAATGGCCCAGAAATAAACACACATCTGCCACAGTTCATAAGAGTGGACAGAAGACTCCTGAAGTCACTCTTTAAGATCTCCGATGCGTCATCTGGAATGTTGTTGCATCCAACATGCACAATGACAGTTTTAGCATGGGAGCATTCATTTAATAGGTCAGAGGTAAGAGCCTCAATGTCTGACACTTAAGCCCCAGGAAAAAATTTAGTGACACGGTACCTGCTTCTGACGTTCCTCATTATCGAATCAACAATTACCAGCGTCGTCTGGGGGGCTTTGTCGGTGACTTCTGAAATGGTGGATAATTTTGCCGTTGTTGTTGCAGTGATGCACTCTCTTCTTTTTGGAGCTGGTGTATAGTTTGGCACACATGAAGTAGTTTTAACTGGGGCTTGTGGATTTGGGCCGCTGCTGAAGGAGGAGGGGTGGCCATGGAAGGATGATCAACGTCCAGGTGGGGGAAATCTTCCAGGGAAAGGATATCGAATCTATTATCCAGCAAAAGGGGAAGGGAGGAGGAGCGGCCATGTCTGGTCAATCCCCGATGTTTGCTAGTTGCTAGACATTTGCTAGTTGGCCCGATCAAGGTCCAGGGGGTGCATTGAGGCTGTGAAGAACCACCCGGGGCTTTGGGTTTAGCTCCGAGCTGAAGCCAGTGTTTATTGTTGGGGTCCTGGACAGCTGAGGTGACCGGAGCAGGGGTGGAAGTGGATGGCAATGTGTTAATTTCACCCAGGTAAGTAGCCGTCTCTGCTAGCTGAGAGTCGGTCGCCATGGCCGATGTCCACCCAAAAATAATAGTATCTACTGTAGGTGGTCTTCAGCCTCCCGAATCTTATAGAGGTTGGAGAGTCTCAATTCCAACTCAGAAACCTTCTTAAAGAGGGACACACAGCTGACACACATCGGGAATGAAGCCATGGCTTTCCAAGCGAGAAGTGGCTAGCTAGCTAGCTAAAACAGGTTAGCCTAACCTGGTGAACAGCCCTGCCTGGGGTCTGATTCACCTGTGTGCCTGTTCGGGCTTTTGTATTTACTAAGCTAACACGAAGTAAAAAGTTAATATCAGTAAAAGTGAGATAAAAAATTAAAAACGTCTTGTCTCATGCAGGAAACCAACAGCCAACAACCACCACTTTATTACAGAACACAAAACTATTTATTCAGTGGGCCATGCAAGCCTGACGTCACGCGGGGGGGGGGGGGGGTACGGCAGCACACACACACACAACCACTACACAACACTATGGTCACGAGCTTTGGGTAATGACCGAAAGAATGAGATCGCGGATACAAGCGGCTGAAATGAGCTTTCTCCGTAGGATTGCTGGACTCACCCTTAGAGAGAGACTGAGGAGCTCAGTCATCCAGGAGAGGCTCAGAGTAGAATTGCTGCTCCTCTACATGGAAAGGAGCCAGTTGAGGTGGTATGAGAATCTGATCAGGATGCCTCGTGGATGCCTCCCACTTGAGGTGTTTCGGGCACATCCCATTGGGAGGAGACCCAGGACACGCTGGAGAGACTATGTCTCCCAGCTGGCCTGAGAACGTTTTGGTATCCTCTCTGAAGAGCTGGAGCAGGTGGCTGGGGAGAGGGAAGTCTGGACTTCTCTGCTTGAACTGCTGCCTCCATGACCGGGACCTCCGGAAAAGCAGTAGAAGATGGATTTATGGATGCTTATTTAATGTTTGAAATAGAAAGCAACTAAGCCTTAATGTTTGCTGGTGATAATGTAATGGTTCCATTTCTCAAAAAGACTGCATTTACATCTTTTCAATTTAGAAAATAAGTGAGACTGCTAAATTCTTGTTCACCACTGTATGAAGACCAGATCTCCAGGACAGGGCTGGCTTTAGTCCACTATATTAGGGTGGACTGGTTTAATAACAGGTGAACAACATATATGTTCTTTTTTAAACAAATGCTCTGTTTAAATCACTGTTAAAGAACACCACAAAGAGCATGTTCTAGCACAATTACAATTTCTAAGTAACATGTAGTATTTCTTTTTATTTAGAAATACATCTTTGGATCAAATGAATCTGTGAGTCTGATAAAGAATGAATGAATAATCAAACCAACAACTTAAGGTCCAGTTATATTTTATTCAACCACTGATTCTGTTCACAATAACAACTGCAAATATAATTATTATGCTACTACATACCTTACCATGGAATGATGACCATACCAGCATATAATGACAGAGGAAATTAAAATTCACTTTTGACAGGGTTGCGGAACATTCATGTTATACTGTTGTTCTGTGATACCACAGGACGCCACAGGGCGGTGCTACTCCTCTTTGGTATTGAGAGTGTAATAACATAGCGCAAAGCCACAGTAGGAGAACTTTTTAGTAAATGGTAGGTGTTGGTCAGGTTGCACATTTTCTGCTAATTCATGTATGAATTAAGATATGTAGCACTGTGGAAACCTGGCTTAAGGCTGCGTGTCCACCAAACGTGATTTTTCCGCTCTGGGCGACTATTTTCCATTCATTCTCTATGTAGTTCAGCGTTTACAGCGCTGAAACACTCTCGGCAGTGGCCGTTTTTTGTCATGGCACTCAGAGCTGAAAAAAGTTAGACCTTTCAGAGACTGCAGCTCGTCAATGTCAGACCTTAAGCAGCTAATCAGAACTGCTGCATGGGTGAGACATCAGATGCTGGTACTAATCTGTACTCAGACTCTTGCTTTCCGTGTCATCATATTTCACATCCAGAGCTGCTAGAAAACGTTTCCTGCCTATTGTTATTTAGAGACTGCAATTAAAAAATCAGTAGAAAATCTGACCATAGGAAAAGCGGAAGTGCTGAGCAGAGAGTGAGAAGCTGTTGCTGCCCTGTCAGCAAAGGTAATGCGGCCCAGATTTGGGCCAAATCTGGCAACTCATGTGGGCCAAATCCGGCAACCACATGCGGACCAGACTCTTTTCGGTCCCCGGCCCAGTTGCGGCCCAGCTGGTATGGGCCACATCTGGCAATACTGACATGGCCCACATTTGGTATCACACGCCTTTCCAAGATGTATTATTATTCTTAATTGTTACTTTATAAATATGAACTTTACAAAATACAGTTATGTTATATTTTTCATATAAACAAATACAAGATTGATTTATAAATTACATCCTTTATTGTGAATAAAATCGAAACCATCAAAAATTTAGATACATGTGTAGATCCATAACAGATACATGTGTATTTGTGTATCAGATACTGGTGTTCAGTTTCCTGAAGCCGCTTTCTTTTTGTTCGCCCTCTCCACCCTGCCTCCGTTGCGGTCTCCTGCTGTTTGGAGAAATGTTTTTACTTCTGCGCAGATCTCAGCGTCTGTTGCTTTTTTTGTTAAGGCATTCCTTCTCACCGCATCTAAATCATAAAAGAGATACATAAATAATTGTTAAAAAAGAAGTAAGTCTCAAGATATATTTGCACACAAATACCACAAATACTCCATTGACAGCCAATTGTACATTTCATTCATGTAGTAAAAACAGATGTACATTTCACAACTATTTCTGTGCATGGCAGATGTGGATATTTATGGGTATAATGGTATTTTATCTTAGAATCAGTACTTTGTCTTACTGGTTCTATGGCAATGGTTTTTAATCATAAGCACAGAGACAATTTTTGGTCATAAGTTCTTGAAAGATACTCACTGCAGATTACTTTCTTCAATTTCAGTTCATCAAATTTTCTTTTTGTTTGGCTTCCCATCAGGACAAACTTTCTTTGTACTTCTGGTGCAAGACCTGCTGTAAGAATGCGTCTTGTTGTCTCTTTTACATCAGTTCCACCAATTAGGCCAAGATGGTTCTCCTGCAGTAAAAAAATCAAAAACAACATCATATACAATTTCTCAGTTCAGTAAACTTCTCACAACATTTGCGCTTTCTTGAAATTATAAAAACAACAAATTTTGCGGAGAAATCCACAAATTCTTACTCCACCATGCACAATGCGCCCAGATGCTCAGCATGAAAGTTTCATTAAAATTTAAAAGTGACGCAAGCGATCTGTGACATCCATTATCAATCAGATTTTGTGACATATATGTATAATACATATAGGCTCACCTAAGCATTATACATCACTGTTTTGGAGTTCTGCTCCAGAAAAGAAAAAACAATTCTTTTTTTTTTCAATTTGTCAGAAAAACTTTCTAAGATGCATCATTGAAAGTATCAAAAGGCACATCTGCACCACAGCAACTATATCTCTGTGACAATTCATGATTACATATTATGTCATTTCTGAGATATGGCCCGGAAACGAAATCTCTACGCCCGCCCATCTGAACAAATGTGATTACAATACCCGCTTGTCATATAAATATGGCTGAGGGTAAAAAGCATTCATCCAAACACCACCAAAGTCACACTTACCAAGACATTGACGAATGCTGAGTCTCGGCTGAGACGCTCCTCAAGCTCATCGACTTGCTCTACAGTAGTCAGGGGCAGGGTGATGTTGTCTGGCAGCTGCTCTACAGGTCTGATATTGCTGGCTACCAGGGAGTTAACCAGGTTGGTTAGGTGAACCAGTTGCTGCCTGTTCACTTCAACTGCTCTCAGCAACATTTCCAGTCTCCTGACAGAATCTGAAACAAACACACACATCCACATGTACATACATGTGTATATACAGACAAAAGTTTTGGGTATCCTTACAGCAAATTATCTCTAGATGTGGTCCAAGTACAAGTAGTCAACTTTTGAAGTGGAATAATTTTACAATAATCTGGTAATGTCTCAAGACATCTTGCTGTAGGAATTTGTATGCACTGTTTAAAGTGCTGATGACACATTTTTGACTTCCTCTAATTTTTTAACACATAATACAATGTGTACATGTGTAATGACAATAAAGTTGAATCTCATCTCTCATCTCACAATATGGCGAAATAGGTTGGTCTGTGCAGTTCTAAGTCAAACAGGCTTTTTTTCACACGAATATCCAATGTTTTCATGAGCGCCACATAACCAATTGCATCAGTGGCTGGAAAACCCCACGGCCATGTTGTAACATCATGGACAGAACACAGCGCTTCACCCGCATTGCCTCCAGTGCCCATAACACTGGGTATGAATGTGTAAAAATGTTTAAATGCTCGGTGGCGGCCGGAGAGGCTGCTGGCGCGGATTGGCAGCCACATTTCCCTCACTCTGAGTCTGTGATCGCGCGCTGTAACGCATGCCTGATAAAGCTGACATATGTTTGCGCAGCAGAGGCGCCCCCCCCCCCCCCGGTGTGTGTGGCGAACGCTGTGTGATTTTTTGTGGATAAGTAGAAAGAGCGAGTCGACCAGAGCAGGTAGAATTTGTTGCTGACAACAGTGCGGTATCTAAATAAAGCCCCAACGCTTCAGCAAAACGGCCTGTGCTTCTGTGTACCACAAGAGTGAGATTTACTCGGGAATTGACCGCGGAGGAAGATGCATCTCCCCTGCGTCCCAAAACCACAGTTAGGAGACGAAAGGTCAACACAAGCGTGCGATCACAGACATGTCTCATGCGCGCGCTTTGAGCGATATTATCACAGCGTGATTAATACATATGTCAGCTTTATCAGGCATGCGCTATACAGCGCGCGATCACAGACTCAGAGTGTAAATGTGGCTGCCAATCCGCGCCAGCAGCCTCTCCAGCCGCCACCGAGCATTTAAACATTTTTACACATACAGTGTTATGGGCACTGGAGGCAATGCGGGTGAAGTGTCTTGCCCAGGGACATGTTCATAAAAATTAAGCTATACATCAACAAGCCTTGACCAGAGTATTTTGTGTGTGCAATGAAACACGTGGTTCGCCATTCGGTCTACCATTCGAGGCATTGTTTACATGAAATGAATCAACTACTGACTTGCAAAGCCGCCACCCATTGTTTTTCAATGACAATAGTAATGAAATAAATGCAACTCACCATTCCGACACTGTTCTTCAACGTATAATATCGTGGAGATTTTGCACGGTGTACTCCTTGGCTGTTCACTCTGTTCACGAAACTGGCGCATGTGTTCCTGGCGCATGCGCGACAGCGCCCTCTGGTGGTGCCGCCGCCAAGACACCCCCAGGGGTGGGGGAACACTTCGCTAATGACTTGGGCCACATTTGGGCTGAATGACTCAAACTGGATACTGTTGCCCGTAATGTGACCCACCTCTGGCCCACATCAGACACCTCACATCCACACCTACCCCACACATGCCAAAGATAAACCAGATCTGGCCCACATCACCCTTGCTGACTGGGTGGGATACAGGGCACAGGCTTTTTTTTTTTTTTTCCCCAGAGCGCCGTATACAATCGCTGAAAAAAATTGCTCAGGGAGGTCGGGTGACAAAAAACGCGTTTGGTGGACACGCAGCCTAATATGGTCTTGTTCAGAAGATAGAATAAAGCACCGAGTGGAAATATATAGTCTGTGTCTGGTGACTTTCTGTGCCGTTAACTACTCTGGAGCCCATGCTAATGTGTTAGCCTTGGCCTGCTAGCTCTCCGCCGACGCCTCACTATCCATTACAACTGGTGCCCAAATGTAATTTCCCTGGTCTTCTCATCAGTAATAGAGAGTGCCGAATGAACAAACGCTCCTTGGTGTTTCCAAGGCCAAGTCATGTTTTCAAGTGAGCATTTGAAGCTAAGCTAATTGTGGTCAGATGTAGCCCCACTCAGCTAACCTGCGGACTTTGTGAAGTGAGTGTGAAAGACTGAATTACCTCCTCATATCTTCTAAATAATATCTGTACTGGGATTAAATGAAAAACGCACCTCTGTGAGACTTTATAATTCAGAAAATAATTTTCATCTGATTTTGCCCAGCTGATAACTAAAGACTGAGTAAAACGTTTCCGCTGAAGACATAATAAATAAAGCTAAAGACAAAAGAAAGAAATTGCTCATGTAAAATGGCATCCCACCCAGAAACAAGAAGGGACAGTGAAGATGCTGATTCTGACATGGACACTGATTGGAAGCATGCCACACATCATCATACATCTCCAGACCTTCAGCTGCATGAGATTGTCTCCATGATTCCCTGTCCCTGCAGCGTGACATTTTGAAACATTTGGAGAAGTCAGATAAATGTGACACTAATAAGCCTGCAATCCAGCACCTACCCTCAACCCCATGGCTGCATCCACCCTTTTTATGCCCCCATGACCAAAGTTGAGCCCTCACCACTGAAAGAAAATTTGTATGCAGAACCACAGTCAGAACCTCCCATCTCTCTGATGCATCCCTACTCACCTGATCTCAACAACGCAACCAGACTGATTGCTGCTGCACTTCATCACAACAAATTGGACCCCCTGTGTTTGCTGCTGACAATAAAATACACCTTGAAGACTGGTTACAAGCCATCACAGTGTACAGATCCTCACTAAACCTATCGGATGCCCAAATGCTGAATGAACTGCCACAGTTCCTCGAAAAAGAGCCCAGTAAATGGTTTAAAGCACTCAGCCCTCATATTGTTACATGGTCACAATTTTGCCAGCTATTCAAAACTCTTTTTCTGCCACCATGAACAGATACTGTAAGGCATCCTCAACCAAAATCAAGCACCTGAGGAGCCCCTTCCAACATCTGTGGCCCACATGCTTGGTGACTTTAAAAAGTTAAAGACACCTCCTCAAGAGCAGGAACAAATTGAGCTGATATGCAAACATTCCCTTGAAAAATATAGAGTTGCACTGTATGGTGCAAATACCGCCTCAGTGATGGACTTACTGATGCGTGCTCATGAGCTTCTTGCAGTTCTTGGCCCTGATAGCAGACCCCCCACACACACACACATGCTATGTAAGGCAGAGAAGCAGTGAACCAATCTGTTTTAAATGCTCACAGCCTGGGTTCACATCTCGATCCTGTCCAAACTGCAATCCAGTTCGCTATGCCCTACAACCTACTGCTCATCCACCACTTGACCCCTCCCCTCCTTCACAAGAGGAACAGCCACTGGCCTCTGGTGAGTCAAGTACCCAAATGACACTCCCTAGACAGTCAGGAAACTTCAGGGGGAGGGAGACATTTCGCAGAGGCACTTTTCCCTCCAGACAGTAAATGAGTCTGTCAGACTTAATGCAGCCCCACAGGATCAGCATGTTCCAGGTTACTGGAACATGACACAGGACACTGGACACTGAGTCTCCTTGGAACACATCACTGAGAACTTAGGTTAACTTTAATTCTACATGTATCGATGCAACACTCCACACTGGTGCTTCACTTTCAGCTGTACGAGCAGACCTTGTTTGAGTTAATGACAATTATCTAAAGAAGCCACATCAATGGCAAGGTCCTCCTGTGAGTCTGGCAGATAATGCTCTTTGCAACCCAGCTGGTATTACCTGGTTGTCTATTGGCTTTATGAACAAATGCTTTTATCACCCTTTTGCCATTATTGAAAATCTGTCATTCCCCTTCATCCTCGGGATGGACTTCATGATCAGAGCGTCTCTCTCTATCCACACTCCCTGCAGAACTGTATTTATAGATGATGCCCCTTGCCTTTTGATGGAGGATGAAGTTGACTGTACTGCCAGATTTTTCCCTAAGACACAGTAATGTCCATGGACACTTTGCCATCTACACTTGAAACAAAAGTGGCTGAAGCAAGCCTTAATGACGATCAAAGAACAGCCTTATGCAACCTTCTCAACCATTTTGACACAATGTTTGATGGCCACCTTGGTCATATTCACATGGTTGAAGATGTCATTAACACAAGGGATGCAAAACCCATTAACCTAGCCCCCTATCGAACTTCTCCCTCAAAAAGACATTTCATAGAACAAAGTCAACAGATGTTAAAGGACAACATCATTGAGCCATCCATGAGCCCCTGGGCAGCTCCAGTAGTGATCGTGAACTGGCCTGATACTGGCCCATGTTTCTGTGAAGACTTTAGAGGTTTGAGCCAGGTCACACAAAAAGACTTGTACCTTTTACCAAGTATTGACAAGTCCCTTGACTTTCTGGCAAGAGGAAAGTTCATCACAACATTGGATTTCACCTGTGGATACTGGCAGGTGGCTGTGGAGGAAAATTCCAGACCAAAAAAAACTGCTTTCATTTCTCACTGTGGCCTCTATCAGTTTCGTGTCCTACCTTTTGGCCTCTGCAACGCACCAGCGACATTTCAAAGACTTATGAGCTCAGCTCTTGCTGGCCTGGTGTACAAAATGTGTGCTGTGTATTTGGATGACAAAGTTGTTGCATCTCCTACATTTGAGCAGCATCTGATTGATTTGGAAGAAGTATTGAAAAGACTTCAAAATACTGGACTTGTTATAACCCGAGCGCCGGTTCGGATCGCGCTCGGGCTAAGCTATGTCTCGCTGCCGGCCTTGACAGCTGCGGGCAGTATTCTGGCCTCTCCGGGCTCTTATTGTGAAAGTGCTCGGTGGGGCTTCCGCCTGTCAACGGTCAGTCAGCTGAGTGTCATCAGCGTCATTAGTGCTTCGTCAATTTAAGCCCAGCACTGGCGTCGGTAGGACGCAGCAGTGTCTGGTCGCCAACCTGGTTGCTTAACTGGTTACTAACCTGATCTCTTACCTGTTCACCCACCGTCACGTTGCGGATGCCTGGACTGTTATCACACCTCGGCTGCCTTGGGCTTGACCGTCTTTCACCGGTACCAGTAAGTGTGCTACATTAGCCTTATTCCTCCCGGCGTGTTTTGATCTGTAAGTCCCTGCCTTAGCAGCCAGTGTGCTATTATTACCAAGCCTGACTGTGTGTGACTGTCTCCTGCTCTGGACCTGTAGTGTGCTGTATAGCCCTATGCCTCCTGTTCTGTGAAGAGTCTTGTCATTATCTCAGCAACTTGTGTTATCACCCTTTTCACCGTAAATAAACTCACTGAAAAACTCACTGGTGACTCTGTGTGCGTCTTATGCTGGCTCGTGAGGGCCAGCGCATGACAGGACTGTCCTTAAAACTGAAAAAAAATGCCAATTCTGCCTTAGTGAGTTCACCTTCTTAGGTTACCGCATCACACCTTCTGGCATCAAACCTGATGCAGAGAAAATCAAAGCTGTGCTGGACTTCAAGACCTCAACTACAATCAAGCATGTTAGACAGTTCCTTGGTTTGACTGGCTATTATCGCCGTTTTATCCAGAACTATGCGTGCCATGCTGAACCATTTCACATGCTCACCAGACAAGACACTTCCTTCTGCTGGGATGACAAATTTCAGGAAGGAATGGACATTCTGAAAAAGCATCACATCAGCCCCCTGTTTTGAGATTTCCTGATTTCACCAGCCCCTTTTTTATTCACACTGATGCCTGTGACTTTGGGTTGGGAGCTGCTTTGATGCAAAAAGATGAAAAGGGTTGAGAAGTAGCTGTAGCTTTTGAGAGTCACTCCCTTAACAAAGCAGAAAAGCCTTACTCAACCCCTGAGAAAGAATGTTTAGCGGTCATTTGGGCACTGGGACACTTTAGACCTTATGTAGAGGGCCTCCATGTGACTGTTTTTACTGACCACAATAGTCTCAGGTGGTTAATGTCCCGACCTAACCCCTCTGGCTGTTTGGCCAAGTGGCCCTTCAGACTGAAAAATTTTGACTTTTCCATTGTGCACAAACCTGGCACACGAAACCCTGTGCCTGATGCTCTCTTACATAACCCCCTGCCCCATTCTTGTGACACTCCCACAGATATTTTGCCAAAACATACTGTCATCGGCAGCTTGGACCTTCACACCTTGCCCCCAGTGCTTGTAGCGGATCGCTCCCAGCTCAGGCAGCTGCAGCTCGATGACCCAGTGGCAGGCAAATTACTCAGAGACATTGAGAACATTCAAAAGGTAGACACAGACAACGCAAACTCACCTCATTACACTGTTTTTGACAGCTTGCTCTATTATAAAGACCCAAAAGTCAGGTGTAGTTTACATCCACTGAAAGAGCTTAAACTTTATGCTCCCACAGTCATCCATGGCACCTTGTTAAACTGCTACCACGACCACCCCACTGCAGGTCACCTGGGTATTTCAAAAACATTAGCAAGGCTACAGTTCAGGTTTTTCTGGCCCAAAATGGCAGCTGATGTAAAACGCTATGTCACCTCCTGTTCTATCTGACAGCTCACCAAACCAAGTCAATGAAAACCAGCAGAATTGATGGTTTCCATTGTGCCACAGAAGCCCTGGGAATACACAGGAGTAGATTTTGTAAGCCCATTGCCCCGCACTTCAACTGGAAATTCCTACCTGCTTGTCTTTGTGGACTATTTTTCTAAGTGGATCGAGGTGTGTGCAGTACAAGAAGCCACTGCTCAAATTGCAGCGAGCAAGTTTGTCACTGAAATATTCAACAGACATGGTACTCCCACTTACCTTATCTCTGACAGAGGTCCACCTTTTGCAAGTGAGTTGTTTGAGCATGTTGTTTCAGCCCTTGGTTCGGTGCACAGACTCACCACTACATACCACCCCCAAGCGAATGTTACAGAGCAAATCAATAGAATGCTAAAAACTGCAATACGTGCATATGTAGGGGACAAACACACAACTTGGGACAAGTTCCTCCCACAGATCTGCTTTGCACTTCCTACTGCCCCACATGAAAGCACAGGACTCAGCCCATCCATGATGCTGTATGGTAGTGAGCTGGAGACAACCCTCGACCTTATCACGCAATCTGCCTGTGAAGGGATGGATGAACCTGGTGTGCTGTATCCTGAAACTCTCAGAGCTTCACTCCAGGAAGCCCACCATCATGCCAGAGCAGCCCTTGATCAGTCATGAAAGACAAAAACAATGCTATGATTTGAGAAGCTGTCACACCACCTATGAGGTCGTTCACCTTGTCAGAGTGAAAGCAAGCCCTAGATCAGATGCACAGTCACACTTTGCTGCAAAGCTCACATCCTTGTTCACCCGTCCACTTTGTGTCAGTGCGAAGCTGGGGGATGTTAACTGCAGACAGAATGAACTTGATTCTGGTGCAGATGCTGGAATTTTCCACGTTGTTAACCTCCAACCTTTTCATACGTGGGACTCTGCCTCACACAACACATCCAGTTTCTGCCCCAGTCCCACAAAATTCTCCTGACGCACAATGCAATGGAACTGTTCCCCAGTTTGATAGTCACACTGATATGCCTGATGAAGATGCAGATAATGGACTGCCCAACAGCATGGATCCAGTGCAGGATGTGGACTGTGTTCCCAAAAGACCTGTACATGTAACTGTGTCGGACTTTGATACAGGTCACTACAACCTGAGGCCTAGACACTGCCCCAGAGTTATGACTGGTTGGTCAAATAACAGCTGGACACATGCTTATCATAGTGACAAGTTGGATTTGAAACAGACTACTTTTTGTGGTGTGGTAAATCTTTATGTGTAAACTGACACGGTTCAATTTTTTCTGTGGTTTACGCCAAATGCCAATATTTTCATATTTCAGAGGTTTGAGCTGTGTTAGAATAATTTTGAGCTTAAATTATTCAAAGTCAAATAATCAGGCGGAAAGTTGGATTTATGTACATTTATTATAAAAATAGATATCCAGTTTAACCTCAGTGGCCATTTGAAGGAGAGATTACAAAGCATGGCATTCAGACACACTTAGAACCTCCAAAGAATTCATTCTTTAGGTCTGATTTATATAGGTAGGAGAAAGGAGAGGGAGGATGAGGATAAGGGGAGGAACAGAACGGGACAGTCCTGATAATCAAAGCTTATCCGGGGAAACATCACAGACACTCTGGAGACATGAGGTCCATAAAACTAACAGAATGTCTGCTTAATAAAGCATCAGGATTAAAAGAAAAATAACAAAAGTGGTAGTAAAATAAAGTGAATGAATTAATATAAGGATATGTGTAAGAATTTACATGCTGTTATGTGTCTTTGCAAGTTAAAAACGTGTGTAGAATACATCATTAAGAGTAAACGTGTAACATGATCAAAATCAATCTTAGACTGTGTCAAACAAGAATGTAGAAAATAATATGAAACAGCCTTAAATCATATTGTAACCCTCAAAAACCCTTTGGACAGTATTATTCCCCTTTCACCATCCTCATCATCATATTAAGGACTCACACAAGAAAAATCTGAAGTTATAAAAATCATTACCAAGTTTATGATGAGACTTCCCTATTAAGAGAAACACTAACTTCTATGAGTATCTGGGGTATTAACCCCTTGCACTCCGGTCAATTTCCCTAAAAACGCCAAAAATTAACGTGCCCAAATTAAATCAAAAGCTGTTCTTCAACCCTTTGCAGCATCTTCATGGGATTGGTCTCATTTAAAAGAAAACACTTTGAATTTTTTGGCAAAACAGTCATAATCTCTCCAAGTGCTCTGGCCACTGAGTTACAGTCATCTAAACATAGTGAACTTGAAGAAAATAAATTTGGCCTGGGTGTTTTTTTGGATACAAATGCTTGCAAATAACACACAGCTTCAGATCTGGGCTGGAAAATGCAACAGAAATGTAGAACCAAGTGTTATCCAGCTGAGGTCCAAATTTTGTAACAATACCACAAAAAATGAATATATTACACAGCTTTATACTCAGGTAGTTCCCAGGCATTTTGGAACTGTGCCAAATTTTGCCAAATGGCACAGTTTGGAAAAACGTCTGTAACTTTTGAATGATTCAATGTAAAAGCTTCATTTTGGGCTCTAATGAAAGGTCACACTCAGGGCTGTCTGTGTGTGTGCGGGGGGGGTTGTCCCCCCCCTCGCTACAGAGGATGGACATCGGCCATCGCTACACAACGGATTAGCCTCATGTGGCGATGTGGGACAGCAGTGCAGTCACCGCGGCTTCCCCCCCCCTCGCTACAGAAGAATAGCGGGGGTGGGGGTGGGGGGGCGTTCACAGTCTGTACGCGGCGAACAACCCCTTGTACCGCAGTGCATGAACTGCGCCGCGCCGCACAGGTGTAATTTACCGATCGGTCAAAAGTCATTTTGGATTACAATTTTCAGGGATAAATAATAATTTAGCTTATAACACCTTACCTCTTCACAGCAGCAGAGTCCTGGCGAACTTCTCTTCCTCACTGTCAGACGAACGCAACGCTGGTCCGCTTGTGGTTCTGGTCTCGCGATCCGATCAAAACATAATTCCATTATTGTGGTTTTGTGCTTCTATGATTGCGGTTTTTGGCGAACGATTTTTCAAAACAAATAACAGTAGTAATTAAAAAAAGACTGGCGAAGGCATGTGTGTCACTCAGCCTTCGTCGTCAGCCTCCGTCAGTCTATGACCATGGAAGAAATCATAACGTCTACTCTGCTGGAACCAAAACAAAATAAGCACCGCCTGTGGCCGAACATGCCAATCCGCGAATGGCACTCCCTGTCACACAGGTTGCATTTGTGGATGGTCTCCGTGCTGCTGGGTCTGTGGGGTTCTTCCTGCGGGTCCTTTTTTGATCCGCTGCAGCAGCCAGTCTTCACCCAGCCATAAAAAAAACAGCTCGCAAACTTCTCTGCTTCAATTGGCTCACTGCATTCACAGCGTTGGGAGGCGGGACCTTCTGGCTAGGTTTTCAGTCATTGGTTCTTCAAGGTTTCAGAAACCCAATTCAAGGCTCTTATTAGTCAAATGAGAGGTCAATCAGATGAACTAATCTGTTCGCGGCTGTGTCTGCAGCTTTTATTTTCAGTGCGCGCTTGGACGCCATACACCACCTACATCACAATCTCCATCATGCGTCCTAGAGCGCACGAGAGCGCCCTCGTGCACTCTAGGATGCAGAGACTTGCCCGTCCGTGGTACAACAGAGCGCAAGAGGTTAATATGACCATTTGCATCATTTTCATGGATAGAAGTAAAACAATAATCTCCTATAATAGGGCCTACACCCCTACGGATGGTAATTAGTCGATCAAGGACCATTCTATCCTTTGTTATAATTTTGTAAATGACTGTAGTCTACAATTAAGTGTTTTAATCCCTAAGGTATTTTGTTTCCATTCTCACTCAAAGAAACAGTGAACAAAAAACCTCACTCCTGTACTTTCTATCTGAAATTGCATTCATGCTTCATAAATGGCATCATGTGGTAGAAAAGCATCTCTCTCTTTACCCTGCCCACCTGCTCTGCCGACATGATGAGGGTACGGTCAGTTGTCAAAACGGGGTACACAAACCTGCCCAGTGTCCTGGCCAGGTGCAAATACGCCTAATGACTCAGTGACCTTTGACAATGTAGATCCTTGGTATAACACTTGCTTGCTTTGTTGGTCAAGCAGGGTAGCAGTACAGGGGAGAGATGCACTGTAAGCTGGAAAGGAACATCACCATTTCAAAAAGAGGAGTTCCCTGATGAACTTGACCTTGCATTCGCAGAGTAAGGAGTGTCATCATGTTTCTCATCAGTGGAGTGATGTGTTGTGTCAGGTGTGATTCAAAATGAAGTTTGCTATGTTATTTCTGTATATAGTCTCTCTCTCAAAAAAAAACAAACAGCCTGTAGTAGCTGCATCATTTTAGCAATAAAAGATATTTTGCCTAACTGTTAGTGTTGTTAAGGAGCAAACATAAAAATTCTCTACAGTGTATAAGCAGTGGAACAACTTAATAACCAATGTTAAGTATTACTAGAGGATGATGAAGATGATAAGGTAACGACACTAACCACACTTTTCTTTCCCTTGTATTTTTTCCCTTGTCATGATCTCAGTGCAGCCTTTGACACTATCGATCATGCCATTCTACTTGATAGATTGGAACACTTTGTTGGACTCAGTGGAACTCCGTTGCAGTGGTTGAGATCTTATTTGTCTGATAGATTTCAGTTTGTCCATGTCAGTGATGGATTTTCTTCCAGCTCTAAGCTCAGTCACGGAGTTCCACAGGGATCTGTGTTGGGCCCTACTCTTTTTAGTCTATATATGCTTCCGTTGGGCAATATCATCAGAAAGCACTGTATTCATTTTCACTGTTACGCAGATGACACACAACTATACCTGTCAATGAAGCCCGATGATTGTGATCAGTTGGCCAAGTTAGATGCCTGTCTTAAGGACATCAAAGCTTGGATGACTTGTAATTTTTTACTATTGAACTCTGATAAGACTGAAGTCATTGTTGTTGGCCCAAAACATCTTAGAAATTCCTGTTCAGACTATGCCCTTAATTTAGATGCGGCCACTCTCACTCTGAACAGTTGTGTGAGGAACCTTGGAGTGAATTTTGACCAGGATTTGTCCTTTAATTCACATATTAAAACTGTTTCTAGGACCACCTTATATCATCTGCGCAATATTGCCAAGATCAAGAACATCTTGTCTCTGGGTGATGCTGAGAAACTGATTCACGCCTTTGTCAGTTCGCGATTAGATTATTGTAATTTGCTACTATCTGGTTGTCCTAAAGTATCTTTGAAAAATCTTCAGTTGATTCAAAATGCTGCTGCTAGAGTTTTAACTGGTTCTAGAAAAAGAGATCATATTTCCCTGGTTCTGTCCTCCCTCCATTGGCTTCCCATTGAATTCAGAATCAAGTTTAAAATCCTTCTTCTTACTTTCAAAGCTCTTAACAATCTGGCCCCCCAATATATAAAAGATCTGATATTACCTTACCATCCTAATAGAGCATTACGCTCTCAAAATGCTGGCTTACTTGTGGTACCCAGAATCTCCAAAAGTACGGTGGGAGGCAGAGCCTTCTGCTACCAAGCTCCTTCTCTCTGGAACCAGTTACCACTCTGGGTCTGGGAGTCAGACTCGGTCTCTGTTTTTAAGAACAGGGTAAAATCCTTCCTTTTTAATATAGCTTTAATTTAAGGAGGGTTTTTGTGTCTTTTAACCCCACTCTTGTTCTATTGTTATGTGATCCATACTGCTGGTTGACCTCCAATATTGTACTTGGCATCTTACTGCTATGTTCTTTATGTCTGTCCTTTCCATCTTCCCTATCCCCTCATTCCCAGCCAGTCGCAGCAGACGACTGCCCCTCCCTGAGCCTGGTTCTGCTAGAGGTTTCTTCCTTCCAAATGGGAGTTTTTCCTCTCCACTATCGCTTAGTGCTTGCTCATAGGGGATCGTCTGATTGCTGGGTCTTTCTGTGACTGTGTGGTTTTCTTTTCTTTCTTTTTTTTCTGCACTGTGGTGCCACGAGATGGCTTTTGTTGTGATGTGGCGCATTATAAATAATGCTGAATTGAATTGAATAAACAAACAGCCTGCTTCTCTGTTAGCAAAGGTCATTATTGGACGCCAAGTCATCAGCTGACACTTGCATACAGAAACAGTTAAACAGTCATTTGTTGTTGTTTTTTCAAATAAGTATACAATATATATATTAAACAGTCTCTTGCTGAAAGTTTCAGGTGGGGTAAAACGTCAGATGTACCCAAGTGCCACGTCCTTCACTTTCCGTGGCTGTTCAGGTCAGCCAGATAACCTTTGTGCTGTCCTTGCCAGGGAGTTTCCTGTGATCACCAGATCCCCTGGTTCGCCCAAGAGATGGGTGCACCTCCCACGGTTCCTTCGTCACATGGTCCCTCCTGGGAAGGGCAGTATGGATAACATCGCTGTCAGTTGTCATTCTTTGCATATAATCACCCAGAAACCCTTCCTCATCACCTAAGTTAAATGGCTTCAATAATAGGGTTTGCCATTCACAATTTCCCTATTTTTCTTATTTGTATATTATACTAATTCTGTAGATTGTTGATGGTAAGCTAAATGGTTTCCTAGGTAAATGTTTGGTACTAATAATTCGGGAACTGTACCTAAATGTGATATGATTTGATTTATAAAGTGTATCCCATTAAATGTTTTCCATTATCTAAGTAAATCATTTCAGCTATTTTAAATCTTGGTGTTGTTTCAGTTAAGGGTTTCAGTGTCACCACAGCATTTAGATTAGCATAGTGGAAAGCCTTTGTATATTCAATAAGTGTGTAAATAATTTCTAAACATTTTTACCTTCACTCTTATTTAGCTCAATGACCAACAGTGATCTGTGTGGAGTTTGCATGTTCTCCCCGTGTCTGCGTGGGTTTACTCTGGGATTTCTCTGGTTTCCTCCTACATGCCAAAAACATGCAAGTTAGGTTAATTGTCATCAAACTGGGGATTCTAAATTGTCCTTAGGTATGACTGTGAGAGTGAATGGTTGTCTGTGTCTCGGTGTTGGCCCTGCGATGGACTGGCAATCTGTCCAGGGTGTACCCTCCCTCTCGCCCAAAGATGCTGGGATAGGCTCCAGCCCCCCGCAACCCGAAAAGGATTAAGCGGAAGAACATGGATGGATGGATGGATGGAGATTCATGCAAGAGTTTTGAAAAGACTAAGTTTATGCAGGGAAGCTCAAATTGTTTTGCTTTGAGCTCCCTAAAGCATTGCTCCCTTAATTGAGTAAGAATCTATATTGTCTTTGTAGTAGATTCTAAATTAAGTCCCACAGTAAACATAAATTCAGCACAAGTTGGACCTTTCGTAGACATTTGGAATGTTTCTTATAAATTTGCACGGTCTTCTTCCTTGTTTACCTTGTTTCTCATAAACATGATATTTCTTTTACAATAATCTGCAGATATTTTTTTAAATATCTGAAAATTTATTGATATAAATTTTAACTTTTCCTATTGAATGTTGTGATTTCATTACCAAGCGGTTTCATCTGTATTTTTCTCTACACTATTGATCATTTATTGATAATTTTTATGTACTATCTATTTTTATGAAGATTGCTAATTGTTTTTTTTTTTTGCTAATTAATTTCTTTGGATCCCCCCTTTGGTGCATGGAGACGCACATGCATCAAAGTTACAGGGTATTTGCTTGATGGGTAGTGTCTATTTACTAGAAGGAAGTGTGTTACCACTTTTTATGTATTACACACAGTTAATTTAGATAAAAATTTGTGAGTAGTATAGCTCCTTCAAAACGAGGTTTCAATAATCATGCCTTCTTTTGTGTTGTCTCTTGAACTAATTTACAAATTCCATTTAGGAAGAAACAATATAGCTGTCTGTGCAGATTTGATATGATTTGGCATTTATATCAACCATTCTGAGTTAATCACTAAGATCACATCCGTTTGTCCAGTTGAACACAGACAGGTTGATTTTTTTTTTTTAAGTGAATTCTTGTGAAAGATTGTGTCACACTCCTTCAGTCAATGGAAAGGTGGACATATTGCCTAATTAGAATTTGGCTTAATTTTGTACAAGGAATGCCTCATTTTATATATTCCTTAGTAAATTATGGGGTGGACTGTAGTCCCGAGGCCCAGCTCAGCTGAGGCTAAGCGCCAGGAGCACAGAAAACACAAGTATTCCTTATTACTGTCACTTTTCTGAAATGTGATATTGCCACACCATTATGTGGTGAGTGGCATCATTGCAAGGTGTGAGATTGCAATGTGTCAGATGTATCTTGCAGTGTGAAGTCATATGAACACTACATTTTTAAAGTCAAAGTCATTAAAATTGTTATGCTTTATGTCATTTGCAATGTCATTTGTTCTACTTAGCTTCAAAAATGCTTGTCAACTGAGAGGTCCTTTCCCCCATGGCCACTGTTGCCCCCTCCAGCCAATGAGCCCATCACACACACACTGTCCGGCCTCCTCACATCTCCCACAAAGATCAAATGTCGGTGCCATCCTGCAAAGAAAAATTTTGGGGGAAACCTCATGGCTTCCCCCGTCCGCACGTCAGTATTTACATCAATAGGAGTTCAAATTTTATCACCTCATAAATTGATTTTTCTAATGTTCCAGTTATCATCATTAGCTTTGTGTCCCTTAAATGTTTATCCCAGTTGTTTATCCCACTGTTTATTATAACGTGTAATGTTAAGAAACACAAATGAATTATTATTTTTTTTATTATTTTATTACATATTGCCTATGTCACCAAGGAATTATTAAATTGAAAGGTAATGGTGATGTTATGATTCCTATCTTTTCACCTTGTTAATTTGGCAAATCTATTTCCTGGTGAAAGCTAAAAAAATTTGTGAATGCTTTCCTTTTCCTGTTGAAAAACGAAGAATGAAGAATAGCAGAAAAACCTTTAAATTACACCTAAAGCTTCCACAATTTGAATAATGTGATGTTGGTATTCACAACAAGTATTTGCCAAGTATTCAGTGAATCAGTAAATGTTTTACCAATTGACATGGATAATCACTAGTTTAGGATTATGTTTAAACAAAACAGTGACATATGTTACATGTGGCTCTGGGGAGCCACACAATGAGAGCCAAGGGCGAGCCAGTGAGTTGTGATGTTTTATTGAAGGTAAGGGTGAGGGATGAGGAAAGCACAGATGCTCATACACAGTAACTCACATGAGCAGTACAGCAACAGAGATAACAGTTGACACCGGGCGTAGGGGTGCACAACGAGAGAGCTCACAGCGGGTAACACTCACGGGTTAAGCAGCCAGAAGAGTAGAGAGCTGGCACTGGGCAAAGGACTCCAATACACAGGACACTCATACAAGATGGTTCTCCCAAGTGACACAGTAAGGCAAGTAGCGGGCTAGCACCGGACATGGGGGTACAAAAGGCACAATTACTCCTTACGGGAAGACACTTACGAGTAATGCTGAAGATGAGGCAGGGGCTGGCACCAGACGAAGGGGCTCCAGCCTAGCAGTGCTTATGTCGCAGCCCCGAGTGATCAAGGCTGCTCCTTTTTATCCTCATTAGCAGTGCCCCAGCTGATGAGGATTAATTGGCTCCAGCCGTCCCGTAACACTGACAGCTGGGAGCCAGCTGAGACGTTGCCCGATGAGAGGCAGGGATGAGAAGGGACATGGGCTGAGCACCGAGACGGCGTCTCACCCCATGGTGACAGAGCCTCCCCCTCACGGTCGGGCTCCGAATGACCAGGAACACCCCAGCCCCCCCCCCCAACTAGGGTGGGCGGAGGGGAGGCAGGACCGGAGGGAGAGAAGCAGAGGGAAAGACAAAAAAACTGATGGACCAATATAGAGTAACGGGGCAGAGAACCCCCCCCCCCCCGAATACAATACTCTATATCGCAAAAAAAAAACCAGGGCACAGATGGGGGAAAATACTAAGGATGGCTACAGATAAAGCCCACTGATCAAAACACACAAATGACGTGTAGAACGAGGCAAAGAAAAAGAGACAAAAACCCACCAAAAAGGTGACAGGAAAGAATAAAGCAATTACAGAGTATGGACAAAAAAGAACAAACATACTACTCCATAATGCACAGACCAAACTAAGAACAGAACAAGAGTGATGAAAAATGCTGGGTACAGATAATAAAGGAAGCAAAATACGCAGCGCTCAATGTATATAGGATAACCTAAAGGAGCGGAGGTGAGAGAAACAAAAGGGCAACTACAGAGTACGGTTAAGTGAAAAACAGAACACACTACTCCATACAATTACACACAAAGTTTAAGTCGGGACTAGGGAAAGCCCCCCCACGAAGATAACAGGGAAGAATAAGGTGATCACAAAGTACGGTTGAAAAAGGGGGCCAAACACATTACTTCATGATGCACCGACAAGGCTAAGACTACGACAAGGATAATGAAAACGCTGAGTATGGATAGCCAGAAAAACATAATACACAGCGCTATATACAAAAAGGGTCACCTAGGGAAATAACGGTGACAGGGTAGGAACAGGATAACCATGAGAAAGAATGCCGAGTACGGTTAATAAGGGAAAAAACACAATACACAGCACTAAAAAATATATATTCCCCTAAGGACAAAAAGCTACACCCGAGTGACCTCAATAATAATAAAAAGATAAGCGACACCCGAGAAGACGGCAGGCAGAGTCCAAAACGGCCGGGATTGTTCTGGTGGACTCCCCGCCCATTGTCCAGTTGGAGAGCCGGGGAAGAGGAAATGTTCGAGCAGCCAACTCCAGACCCAAGTCCCAAGAAACCAGTCCACCGGTAGCCGTACCAGGCCACCCAGAAGCAACACAGTTTGTCGGGGGGTTGGACCAGATCGCCGAACCGGAAGTCTCGCAGGTCGAGCCACCGACCCGCATCACTCAACCACCAGGACCGTAGAGACGGGCGAAGGGTCAGCGCGGACCCCGATGGAAGAGGCTCAGGGGAGAGCCGATGACGAGGTAGTCGAGCGTCAGGCCGCAGGGAAACAGCCACCTCCTCACCGGACCTGGACAACGCTGATGTAGCACCCGCGTCTGGCCCCGATTGGGCCTTAGACGAACCCACGTCGAACACCGCTGGAGCAGCACCCACGTCGGACCCCGATTGGGTCTCGGGCGAACCCACGTTGGACACCGCTGGGGCAGCACCCACGACGGACCCCGACTGGGTCGGCACCGCACCAGAACCAACCTCCAACGTTGAGCCTGGACCCTCCAGCACCACGAGAGACGGCAATTCCTCGCCGGCGACCCTGGAAACAGGCTCAGGAGAGAAAACAGAACCGGGATCAGGGTCACCGGCAGCGCCAGAACCCGGCGAGATGAGCTCGGACGCAGCGAGCTGCTGCACCCGACTCATCTCCCCTAGAGATAGGCTAAAGTGCTCAGAGAAATGAAGAGAAAAAGGGAAAGAGAGCACTCGCCTGATCTCGGGTTCTGACGCCGTCCAAGACTGCGAAGATCCAGGATCCGTCGTCAGGAGGTTGTTGTCAGGCTCCCACTTGGCTGTGTCGGGCCCCGCAGCCGGCACGATGGTCAGCACAGCTTGAGGTTCCTCCGGCATTGGTAACCACGCCGACGGTCCACGTGGCGTGATGGTAGGAGAACCTCGTCCCGCTGGACCGAGCCGCACCTCCGTGGAGACCCGGGGACGCTTGGTCGTCGGCGCAGACTCCACATAGCAGTTGGTCCTCCTCCTCCGTCCACAACGTAGCTGCGGAACTGCAGGCCCTCTCCTCATCCCACGAAGTTGACCCGAAGCCGGGGACCGCTCGGCGGAGAGAGACACAGAGGATGCAGGATTAAAGGCACAGGTTACAGCAGGTGGTGGGAGTTCAGGGAGCTGCGGACCCTGAACTCCACCTCCAGGAGTGTGACAGAGCAAATCATTAAACTGATGTAATAAACTGGGACTTGCCTGCCTCCTGGAGGTTGGGTGGAGCCTGCTGCGGTGAACATTGCTTCTTCCTCTCCCCGCCAGGTGATAACGGAGGACCCCCTGGGAAATCGTCTGGGGACCGCTCGCGTTGTCTCCAGGAGAGGGCTCACCAGGCTGGGATTCCAGGCACACACAGCAGTCAGGAAACACGTCGAGGAGGAGGGGTGACAGCCGGGGTGAGCCAGCCCGAATGCCCTGGGATGACAACGGGGGAATGAGGCTCGGGGAACGAGGCTGTGAAATCTCCACACTGACGAGGCGAAAAGGTGACAGCTGGGACAGCTGGGAGGAGAGGTCCTGGCGGCAGCCCAGAACTGGATCCAGACGGGGTTCATGCTGAGGTGACTTGGGGTTGTGATGACGGCTATTCCCAGGGGACGAAGCGAGTCGGGAACCCAGGAATCGCCACTCCTGATCAGAGATCGAGGCGAGGAAGGCGTTGAACACGGGAAAGCTTCGTAGCCCTGGAGTCCTCTCCACCAATCTCACTGCCGCCGCCACATGCCTGAAGATGGTGAATGGAAGCACAGCGGAGCTCGCGACAGCCACTCGGTTCCGGACGTAACTGCTGTCAGCTGCGGTTCCTTGGGGGGAATCCCGAGTGACGTAGTGCAGAACGGGGGAAGCCCTCTGGGTGGCGCGAACTCCCGGGCTGGAATAGAAGCAGGAATGGGATCCCAAAGCGGGGTGCAACGTCATCCACTCCAGCTTCCTGCCGGGATTTCCATCCAACCCGCGGAGCTTCTCTCGCTGTGTAACCATGGCGTCTATCCTGGCACTGACCTCGAGATGGAATGAAGAGCGAGGGTGACTGTCCAGGAGATCCTCAGCAAGGCCCGGATGCCAGCGTCTCGAGTTGGAGGCGTCGTGCAGGGTGAAGAGCGTCCTGTCGACTGCCCCTGGGATGGACCTCAGCTCGTCGCCCTGGCGTCGGAAGTGACTCCTGGGAGACGGCATGCTAACGGCGCTGACACCCGGACAGGAAGGTACAAGTCCAAAACAACTCACGGCCGCCGGCAACTCGTTCTGGCTGCGACATACTGTTACATGTGGCTCTGGGGAGCCACACAATGAGAGCCAAGGGCGAGCCAGTGAGTTGTGATGTTTTATTGAAGGTAAGGGTGAGGGATGAGGAAAGCACAGATGCTCATACACAGTAACTCACATGAGCAGTACAGCAACAGAGATAACAGTTGACACCGGGTGTAGGGGTGCACAACGAGAGAGCTCACAGCGGGTAACACTCACAGGTTAAGCAGCCAGAAGAGTAGAGAGCTGGCACTGGGCAAAGGACTCCAATACACAGGACACTCATACAAGATGGTTCTCCCAAGTGACACAGTAAGGCAAGTAGCAGGCTAGCACCGGACATGGGGGTACAAAAGGCACAATTACTCCTTACGGGAAGACACTTACGAGTAATGCTGAAGATGAGGCAGGGGCTGGCACCAGACGAAGGGGCTCCAGCCTAGCAGTGCTTATGTCGCAGCCCCGAGTGATCGAGGCTGCTCCTTTTTATCCTCATTAGCAGCGCCCCAGCTGATGAGGATTAATTGGCCCCAGCCGTCCCGTAACACTGACAGCTGGGAGCCAGCTGAGACGCTGCCCAATGAGAGGCAGGGATGAGAAGGGACATGGGCTGAGCGCCAAGACGGCGTCTCACCCCATGGTGACAACATATATTAGAAGCCTTAAACCAATGCAGCATTTAGAATTAGTAACTGCAAGTGCAAGCCTAATCCCTTTCCTGAGAGGCAGAGGCCACAAATCAGCTCTGTGTTTTCAGGAATTTATGGCACAGGACCACAATCTGTGTTTTTTTTTTTTTTCCTTAAATCCTACAACCCGTCAGACCTTGAGCCTCCTTCTTTTTATTACAAACATCCGAGTCCTTGGAAGTCTGATTCTGTCTGTTTCCCGTCACCTTATCTAGGTCAGTCTGACACAACTCTGAGTCTACCATTGAAATTAAATTCCTTCCCCATTTTGCCAGAAATCTTGTGCTATTTCTGTCTCTTCTGTTCATAAATTTACCAACTCCTGATAATACAAAAATTTCATTCTCATCTTGCTGTGTTCTTTAACCCTTACAGCAAAACAAGCTATATTATTTTTTTCCCCTCTTCTACATGGACAGAAAGAGGATCAAAATATAAATAAGACTGCATATGCCATTTATTAAAAAGTGAGTTTAGTGTTATTGAAACAAAGCAACAATATGACAGAATTACCAAAACCTGTGTTTGATAGTCAGTAGACTCTGGCAAATCACATGCACAAACACAGTAATCATCAACCTCTTCTGTGCTTTGGATCATTGTAATATAATGTGTACACAAAGCCTTCAGTGATTAGGCATTATTAAGTGACAGCATGATATTGTAATATTCAGTTAATTTCATCATTGTCATGCTGGTAGCATTGATTAAGATGAAAGCAACTGTGCTTAACTTAGATGTTCAGCCGCCTTTTGGGTGTCGATGAGAGGAGGGCACGGACAGTGGCAAGGCTGGGTCCCAGAGGCTGGTTGTTTGGCGAGAGTGAGGAACAGAGGGAAGGAAAACCCCCTTTGAGATCATTAGTCCTGCATCCTTTTTTCCCCTGTAAAGTTCACTGTTATGCTTCAGTCAGAGAAATAAGGCAATTGAGTCAATAAAAGTCAGTGAGATGTCAAAAAATTGAATAAAAATAGCTCAATGTTTTTCATTTTCCAAAGAAAAATTGGAGGAAATGAAAATATTGGCTTTAAAAATATGTAAATAGTTTATCACGTACGCAACATTGCAGTCAAAACCCACAAAGTTAGACTGAAAAAGTAAAACCTCACAACTTTGCAAAAATACCCATATATAGATTTTTTTTCTTCTCACTCCTCTTTTTCCTTCTTCTCACTCACTCACTGTTAAACACAAGGGCCCACACATACACCACACATACACACATGCAGCACAGTTCTGTTATCTCTCCAAGGTTACTTTTGGGCAGCTGTTTACGTAGAGTAACAGAATGATAGCCTTAAAACAAGCTTGAAATGGCAACCCCAAATACTTGAAAAAACAAATCTGGCAACCCAATGTTCTCATGTTAACTTTTTTCGCTACTGTAATGAAAACACAATAGAATTTCTCACCCAAAAGAATAATTTGCAAACGTCTACAATTTTAATCATTTCCCAAAAGGATAATAAGCAATTAACCAAGTCTTTTATGCTCCACAAATACCAGAAAAAAATCACAAACAATTTAACAGTCTCGTGCAACTTGCTCTTTCCACCTCCACGGAGAACCCTGTTACTTTTTCACAACAGAGCAGATTTCACGAGACACAGAGACAAAAACAAATCAGACTGCAGTAACTTTTATCCAGCACTTCAACAAACTTTCAAAATAAAGTCTACCAGTATTTTCAACAGTCACGTAGACCTCCCACAGCGCCTAGGGTCCCGAGATCAGACAATAAGCACATGCGGTAAGAAGGCACGACTCTTCCATGAAAAAAAAAACAAACCTTTTCTTCAGGGTCACGTAACCTTCCCACGAAATGTTGAAAGTCCAGACACCTGGACAACAAGCAGATGTAGCCAAAAGGCACAAATCTGTCCCTGAGAATCTACTTTTTGGGTCATGTAACCCTCCCCCCCCCCCCCCAATGATATGCTGACAGCTTAGTTTTTAAGCAATAAAGCAGTCGTGGATATGGGCACGAATCTTCCCTACTTGCGCGCAACTTCCGATACCTCCACCGCACTGACAGAAATCAAGCAGAGGCACCGGAAATACGGAGATATGTGGATCCACTGTTTGGACGCCAAAGTGTTAGAATAATTTTGAGCTTAAATTATTCAGAGTCAAATAACCAGGCGGAAAGTTGGATTTATGTACATTTATTATAAAAATAGATATCCAGTTTAACCTCAATGGCCATTTGAGGGAGAGATTACAAAGCATGGCATTCAGCCACACCTAGAATCTCCAAAGAATTCATTCTTTAGGTCTGATTTATATAGGTAGGAGAAAGGAGAGTGAGGATGAGGATAAGGGGAGGAACAGAACGGGACAGTCCTGATAATCAAAGCTTATCCGGGGAAACGTCACAGACACTCTGGAGACATGAGGTCCATAAATCTAACAGAATGTCCATATACCTAATCTATACCACTGATCTATACAGGCTGAGGAGTTCCTGTGCATTCCTGTGACCCAAAACAGTACATGTCAAAGAGATTATAAGAGTAGCTTAGATCATTCCTCATGCATGTACTGATCCTGTACTGAATTCTCTGAAGGCCAATAATTGCTCACAGAAACATGCCAAGAATATATGAACATATCCTATATGGAATGCACATATAAACATTAAACATGGCATATGAAAGGCATGATACTTCTGAAATATAATAATACATTATTAATAACAATAATAATGTAGATTAAATTGAATTTTTCTATCAAGCTGCAATTTTTCAGGAAAGTTTTGTAATGGAGTTACCTAATTTAGTTTTTCAAGTTAAATAATAGTTTGCATCTACTTTAGTTGACAAATACTTTTCCACCTTGTTCATTTTGACTTGAACTGACAGAAACAGTATTCTCCACGGTGCCTCTTTTTGTTAAATGTGGTTTATTGTTTGCGCCATATTCAGATATGCATACTGGTTTGCTGAGCACAGAATGTTTTCCTGGTCAGAACCACTAGTGTCCAAGACCCTTTGACCTTGTACCTCAGGAATGAAGTTTAGGTTCACCAGCTTGCAGTTCCTAGAGGAATTTTCCTCATAGGAAATTCTGTTACCTGTGTAAGTGTGCTTGGTGATTTGACAGTAAACCCAGCAGTTACCATCTACAATCTATTGGGGGATCTCCACTTCCTGTAAACCAGACCCTTGACTGAGTGACCTGTCCAGCCAGACGCCTGGAATACACCCCCAATATTAACGATGGCCTCTCATGGTCTTACATTGCTCTTGTTAATCTGGGAAAATGTTTAAAACCAGGAAAATTGGTTTATAGGAGATCTATTTTAAAAACACCAATAAGGATAACCTTTAAAAACTTGAAAATATTAACACCTCTTGTAGAAAAACCTTCTTGAGCACCACTTAAGAAAAATGGAGGCTGACTCAATGAGCCCAGAGACTCCCATACTGTCTTTTAAAATGCTGTGGTATTTATTAAAAATCAGCAAAGTTCAGCCAAAACAGGATAAACTTGCATTAAACAGTCAATAAAATCAAAAGGATAAAAAGTAAAAATCAAAACCAAGACCCTGATTGTAAAACCTTGATTCAAAAGTCAAAAGTTGTAAAATCAGTCATTTGATCAAAAATCAAAAGTTTCAAAAACCCAATAATGTTCAAAAATCATTAAACAGTCCAAAAATCAGAATGAAAAATCAACCAAAAACATACAGAACTTGAATAAATTCAATTCAATTCAATTCAATTCAATTCAACTTTATTTATATAGCGCCATTTCACAACAACAGTCATCTCATAGCACTATCAACTGTAGGGGGGAACCCCCACAGTTGCAGAAAGACCCCAGCAATCAGGATCTAATCAAATTCAGAATAAAACAAACCCTTTGAATAAAACCTGATAAAAACATTTAATTAATCTGTGGATAAATGTCTAAAAAGCCTAGATGGTGAGATTTGGGGAAAAAGGATATGCATAGTAGCTGATCTTTCTCCGTTGTGGCTTCCCTTCAGGGGAAGTGAGAAAGAGACAGGGAGGGGACAAACAGCTGGAACCCGGTGTTCCTCTTCAGGCTGGGCAGTGGGGCTGTTGGCTGGGGAAGGGCGGTGAGTCGAGTCCCCGAAGCGGTGCCTCCAGCACGGGGAGATTTCAATGCTTCTGCTTTCCCTCACTGCTGATCCACGGCGGAGGTGACTCACAGCCTCCAGGCTGAGAGCGAGGCCAGTTGCTGTAATCTTCAGTTCCCCTTTCTCCTTCTTCCAAAAGTGTTATTTTAACACTTAAGAGCAGCAGATGTAGAAGTTGTTAAAGGCTGAAGAATTGAGGTGAAAACTGGTTCACTTTTCTTCTGGCGATCCTCGACTTCAGCCCGCTGCTCTGGTAGGATGTTGCCTCTTGGAGATCCGCCGAAAAATGAACATTTTGGCCAAAAAGGGCTTGGTTTAAATACCTTTGCCCAAGTTCTCTGATTGGTCCCAAACTCACCCTAGGCTTCTTGGCCTCTTATGATTGGCTTAAAATTAAGTTTTATATAACAATTACCTCATTCTGCACATGTTCTAGCTAGTCAATTCTCGTAAACCATGTGACCGATCAGGCGCTCATGATTCATGGCCCATCTCGGGACTTTCTTGCTAGCATCTCAGCATTTTCCATCACCAAAATACCCCAATTTGCTGGACATTCAACTTTCATTTCCTCATTTCTCATACATTTCCAGTAAACAGGGTTCTTTCCAACATTTCACAATCTGTCTTCACATAAAACCTTCTTTTGTGCAGTTATAAGGTACATACAATCATACAGTTTGATTACACTCATTATTTCAAGTGATTACATACATTACATGTACTTCTTAATTAATAAATATACATTTGCTTCACAGAATCACATTTCATAGCATGCTTTTAATATGGCTTTTGCATTCAGTCTCTATGTTTCACCAGTGTGGCTTGCTGCTCCCATCTTTTCTGACTGTTGGAGTGTGGGCCTTTTGGTAATTCCTTGACTCTTGCTGGCTACCCTGAGTAGATCTTTGCAGCCTATTATAATCAGCAGCAGGATTGCTCATTTTCCTTCCATAAGGGGCATATCGGTGTGATTGGGAAGGCTGACCGCTTTCAGCCTTTCTGCGGTGATTGGGGTCATGTCGTGGGGTACTTGAACACTAGCTAATCACTAAGTCTATGTATAGTTCACTTACGATTGCTAGTACGTTACCTCTTCAGTCATACGGCTGAGGACAGCCTTTTTGTTGCCGGGGGGGGGGGGGGGTATATGTAACATTCACTTTATACTGTTCTGTAATACCAGAGGATGCCACAGGGCGGTGCTACTCCCCTTTGGTGTTGACAGTGTAATAGCGTAGAGCTAAGCCACAGTAGGAGAACTGTTCAGCAACTGGTAGGTGTCGGTCAGGTTGCACGTGTTCTGCTAATTCATGTATGAATTAAGATATGTAGCACCGTGGAGACCTGGCTTAATATGGTCTTGTTCAGAAGATAGAATAAAGCACTGAGTGGAAGTATATATTCTGTGTCTGGTGACTCTGTGATGTTAGCTACTCCAGAGCCCATGCTAGTGTGCTAGCCTTGGCCTGCTAGCTCTTCGCCGACACCTCACCATCCATTACAACGGGCAACAGGCAAATTTTAGTGGTCTCATTCCACCTCTGACCACCTCAGCTGCCATCCGTACTCTGGGAGTGTCCTGGCTCCTCTCCAGCTCTGTCTACACCAGTGTCCTTGATTTTTCTTTCAGAAACAAATGCAAAACAAAAACAAAAAAGTTTATTGACTTCTGACTTCTCCAAGTCCCTTCAAGTTCCAACTATCTATTGTGAGGTAGACAACAGTAACTTGGTGCAGTGAGAGTTGCAGGAGCAGGGATCTCATGTATGAAGGATTGCGCCGCTTTCATACTGAAAGACGGCAGACTCACAAAATTTGAAAAGTGCGTGTGCACAGAAATTTTCAGATGTATAAACCTGTGTACACGCCCAGTTCTCTGCTCCTTTTCTTTATACATCTCACCTTACATGAAAAGTCAGCGCACGTGCACAATCTCCTTACTCCGCCTCGGTTCCTCCCACTAATGACTGTAAATGAAGAAAAATGCCCCTTCTGTCAGTCTTCTGTCAAACAGTGATGGTCAATCCTGCGGGAAAGCACAACATAAAAAATAATAACTTAATGGAGTGAGACGCTGAGGTGTTGATAACGGAGGTGGGGGTCAGAAATTTTTTTTTTTTGTTGTTCTGACCCTCCAGAATCAACAATAAACCTAAGTTTACCGAGTGGACCGTGTTACAATGATACTTCATTCATTCATTTTTTTGTTATTTCTGTGGGATCATAACAAGGCAAAAAAAAAAAGGAAAGAGATAAAGACCAGAAATTCTGGACAGAAAGGGTGTAGGCAGCAGTAACAACATATTTGTACACCTTAGTTAATGCAGCCGGCTCAGACTGAAATAAAATAAAATGCCATTAAAGTTAAAGTCTACAGACGGATCACCACTGAATGATAGTGTGACGTGGGGGGGGGGGGGGGGGGGTGCTGACACATGGAAAAAATTGCTGTGAAAGAAAGCCCTCGGTAATCCACACAGACAGACATGGTGTTACTACATAAAATAAGTAAATAAAATAGATAAAGTAAATAAACACCACTAAATACCACTCCAGTCTTACAGCTGAATTTATCCTCGTTACAAACCAAGTCTGTGTAAGAATCCAAATTACGCATGACAGCCAGGAAGAAACCTTTTATTTTGAGATTAAAATATTTCTGTTAGGAGATTACAGACTATGGAAACATCTTCACTCCAATACAGCTACAACTGTCACTGCTGCAGCTACTGAGGTTCACCTGCAGGGATCCACAATCTAGTTGCCTCCAAGCAGTCTGCCGTCAGGGCTTCTCGTTGCCTTGGCATGTATTGTGCAGGAGCCGGGGCTCCATTAGAGGGCATTCTGCCCAACAGAATTCCTCCCAGGAGAGATGGATCTGTGCGCGTTGCCTCTAAAGTCAACCTTGACTCGGCGACCTGGATAAATTAAGAGCGAGGGCTATTCTGGTCCAAAACCTAGGTATGGAGGGCCAGAGAATCCTGAGCATGCTTGGAGGAGGTGACTATTTCGATGACGTTGTGGGGCTCATGACAGGCTAGTTTCATGCCCCTGAGAATATCATAATGCGGCGCATTCAGTTCAGACAGCGGCGCCAGCAACCCGGACAGTCGGTCCAACAGTTTGTGGTGGACCTTCGATAGCTGGCGGGAGAGTGCAGGTTTGGGGCTTGGGAGGAGGAGATGATTCGCGACCAGTTGGCCGAACATGTGGCCTACTCCTCAGCGAGAGTTCACCTGCTAACTCATGGTGGAGAGCTATCACTGCTAGTGGCTTTGGAGCAAGTGCAGCAACATGAGGCAACGGAACGGCTAACAAGAAACCCCAGTGATAACGAAGCCCTGCCCAGGAACAATGCACGGTGGAAGGCCCTGGCCTTGGATTTGGATGATGGAAGCGACGACGAGTACGCGGCCATCGTTAAAATACGGTCTGCCCCGGGGGCGCCGAGATGCTACGGCTGCAGATCCAACAGGCACTGCTATTGAGCGAGGGAGTGCACAGTGAGGGGCAAGCGTTGTGGACGGTCTGGTTTGCTCCATCACTTCGCCAGAGTTTGCTGCAATTTCGACAAGGAGGAACAGAGGCCTGCAAAGGACGGTGTGAAAAAGAAAGCGCCTTCAGTGGTCCACACTGTCTCTCCCAACACGGACGGTCGTATTATTTGCAACATTCTGCTGGATGGTACACCGATACCATTGTTGGTGGACATGGGGTCAGCGGTCTCCATTCTGAACTTGGAAACAGTGAGACGGTGTTTTCCCCACTATACTGTGAGTAGAACAAGCATAGGATAAGGGATAAGGACCTGTACTTTATATAACGCTTTTTCTAGTCTCAAAGACCACTCAAAGTGCTTCACTAGTACTAACCCTCTATTCCAAGGGCCTATAGGAGACAGATATCCAGGGACAATCCAGAACAACCAATTAACCTAACATGCATGTCTTTGGATTGTGGGAGGAAACCAGAGCCCCTAGCCTGTTATGGATATGGCAGTAACCCTCTTGACACCATGGGCTCGGTGTGGCTGTCGGTGAGGTACAAGGAGGCCTCTATGTGCGCAGCGGAGTTCATGGTGTCTCGAGATGGAAATAATCTGATGGGCTGTGACTTGTTTTATGGGCTTGGGTTCTCCATCACCTGTGGAGATGTGGAGGAGTGGTCAGGTGGTGGCCTGTGGGACCGGCCATTTTATGTGGGAAGTGGCAATGAAGTGTGGGATTTTGGGTGGCCCATTCCAGGTGAAGAGGGACGCCGCCAGCACCAGAGTACGCCGACGAGTCGGGGGCTCTGTGCCAGTGTTTTGTGGTCCCGAGGACAGTAGACCCAAATGGCAAAGTTTAGCCCCTGCAAAGGTGGAAGGGTCCAGAGAGCAAGAGCAGCAGGGTTCCGGTGGCCGACTGAGTGCCACTGTTGAGCCGGACGTTGCTGCAACAACAACTAGCAACTAGGGTACCATCAGATGGCACGAACCCTAGCTGTGCCGAAAATGAAAACAAGGGAATAGGCTCAAGGGAATAGGCTCAAGTAAACTTGGCGGACCGCTGAGGAGCCATAGAGGTGCCAGATCACAACACAGACGGCGGAGGAAGCCAGTGAGCGCTGCCCTGGGCGAGGGCGATAACGTCCGCCCTAGGGTCGAGCCTCGGCTTGGTCGGGTGCACAGTTCCGAGAGAACTGAAAGTTGGACGGAATAATCTACGGGTGGTCCGGTCTGACGGTGATGGATACCTGAATTTGACTGATGGGTCGAGATGGCATCCGAACGAGCTGCGGCGTTTGGGCAGAAAGGAAGGTCAATGCAGCCCGTCTCCGATCACAAGAAAACGGCGATGCTCTGGGAGTGGGCTGCGGGACGGGCACTCCAGAGGTGTGCCTTTGGGAGACCCGGGTTAGGTTTTGAGTGGGGGCTTATGGTGTGTCTGATTTTGTGCATTTAAAAGTGTGTCTACTAAGGTTAATGTTATTGGGTTCGAGACATGTTCAGAAGTAATGTAAAAAAAAAAGGCAAAAGACACAGCTTTGTCAATATGGTAATGTGGATTGTGTGACATTGAATGTTTGTCTATATGTTTTATATGCACATGACCACTGTTGTACGTTGTGAATGCTTGGTGACTGAATGTTGTGTGTGCTGAGGGTGCAGTAACACCTGAGCGCGAAAGTTTGTGTTGGGTGTAAGTGTGATAATTGCCCTATATTGTATAACTTGTGTAATTTTGTCAGGAATCTCTGTTTTTTTGTGTATATCCTGCGAGTTTATGGGGTCGGGTACCGCCATTGTTCATGTCGGTAATTGTTTATTTGTATATCTATGACTATTTTCCTCGGGATTAATTTATTTTGGTATGTGGCCCTTTTCCTTTCAGTGATGGTTTTGTTTGCATAGTGGAGAGCTCCGCTGGGCCAGGGTGGTGTGTGTGAGTAGGCCTATATCCCTTTGTATTAGAGTGTGAATCGGGTATAAATTGTAAGGTTGGATGAATTTGTATGTTTGCATTTTTCAAAACGGGGGGACAAATGTGAGATTGTATATTATATTATTACGTTGGCACCCTAGTAGGGATGTGATTTGGGGTTGGGGAAATTATCTGAAAATTTAGCAGGGGGTCTGGGGGACACAGTCCCCCAGCGGGGTCCGGTGCAGAGCCCCCGTGGGAGGGGCAAGGGGGGTGAAGCCCCCCGAAGCTCCTGGGTTTTTATGATTTTTAAGTACCAGAACTGTGCTTAAATGACATAAAACAAACAGCTGAATGTCACTTATTACTGTATAATATTGACTTATGTTCCAAGAAGATAGCATTCCTAAAATATTCCAACAAGTATTATCCATCACATGTGTGGCGTTAAAAATATTTTTTCAATAAAGTCCAAAACATCTTCAGCAGGCACGATGAAGAAAAGTGAAAAGTGAACTCCTGTGGCAGATATAAGGCGTTTGATCGCTTCTAAGGTGTTTGATCGTGTTAATCACAGGATATTGTTTAGGAAAATGATTGACAGGGGGGTTCCCAAGTACTTAGTACGTATCCTGATTTACTGGTACGCACATCAGAAGATGCTGGTGAAATGGGGGAAGAGTCATTCATCCCCATTTGGTGTGAGCAGTGGTGTCAGACAGGGCAGTATATTGTCCCCTATTCTATTTAATCTTAATATGGATGAGTTGTCAAAACAACTGAATGCCTGTAAAACTGGGTGTTTAATAGGGAATAAGTTTGTGAATCATTTTATGTATGCTGATGATCTAGTTATTCTCAGTCCAAGTAGTGCTGGTCTTCAGGAGTTATTAAGTGTGTACTGCTTATGGAGAGGAAAATGACATAAAATATAATACAAATAAGAGTTGTGTGTTGATTTGCCGCACTAAAGAAGATTTGTTAATGAAATTCCCTGTCTTTGAATTGGCAGGCAGGGAATTAATTGTCAGGGATAAAATTAAATATCTGGGACATTTTATTAATGATAGAATGACTGATGATGATGATATTTTCAGACAACGCTGCAAAATCTACATGCAAGCAAATATTCTTGCACGCAGGTTTGGTTTTTGTTCAGATGAGGTGAAACTGGTTCTTTTTAAAACCTATTGTACACCTTTATACACTGCTCATTTATGGATAAAATTATAGGAAACAAAGTATGCAGAAATTACAGGTTGCGTACAATGATGCTTTAAGAATTTTACTTAAAAAGCTTCGATGGTGCAGTGCTTCTGAGTTATTTGTCTCATCATGCGTAAATACACTGCATGCAGTAATAAGGAATCTAAGATAAGATAAGATAAGCCTTTATTAGTCCCACAATGGGGAAATTCCAGGATTGCAACAGCACAGGGATAGCAACACTCAGAGCAACAATCAGAAGGCAAGAAAAAAAAAAAAAGAAACAAGAGCAGCAAGTATACATATGTACAGTGGGGCAAAAAAGTATTTAGTCAGCCACCAATTGTGCAAGTTCTCCCACTTAAAAGATGAGAGAGGTCTCCAATTTTCATCATAGGTATACCTCAACTATGAGAGACAAAATAAGAAAAAAAAACCCAGAAAATCACATTGAAGGATTTTTAATGAATTAATTGGTAAATTCCTCAGTAAAATAAGTATTTGGTCACCTACAAACAAGAAAGATTTCTGGCTCTCACAGACCTGTAACTTCTTCTTTAAGAGGCTCCTCTGTCCTCCACTCGTTACCTGTATTAATGGCACCTGTTTGAACTCGTTATCAGTATAAAAGACACCCGTCCACAACCTCAAACAGTCAGACTCCAAACTCCACTATGGCCAAGACCAAAGAGCTGTCAAAGGACACCAGAAACAAAATTGTAGGCCTGCACCAGGCTGGGAAGACTGAATCTGCAATAGGTAAGCAGCTTGGTGTGAAGATATCAACTGTGGGAGAAATTATTAGAAAATGGAAGACATACAAGACCACTGATAATCTCCCTCAATCTGGGGCTCCATGCAAGATCTCACCCCGTGGGGTCAAAATTATCACGAGGACGGTGAGCAAAAATCCCAGAACCACATGGGGGGACCTAGTGAATGACCTGCAGAGAGCTGGGACCAAAGTAACAAAGGCTACATCAGAAACACACTACGCCGCCAGGGACTCAAATCCTGCAGTGCCAAACGTATCCCCCTGCTTAAGCCAGTACATGTCCAGGCCCGTCTGAAGTTTGCTAGAGAGCATTTGGATGATCCAGAAGAGGATTGGGAGAATGTCATATGGTCAGATGAAAACAAAATAGAACTTTTTGGTAAAAACTCAACTTGTCGTGTTTGGAGGAGAAAGAACACCATACCTACTGTGAAGCATGGGGGTGGAAACATCATACTTTGGGGCTGTTTTTCTGCAAAGGGACCAGGACGACTGATCCATGTAAAGATAGAATGAATGGGGCCATGTATCGTGAGATTTTGAGTGAAAACCTCCTTCCACCAGCAAGGGCATTGAAGATGAAACGTGGCTGGATCTTTCAGCATGACAATGATCCCAAATACACCGCCTGGGCAACGAAGGAATGGCTTCGTAAGAAGCATTTCAAGGTCCTGGAGTGGCCTAGCCAGTCTCCAGATCTCAACCCCATAGAAAATCTTTGGAGGGAGTTGAAAGTCTGTGTTGCCCAGCGACAGCCCCAAAACATCACTGTTCTAGAGGAGATCTGCATGGAGGAATGGGCCAAAATACCAGCAACAGTGTGTGAAAACCTTGTGAAAACTTACAGAAAACATTTGACCTCTGTCATTGCCAACAAAGGGTATATAACAAAGTACTGAGATGAACTTTTGTTATTGACCAAATACTTATTTTACCGAGGAATTTACCAATTAATTCATTAAAAATCCTTCAATGTGATTTTCTGGATTTTTTTTTTCTTATTTTGTCTCTCATAGTTGAGGTATACCTATGATGAAAATTGGAGACCTCTCTCATCTTTTGAGTGGGAGAACTTGCACAATTGGTGGTTGACTAAATACTTTTTTACCCCACTGTGTGTGTATATATATATATATATATATACAGTATATATATATATATGCAGCACGGTGGCGCAGTGGTTAGCACAGTGGCAGCACAGCAAGAAGGTCATGGGATCGATTCCACCCTTGACCATCGTGGGTTCGATCCCACCCCCAGACCATCGGTGACCCTTCTGTGTGGAGTTTGCATGTTCTCCCCGTGTCTGTGTGGGTTTACTCCGGGCACTCCGGTTTCCTCCCACATGCCAAAAACATGCAAGTTAGGTTAATTGGCATCAAAACTGGGGATTCTAAATTGTCCTTAGGTATGGATGTGAGAGTGAATGGTTGTCTGTCTCTCTGTGTTGGCCCTGTGATGGACTGGCGATCTGTCCAGGGTGTACCCTGCCTCTCGCCCAAAGATGCTGGGATAGGCTCCAGCCCCCCCGCGACCCGAAAGGATTAAGCGGTAGAAGATGGATGGATGGATATATATATATATATATATATATACATACACACACACACACACACACACACACACACACACACACACACACACACACACACACATATATATATATATATATATATATATATATATATATATATATATATATATACATATATATATATATATATATATATATATAGACACACAGTGTGGAGCATTGTAGCTGGATGGAATAAATATATGAGTATATAAACACACAGTGCGGAGCATTGTAGCTAGATGGAATAATATGTAGATATATAAACACACACAGTGCGGAGCATTGTAGCTAGATGGAATAATATGTAGATATATAAACACACAGTGCGGAGCATTGTAGCTAGATGGAATAAATATGTAGATATATAAACACACCCAGTGCGAGCATTGTAGCTAGATGGAATAAATATGTAAATATATAAACACACACAGTGCGGAGCATTGTTGCTAGATGGGATGAAACAGCACAACCTTCTACTTAGTTATCCTACATGGTATGATTATGTACCCATACATATTCTCACCCTCCATAGTGACCGGTATTTTCCTAGTTGTATGCCGGAGGGGACCATTGTATAAGTCTATTGCGTCTTTTGCATTCAAAACTATTAGGTTGTCACGTCTTTTTGCTATCTCTGCGAGCAGCCCTGCTTAGGTTATACAGTCTGACAGCCGTTGGTAGGAAGGACCTGCGAAAACTCTCGGTTGTGCACCTAGGATGATGTAGTCTGCTGCTATATGAGCTCCTCAGTGCATTCAGTATGTCCTGCATAGGGTGGAACTCGGACTCCAGCAGAGATGACAGTTTAGCCACCGTCCTTCTCTCTCCTATCTCCTCCACTGGGTCAAGCTCTGCCCCAAAGCTGCCCCAAAGCTAGCTCTGCCCCAGGACAGAGCTAGCTTTCTTGATCAGTTTGTTCAGTCTCTTCCTATCGGCTGCCGTAATGCCACTGCCCCAGCAGACCACTCCAAAAGTGATGGCTGGACTTCCGGTTATGGCTGCCACGTAGGACGGACGTGTCTCGCTCTGCTCTGCTCCTGGAGAAAAAAATCGGTAAATAACTCTCTCATTTGGGACAGAACGTACCCCAGCATTTGGGCGAGGATATGTCGGCGAAGCCTAAGGCTGGAAAACCAGGAAAAGGAAAAAGCGAGCCGCCGAAACAGTCCAAATTAACGGACTTTCAGGTCTGTGACGCAGCAAACAAGGCTCCATATATGGCGGAGGAGGCTGGCGGCGGTGCGATTTCTGCGGGGAATGGCGCAGATGCGCTGATGGCTGCCATGAGTTCAATGAGAGCGGACTTTTCCTCTAGATTTGATGGGATTATGACAGCGTTGGAAGGAATAAGAAAGGAATTGGGTGACTGTGTAGAACGAACGGCGCAGATGGAGCTCCGTCTCGCTAGTGCTGAAGATGACGTCACCCGTCTTCAATTAAAGGTGCGCACTTTGGAAAAAAAAAATAAATCTCTGGAAGATAATATTTTGGATTTGGAATCTCGGTCGAGACAGAATAATTTGAGGCTGGTGGGTCTTCCAGAGGAATCAGAAGGTCGGGACGTATGTTCCTTTCTGGAAAAGTGGATTCCGGAGGTGCTGGGCAGCGAGGAGTTGCAATCAGCAGTGGTTCTGGAAAAAGCACATCGTATTGGCCCACGGAGAGATAAGGGACCGCCGAGGACCTTAATTATGAAGTTTCTTAGCAACAGAGACAGGATGAAGATCTTCAACGCTGCACGAGCTAAAAAAGGAGAGATTAAACACCAGGACCAGCAGGTGCGGTTCTACCCAGATTTGGCCACAGGAATCCAGCAATTGAGGAAGCAGTTTGATCCCGTACGTAAGGAGCTGCGCAACCTTGGGATTCGTCATGGTGTAATCTATCCTGCGAGACTGCTGACCACGTATGAGGGCAGAACCCACATCTTCAAGACCCCAGAGGAGGCGCAGGAGTTCATCAAGAAGATCAAAGAAGAAGAAGAGACTGGTGGGAGCTAAGCATGAACAAAATATAAGGTAGAATAATTAAGCATTTGCACAGGCATCTGACTGACTTGAAGTAAATAGTAAGTTTACAAAATATAGATTGTATTATATATTAAAAAAACAAAACAAAACAAACAAAAAAAAAAAAAACTATGATGTACAAAGTTGTTAAAAATTTTGGAGTTAAGTTGGAAAACTACAGAGGAGAGTTAATGTTACGTCATTAAAAGCAGTAGAGTTAGGGTGATTGGGAGGATGAAGAAGGAGTGGCTTAGGCTGTTCCCCGTGGGTGTGGAACAGTCGATGGCTATATCGGGAGACAGAATTTTTCTTTTGATTTTGGGGGGTTTGCCACAAGTGTGGGAAGGGGAAATTTGTTTGTGTGTAGTTTGTAGGATGAATGTTCAACCACTCATGTTTTTGCTTCTCTGTATGAGCATGTTTACACTGCAAGGTAATCCCAAACTCTCTATTGATCATGGACCAAAGTGTTAATCTTAATTTAACTTCATGGAATTGCAGAGGTCTACAAAATTTAAAAAAACTTAAACAAGTTATGAATAAAATAAAGGACATGGGTTCAAGAATTGTGTTTTTTACAAGAAACTCATCTGATAGAGGAGGATGTTAAAAGAATTAGGAGTAGATGGCAGGGAAGTGTATTCACCTCTTCATTTTCATCCCGGGCCAGGGGAGTTATGACTCTCATACATAAATCAGTTCCTTTTCAAGTGAAAAATGTAATTGGAGACAAATTTGGAAGATATGTAATCATTCAAGGTTCTTTGCTATTAGAAAATATAAATCTTGTGAACTTATATGGTCCCAATATAGATGATCAGAAGTTCTTTGCTAATTTATTTCTCATCTTATCATCACTTACAGGGCAACATATAATAGCAGGGGATTTTAATTGTACATTGAATCCAGGTGTGGATAGATCAACAGGACTGGATTGTACGCACATTGGATGTAGGATGACTATTAATCATTTTATGAAAGAATTGAGATTGTTAGATATATGGAGAGAAATGAAACCACAAGTTAAAGCCTATTCTTGTTATTCCAGTACCTACAAGACATTCTCACGTATTGATTATTTTTTGATTTCCACAGAATTAAGGTCCAAGATTCAAAACTGCTTTTATGATAACATCGTGATCTCTGATCATGCACCCTGTTGTCTAATATATGTAGATAAAAAATTGACAAAGGAATCAGGTAGATGGCAATTTCAGCATAAATGGCTTCAGGATGAGGAATTTGTCAAGTATATAGAAAAACAGATAGACGAGTTCTTTGACATCAATACTACACAAACATCAGCATGTGTAAAGTGGGAGGCTTTCAAAGCTTTTATTAGGGGACATATTATTAGTTATACAGGATCAAAATCTAAGAAGACTCGAGAGGAGAGAGCTAAATTGGAACATAAAATAAAAAATCTTCAGGAAAAAGTGTATGCAGGAAGTGACCCAAGGTTGGAGAATGAATTACTGATTTTGAGAGCTGAATACGACAAAAAATCAGCGAATAGAGCTGCCTCGAGTCTTCTAAGATTGAAACAATCTTTTTATGAACAAGGTGAAAAATCAGGAAAATTATTAGCATGGCAGATTAAACAATTGGAAATTAAAACACCAATTACCAGTATTATAAGTAACGGACAGGTAGTTATAGATCCTTTAGAAATTAATAGAGCCTTTAGAGATTACTATGAAAAATTATATGATACCAAAAATGAACCTGATTTAACAAAACTAAATGGGTTTTTGAACGAACTATCTATACCGTGTATTCCAAATGAAAACAGGGAGATATTGGATTCAAAAATTAGTCAAGAAGAAGTTGGGCTAGCCATTGATAATATGAAATCAGGAAAAAGTGCAGGACCAGATGGTCTTCCAGTTGACCTTTATAAAAAATTTAAGAATAAATTAATAAAACCTTTTTTGGAAATGGTTTTAGAAGCATTTCAAAATAATAATTTACCATCATACATAAATAATGCCTTAATTATACTGCTGCCAAAACCAGGTAAGCCCTCTAATAAATGTGAAAATATGAGACCAATAAGCCTATTAAACGCCGACCTTAAGATAATCTGTAAAATTTTAGCAAGACGAATACAAGAAATTTTACCAAATATTATTAATCGAGATCAGAATGGCTTTATAAAGGGTAGACAAGGCTTCCATAATGTAAGAAGACTATTTAATATTATTTATTTTAATAAAGAAGCACCGGATACAGCTCTCCTATCATTGGACGCCGAAAAGGCCTTTGATAGAGTTGAATGGCCCTTTCTTTTTGAAGTCCTACAAAGGTTTGGACTTGGAAATAATTTCATAAAATGGGTTCAAATAATATACAATAATGCTACAGCAGAAATCCTAACAAATAACAATATTTCAAAACCAATAAAAATCAATAGAGGATGTCGACAAGGCTGTCCACTTTCACCTTTACTGTTTACTATGGCAATTGAACCTTTAGCGATAGCGATACGTTTACATTCACAAATATATGGAATTAAAGTTGGACCAACAGAACATAAAATCTCCCTGTACGCCGATGACATAATTTTGTTTATGTCGAATCTAAAAAAATCAATTCCAACCTTGTTGAATTTAATAAAGAATTTTGGGGAAATATCAGGATATAAAATAAATAAAACTAAATCTTCAATATTAATGCTAAATGAGACCCAGAGAAATTACCCAGCCCCTGAGGTAAATCAATTCAATGTTGTAAATCAGTTTAAATATTTAGGAATCCAAATTATGCCTAAGCTAGAATCAGTCGCCAGTGTCAACTATGAAGCCTTAATGTCAGATATCAATGAGTTAACTCAGAGATGGATGTCACTACCAATGTCGATGATCGGGAGAATCAATATACTTAAAAGTAATATTTTACCTAAAATACTTTATTTATTTCAATACATTCCCTTATCACCACCTTTAGATCTATTCTCAAGAATAAAAAAAAAGTTAGTGGAATTTATATGGAACAACAGGAGGGCTAGATTACGTTTGTCTTTATTATATTTACCATTTGATCGTGGAGGTCTGAAATGTCCAAATTTTATGTTGTATTATTGGTCGGCACAACTGAGGTCTATGACATATTATTTTTCATCAAATGATCTCCCTCACTGGACTGAAATGGAATCATACAATTTACCTTTACCTCTTTCCATATTCATATACTCAGATTCGGCAAAAAAATTACAAAAACAAGTTAAAAATCCATTTGTAAAGCATATGATCAAAATATGGTGTGAAGCTAAAAACTATTTAAAAGAACCACAGTTATTGTCACAATTTAGTCCAATATGGGGGTAATCAATATTTTAAACCAGGGAGAGCGGACGCTGTATTTAAAGTATGGAATTTAAAAGGGATACAAAAGATTCAGGATTTATATTTGCCATGTGCAGACAACATAATGTCTTTTGAAGAGCTGAGGATCAAATTTAATCTCAATAGAACACATTTTTTTAAATATCTTCAACTTAGAAACTTTATTCGATCAAATCAAAATAAAGCTCTCACTCGACCTATTTATTCATCCTTGGAAAAAATGATGATGAAAGATAGTAAAAGAAAGGGTATTATTTCAGAGTTTTATAACTCACTGACACTATCTTCAAGTGAAAATTCACTGAAAAGATTAAACTACTGGAAAGAAGATCTGCAAATTGAAATTTCAGAGGAACAATGGGAATTGGCTTGTACAGAAGCTCAAACCAAATCAATAAATGCACGCCTTAAATTGATACATTTCAAATGGTTAATGCGGATGTATGTTACACCGGAGGAGTTAAATAGATATAACAAAAATATACCAGATACATGCACAAAATGCATGGAAAGTAAAGGAACCCTATTTCATTGTTTATGGGAATGTAGATTAATAAGAATGTTTTGGGAAGAGGTGAGGGTAACAATTGAAAAAATAATCTCAAAACAAATCATATTGAATCCTAAACTGTTTTTGTTGGGTCTGTACCCAGAAAAGCATAATTTTAATAAAAGTGAAAGAACATTCATAGACCTCAGTTTGCTTAATGCCAAAAAAATGTATTGCACTATTATGGAAAAAGACTCATAGACCAGATGTGACTCAGTGGTTAAGACAGATGTTAACAAACCTTCCATTAGAAAGAATAACATATATACTAAAATCAAAGGAAATTGTGTTTGAGAATATATGGAGACCTTTTATTGATTATGTAAAAATTTAAACATAACTCTTGAAGAAGAAGGTGAATGATGTGTGTGGACCTTGTAAATTCCAAACTGGTGAACATAATATGTATACTTATGTATTGGATTGTCTAGACTAAACAGAGGAGCATTGTTGAAGACTTGATTTTGTTGGTGGTTGTTGGTGTTTTTAGTGCATTTTTTTTTTTTTGTAGTACTTTAGTGTTAGTGTTTGATTGTTTGTTTCATGTTTGTTAAAAAAAAAAAAAAAGGTTCAATAAAGATATTGTGGAAAAAAAAAAAAGTGATGGCTGATGCCACCACCGTGTCATAGAATGTCTTCAGCAGCGCCCCTTTTACACCAAAAGACCTGAGTCTCCTCAGTAGGAACAGCCTGCACTGTCCCTTCTTGTAGAGTGCGTCAGTATTGTGTGACCAGTCTAGTTTATTGTTCAGATGAACACCCAGGTACTTATAGGATGTCACCATCTCGATGTCTGTTCCCTGTATATTTACTGGTGCTGTGAGGGGTTGTCTTTGCCTGCGGCAGTCCACCACCAGCTCCTTAGTTTTCCTCGCGTTGATCTGGAGGCAGTTCCGATGGCACCAGCCCACAAAGTCCTGGATAAGCCCTCTGTACTCAGCTTCATCTCCATTGGCATCTCCATTGGAGATGAGGCCAACGATCGCAGAGTCATCAGAGAACTTCTGTAGATGGCAGTGTGTTGTGTTGTGTGAGAAGTCCGCAGTATAAAGGATGAACAGGAAGGGAACTAAAACTGTTCCCTGGGGGGCCCCCGTGCTACCGATGATCGTGTCGGACACACAGTCCCGGGTTCTCACAAACTGAGGCCGGTTAGTGAGGTAATCCAGGATCCATGATGACAGATGCTGGTCCACCCCTGCGCACAGCAGCTTGTCCTTCAGGATCATCCGTTGGATGGTGTTGAAAGCACTGGAGAAGTCAAAGAACATGATCCTCACCGCATTCCTGGGCTTCTCCAGGTGGGACAGAGAACGGTGAAGGAGGAAGATCACTGCATCCTCCACCCCAATGCCATGCTGGTAGGCGAACTGGAGTGGATCCATCGCTGGTCCCACCAGGGGGCGGAGGTGAGCAAGGAGCAGTCTCTCCAGGGTCTTCATTCTGTGGGACGTCAAGGCCACTGGTCTGTAGCTGTTCAGGTCTTTGGGGTGGGAAGTCTTTGGTACAGGTACCACACAAGATGTTTTCCACAGCTATGGTACCCTCCCCAGTTTCAGGATCAGATTGAAGATATACTCCACAATCCCACACAGCTGGTCTGCACAGGACTTGAGGAGCTTTGCGCTGATGCCGTCCGGTCCCGAGGCCTTCCTCGCCTTGATCTTCCTCAGCTCCGTCCTCACCTGGGTCTTAGTAAGGGTCAGGTTGGGGGGCTGTGTGTTGGGAGTGGGGGGGGTGTTGGTGGAGTGGGGAGTGGGCAGCAGGACTTGATGTCTTTAGAGGCAGCAGTGATTGTTGTGCAGTCAGCGGGGAAGGCGGTTGGTCAAACCTATTGAAAAACTGATTCAGATTGTTCGCCCACTCCCTGCCCCCCGTGGCCTGGGGGGAGGTATTCTGGAGCCCAGAGATGGTTTTAAGGTTTCTCCAGACCCCGCTGATGTCGCTCTGTTGCAGCTTGTCCTCCATCTTCTTCCTGAAGCTGTCCTTGCCTTCTCTGATCTTTCTCCTCAGCTCCCTCTGTACGGACTTCAGCATCTCCCTGTTCCCCGACCTGAAGATCCTCTTCTTCTCTCAGAAGTGTTTTTATCTCAGGGTTGATCCAGGGTTTGTTGTTTGAGCAACACCGTATGGTCTTGGTGGGAACGGTGTTGTCCACACAGAAGCTGATGTAGTCCGTGATGGTGTGAGTGAGGCCATCGATGTCCTCACCATGTGGATCGCAGAGCTGCTCCCAGGCAGTGGTTTCAAAACAGCCCTTTAGAGTGTCCATTGCCTCCTCAGACCATAACTTCACTGTGTGCATGGCCGGAGGTTGTCTGTGCACTAGGGGTTTGTACACCGGCCGGAGATGAACCAAGTTGTGATCCGATCTCCCGAGTGGGGGGAGTTGTAATGAGGTGTATGCCTCCTTAGTGTTTGCGTAGAGTAAGTCCAGTGTTTTATTGTCTCTAGTGTGGCATGTGACATACTGGGTAAACGTGGGTAGCATGGGAGACAGTGAACCATGGTTGAAATTGCCTGAGATGAGAAGAGCATCTGGGTGTTCTGTCTGCAGCCTGCCGGTTACTGAATGGATGACGTCACGCGCTGTCCCAGCGTTCGCCGTCGGATTTGCATAAACAACAATGCAGATCACGTGTGAGTATTCCCTCGGGAGATATGTAGGCCGCATGTTAACAGCTAGCAACTCAATGTCTTTGCTGCAGTGTCGTTGTTTAACAGTGATATGTCCCGGTCTGCACCAGTTGTTGTTAACATACATTATCACTGGTTCCAAGGTTGTCATAGCCAGGAGCGGCACTGGGGTTAAGCTCCCAGTGCTCATAAAATGCTCCTTACGGCGTGCGTCTCGAAAAGCCTCTCACAACTAAGTCCAACTCCTAGCCTGCCCGTGTGGTTTAGTCTCTAAGCCCGGCGGAACTGCTTTTACTAATAGGAGAAGGGGCGAGGGCGGATCTCTGGCGCCTTAAAACCAGATGCTTCGGGTAGATGGTGGCTTGTCAACCTGGGAAGGTAGCCCATCTAGGGGAAGGTAAACCCTGATTTCAAACCTCCGCTGCCTTGCGGCACACCCGGTCACGGGAAAGGCTTCGGGAGTCAACCCTGAGGAAAAATCCGGAGTCGGAGCCCCTAAGGCAGTTCTCTGTTGTGCTCAACATCGTTCTGGCAGCTCCTGTGACGGCGCTGGTGCCAAACTATAGCAGCCGTGCTGTTCCTTAGGATTCATCAGTGACGTGGAGAGGGGGGACATACTGCATGGGTAACATCTTGTCCTCCATATCTTCCTGCCCAGGCTTGAATCCTACCAACGCCCAATGCTGGAAGGTAGAAAACCGGTGTGCATCGGCCTGTTCAGCCACAGGCGGTGCTGTTCCAGCAGAGTAGACATTTAGGATTCTCTTCCATGGTCATCATAGACCGACGGAGGCCGACGGAACATTATCACTCCACCGCCCCTTGCTTTGCCATTGTCTGGTGTTCGGTCTGCCCGTATCGCGTGGAAACCCTCCAGCTCAATGTTAGCATCTGCTGCTAGTTCAGATAGCCACGTCTCGGTAAACAAAAGGAGAGAGCATTCCCGGTATATGCTATCGTAGCGGGAGATAGCCGCTAGCTCATCTACCTTTCCCAGTAACGACCGTACATTCCCCATGACAACAGATGGAAGGGAGGGTCTGTACCTTATATTTTTTGTCTTCCACCTTACTCCAGCCCGGCAACCACGGCGTTTTCGCCTCAGTTCTCCCGGTATGTCGAGTTTTTCAATTAGCACCGGGTGGCGGTTGAGTGCTAGCAGCTCTTCCCTGCTGTACCGTCTCCTGCTATAAACAGTGGCTCCGTCCACCGGCTTGGGAGACATTTGGGATGATCTGTGTGTCCGTGATATAAATGGAGTGAAAACCGGATCAAAAAGAGAGAGGAAGGAAAAAAAAAAGACTCAGAATTGAGCCGCTGTTGCAAAAGACAGCCGACTCGTGTGGCGCCGGAAGTGAAAAAAAAAATAAATAAAAATCTTATGTATAAATTCATCTGTTGGCTTGATGTATCTAGAAATGAAATCATTCAAGTCATGTCTAGCATTAAGCTCAGTTCTATTCACTGTCAGTCACAGTTTAGAAGGCACTGGTACAGTAGTCTTTTTAAGTCTTTTTAAAGTCTGTACTGTCTTTGTACTTCTTTTAGTAGTTGTGTCTTACTGTTTTATAACTTTTTGATTGTTTTTCTTATTATCTGTTTTCAACTGTCTTGTTTTATTTTATTTTATTTATTTATTTTATTTTATTTTATTTTTGATGGACCATGAGTCTGGAATAAAGTCTTTGATTGATTGATTGATTGATTGATATAAAGGTCTACATTTAACCATGAGAAACTCCAGGTTAGCTGAGCAGCGTCTCCCAACAGTGACAGAGTTCGTGCATCAAGCCTTGTTAATATAAATGCATACTCCCCCACCTCTGGTCTTACCGGAGTCATTAGCTCCTCTGTCTGCCCGGAGAGTGTGCCGTCCGGCCAGCTCGACAGCACCGTCAAGTAATTCAATTCAATTCAATTCAGCTTTATTTATAATGCGCCACATCACAACAAAAGCCGTCTCGTGGTGCCACACAAGTACTCCACTATGTAGCCATGTTTCCGTGAAAATCATGATATTGCAGTTCATAAGTTTCTTATTGTTGGTGATCCGAAGCCGTAGCTCATCCATTCTGTTTGCCACTGACCGTACATTAGCAAGGAAAATGCTGGGTAGAGAAAGCCGGTGCAGTGTTAGCTTTAGCTTAGCTCTTAGCCCTCCACGCTTCCCCCGCCTTTGTTTACGGTCTCTACGCTGCCTGCGAGCACTTCCGGTCGGCCGGGTAGCTTACCTAGCATCGGGTGTTCTCCAGAGCTCAGGGATGAAATGTAGGTTGCTGATAAAAAGGTCGTTATTTTGTAATCCAATGTCCAAAAGTTCATTTCAGGTGTAGGATGTAAAAGCGAAGCTGTTCTGAATGAACAGACCCGAAATGAGCAGAAATATCGCTGCTAATCCGCAAAATCTGAAGTGACGCTGAGCCTCGCGTTGTGCAAGCTCTGCCATCTGGTCTGAAAATTTTTGGAAGATAAAAAAAGCGAAATTCCGCGAATTAGCGGAAAAATCACATCCCTACCTAGGCTAGGGAGGGGTGACGCGACGTCTCTTGGGGGTGGCGTCACCTGAGGTATAAAAGCCAGCTGCGGGAGACATTTGGACATGAATGGGGTGCAGATAAACAGGCATTAATTGACATTTACAGACCACTAATGCGATCGACAGTAGACTACGGATGCATGATTTATGGAGCAGCGGCAAAGACGACTCTGGAAAAAATAGACAGAATGCAGCATAGAGCACTTTGCCTGTGCATTGGAGCCGTCAAAACAGCACCAAACAATGCAGTTTTAATAGAAGCAGGAGAAATGCCAACGGATTTCAGAAGAGATAAACTCACATTATCATACTGGGTCAAGCTGAAAGGAAGTGACGAAGCAAATATTTCAAAAACAACACTACAAGACTGCTGGGAATACTCTAATTTCCAGGGACGCGGGTTTGGGTGGACAATTGAAAGAAGGACCAGAATGTATGGGCTGCACACTATTGATATAGCTAACACCAGTCCAGTGAGTAATGTTCCCCCTTGACTGTTTCCGGGAATAGAAGTAGATGCTAATCTGCTAATGAGGAAAAAGGAGTGGCATACAAGTGAAGTTGGTGTTAAAATAAGCATTTACCTCAGGAACAATTACTATAACTTCTTACAGCTCTATACTGATGGTTAAAAGAATAAAGAGGGCTCTGCTGGAGTTGGAGTATACATCCCAGAGTTTAAAGTGACCATCGCAAAAAGACTCTCCAACAATACATCCGTGTTTACAGCAGAGATGATGGCAATAATTATTGCTTTGCAGTGGGTGGAGGAAGTCAGACCGGACTGGGTGGTGGTGTGCACGGACTCACTTGTAGCACTAAAAACCATACAGACACTAAAATCTACAAGGGAAGACTTGGTAATTGAGCTATATCACAGTTTATTTCGGGTACACAGGGGTGGTGGACAAGTTCAGTTTTTTTGGGTTCCTGCACAGGAAGGGTTGAAAGAGAATGACTGTACAGACAAATTAGCAACAAGTGCACTTGGAAAAGAGATAACTATACCATTGTCTCTTGGAAAAGGTGAAGGGAAAGCAGTGATCAAGAAAAAAGGAACTGAGATATGGCAAAAAAGATGGGATGAAGATCATAAAGGTAGATCGTATTGTGGAGGATGTGGAAATGACGAGACTGAGTTTATCTCACGAGTCAGGTTTATTTCATTCTCCAACATCATCCAAACAGAAAGAGAAAGAATCCCTCAACATCTGCCCCTTTTATACCCCAGGACATCAAAGCACACAGTCACATTGTCTTTTAATCCCAAGTCACAATGCGTCTTCTTCCAGGTCTTCTCACCCACACCTAAAGTCACTGGTGGTCAGGAAATCCCTCAAGGTCATCTCTTTGCATACAAAAGGCCACCTCTCACATCCTCCTGTCATCTCCTAGGAGGCTCAGTCTTTTTGTTCCTCTGAGACGTGAAGCATACAGTAAGCATACAGTAATACACATGTGAAGCATATGAAACCCACATATGTGTCCCACATGACCCCCCCCCCCAAACGTCTAAGATGGAACAACGTAATAACAGTTTGCATGTCATAATAAAATCACTACACATCAGTCCACATGCTGCTTGGGCCTCAGTCTTCTCCCGCGGCTGCTGTAAACAGGCTTTACCACCTCCGCGGTGCCCTCCTGCTGGGGAGCTGCTGTCTGGGGATGAGAACTGTTAGTCAATCTCTGTCGGTGTTCTGGGGAATGCTCTCTAGGGGGTCTGCCGCGCCGAGGAGCCTTGGCCAACTGCACGCCTTCGTCAGCCACCACAAAAGCGGGTTTGAGCCTGTTAATGCCAATCATTTCTTTTCTGCCCCCCAAATCTAGCAAAAAATGCTTATCCCCTGTTTCCAGCACTCTATATGGTCCATCATAAGGTGGGCGTAACGGTGGGCGATGGGCATCGTGTCTGACAAAAACAAACTCTGCATTTTTTAAAGCCTTAGGCACAAAAACGCGCGGAAAACTGTGGTGAACAGTGCCAGGTAGCGTGCTCGAGTCCGTGCTACTCTGTAACCGCTGAGCTGGGGAGCACTCTGGCGCAGGATTATCTGGGAGAAATTCCCCGGGCAGCCGAAGTGGCTGTGCGAAAACTAGCTCAGCTGGGGAGGCTTCTAAATCCTCTTTAGGTGCAGAACGCAACCCCAATAAAACCCATGGTAGCCTGTCCACCCAATTTGCATCCGTAAGCGACGCTCTGAGAGCCGCCTTCAATGACCTGTGAAATCGTTCGCATAACCCGTTAGCCTGCGGGTTCGTTGCCCCCAGGCTGCGGGCCATCGCTGACCAAAGTTCGGAAACAAACTGAGGGCCTCTGTCGGACGTAATGTCCGACGGGACTCCAAAACACGCTACCCATGCCGTTAAAAACGCGCGCGCAACCTCCTCGGCTGTGGTTGATGACAGTGGGACCACTTCCGGCCAGCGCGTGGTGCGGTCAACCATTGTCAGAAGATGTGTGCGCCCCTGTGAGGGCGGGAGGGGGCCTACGAGGTCCGTGTGAACATGATCAAACCTTTTAACCAGAATGTGAAACGGCTCCAAGGGAGCTCTCGTGTGTTTGTGTACTTTGGCCCGTTGACAAGCTACGCAGGCTGCCGCCCACTCTCTAACTTATTTGCGCATGCTCGGCCATACAAATTTCTCTCCCACCATTTTGACCGACACGCGCACTCCCGGGTGCGCCAGAGAATGGATCGAGTCAAAAACGCGGCGGCGCCACGCGGCCGGTACCACAGGACGCGGTCGCCCAGTGGAGACATCGCAGATTAGGGGGGGGGCATGCCGTCTTGCAGCACCCTGTCCTCCAGCCTTAACCCTGTTGGTCCAGACTGGAGCGCGCGCACGTCCGCGTCGCTAACCCAATCCGCAGCCATGGTTGCAAAATCTATCCCTACGCGGACTGGGGCCGCGCGCACTTCTGCGTCGCTAACCCAATCCGCGGCCATGGTTGCAAAATCTACCCCTATGCGGGCTGGAGCCGCCACGGCGCGCAAGAGGCAGTCTGCCACTACATTAAGTTTACCTGCCACATGCTGGATATCGGTAGAAAACTCCGAGATCGCGGCCAGCTGTCTCTGCTGCCGGCCCGACCACGGTTCTGAAACCTTGGCCATCGCGAAAGTTAGCGGCTTGTGGTCAACGAACGCGGTGAAATGACGTCCCTCCAGCCAGAACTGGAAGTGGCGAATGGCCAAGTGGAGAGCTAACAACTCCCTGTCGAATGCGCTGTATTTACGTTCACTATCGCGCAAGGTCCTGCTGAAAAAGGCAAGCGGTTGCCAAGCTCCGGCTACATACTGTTCCACGACCGCCCCTATGGCCACATCTCACACGTCAGTAGTGAGCGCTATGCGGGCCGTTGGGACTGGATGTGCTAACAACGCAGTGTTCGCCAGGGTTGTTTTGACTTCAGAGAATGTGCGCTCTCGCTCCGGAGACCATTCGATTTTATTTGTGGGTTTTGTTTTTTTAGTGCAGCATACAATGGTTGCATGAGCTGCACTGCGCGGGGGAGGAAACAGTTATAAAAATTCACCATTCCCAAAAACTCCTGTAGCGCTTTGACTGTTTGTGGCTGGGGAAAATTTGTTACTGCGCACACTTTGTCGGGCAGAGGAACCGCTCCTTCTGGAGAGACGCGATGCCCCAAAAAATCAATCTGCGTCACCCCGAACTGACACTTCGCTGGGTTGATTATTAACCCATGCTCTGCCAACCTCCGGAAAACTGCCGTGAGGTGGTTTTCGTGTTCGTCTTCGGACGCACTGGCTACCAATATGTCGTCCAGGTAGACGAACACGAAGGGGAGATCGCGCAACACCGCGTCCATCATGCGTTGGAACGTCTGCGCCGTGCCTTTAAGCCCAAACGGCATGCGCAAAAACTCGAATAGAGCGAACGGAGTTATTACCGCTGTTTTGGGTATGTCCTCAGCGCGCACTGGGACCTGGTGGTAACCGCATACCAAGTCTATCTTAGAAAAAACACACGCCCCCGCCAAATGGACTGAAAAATCTTGGATGTGCGGGATCGGGTAGCGGTCGTGTGCTGTAGCGTTGTTCAACCTGCGGAAATCACCGCAAGGTCGCCACGAGCCATCAGCTTTCGGGACCATGTGAAGCGGTGAAGCCCATGGGCTTTTCGAATGCCTGATGATGCCAACTTTTCCAGGTTGGCAAACTCCTCGTGTGCTATGGTCAGTTTAGCTGAATCCAAGCACCGAGCTTTTGCAAAAACGGGCGGTCAGGTGGTAGTAATAAAATGTTCCACCCCGTGTTTAGCCACGGTCGCCGAAAATGTTGGGACCGTGAGTGCTGGGAACTGAGTGAGGAGTGTGTGGAACTTACCACTCGCAGCTGTGACGTTGGCTTGTGACGTTGGCTTGTGCTGTTGGCGGGGCCACTCGAGCTGTACAGGGAATAGAATAAAAAGAGAGTGCATTAACCAAGCGTCTGTTAGCAAGATCAACCAACAAACCATGTGAGCACAAAAAATCAGCCCCTAACATGTTGAAATTGACTGCAGCTATGACGAAAGTCCACTCGAATGTACGGCCGTGTAGGGACAGAAGCAACGTCCTCTCACCAAAGGTCTTAATCGCCGAGCTGTTCGCTGCTGACACCCCGGGACCACTGGAAGGCGCCAGCCGGTCAGCGGAGGAAGGTGTGATGAAACTCAGCTGGGAGCCTGTGTCCACGAGGAAATGTCTCCCCGAGCGCACATCCCTCAAGCAGAGCAGCTTGTCCTCCTCTCCGAGGGCCGCAGCTGCTACCGACCACCGGTCTTGGCGTTTCCCGAGCGCTTGAAATGGCACGGTGGTATACATTTGCGTGCCCTCTCTGCGAAGCGGCGATGGTAGAAACAAAGGCCGTCGTCTGCTTCGTGTTTCTTGGCCTTTGCCGCCGCCGTCGTCGGTGAGTCTGGTACTGCTGCCTCTGGCCCCCTGCCATCTCCGGACGTTGTGCCGAGCTCCGCTGCCGCGGCGGTGGCCACGCGCCATTTGGCGGCGTTGACGAGTCGTTGCGCCACTTGGCCCAGCTCGTGGTAGTCTCGACTGGCCAACAGTGGCGAACCTGCCAGGGTCACTCTCACCGCTGACGGTAGGGTCTTGAGGAAAAGGTGGGCGAAGATGAAGTGGTCATCGTCAGGGTCTTTCAACCCCAACATCTTCTCCATCAGGTCCGCAGGCCTGTCGCTTTCAAATTCAGTCAGCGCCAGGAGCCCCTCTGCTCACTCCTCCACTGAGGGGATGAAGTACCGGATGAGTGCAGCCTTTAACGCGCCGTATTTGTCGCTGTCTGGCGGCTGGTTGATCAGGCTCTGCACATGCTGGGCTGTGTGGCTGTTCAGTTTTGCAACCACATGGTAGAACTTTGTGGCGTCTACCGAAATCCTCCGGAGGTTGAACTGCGCCTCGACCGTGTTAAACCAGGAGCGCGGATTGTTCTGCCAGAAGTCCGGTAGCTGAACTGTGGCTGCATTCGTTTGGCTGGCTCCTGACGAGTCTGGCTCGGGAGAATTCTCTCCGGTCATGATACGTCTTAGGGTCACCAATGTGGAGGATGTGGAAATGACGAGACTGAGTTTATCTCACGAGTCAGGTTTATTTCATTCTCCAATATCATCCAAACAGAAAGAGAAAGAATCCCCCAACATCTGCCCCTTTTATACCCCAGGACATCAAAGCACACAGTCACATTGTCTTTTAATCCCAAGTCACAATGCGTCTTCTTCCAGGTCTTCTCACCCCCACCTAAAGTCACTGGTGGTCAGGAAATCCCTCAAGGTCGTCTCTTTGCATACAAAAGGCCACCTCTCACATCCTCCTGTCATCTCCTAGGAGGCTCAGTCCTTTTGTTCCTCTGAGACGTGAAGCATACAGTAAGCATACAGTAATACATATGTGAAGCAGATGAAACCCACATATGTGTCCCACAGTATTACAAAATACAAAAATCTATTGCAGTAAAGAATTTCATGACAACCAAAAGGAGGGACGTCATTATGGCAAGACTCAGACTGGATCACACAGGTTTAAACGGCACTTTATTCACCATGGGGAAAAGCAAAAGTGACAAATGTAGAGAATGTGGAGTAAAAGAAAATGTCGAGCACATCTTATTACACTGTTGTGGCACACATATATGTACATATGTTGGTTTCAGATGCTCCACAGATATATCACTGTATGCTTATTGTATACTTCACGTCTCAGGGGAACAAAGGGACTGAGCCTTCCAGAGGTAACGGGAGGGTGTGAGATCTGGCCTTTTGTTTCAAGGAGAAGGCCTTGAGAGATTTCCTGACCACCGGAGACTAGGAGGTGGATGGTGTTAAGATCGGGGGAAGATACATTGTGACTGGGATTAAGTACCATGTGACTGTATGTTTGATTAAGCACCATGTGATTGTATGTTTGATGTCCTGGTATAAAAGGACAGATGTGAGAAGATTCATCCTCTTTTTCTGCTTTTGAATGTTGGAGAATGTCATTGTGAACAAAGCTGAACCTGAGGAATACACTCAGTCTCGTCCTTCACAACTCTCCACACTGGTGACCTTACGACGAAGCATGAGCAGAAGTAATTCTCCTGAGCCGGACTCGTCAGAAGCCAGCCTGACGAATGCCGCCACGTTCCAGCTGCCGGACTTCTGGCAGAACAGTCCGCGCTCCTGGTTTAGCGCGGTCGAGGCGCAGTTCAACCTCCGGGAAATTTCGAGAGACGACACAAAATTCTACCATGTGGTGGCGAAGCTGGACAACCACACAGTCCAGAGGATGGAGAGCATGGTCAACCACCCACCGGACAGCGACAAGTACGGCACATTGAAGGCTGTGCTTATCAGCCACTTCACCCCCTCGGTGCAACAGCGAGCAGAGGGGCTCCTGGCGTTGACGGAGTTTGAGAACGACAGACCCGCAGACCTGATGGGGAAGATGCTGAGGTTGAGAGACTCCGATGATGACAGCTTTATCTTCACCCACCTTTTCCTCAGGACCCTACCGTCAGCGGTGAGAGTGACCCTGGCCGGTTCACCGCTGTTGGCCCGACGAGACTACCACAAGCTGAGCCAGGAGGCGCAGCGACTCGTCGACACCCACAAACGGAGCGCAGCTTTGGCCGCAGCAGCAGAGCTAGGCACGACGTCCGGAGACGGCATGGGGCCAGAGGCTGCAGCACCAGGCTCAGCGATGATGGCAGCAGCAAGGGCCAGGCGACACGGAGCGGACGACGTCCTTTGCTTCTACCATCGCTGTTTCGCAGAGAGGGCACGCAAGTGCATCTTCAAGCGCTCGGGAAACGCCAAGGCCGGGGGTCGGTAGCAGCCGAGGCCCTCGGAGAAGAGAACAAGCTGCTCTACCTGAAGGACGCACGCTCGGGGAGGCAATTCCTCATGGACACAGGCTCCCAGCTGAGCTTCATCACGCCTTCTTACGCGGACCGGCTGGCGCCTTCCAGTGGTCCCCAGGTGACAGCAGCAAACGGCTCGGCGATTAAGACCTTCGGTGAGAGGACTCTGCTTCTGTCTTTGCAGGGCCGTACATTCGAGTGGACTTTTGTTGTAGCGGCAGTCAATTTCAACATGTTAGGGGCTGATTTTTTGTGCTCACATGGTTTATTGGTTGATCTTGCTAACAGACGCCTGGTTAATGCACTCTCCTTTTATTCTATTCCCTGCACAGCTCGAGTGGCCCCGCCAACTGCACAAGCCAACGTCACAGCTGCGGGTGGTAAGTTCCACACACTCCTCACTCAGTTCCCAGCACTCACGGTCCCAACGTTTTCGGCGACAGTGGCTAAACATGGGGTGGAACATTTTATTACTACCATCGGCCCACCCGTTTTTGCAAAAGCTCGGCGCTTGGACTCAGCTAAACTGACCATAGCGCGTGAGGAGTTCGCCAACCTGGAAAGACTGGGCATCATCAGGAGGTCGAAGAGCCCCTGGGCTTCGCCGCTCCATATGGTCCCAAAGGCTGATGGCTCGTGGCGACCTTGCGGTGATTTCCGCAGGTTGAATAACGCTACAGTGCACGACCCCTATCCGATCCCGCACATCCAAGATTTTTTGGTGCATTTGGCGGGGGCGCGCATTTTTTCTAAAATAGATTTGGTACGCGGTTACCACCAGGTTCCAGTGCGCGCTGAGGACATACCCAAAACAGCGGTAATAACTCCTTTCGGGCTTTTTGAGTTTTTGCGCATGCCGTTTGGGCTTAAAGGTGCAGCGCAGACGTTCCAACGCATGATGGACGTGGTTCTGCGCGACCTCCCCTTCGTGTGCGTCTACTTGGATGACATATTGGTAGCCAGCGCGTCCGAAGACGAACACGAAAATCACCTCACAGCAGTTTTCCGGAGGTTGGCAGAGCACGGGTTAATAATCAACCCAGCGAAGTGTCAGTTCGGGGTGGCGCAGATTGATTTTTTGGGGCATCGCGTCTCTCCAGAAGGAGCAGTTCCTCTGCCCGACAAAGTGCGCGCAATAACAAATTTTCCCCAACCACAAACGGTCAAAGCGTTACAGGAGTTTTTGGGAATGGTGAATTTTTATAACCGTTTCCTCTCTCACGCAGCACAGCTCATGCAACCATTGTATGCTGCACTAAAAAAACAAAAACCCACAAACAAAATCGAATGGTCTCCGGAGCGGGAGTGCGCATTCGCTGAAGTCAAAATAGCCCTGGCAAACGCTGCATTGTTGGCACATCCAGACCCAATAGCCCGCAAAGCGCTCACTACTGACGCGTCAGACGTGGCCATAGGAGCGGTCGTGGAACAGTATGTAGCAGGAGCTTGGCAACCGCTCGCCTTTTTCAGCAGGACCTTGCGCGATAGTGAACGAAAATACAGCGCATTCGACAGGGAGTTGTTAGCTCTCCACTTGGCCATTCGCCATTTCCAGTTTTGGCTGGAGGGACGCAGTTTCACCGCATTCGTGGATCACAAGCCGCTGACTTTTGCGATGGCCAAGATTACAGAACCGTGGTCGGGCCGGCAGCAGAGACAGCTGGCTGCCATCCTGGAGTTTACTACCGATATCGAGATACCGATACTACCGCCACCGGGCTGCACGGTGGCGCAGTGGTTTAGCACTGTGGCAGCACAGTTTACCCTCAGCCGGGGGATCGTGAGATCGTGGGTTCGATCCCAGCCCCCGACCAACAGTGAGCTGTGTGGAGTTTGCATGTTCTCTCCGTGTTGCGTGGGTTTACTCCGGGATTTCTCCGGTTTCCTCCCGCATACCAAAACATGTAGGTTTAGGGCGCTCGCGCATGCAGCGACCGGCAGCCGGTGGCTTGTCACCAGACTGCAAACCAAATCTACCTACGGGTACAAATAAGTAACAAAAAAAAAAATATCCAGCATGTAGCGGGTAAACTTAATGTAGTGGCGGACTGCCTCTCGCGCGCCGTGGTGGCTCCAGCCCACGCAGAGGTAGATTTTGCAGCCATGGCCGTGGACCAGGTTAGCGACGCGGAAGTGCGCGCGGCCCCAGTCCGCGTAGGGATAGATTATGCAGCCATGGCCGCGGATCAAGTTACCGACGCGGACGTGTGCACGCTCCAGTCTGGACCAACAGGGTTAAGGCTGGAGAACAGGGTGCTACAAGATGGTACGCCCCCCCCCCTAATCTGCGATGTCTCCACGGGACGACCGCACCCGGTGGTGCCGACCACGTGGCGCCGCCACGTTTTTGACTCGATTCATTCTCTGGCGCACCCGGGGGTGCGCGCGTTGGTCAAAATGGTAGGAGAGAAATTTGTATGGCCGTGCCTGCGCAAGCAAGTCAAGGAGTGGGCAACAGCCTGCGTGGCTTGTCAGCGAGCCAAAATACACAAACACACTAGAGCTCCCTTGGAGCCTTTTCACATCCCGGCTAAGCGATTCGATCAGGTGCATGTCGACCTCGTAGGCCCCCTCCCGCCGTCACAGGGGTGCACACACCTTTTGACAATGGTGGACCGCACCACGCGTTGGCCGGAAGTGGTCCCACTGGCATCAACCACAGCCGAGGAGGTGGCGCGCGCGTTTCTAACAGCATGGGTAGCGCGTTTCGGAGTTCCGTCGGACATTATGTCTGACAGAGGTCCTCAATTTGTTTCCGAGTTCTGGTCAGTGATGGCCCACAGCCTGGGGGTAACGATCCACCGTACTACCGCGTACAACCCGCAGGCTAATGGTTTATGCGAACGTTTCCATAGGTCATTGAAAGCAGCCCTCAGAGCGTCGCTTACGGATGCAAATTGGGTGGACAGGCTACCATGGGTTTTATTGGGGTTGCGTTCTGCACCTAAAGAGAATTTAAAAGCCTCCCCATCTGAGTTGGTTTTTGCGCAGCCACTCCGGCTGCCTGGGGAGTTTCTCCCGGATAATCCTGCGCCAGAGTGCCCCCCCGCTCAGCAGTTGCAGAGCGACACGGGAGCAAGCACGCTTCCTGGCCCAGTTCATCACAGCTTCCCGCGCGTTTTTGTGCCTAAAGCTTTAAAAAATGCGAAGTTTGTTTTTGTAAGACATGATGCACACCGCCCACCCTTACGCCCACCTTATGACGGACAATACAGAGTGCTGGAAACAGGGGACAAGCATTTTTTGCTAGATTTGGGGGGCAGGAAAGAAATGATTTGTATAAACAGGCTCAAACCCGCTTTTGTGCTGGCTGATGAAGTGGTGCAGTTGGCAAGGGCTCCTCGGTGCGGCAGACCCCCTAGAGAGCATTCCCCAGAACACCCACAGAGATTGACTAACAGTTCTAATCCTCAAACAGCAGCTCCATAGCGGGAAGACGCCGCGGGGGTGGTAAAGCCCGCTTACAGCAGATATGGAAGGCGACTGAGGCCCAAGCAACATTTGGACTGATGTGTAATAATGTGACCATGACTTGCAAACTGTATTACATTTGTTCCATCTTAGACATTTGGGGGGGGGGGGGTCATGTGGCACACATATATGCACATATGTTGGTTTCAGATGCTCCACAGATATATCACTGTATGCTTATTGTATACTTCACGTCTCAGGGGAACAAAGGGACTGAGCCTTCCAGAGGTAACGGGAGGGTGTGAGATCTGGCCTTTTGTTTCAAGGAGATGGCCTTGAGAGATTTCCTGACCACCGGAGACTAGGAGGTGGATGGTGTTAAGATCGGGGGAAGTTACATTGTGACTGGGATTAAGTACCATGTGACTGTATGTTTGATTAAGCACCATGTGATTGTATGTTTGATGTCCTGGTATAAAAGGACAGATGTGAGAAGACTCATCCTCTTTTTCTGCTTTTGAATGTTGGAGAATGTCACTGTGAATAAAGCTGAACCTGAGGAATACACTCAGTCTCGTCCTTCACAACTCTCCACACTGTCACAAATACGGAAATGAAAGACAGATAATGGAAAATGAAGTTTGAGAGGCCGGTAGGGAATGGGATTTAACCGGGATTCTGGGAACAGATGGAGATGGAGAGGCACTAAGAATCATGAGAAAGGCTCTTTTCTCTTTTTTAAATAACACAGGATTAAGTCATAGAATTTAGGGGCCGGGCTCAGATGGCATAATGCTACACACTCTTGTACAGTAGGTGGCGGTATGCACCTTTCAGTTGTTTGCTATCCGCTAGTAACCAAGAGAAGAAGAAGTCTCTTCGCTGTGGCTCCTGTACTCGCGGTACGGATTCCTGTGTTAGTAGTTCGTATTATAATAAAACCTATAAAATGTCACCTCGACTCCTCTTTAATTCGAGACACAACGATTTGTAAAGATTTCAATATTAGTCTGTAACAATTTTTGTGATTTCGCCTACTGTTGTTTTGTTCTTTTTCCTACTGAAAAATGTAATTGTTGATTGTACTTGGTTAAATAAAGTCTTATATTTAAAAAAAAGGGTTACTCAACACTCAGTTCCAAGTCACTCCGTACCAAACGCGAACGGGCGAATTTATAACTTCTGCAGCAGTGTTCAACCTGCTGTGGAAATCCCCAAAATAACATCATGCTTAGGCTTACATGAACCGACGGGGGCTCATCTGAAAAAGTTGTCTTTCCCTCCTAAACTTCACAAGATGGGCGTTTACGTTGCCAGCTTGCAAACACGTCCGTGGATAAACGACATCCGGTCCTTCTGTCTTTTCAAAGTAGTTTACTGTTCAATGTTGCAACTTTTCCTCCGGTTACTCTGACGTTTGTTTGAAACCAAAATATTGTTGTGGTTTATTTTTGATATCAAAATGTGATGCAAAACAGATCTCTGGTATACATTTTGCGTTGGTACCGTTTGAGTTTATTTTTATTGTTGTATTTGTTGTTGTTAATTCTTTTTTCTGTTTTGCATCACATTTTGATATCAAAAATAAACCACAACAATATTTTGGTTCCAAACAAACGTCAGAGTAACCGGAAGAAAAGTCGCAACATTGAACAGTAAACTACTTTGAAAAGACAGAAGGACCGGATGTCGTTGTTCATCCACGGACGTGTTTGCAAGCTAGCAACGTAAACGCCCATCTTGTGAAGTTTTGGGGGAAAGACAACTTTTTCAGGTGAGCCCCCGTCGGTTCATGTAAACCTAAGCATGATGTTATTTTGGGGATTTCCACAGCAGGTTGAACACTGCTGCAGAAGTTATAAATTTGCCCGTTCGCGTTTGGTACGGAGTGTCTATGGTACGTTGCGATTTGGGTACGGAGTGTCGTGATACCCCAAGAAGCTGCTAGCAGCAACATGGTGAACGTGTGTTTTCATCATGGTGAATCCCTCCACATGTATGAAAGTGATGCCGGATTATTCAGACTGTCTCTCTGACTTCTTCACATCATGACTCCGTGTGGCTGTTATTGAGATTCAAAGCGGTAACCGAAGAGAACCGTAAACCGTCTGGTTCTTCAGTGGAGTTTAATACAGTAGCATGTTAGCCTGTTAGCTCTGGCTGCTCCCTCCATGGAAGAAGGCTGCGATTTTCCTCCTGAATGAGTCTCTTCGTGGTCTTTCCAGGAAAAAATCAGCGCAGACGGACCTATATAGCTTCCATGTGGTCGGTGTGGGTGGTTCTGCTGCTGTTCTGCTCCTCATGGATGAATAGCTGATGTAGCTCCGTGGAGACCTGCCATTGATGGTCTGTGCTGAGTGCTGGAGAACAAAGCACCGACGTGGAAGTGTGAGGACGAAGAGAAACCATGACTTCAGTTTCCACTATAAAATCACACAGACTGGGTATGTAGAACTAACGAGGCTTTGACAAGATTGTTGGTTTGTTTACTGCTCAGACAGAATGTGATTTTGACCAACGATAAAACTCACAATTTGTGAGAAAAAGCTGTTATATTTAAGGTAGACAGTTTTAAATTTACAAAAAGTCTCAAATTCATAACAGAAAACTTGACAGCAAAGTTACTAATTTATGAATTTCAAGTATCTTGGAAAAAAAATCAACTTTCAGTGACAAAATGTTACAATTCGGCAGCAAATGTCTGTAAATTTCTAATAAAAGTCAGATCTACAGGGAAAGATTTCTTGTTGAGAGTAACAAGGCAGTCAGAGACAGCAGACTTTAGCCCTGATATCGTGTTTCCACTAGAGGAGCAGTGGGTCTCTGCTGCTGAACATACTTTATCTCAGAGGCTTCATAGGATGAACTTTCTTTGTGTCAGAACCATATTCCAACACCTTTCTTGTGTCTCTTTGTCCCTCCAGATGTTCCACAGCAAAATGACTGTAACCAGGAGGAGGTTGTGGATGAGCAGCAGCTTCTGAACCAGGAGAGAAACTTTATTGCTGTTCAGGTGGGAGCAGATTGTTCCCAGATTAAAGAGGAACAGGAGGACGTCTGCATCAGTCAGGAGGGAGAGCAGTTTGGACTGAAGCAGGAGACCCAAACCTTTGATGAAGGTTGGTGCAGGTCAAGGTTCCACTCAGTGATTGATGAGACAGAAGAATTGAAGTGAAAAATGACATGAGGACAGTCAGCCTGAGGAAAGACAAAGTAGTTGTAGATCAGAAAGTTCTAACAAAAAAGACAAAAAATGATGTGATGAAATAGAATTGAAACTCTGTAGACTTAAAGTAAATGACGTGGATAGTGAAATGATAAAAATGAATATGTGATATATAGTGGATATAACGACAGTGAAACCTGGAGGGGGGTGATTGGGAGGAACGGCCTGCCCGATCTGAACCCGAGTGGTGTTCAGTTATTGGACTTCTGTGCTAACCACAGTCTGTCTATAACGAACACCATGTTCAAGCATAAGGGTGTCCATATGTGCACCTGGCACCAGGACACCCTAGGCCGCAGGTCGATGATCGATTTTGTTATCGTATCATCAGACCTGCGACCGTATGTCTTGGACACCCGAGTAAAGAGAGGTGCAGAGCTGTCAACTGATCACCACCTGGTGGTGAGTTGGATCCGATGGCAGGGGAGGAAGCCATTCAGACCTGGTAGACCCAAACGTATAGTGAGGGTGTGCTGGGAGCGTCTGGCTGAGGCCCCTGTCCGGGAGGTCTTCAACTCCCACCTCCGGAAGAACTTCAACCACATTCCGAGGGAGTCTGGAGACATGGAGTCTGAATGGGCCATGTTCTCCACCTCTGTTGTTGAAGCGGCAGCCCAGAGCTGCGGCCGCAAGGTGGTCGGTGCATCTCGTGGTGGCAACCCCCGAACCAAGTGGTGGACACCAGTGGTGAGGGGGGCCATTAAGCTGAAGAAGGAGTCCTATCAAGCTTGGTTGGCTTGTGGGACTCCCGAAGCAGCTGAGGTGTACCGGCAGGCCAAGCGGAGTGCAGCTCGGGTGGTTGCTGAAGCAAAAACCCGGGTATGGGAGGAGTTCGGTGAGGCCATGGAACAAGACTTTCGGTCGGCTTCAAAGAGATTCTGGCAAACTGTTCGGCGGCTCAGGAGGGGAAAGCAGCTCCCCGTCCACACTGTGTATGGTGCGGATGGGACACTGTTGACTTCAACTGGGGATATCGTCGGGCGGTGGAAGGAATACTTCGAGGATCTCCTCAATCCCACTGATACGCCTTCCACAGAGGAAGCAGGGTTTGGGGACGAGGGGGATGACTCGCCTATCACAGGGGCTGAGGTCGCCAAGGTGGTTAAAAATCTCCTTGGTGGCCGGGCCCCGGGGGTGGACGAGATTCGCCCCGAGTACCTCAAGGCCCTGGATGTTGTTGGGTTGTCATGGTTGACACGCCTCTGCAACATTGCGTGGAGGTCGGGGGCAGTGCCTTTGGCATGGCAAACCGGGGTGGTGGTTCCTCTCTTCAAAAAAGGGGACCGGAGGGTGTGCTCCAACTTTAGAGGGATCACACTCCTCAGCCTCCCTGGGAAGGTCTATGCCAAGGTATTGGAGAGGAGAGTCCGGCCGTTGGTCGAACCTCGGATTCAGGAGGAGCAATGTGGTTTTCGTCCTGGCCGTGGCACATCGGACCAGCTCTTTACCCTCTCGAGAATTCTTGAGGGTTCGTGGGAGTTTGCCCAACCAGTTTACATGTGTTTTGTGGACTTGGAGAAGGCATTTGACCGCGTCCCTCGTGGATTTTTGTGGGGGGTGCTTCGGGAGTATGGGGTATCGGGCTTGTTGTTACGAGCTATTCGGTCTCTGTACGACCGTTGTGAGAGTTTAGTTCGCATTGCCAACACTCGGTCGGAGTCATTCCCAGTGAGAGTTGGACTCCGCCAGGGCTGCCCTTTGTCACCGGTCCTGTTCATAATTTTTATGGACAGGATTTCTAGGCGCAGCCAGGGAATGGAGGGTGTCATGCTTGGTGACCACAGGATCTCATCTCTGTTGTTTGCAGATGATGTTGTCCTGTTGGCTTCATCCAGCAATGACCTACAGCTCTTGCTGGGACGGTTTGCCGCTGAGTGTGAAGCGGCTGGGATGAGAATCAGCACCTCCAAGTCCGAGTCCATGGTCCTCAGCCGGAAAAAGGTGGATTGTCCTCTCCGGGTTGGGGGACAGGCTCCTGCCCCAAGTGGAGGAGTTTAAGTATCTTGGGGTCTTGTTCACGAGTGAGGGGAAAAGGGAGCGAGAGATCGACAGACGGATTGGAGCAGCATCTGCAGTGATGCGGACGTTTGTACCGGTCTGTTGTGGTGAAGAGGGAGCTTAGTTCTAAGGCAAAGCTGTCGATTTACCAGTCAATCTACGTTCCTACTCTCACCTATGGTCACGAGCTTTGGGTAATGACCGAAAGAACGAGATCGCGGATACAAGCGGCTGAAATGAGCTTTCTCCGTAGGATTGCTGGACTCACCCTCAGAGATAGGGTGAGGAGCTCAGTCATCCGGGAGAGGCTCAGAGTAGAACCGCTGCTCCTCCACATTGAAAGGAGTCAGTTGAGGTGGTATGGGCATCTGATTAGGATGCCTCCTGGACGCCTCCCACTTGAGGTGTTTCAGGCACGTCCCACTGGGAGGAGACCCCGGGGCAGACCCAGGACTCGGTGGAGAGACTATGTCTCCCAGCTAGTCTGGGAACGCCTTGGTATCCCCTCTGAAGAGCTGGAGCAGGTGGCTGGGGAGAGGGAAGTCTGGGCTTCTCTGCTTGAACTGCTGCCTCCGCGACCCGGACCTCCGGAAAAGCGGTAGACGATGGATGGATGGATGGATAGTGGATATAAAAAGTCTACACACCGCTGTTAAAATGCCAGGTTTTTGTGATGTAAAAAATGAGACCATGCTAAATTACTTCAAAAGTTTTTCCACCATTAATGGGACCAATAACCTGTACAAACCAATTGAAAAACAAACTGAAATCTTTTAAGGGGAAAAATAAAAAAACAACAATCACCTGGTTGCATAAATATGCACACCCTCTTATAACTTGGGATGTGGCTGTGTTCAGAATTCATGAATCACATTCAAACTCATGTTCAGTGGGAGTCAACACACACCTGCCACCACTGCTTCTGATTGACCCCAAATAAAGTTCAGCTGTTCTAGTCAGGGATGGTAATTTCCGTGGATTTCCGCCAATTTATTTTCAAATTGATCATTTCTGTGAATCGTCTAATTCCGTTGAGAAAATTTTAGGGGGGGTAAGGTACCTTATTGTTACTGATTTTAGCGAAAATCAACACGATTACATAAGTGTTCGGCGCTTCCCCAGGTCAAGTCTCCTGCGATAACCCGGATGTTATGTACTCAAGCTACTGCTGTATTGTAAACAGCCCTGCGATTGGATAGTTGCAAACGATTGGACCAATCAAATGGCTCGTTGTATGCTTTGTCAAAAATTCATGGCGGCTTGTTCTCAGGGATTTTTATTTTTTTTTTGGGATGTGATTTTTCCCCTAATTCGCCGAATTCCGCTTTATTTTGTCTTCCAGGAAGATAAAGTATGTTAAGTACGTTAGCGGCTTGTGGTCCACGAACGCAGTGAAGGTGCGCCCTTTCAGGCAGAACTGGAAGTGGCGTATGGCCAGGTGGAGAGCCATTAACTCTCTGTCGAACACGCTGTATTTACGCTCACTGTCGTGCAAAGACCTGCTTAAAAAAAAAAAGGTGAGCGGCTGCCAAGAACCGGAAACGCATTGCTCCACGATGGCCGCTATGCCCATGTCCGAAACGTCGGTAGTGAGCGCTATCCGAGCCGCCGGGTCTGGGTGCGCCAGTAGTGCAGCGTTCGCCAGAGCTGTTTTAACCTCAGAATGCCTGCTCCCGCTCAGGAGTCCAGTCGATTCTGTCCGCCGGTTTCCGTTTCTTGAGTGCGGCGTACAACGGCTGTAATGAGCTGGGCAGCGCGGGGGAGGAAACGGTTATAAAAGTTAACCATCCCCAAAAATTCCTGCAGCGCCCTGACATTGATGTTGAGGAGAAAAAAATAGCAAAACAATTTAGTTAGATTACTTTTATGATTCCAAACAGTTTGAAATTGACAGTGCACAGTGGACATTGACTCATAACTTGAATATTTCTAAGACTTGGCTACATCAGTGATTGTGCAAAATGAACTGCTCAAGACTCAATGGAGATTGAAACTGGTGATCTGAAATGAATACTGAAATTATAAAAAGTAATGGTATGTTGGAATTTTATTTCTATTATGGAATAGATAAAATTAACTGATTTTGATTTGATCAAGTGTTAAAGCATGTGATGGATAATGCTTGTTGGAATATTTTAGGAATGCTATCTTCTTGGAACATAAGTTAATATTATACAGTAATAAGTGGCATTCAGCTGTTTGTTTTATGTCATTTAAAGTAGAACTGAACTGAACGGCATTGAACGGCACTGGGTGATAGTACATACAATTATAAAGATAATTTATCATTGGCACCCCCTCCACAAATCCCGGAATCTTGGAGAAAATCGCGATTTTGAATTTCCCGCCCTGAAAAATCAGACAAATCCGCTGATTAACCGGAAGTGCAGCCGGAGTTCCGCGTGACGTCACGAGTGTGACACAGTCCTCCATGTTTACCATTGCGAGCACGTCGACACTGGTTGTTTTTGGTGCATTTTGTCGTGATAGTCGACTACAAAACACTTCCAACACCTGGGAAGATCTGTTCAGTGGCCAAGGAAAGCTGTCATGGCGACGAAAGAAAAGAAAGGGGGAGGAAAAGCGACCGGGAAGCGATGCGTTTCTAGATATAGATATTACTGTATTCGCTACTTCGCGTTTCACCTTTCGCGCCCTCAGTGCATCGCGGATTTTTCAAAAATATTCATCAAAAATTCAAAATTGAGAAAAAATGGCACTTAATAGGTCTTTTCCACTGTCCCCGCTTAGCCTCGAGTTGAGAACCGGACTGTTTTAACCCTGACTTGGTTCTCCCGCGATTACTTTCCCACAGGCCCACCCTCCCCAGGCTGAGACGCCAGGGGTGGGTGGGATTTCTTGAACAGCAAGGCGGCGCCACACTGTCGTGACGTCAATCACGCGACTTAATCCTCCAAAACAAAGAAAATGGCTGATTATGAGGCGAGGATTTTTATCGTTCTCGTTCTTTGGCTTTTTACAAAAATCAGTGCCATCCAATGTAACGTTTTTAGACAGCGTGCATTGAGACGACGTGCATTGAGACAAAGGTATGAGGCAGTGACCATGAAGCTCTCGGCTGCCCGATTTGAATATGAAGCCGCAACACTGAGGTTAAATGCTCGACACATGCAGGAGCGTCTGTTGGTAAGCTAACGCATGCTAATGTTTGCAAATTTCATTTTATAGTCATGTTATTTTTAGGTACAGCATTTTTAGGTCGCCTGGTCATTGTTATTAAATGCATTACGGTGTGTGTGTGTGTGTGTGTGTGTTTCAGTTGGTTGCTTCATTGCGAAATAAACGCTGCAGCCCGTCGGTGTGGACAGTCGACCGTGCTTCGCAGTGGTGGGAGGATATTGTTCCCCGCTTCTCAAACACGGAATGGTTGCAGAACTTCCGGATGTCCGAGGACTTTTTTACCTACCTGTGTCACAAATTGCGCCCATGCATGCAGCGTCAAAATACAACCTTCCGCCTATGTGTGCCTGTGAGGAAGAGAGTTGCAGTTGCACTGTGGAAGCTTGCTACTGGATGAGAGTACCGCACTATTGGCCATCTTTTTGGGGTCAGCATCACAACGGTGTGCAGGTGTGTTCAGGATTTTTGTGCAGCAGCAGAGTCATTGCTGGTTCCAGAACAACTACGTTGTCCTGATGAAGCGAGGTTCAATGACATTTCTGCCTACGTGGAGAATCGGTGGGGGCTTCCATTGTGTGTTGGTGCCATCGATGGCTCCCACATACCCATCATAGCGCCACCAGAATTTCACACCGACTACTTTAATCGTAAAGGCTGGCACTCGCTGATCCTTCAAGGTGTTGTTGATGGAAAGGGTTTGTTCTGGAATGTTTTTGCTGGGCTGCCAGGGAGCATGCATGATGCTAGGGTGCTGAGACTGTCTACACTGTGGGATTTGGCCAGTCGTGGAGACCTCTTCCCACCTATCATCCGGAACATTGGTGCGGTACGTGTGGGCTACTACCTACTCAGAGACTCTGCATATCCACTGCAAAACTGGCTGTTGAAAGCATTCCATGAGACCGGACGGCTGACTGCAGAACAGCACACGTTCAACCAGACCATCAGTCGAGTACGTGTGGTTGTGGAAAATGCTTTCGGCAGGCTAAAGGGAAGGTGGCGCTGCCTTCTGAAACGGAATGACTGTGACATGAAACTGGTTAAATCTATGGTGCTGACTTGTTGTGCTCTGCATAATCTGTGTGAGAGTCATGGAGAGACGTTTGATATTACATTGGTTGATGCAGCAGATGAACCAGTGGTGGCAGCGTCACAGGGAGCAGAGGAGCAGGGTGGCGATGTACGAGATGCTGTGATGCAGTACTTGTGTAGCAACAGGTAGAATTCTAAGGTCATACAAATTGCTGTACATACATATTGAAAAATATATTTTTTGGAAATAAAATGTTGTGTTTTATATATGTACCTGTCCTCTGTTGTTCATAACGCTTATCTCTTACAGTAGGGGTAATTACATTCAGCAAGACCGCAAAGGCCATCTTCATAAAATTCCGCTGGAGAAGCTACTTTTTGGTTATGTGGGAATAAAAATTGAACTATAAGTATTGGTTTGCTAAATGTCAGATTGCCAGGTAATGTTCTCCCACTTTTACTAAAAACTTTATTCTTAACAATTTTGAAAAGGTAATACTAATTTCTCAAAAGTTATTTTCAAAAAAAGTTGTGGTACTGTGAATAACATGCATAAACACCACACAGACCATGTTCTAAAAATGAAGCTAGAAAAGCCAAATTTTCTTACGTGGGAATGCAAATTGTACTATGAGGCATCTGTTGATAAATTTCATATTCCCAGGCAATGGTCTCCCACTTGTACTTACAAAATGATTTGTATGATTATTGAAAAGCTAATATCAATTCTCCTCAAATTATTTTCTAATAACTGTTGTGGTACTGTGAATTACAAGCAGAAACACCACACAGACCATGTTCCAAAAATGCAGCTCGACAACTCACTTTTTGCTTATGTGGGAATGCAAATTGAACTAGAATGCATGTGTTGATAAATTTCATATTCACATGTAATTGTCTCCCACTTTTAATTAAAAAATGAATTCTAATAATTTTTAAAAGCCAATAGAAATTTTACTCAATTTCAATTAAATAACTGCTGCGGTAATGTGAATTACAACCAGAAAAACAACACAGGACAATGTTCAAATAATTTAGCTTTACAAAGACACTTTGGAATAGGTGGAAATCAAAGGCTAATTGAAATTTTGCACAACTTGTTTGTAACAACATTTTTTACCAAAAAATACTGTTGTCTATCCTTCTCAGATGGGTCTAGTGTTATTATTGGAAATCTTTCTATAGATTCCGTCTTCATTTATTAAATTTTGAATGGTGACGCAGCATTCCATTTACATGTACTTACCTTTATCACTGTCAACTGTAGAAGTTAAAGTGCACATGGAAAAATGCTTAGAACATAAATAATCTACATGATCGAGCGCAATGTATTAAGCTGTGCAAATTTGGATATAATTTAGCAAAGCAGAATAATCAAAAACATACTAAGACTATATGTTTTGTAGTGTTATTATAAATTAAATTAACATTACAATGCTATACACCTGACCAGATGGACAGCAGCATGTGGAGTGAGCATACAATGTGTATGTAATTATTGTCTTTTCCCATATGGTGTCATAACAGATAAACCAGACTTTTGATGCAAACACTACAATTTTATTACAGAAGATAAATTTACAAAGAAAAAAAAAAGACTGGTTTTGTGGAGACATGGTTAGACATGCCTATTAATTGCGTCAACAAGCCGGCCAAATTGGCTCATGAAATCGCGGTGGAATGTAGCAATGTCAGCGAGCTCTTCCCTTCTTTAATACAGCTTCCTGCTCCAGGGCTTCACGTGCATCTGCACGCGCATCTGCACGCGCATCTGCGGCCATCTGTCGCAAATGATGGAGGTATTCCTCGTGGTGTTGTTGCCGTTGTTCATGTTGCTGGTCATGTTGCCGTTCCAAGGCTGAGGTAAGTTCAGCGATGGAGTTGTCCCTTTTTCTCTTCACTATATTGAAACACAGAAAGGCATGTTTGTTAAAGATGGATCAAAACATAGATAGAATCACACATTTCAAAGCCTACTATGCTGCATTGCTGTATATAAGCTGTACTGTCATGTAGCTGTCCCGCAGTAGAGCGGATTTTGCAACACCCAGGGTGCTGTCATCGGCAGCAGCCCCCCGGCAAACAAATTTGCCTTCCCAAATAAGCTAAAGTGGTTTTTCTAGCTGCATTTTTGGAACATGTTCTGTGTGGTTATTCTGTATTTAATTTACACTACAACTACTGTTGTAAAAAAAAAAAAGGTTTGAACATTTATTATTAAATTTAAAATCATCTATAGGCTGCAGCCCCCACGCAAACTAAAAAGGGTTAAGATAAAGAAGATGGATGGATGGATGAGTAAATATTGGGTAAATATTTCAATATTTTCCTGTTGTGTGGTCTCAAATCAAAATTGGTTAATACAGTCAGCTGGCGCAAAAAATGTCAATGAAGCATGTTGATTTCAACGGCAGTTAATGAGCTGGGATTTGTTTTATAAAACAGGAGTTACAACATCACTTCAGTCACCACACCTAAAATGGAACCGAGTTGTGGACCACTGATAATTTAAGACCAAAGAATCACCCTTTTGTACATATAGAAAAACACTTTAAATTCATTATTATGCACCTATTGGAAATTCCATTAATCAATTTTGTAGCTAAATTGTTTATATTTTCTTTTTGGAGCCTGTTGTCCGCTATACCTTTTTTAAAAAAGGGTGGTTATGGTTCCTTACCAGCAGCCGGATGTGAAACCCAAGACGATGATGGAGCTGGTGAGGGGCCTGAGATCGGTGTCGATTCATCTGGCCCTCCGGCGGGAGACGCAGGACAGTCCGGTGTGGTATGTCCGCTGAGGTGGACCCCCGTGAAGTCCGCTGAGGTGGACCGCTGTGATATGAGCAGTGATTCTAGAAAGAAAATGCATGCAATAAACCTCACCATTGCAACATGTACACAAAAATAAAAAAGTTTTTAACCAGAATACAATAACTTCAGCGTTTTTTTTCGCGTGCGAATAACGATCACAAAGCAAGCGTGAATAAGGATTTGGCTGCACAAAAAATGGGTAGCTAGCTAGCTATTAGCTGGCTAGCAATCCTCAGTAACAACCATTAGTCTACAACCTTATGATGGATTAAAAAGATTGAGCTTACAACAGAAAGGATAAATTGGCGAAAAAAAGCGCAATATAAAAAAAACCAACACTCACCGTCCACGGTTTCCAATGGTGTGACTGACGCCGTGTCGAGCCCAATGTCTGCCATTACTTGCAGGCCTATGTCCATAGATTGTATCCATTTGGTCGAACCACTTCCACTCCTTCCGATTCACCCCACTCCGACTGTTGTGGTCCTTCACCGCTCGGTAGTCGCTTTTCATTTTTTTAAGTTTCTCTCGACACTGTTTGGCAGTACGGATGTGTCCTTTTATTCCCATGTGCTCTGAGACCTGCTGGTAGATTTTTTCGTTGCGCGTAGCTCCATCCAACTCGCGCTGGATGCGATCGTCGGATAAAATAAAAAGAAAAGTGCGCACCTCCTCGTTTGTCCAGGGGATACCCTTACGGCAAGACATCCTTATAACGAAAATACTATATATGCCGGCCACTGTGTTTACTCGCTGCTGAACAACTTTACAAATGGCGCCTGTGGAGATTCAGCAGAGTCGCGTTTCGTGACGTTACAACCAGACCAATCAGCGGCGAGCAGTCAGTTGACGTCACTTCGCGGCCGAGTCGGGCTCTGGATGGACCCTGCCCTAGATCAGGTACGACAACCAGCCCTGGTTAGCGCCTGCTAACCGGTGCTGGGGCTCATGGAAAATGCACAAACAACGGGGCGCTGGTGCGGTGCTGGGGAAAGCGGGGCCTGTGGAAAAGGGCCTTAAGTTGCCCGGGCGCTAGCAGAAGGCAGGGAGACTACATTAGAACATCAGGTATCAACACGGAAAGCCCGCACAACTCAAAATCTACCTCTCTGACCACCGCTCCACTCCTCTCTGCGCACCTCTTCACTGCTCGGGAATCTCGCAAGCTGATTGGCCGAGACATTTTACCTCGCAAGCTGTTTGGCCGAGACGTTTTACCCAGCTTCTCTCCCTGCAGAGCGCCCATACCCAGCGAAGGAAGACCGCATTCATTGTTCTTTATCGCTCGTGTTGCTTAGTGGCACTTTTCGCTGTTCTCTTGTGCCTTTTTGTGCAAAATAGTGCTTGTGACGCCCTTGGGTGGGTGGGGGGTGTGACGCTACTTCGCGGTTTTTCACTTTTCGCGGTCGGTTCTGGTCCCCATTAAACGCGATAAGTGAGGGATCACTGTATTTATAAATAGCACAGTCAAATGCAGAGGCCAGTTCTGTTCATGTGTATTGCCACTATAGTCTGTAGAAGTATTGTAATACACAGCCCAATTTTTTGAATGAATGAATGAATTTATTTATTTCGGATAGTACAGTACAGGTTGAAAGAAACTGAATGATATAACAACAAGGTCAAATTGAACAATGACTCATCTGATTATACAATTCAACGTAAGTTATCTGAAATGGGTGATGGCTGAAGCCGCAGCTTATATTGCCCACCCATATTCCATCCAAGAATTCAAAAGAGAAAACAGGCAAGAGCGATTACAATTCAAAACAAAACTAAGACAAAATGTGACGGAGAAAAAAGAAAACTAAGCTACAACACAACACAGGCTGGATATGTTACAACTCGCCGCTCATTAGCGGCGCCAGCTGCGCGCACACTTGCGCCTCATCAGCAGCGTGGGATATAAGCCACTCTGCCCTGGGCTTCGGCATGAAGCCGTCTGATTCCTTCAGCCCTCTTGCTGCAGAGGAACCCCCTCATCTCCCAGCAAGATCTACAGCGTAAGCATACCTACCTTTGCCTTTCCAGTCTCTCCCCTGTGCACAGGTGTATTCCCCGGCGGCGGACCTCACCTCTGCATCGCCGTCTGCCAGCTGCTGTCACAGGTGCATCAGGTCTCTATCTCCCGGGCTCGCCCTTGTGCACGCCTGCCACCTGCCACACTCCTGCATCGTCCTCTGTCTCGTCACCGATCCTGAATGCGTCTTCACTCTGAAAACTCTGGTTTTCTTGACTGCTGGAACTGCTATCATCTGCCATTGTTGTTTTGTTTAGGGATCACACTCGTGACGTCACGCAGCGTCGTCTGCACTACTTCCGGTTTGTTTGGCACTGCCAGCCAGAGGCAAAAGTTTATCGGCTTATAGCTTGGCCATCGCACGGCCTAAAAATTTCTTTTATGTGTTGAAAAATACAATAGGTAATAAGGAATTAATCTGCTATTCTACTTTTTGCGCCAAAAGGTGGGTTCAGTTTTACTTTAAGCACAGTTCTGGTACTTAAAAATCATAAAAACCGGACTTCCGGTCTGGACACCGTGGTGATTGCAGCTTAACGCTGAAGCTCCCAGACCCAATCCAGTAAAATACCTTGAAAATCAGATTTAACGGATTTTTGGAAGAGTGAAAATCAAAGGACAAAGTCATCATGCCTAAAGGAAAACAGAAGAAATCGACATTTACCAGGCCAGGACACGCATCGGCCGAAGAATCTGATCCGGAGGATTTCCATTCAGAAGACGAGGAGCTGAATGAAGCTAACAAAAAGGTTAGCTTGAAAATGGTATTTAAAGAATTAAGACGATTTCGCCGAGAGTGTTGGGCCGAATTTCATGAATTCAAAGAAGAATTAAGAAGGACAAACAGCAGAGTGGACCAGGCCGAGAACCGAATCTTGGAAGCAGAGGAAAGAAAAAAAGCGCTGGAAGATTCCGTGCTGGATCTACACAAAAGGTAGTCAAGACTAGAGGCTAAGCTAACCGACCAAGAAGGAAGACTGAGAAGAGACAACATAAGAATTCATGGTCTGAAAGAAGGAGTCGAGGATGATTTCACCACAATGGCGGCATGCGTGGAATCCTTACTGAGAGAGAAGCTGGATATTCCCCAATCCACCGACTTGAAGATAGAAAGGGCGCACCGTACATTAGCCCCTAGGCCGGCGGCGGAAGCGCCACCAAGATCGGTGGTGGTGAGATTCTCCAACTCCAAAATAAAACAAGAGGTTGTAAGACTGGCTTGGCAGAAAAAAGGATTTATGCACCAAGAGAGAAAAGTTTTCGTGGAACACAATTACGCCCCGGAGGTCCTTAAAAAGCGTCGGGAATACAACAACGCTAAAAAGGTGCTACGAGAGAAAAAACTGCACTTCCAGACTCCATTTCCGGCGCAGCTAAGGGTTTTCTACGGTGAAGAGACATGTCTGTATAATTCGGCGGAAGAAGCAACGGCGGATATGGCGAAAAGAGGGTTCCCGGTAATGGTGTTTAAACCCGCAGCAGACCCGAGTGAAAGGATCAAGGCTCAAACGTGGTCCACACAGAGACCCTCAAAATCCACGGGCCAGCAGCGGGAAACCCAGCGTCAGAGCTACAAGGAAAAACTGGCCGTTTACAGGAGGGAATAACGATATTTTTAGTCAATCTGTACATCCAACCCCCCTCCTACAAGGTAACAAACATTAAAGGAAATGCAGAATCAGCATGTGGTAAAACATTTCATGGATCAGTCATAATATTGGAAACAAATAAGTCTTTTTTAAAAAAACAAAAAAAACAAAAACTTGTTAAAATAGAAATGTGACAGCGATCCACATGTTCTCCCCACACTAACAAATACTGTATTAGCGTGAACGTTTGCTGTGATGGTGGTGGGAGGGTGCACACAATTTCATAGGGTATAGGCATTAAAAAAAAAAAAAAAAAATCATTTCAAGTTCGGATTGGGATCTGAAATTCACGTTAAAAACATGGGACAACTTACAGGGGTAAGAGAGGGCCCTCAGCACTTAACAGATTTTGAGGAATTTCCCTCAGAGCCTACACTCCATCAAGGCTCTTCCAGGGTCTCTAAAAAGACCTCAGTTCAGGAAGTTCTTTTGTCAGTTTTTTGTTTTAAAGTTTTATACACTATGTTCTTAATGTTTTTTATGTTCTTAATGTTCTTTCAGTTTCTGAGTAGCATAAAAGAAGGCCACCACACTGTTATATTAAATAAGACAATACAATGGAGAAACAGGGTGTAACCAAAATAATCTCATATAATGTAAAAGGGATCCTGAATCCAGTTAAAAGATCCAAGATTCTAGGCAAAATGAAAAAAGACAAAGCAGGAATAATATTTTTACAAGAAACCCACCTAACAGACGTGGAACACACTAAACTCAATAGACAAGGGTTTAAAATGATCTCTTCATCTTCATATAAGTCAGGGAGGAGGAGGGGAGTAGCGACATTGATCTCAACCAAAATTACATTTGAAAAAAAATCAGAACACAAAGATAAAGAAGGGAGATATAGTTTGGTAATTGGGCAGCTAGAGGGAGAAGATATCACCCTGCTGAATGTATATGCACCTCCAGGGGCTAACTGGAAATTTTATAAAAATGTATTTGACCTAATGATAACTAAAGCCCAAGGTTTAGTGATATGTGGTGGAGACTTCAATCTAAGACTGAATCCATACTGGGATGCATCAGGTAATTCTCCACATCAAAATAACACTCAAAGTAGGAAAACTCGGATGCTACTAAAAGAAATGGGAATCTGTGATGTGTGGAGGGAATTCAACCCCAGTGTAAAAGATTATACATTTTACTCAGCGCCACATTCATCATACTCAAGGATTGACTATTTTTTTTTATGTTTAATAGAGACATTGGAAGAGTAAAAACATGTAAAATAGGACTGATGGATCTCTCTGACCACAGTCCAATCTATATGGACTTAAGTATCCAAAAATACACAAATAATCCATTTTCTTGGAGGTTGAATTCAAATGTCGTGAAAGGACCACTGAAAGATGAATTGGAATCAGATATTTGGAAGAAAATGATAATGGAGAAGTATCCCCTTTAATACTGTGGGATGCATGCAAAGCTGTAATAAGGGGAAAGATTATTGCAAAATTGGCAATCCAAAAGAAACTGAGACAAGAAAAACTAACCACATTAGAGTCAGAACTTAAGAACCTAGAAAAAGAACACAAAGGCAACACTCATTCTAATGACTTGCTCAAAATTAAGGAAATTCAAAAACAAATAAATGAGATCTACACAATAGAAATCCAGAAGAAACTTACATTTCTGAAACAAAAATACTGTGAAGCAGGCAGCAAATCAGCAAAATTACTAGCCTATAAATTGAGGAAACAGCAAACGGAAAGAGCAATCTACAAAATCAGAGACCCAGTATCAAAGGAAATAAAATTCAGAATTCAGGATATTCTTAAAAGCTTCGAGAACTACTATAAGAACTTGTACTCCCTCAAAAAACATAAAAATGCATCCGAAGCATTCCTAAACACATTAAACCTTCCCCAACTTACTGAGTCTCAAAATAAAACACTACTGTCAGAAATACAACCTAAAAAATTAGAAAAAGCAATTATGAAACTTAAAGCTAACAAATCCCCAGGAGCAGATAACTATACAGCAGAGTGGTACAAAACCTTTAAACAGCAACTATCTCCTCTCCTCCTGAAAACATTTAACTATGTCCTCCACACAGGGGAAATCCCCCCTCCTGGAGAGAAGGGGTCATTGCAGTCATACCTAAACTTGAAAAGGATAAACTAGAATGCTCCAACTACAGACCAATCAGTGTATTAAATCAGGACTATAAGCTTTTTACCACTATCCTTGCCAAAAGGTTAGAAAATATACTGACAGACTTAATTCATTTAGACCAAACAGGTTTTATAAGACAAAGACAGACACAAGACAACATTAGACGCACTTTACACATAATTCATCATATAAAAAAATATAACTTAAATGCAGTCATATTGGGTTTAGATGCTGAAAAAGCATTCGATTCGGTTGACTGGTCTTTCCTATATAGAATCTTATCCAGTTTCAATTTTCATAACAACTTTATTAGAACTATCCAGGCATTATATAAAAAACCAACAGCTAAAATAAGGATTAACGGTAATTTATCATCATCTTTTGAGCTGGAAAGAGGATGTCGTCAGGGCTGCCCCTTGTCTCCACTGCTCTTTGCAATCTTCATAGAACCTCTGAGCCAATGGATAAGACAGAATCAAAAAAATTCAAGGTATTACACTTGGTCAGAAGGAACATAAAATAGCACTCTTTGCTGATGACATTTTAATATACCTGGGGCAGCCGGACACCTCTTTTCCAGAACTAATCTCAGTTTTTTCAGAGTACGGAGATTTATCGGGGTACGAACTAAACATGCATAAAACCCAAGTTTTAACATTCAACTATGACCCAAATCAATATTTACTAAGCAAACTCAAAACTAACTGGGAGATGGAATCTATGAAATATCTGGGGTTCAATATCCCGAAACAACTCAAGAAAATTATAACACTAAACTATGATCCACTGGTGGCAAAAATAAAATCTGATCTAGCAAGATGGAATATGATACCATTCTTGGGTACTGCACAAAGAATTGAAGCAGTCAAAATGAATATACTTCCACGTCTTCTATACCTTTTCCAAACAATACCGGTAGAACCTCCCAAAAAAACATGGCAGGAGCTGGACAGAAGGATCTCAAGATTCATATGGCAGGGCAAGAAACCTAGAATCAAATATAGAACCCTACAGCTAAACAAAGACAAAGGTGGGCTTGCGCTGCCAAATATCAGGGACTATTTTAAAGCTGCACAAATTAAAACTTTAATAGAGATATGTAACCCAGTCTACACTGCACAATGGAAGGAGATGGAATGCCAAATAACAAGTGACATCCCCCTACAGGCGATAATAGGGAACAATGCCTTACCTAAACTTTTGAATAACACTAACCCGTGGATAGAGACCCCGCTAAAAATTTGGTTTAAGATAGTCAGAGAAAATCAAACTAAAGAGCCCTACCGATTTCTGCAATGGATTGCCTATGATCAAGACTTTACTCCTAATAAAGCAGACACTAGATTTAAAAAGTGGAAAGAGAATGGACTGATAAAATATTACGATTTTTTTAAAGGGCAAATTTTAAGAAGTTTTGAAGATTTGAAAAAACAAGGTCTAATAAATCAAGACCTTTACAGGTTCTTTCAGCTTAGACACCACATAAACAATATACTTAAAAAGGAGGATTTGGAAAGGGCCCAGTCAGGTGTTCTGAAGGTCTTCTTAATGGCATATAAAGGGATCCCAGGGATCAGATACATTTCTAAAATATACCAAGGTCTTCAAGACTTAAAAGGAGACAACACATCATATATAAAAGAGAGATGGGGAAAAAGAGGGGAATTTCACTTTACAACTGGAAATATGGGAAAAGCTAAATAAACAGCAATGAAAAAGTACCTCATCCCTGCAGTGGAGAGAATTTGGATGGAAAAATTTGGTAAGATTTTTCAGAGCACCTGCACAAAACAAATTTACTCATAAGGGGTTGAATTGTTGGCGCTTGTGTGGTGAAGAGACTGCAAATCATTTTCATGTGTTTTGGTCATGCCCAGTTATCCACCAATTTTGGACCAATGTACAGACAATATTGGGGAAAATATTCAAAATAACAGTTCCCTTTTCTTTTGTGACTTTGTATTTGGGTTTATTACCGGATTCACTGGAAAGATGAGGAGAAAAATACTTATTCACTGTTTTAATATTGGCAAGTAAAAAAGCCCTAACTAAAAAATGGATGTTGAAGGACTGTCCTACACCTGAAGATTGGATTAACGTGATCCAAGACATTTACTCGATGGAAAAGTTGACATTCACACTGAGACAGGACATGGATGGGTTCTTGAACTCTTGGCAACCCTGGATCGCATATGTGTCTTCCATTAGATCTAATCTTTGACAAATACCATTTCAATAATGGCACCGCTCTTTGTTCCAACGCTACTCAGATGCTCTTTTATTTTTATTTATTTATATCTTTTTTTTATTATTATTATTTTTGTTTGTTTGTTTTTTGCCTTTTTTTCTCTTTCTTTTTTGTTTTGCTTTTTTTTGTTCTTTAATTTCACTTTTTCTTTCACTTAAAAAAAAAAGGGGTGTTGTAATAATTATTCTTCCAATGTTGTCAAATAACAAAAAATAAGGGAACGTGATGAAAATGTAAACAATGCAATGCTGTAATGACGTGTATACCCTTTACAAAAACTTAAATAAAAAAAAAAAAAAAAAACCAAGGAGCTTCGGGGGGGGCTTCGCCCCCCCCCCCTTGCCCCCTGCTAAATTTTCAGATAATTTCCCCAAACCCAAATCACATCCCTGGTTCGTGTTGGAATTCTGAACTTTCAGTATTGTTTTCAGCGGAATTATGAGATTTTTATCAAAGGATCAGGAGTCATCAGTGCTAGAAATAGACAAAAGTGTCAAAAATAAGTTCCGATGGAATTGGCTTGAGAGAAAAGTGACGGTAAAGGTGAAAATTGGCTCAAAGTTCGACGAGGTAACAGAAACACTCGGACAGTTTCTGAAGAAACAAGAAAAGGAGATGAAGTTCAAAGTTCAGAGACTGACACAGCTTGCTGCCAAAAGGAAGAAAGTTTCACATTAGAAGTGACTTGGTGACCAGTGTAAATAGTGTAATAAACTCTTATAGAACTGTTAAATATGTTGGACTAAAGACAGTGAGACAACATTGAAGAAAAAGTAAGTTAACTTTTCATTAAATTTAATGATTTATCTAAGTCTAGTATTTCATTTTTTTTGTAATCATTTTTTTTCAGTCTAAATTACTTCTGTTTTACTGAAAACCTCCCAGCTTCAGGGGGGCTGCCCCCCCCCAATAAGTCAATCGACCAAATTAGTTTTCAGCTGAAATCAGAATTTCCTGTTGCCATCCCTGTCTAGCAGGCTTTTCCTGACATTTTTGTAGTCACATCTTACAGCACAAGCCACGGTCCGCAGAGACCTTCCAAAGCATCAGAGGGATCTCATTGTTCAAAGGTATCGGTCAGGAGAAGGGTACAACAGAATTTCCAAGGCATTAAATCTACCATGGAATACAGTGAAGACAATCATCATCAAGTGGAGAAAATATGGCACAACAGTGACATTATCAAGAACTGGACATCCCTCCAAAATTGATGAAAAGACGAGAAGAAAACTGGTCAGAGAGGCTGCCAAGAGGTCGACAGCAACACTGAAGGAGCTGCAGGAATTTCTGACAAGTACTGGCTGTTTAGTACACGTGACGACAATCTCCCTTCTAGGGTGGCAAGACGGAAGCCTTGTCTTATGAAAAAAAAACTTCCAAGCCCGGCTACATTTTACTAAAACACATTTGAAATCTCCCAAACACATGTAGGAAAATGTTTTTTGGTCCGATGAAACCAAGGTTGAACTTTTTGGCCATAATTCTGAAAGGTATATTTGATAAGATAAGCCTTTATTAGTCCCACAATGGGGAAATTCCAGGATTGCAACAACACAGGGATAGCAACACTCGGAGCAATAATTCAGAAGATAAGATAATAAATAAGAGCTGTGAATATACACATGTACACAGAAGTATACACAGTGCGGAGCATTGTAGCTGGATGGAATAAACAGCATAATGGTCTATTCTATTACCCACCTAGTATGAATATGTACCCATACAGTATATTACGTATTTGAATCAGCCTAGTTGTCACCCTCTGTAGCGATTGATATTGTCCTTGTTGTATAATGGAGGGGACCATTATTGTGCAAGTTGGTTTTGTTTTGTGCATTCAATATGGCCTCTACGAGCAACCCTGTTTAGGTTACAAAGTCTGACAGCCGTGGGTAGAAAGGACCTGCAAAACCTCTCGGTCGCACACCGAAGATGGTACAGCCTACTGCTAAATGAGCTCATCAATGCTTTCAGCGTGTCCTGCATGGGGTGGGACTCGGACTCCAGCAGAGAGGACAGCTTAGCCACCATCCTCCTCTATCTCCTCCACTGGGTTGAGGTGCTGCCCCAGGACAGAACTAGCTTTTTTGATTAGTCTGTCTCTTCCTGTCGGCTGCCGTGATGCCGTTGCTCCATCAGACCACTCCAAATGTGATGGCTGATGCCACCACCGAATCGTAGAATCGTATCTGGCGTGTTGTATTTGGCACATACACAACACTGCTCTTCACCAAAAGAACACCTTCCCTACAGTGAAGCATGGTGATAGCAGCATAAGGCTGCGTGACCACCAAACGCGTTTTTTCAACTCTGGCCGGCTATTTTCCATTCATTCTCTATGTAGTCTAGCGTTTACAGCGCTGAGTGCCTGTGGCGCTAAAACGCTCTTGGCGATGGCCGTTTTTTGTCGCGGTGCTCAGAGCGCTCGGAGTTGAAAAATGTTCAACTTTTCAGAGACTGCAGTGGACCTCGTCAATGTCAGACCTTAAGCAGTCAATCAGAACTGCTGTGTAGGTGGGACATAGGACACCAGTACTGGTCCATACTCGGACTCCTTCTTTCTGTGTCATCATACACTCACCGGCCACTTTATTAGGTACACCATGCTAGTAACGGGTTGGACCCCCTTTTGCCTTCAGAACTGCCTCAATTCTTCGTGGCATAGATTCAACAAGGTGCTGGAAGCATTCCTCAGAGAGTTTGGTCCATATTGACATGATGGCATCACACAGTTGGCGCAGATTTGTCGGCTGCACATCCATGATGCGAATCTCCCGTTCCACCACATCCCAAAGATGCTCTATTGGATTGAGATCTGGTGACTGTGGAGGCCATTTGAGTACAGTGAACTCATTGTCATGTTCAAGAAACCAGTCTGAGATGATTCCAGCTTTATGACATGGCGCATTATCCTGCTGAAAGTAGCCATCAGAAGTTGGGTACATTGTGGTCATAAAGGGATGGACATGGTCAGCAACAATACTCAGGTAGGCTGTAGCGTTGCAACGATGCTCAATTGGTACCAAGGGGCCCAAAGAGTGCCAAGAAAATATTCCCCACACCATTACACCACCACCACCAGCCTGAACCATTGATACAAGGCAGGATGGATCCATGCTTTCATGTTGTTGACGCCAAATTCTGACCCTACCATCCGAATGTCGCAGCAGAAATCGAGACTCATCAGACCAGGCAACGTTTTTCCAATCTTCTATTGTCCAATTTCGATGAGCTTGTGCAAATTGTAGCCTCAGTTTCCTGTTCTTAGCTGAAAGGAGTGGCACCCGGCGTGGTCTTCTGCTGCTGTAGCCCATCTGCCTCAAAGTTCGACGTACTGTGCGTTCAGAGATGCTCTTCTGCCTACCTTGGTTGTAACGGGTGGTTATTTGAGTCACTGTTGCCTTTCTATCAGCTCGAACCAGTCTGGCCATTCTCCTCTGACCTCTGGCATCAACAAGGCATTTCCGCCCACAGAACTGCCGCTCACTGGATATTTTTTCTTTTTCGGACCATTCTCTGTAAACCCTAGAGATGGTTGTGCGTGAAAATCCCAGTAGATCAGCAGTTTCTGAAATACTCAGACCAGCCCTTCTGGCACCAACAACCATGCCACGTTCAAAGTCACTCAAATCACCTTTCTTCCCCATACTGATGCTCGATTTGAACTGCAGGAGATTGTCTTGACCATGTCTACATGCCTAAATGCACTGAGTTGCCGCCATGTGATTGGCTGATTAGAAATTAAGTGTTAACGAGCAGTTGGACAGGTGTACCTAATAAAGTGGCCGGTGAGTGTATTTTCCATCCAGAGCTGCTAGAAAGCGTTTCCTGTCCATTGTTATTTAGAGACTGCTATTAAAAAATCAGTAGAAAGTCTGACAATAGGAAAAGCGGGAGTGATGAGCTGAGAGTGACGAGCTGTTGCAGGGATACAGGGATTTTCCCTCAGAGCGCAGCCTACAAACGCTGAAAAAAAAAAAAAAAACACGTTTCGTGGACACGCAGCCTAATGCTCTGGGGCTGTTTTTCTTCAGCTGGAACTGGGACCTTAATCAAGGTGGAGGGAATTATGAAGAGTTCCAAATACCAGTCAGTGTTTGCACAAAACCTTCAGGCTTCTGCTAGAAAGCTGAAGATGAAGAGGAACTTAATCTTTTAGCACAGCAATGACCCAAAGAACACATCCAGATCAACAAAAGAATGGCTTCACCAGAAGAAGATTAAGGCTTTGCAATGGCACAGCCCAAGTCCAGACCTGAATCCAATGGAACATCTGTGGGGTGATCTGAAGAAGGCTGTGCACAGGAGATGCCCTCACAATCTGACAGATTCGGAGCATTTTTGCAAAGAAGAGTGGGCAAATATTGCCACATCAAGATGTGCCACGCTGATAGACTCCTACCCAAAAAGACTGAGTGCTGTAATAAAAGCCAAAGGTGCTTCAACAAAGTATTAGTTTAAAGGGTACCTGCAGAGGATTTTAATCAAAAGCTATTTCAAAGGATCAAATATGATACTAGTGGTTCCATCCAGTAATTTTGGTCATGATTCCTTCTCAAATACGCGTGAGTTTCAAGTCATTGCTCTCAGTCAGTCATGGTCAGCGACATCTTGCCTCCTCCATGGCCAGTTTCAGCACGGTAGTGACGCACAGTTGTTACTTTGTGCGATTGACTGGGCTGCAGTACAGCATTCAACAAAGTTTCAGCATCAGAATTTTATGTAAATTTTTCCAACCATGTACAGGCAAATTTACCCGCATATAATTTATTGTAATAAAATTCTAGTATATGAAGATTTATTCAACGTGTTCTGAAGTTACTTGTGTGGGAAGTTGCCTGTTCATCAGGTCTCCTTCAGCTGCTGGTCCCTGGAGGTAACTGTGGATCATGCCGTCAATGAAGGCCATTTCCAAGGAGGGTTTGTGCAGTATATATCCGTGCAGATTTTCCGCCGTTTTCAACTTGGATCTCGACCCACTGAGCATCTACTGAACGTGTTTCCTCATCTGTGGTAAAGCCGGAAATGAGTGTACATCACTTCCGGCCGGCGATGGCTGCTCCCCATTGGTTTTGACCGAGCAGTTTTCATGGGATAAAATTAGTCAGTATACTGACTCTAGGGGGTGATTTTTTTTTTACTGAATAAACACATTTTTGGTTTATAAGTAATACCTAAAGCATGATTAATGTTGTTATAATGACCAGTACAGGTTTCCTTTAAAGTGCTGATGACATGTTTTTGACTTCATGTAATTTTTCAACACATAATACAGTATGACGAAATAAGTTAGTCTGTGCAGTTCTAAGTCAAACAGGCTTTTTTTCACACGAATATCCGATGTTTTCATGAGCACCACATCATCAATTGCGTCAGTGGCTGGAAACCCCCCCAGTCATGTTGTAACGTCATCGACGGAACACAGCGCTTGGCTGCCCTTTGTAGACAAAGGATGGAAGTGGTAGAAAACATCGACAATGGTTCTAGCACATGTAGTCTGGAATTGGTTTGTGTTGTCCAGTCTTCAGATGATTATCGTTCCGAAGAATGGGATTACAATGAAGAATCTGGGGGCATCAGACCGTATTGGTTTGAGCCGTGCCAAGCGGGCATCATGCCTAGTGAGTCAGACTCAGAGAGTGACAGTCAGCTGTTCATGTTTTCTGTGCATCGTCTGCCGTGTTGTCAGCCAGCCAATACTGCCATCACTATCACAGCATGTTAGCCACTCCACACAGTCGTGATTCTGTTGCGCCCTTGTAGCGATGCCAGCTCTGGGGTGCAACCGTGGTTAACACGTTTCCTCTCCATGTTCGCTGGGCGATGTCGGCCCCGAATGCCTACTGTTTGTGTTTCTGTGTATTTTTGTAAGTCTTCACCTTTTGGGATCAGTCTTTATATTCATTACATGTGCTGTGGTGAATTCTGCGTGTAAATCCATTCATCATAACCCTCTGTGTGCTCTTACACAGGGCACGGAGAGGGAGGATGAAATAACGAGGATTTAAGTGCAGGGTTCACCACAGCACATTTAATACAGAAAGACAGACAATTCCCAAAAAGGTGAAGACATTCAAAGAAGATTTCAATGACAACAGAGTATGTACAGTAAATTACAGTCTGTCCACGTTTCTATAAAAGGATGCAAATACATACAGGAATATATGCAGTTATTTACTCAGACTATCCACACTTTGCAGAAATATATGAAAAAATATACAGTCACACAGTATTTCAATGTGAACTCAGATTCAGTGATATAATGTGAATGAAGTAAAAAGCAGAGTGAGAGTTATGTGCAATGTAAGAATGGATGAAAAGTCATGAGTACAGCAACAGGTAGGACTAGGTGAATGTTAGGAGTTCATCAGAGTATGTAAAACATGTATGTAAACATGTAGGTTTAGGGCGCTCGCGCACGCAGCGACCAGCAGCCGGTGGCTTGTCACCAGACTGCAAACCAAGTCTACCTACGGGTACAAATAAGTAACAAAAAAAAAAAAAAAAAGAGTGATGGCTTGAGGAAAGAAACTGTTCCTGTGACGGGTGGTTTTGACCTTCAGTGATCTGTAACAACGACCAGAAGATAGAAGTTCAAACAGTTTGTGGCCGGGGTGTGACAGGTCAGCACAGATGTTTCCCGCCCGTTTCCTGGTTATGGACCGATATAAGTTCTCAATGGAGGGTAGGTCGGTACCAATGATCCTCTCCGCAGACTTAATGATCCGCTGCAGTCTGGTCTTGTCCTGTTTAGTGGCAGATCCAAACCAGACAATGATGGAAAAGCAGAGGACAGATTGGATGATGGCGGTGTAGAAGACAACCAGCAGCTCCTGAGGCAAATCAAACTTCTTGAGCTGACGCAGAAAAAACAACCTCTGCTGGGCCTTTTTCCGGACAGTGTCTATATGGGAGGACCACTTTAGGTTCCGGGAGATTGTGGTACCCAGAAATTTGAAGGAGTCCACAGTGGACACTGTGCTGTTGAGGATGGTGAGTGGGGGGAATGAAGGAGGGTGTCGCCTGAAATCCACAGTCATCTCCACCGTTTTGGCTGGGTTAAGTTCAAGATGGTTCTGGCCGCACCAGAGGATTAGCTGCTCCACCTCCCACCTGTATGCAGACTCATCACCATCCCGGATCAAACCGATGACTGTGGTGTCATCCGCAAACTTCAGGAGCTTCACCGAAGGGTCCTATGAGGTGCAGTCATTGGAGTAGAGGGAGAAGAGCAGTGGGGAAAGGACACATCCTTGGGGGGCGCCAGTACTAATTTTTCGGGAGCTGGATGTAAATCTCCCTAGCTTCACCTGTTGCCACCTGTCAGTCAGAAAGCTGGAGATCCACTGGCAGGTGGAGGGGGGCACCTTGAGCTGGAGGAGTTTCTGATGAAGAATGCCTGGGATGATGGTGTTGAACGCTGAGCTGAAGTCGACAAACAGGATCCTGGCGTACATCCCTGGGGAGTCGAGGTGTTGCAGGATGTAGTGTAGTCCCATATTCACTGCATCATCCACTGACCTGTTTGACTGGTAGGCAAACTGCAGTGGGTCCATCAGGGGGCCTGTGACGACCTTCAGGTGGTTCAGCACCAATCTCTCCAAGGATTTCATGACCACAGAGGTCAAGGCAACAGGTCTGTAGTCGTTTAATCCTGTAACAGAGGGTTTCTTGGGAACTGGAATGATGATGGAGCGTTTGAAGCAGGAAGGCACTTCACACAGCTCCAGTGATCTATTAAAGATCCGGGTGAAGATGGGGGCCAACTCGTCGGAGCAGACTCTCAGGCAGGACGGAGACACACCATCAGGTCCTGCAGCCTTCTTGATCTTTTGTCTCTGAAAGACCCAGCGCACCTCCTCTTCACAGATCGTTAGTGCTGGTGGGAGGTCAGAGTGGAGGAGGGATGGAGTTCCTGGGGCTGCAGATAATCCTTTTGTGTGGATGGGAGGTGAGAACTGTAGGTTCTTTTCAAACCTACAGTAAAAGCTGTTTAGGTCGTTAGCCAGCTGGAGGTTTTCCACAGGGTGGGGGGATGGTCTCCTGTAGTTGGTGATATTCTGCAGGCCTCTCCAAACAGAAGCAGAGTTGTTGGCTGAGAAGTTTTGTTGTAATTTCTCACTGTAGCTCCTCTTAGCAAGCCTGGTCTCCTTCGTCAGCATGTTTCTGGCCCGCTTGTACAGAGTCCAGTCACCAGTCCTGTAGGCCTCCTCCTTGGTCTGACGTAGCTGCTTCAGTTTAGGAGTGAACCAGGGTTTATTGTTGTTGTATGTGCAGAAAGTCTTGGTCTGCACACACATGTCCTCACAAAAACTGATGTATGATGTCACAGTGTCAGTGAGTTCATTTAGGTTAATGGCTGCATCTTCAAAAACACTCCAGTCTGTGCAGTCAAAGCAGGCTTGTAACTCCAGCTTTGATTCCTCAGTCCATTTCTTCACAGTCCTTACAACAGACTTGGAAGTTTTTAGTTTCTGTCTGTATGTTGGAATAAGATGGAGCAGACAGTGGTCAGAAAAACCCAGAGCTGCACGGGGGACGGCATGATAGGTGTTTCTTAAAACTGTGTAACAGTGGTCAAGTGTATTTGTGTCCCTGGTGGGACATTAATATGTTATCTGTATTTAGGAAGCTCATTTGTGAGATTAGCTCTATTGAAATTGAAACTGCAAGTGTTTCTGTTTATTTTTGTAAGTCTTCACCTTTTTGGGAACTGTTGTCATCATTCTTATGTTCAATACATGTGCTGTGGTGAATTCTGCGCGTAGATCCATTCATCATGACCCTCCATGCGCTCTTACGCAGGGCCGACATCACTTCAAGGACGCATGAGAACCACAGCAAACATGGAGTGACTAACACATCGTGAGAGTGCTGAAAATACTGGCAGACAAACAGCACAGATGACTGACAAACGGCCGTGAAGTACACACACTGCTGGTGATGGTGTGATGAGAAGCACCTGGGTGAGGACCGGGAAACATGATCAGTGGAAGGGGAATCAGCTGGTGATAATGATAGAGGGGAGGCGTGGCTGGACCGGCGAGAGTCAGCATGCAATCAGAGAAAGTAGGTCAAAGCTGCGCGTAAATCCATTAATCCTTCCCCTCCTTATGCGCTCCTCCTGCATAAAAGCGCCCGAGGAGGCTTATGACAGTTGGAGCTGAAGCGTGTGATGTTGGCTTTCACGCCTGCTGTTTATCTAAGCCTGCGACACAACGCGAAGGCACAGCCGTAAAATTAAAACAATAAACCTGAGAAACTGTGAGCTACAAAGCTGCTGTCATTCCAGTCAACAACACCGAAGTCTGTTCTGTCGCTTACTTCATGGGGGTGCCGCCCTTAATTCGGTGGGTGGCACCACAATCCAGTCAGCGGCTGAGGTTTTTTGATGATAACTCATTTATGCAGGCGCTGTTGTAAATATTACATAGATCAGTGACAATGACTTTTGGGTTTACACAACATCCTAAAAAATGTCAAAAACATGTCATCAGCACTTTAAGGGTGTGCATATTTATGCAACCAGCTTATTGTATGTTTTGTTTTGTTTTTTTCTCTTTAAAAGATTTCAGTTTGTTCTTCAATTGGGTTGCACAGGTTATAGGTCACATTAATGGTGGAAAAAGTTTTGAAATGATTTATCTTGGTCTCATTTTTTACATCACAAAAACCTGGCATTTGAATAGGAGTGTGTAGACTTTTTATCTCCACTGTACAAAAATGACAAATACCTAAATCATCATCATCACTCTATCATCACTCTATAAAAGCAAGAAGTTCTATAAAGGCAAGAAATGTCTGTGTGTCTGTCTGTGTGTGTGTCACGCTTCATAGGGCATCATAGGACGGCCTATGATCTGCCTCAACATCATAGGATGTCCTTATGATCTCAGGCATCATCGGACACATTCTATAAATTTAAGAAATCTCTGTCACGATCATAGGATGGCTTATGATGTCTGCCTAATGTCCTATGATGATCCTATGATCTCAAGCTACATAGGACTCGCAATGCTGTCATATAGCATTGAGGTTTTTTTTGCCTGCAATCAAAATTTCGCTTACTTACTTAAGCGTCAATTTGATAAAACATGTTTTTTTCTCTCACCTACTGTGTGATATCCACTCTTTTTCTTTTTTTTCCTTTCTTCTTTATGACTGGCGCCTAGCGGCTGCCCCGACCTTGGATGCGCTCTGCAGAGCGTGTCCAAATGCCAAGTCACGTTTCGTTACCTTGTATTCATACATGTGTAATGACAATAAAGTTGAATCTCATCTCATCTCATCTCATCTCATATAGGCGATGCCGTCACTCTGGCTTAAAGACCTTGGCGCGGTGGCAACATATTTTTCCTGGGGGGGGTAAACATATCGGAATATGTTAACTTTATACTATTTATTTCTTTTTAAAATTTTACACAGTAATGTTGCATATGGAACTTACCATTTGAAGTACTGTACAACTGAGGCTTGAATATTGGGCCAGTTGGGGTCCCACCGAGACATCCTGTGTTTCGACTTTTTAGTGGTGTTATCCTTCTCTCCTTCCTCTGCCTGAACACTTTCCTCTCCTTGGCTCCTCTCTTCTGTCTCATCTTGCCCTCTCTGAGCTCTGACTAATTCAGGTTCTCTCTCTGTCTATGGTGGTATACAAACAGGTTAGAAAATATCAAGTGTCATGTTCTGTCCTGCAGGATTTTTTTTGTCATGGTTTACATAAATGACAAAAATATGTGTATTTTTTGTATTTTTATTGTAGTGTTTCTTTTTTCCATTGAGAGAGTAGGGAAGGGAAAGAAACATTTGTAATAGTAATGTACTCATGCATACTTAAATTATATGATCAGATGGGTATAGTAACCAGAAATGCCTGTTTTCCACTAGCACGGCACACCTCGGTACGGCTCGATTCACTTCAGTACAGCTCGGCATGGTTCTGTCTCCATTAGCACGGTGTTGTGCTTTTTATGTGTGGATGGCGGTGTAGTATGCGGTGTAGCGAGGCGGCGCCAGACTCCCAGCGAGGCGGGCCCACACTCCCGTGACGTTACTCATGCGACTGAGTCTTTATTTACACCAGAAAAAAATGGAGGATTCAATGATTATTGCCTTGCTCGCTCTGTGCTGTTATCTCACAATTAAATCCAGAAATATTAACCATAGAAGACACCAGAGGCGACGACGTGAACTGCTAAAAAAAGCGTTTGAACATTTCAGGAGACTCGCGGTTCACTGGGAGGAATATGAAGCTGGAATGCCGAGTTTACTTAACCTGCAGAGGAGGCTGCTGATAACAGTAAGCTCATTTTATAGTCATATTATACTTTTTTAAAGCATTTTGATGCTGACAGTTATCAGTATTACATGAATGATTATGCTGTGTGTGTGTTTCAGTTAATTAAACAGCATAGGAGGGACGAAATGTTGGTAAGCTCATTTTATAGTCATTGTATTATATTTTACAGCATTTTCATGTTGACAGATTATCGTTATTACACTATATGCTGTGTGTGTGTTTTTCAGTTGGATTTTTTGGTGAAAAATACTCGCTCCACACCGCGTGTCTGGACAGAAAATCGTAGCTCGCATTGGTGGGAGGATGTTGTTCCCAGCTTCTCCACCCAGCAGTGGCTGCAGAATTTCAGGATGTCCGAGGACACTTTTACCTACCTGTGTCAGAAATTGCGTCCATGTATGGAGCTGCATGATACGACGTTCCGCTTTTGTGTGCCGCTGAGGAAGAGAGTGGCCATCGCACTGTGGAAGCATGCTACCGGTTCAGAGTACCGCACTATTGGACATCTTTTTGGGGTCAGCATCACAACAGTGTGCAGGTGTGTGCAGGACTTTTGTGCAGCAGCAGAGTCATAGCTTGTTCCAGAACTGCTTCATCTTCCCGATGAAGGGAGATTCATGGAAATGTCGGCCTACATCGAGAACCGGTGGGGGCTACCATTATGCGTTGGTGCCATCGATGGCTCCCACATACCCATCATAGCACCAGAAGAATGTCACACTGACTACTTCAATCGTAAAGGCTGGCACTCCATAATCCTTCAAGGTGTGGTTGATGGAAAGGGTTTGTTCTGGAATGTGTTTGCTGGGCTTCCAGGGAGCATGCATGATGCTAGGGTCCTGAGACTGTCCAGACTGTGGGAGTTAGCTACTCGTGGAAACCTCTTCCCACCTATCAGGAACATCGGTGCGTTATGTACGGGATACTACATCCTAGGGGACTCAGCTTATCCACTCCAAAATTGGCTGTTGAAACCTTTCCATGACACCGGACGACTGACTGAAGAACAGCACACGTTCAACCAGACCGTCAGTCGTGTACGGGTGAATGTTGAGAATGCTTTTGGTAGGCTTAAGGGAAGGCGGCGCTGCCTTTTAAAAAGGAATGACTGTGACATCGAACTTGTGAAATCCATGGTGGTGACTTGTTGTGCACTGCATAATCTGTGTGAAACTCATGGGGAGGCCTTTGATACTGCATTGGATGCAGTAGATGATGAAGTGTTGGTGTCAGCTGCAGAGGTAGCTGAGGACCGTGGTGGGGGTGTCAGAGATGCTTTGATGCAGTACTTGTGTACAAATAATTAATAAGAATTTTATCAGTATTCATGTGTGTACATATTTGTAACGTCTGTGTTTAATGATTAAACTGTTGTTCACTTTTCATTTGTCTCTTTTGCTTTGCTGGAACTGAAAATTGAAATACTAATTATGTTTAGAAAAACGTTATATTTAAATTTAAGCATATCATACAAAAAATAAGTCAAAATAGATGTAATAAGCACACATTATATTGATAAGTGTTATTTCAAAATATTCAATATTAAGTGCCTTCACTATAAATAGCCCCACTGGCTGCCTGTGGTTATTTTTATCCCGGCTGAGGCTAAATAAGTGTACATATTTCTAAAAAGTACACATTATTCCAAATGTTGTATTTCACTTTAATAAAATCAAACTTATACTTACCAAAAAAATGTTAATATTCTTAAAAATAACCCACATGCAAAAGTTAGCACCACAAGCAGTGTGTCATAAAGGTTTTGGGTAACATCAACACAATTGTGTATTCCTTGACAATCTGTCTGCAGTGATAAATGTTTAACAGTTAAGGGACAAATGCTTCCCAAAAAAAAAGGCACTTTTTTTTTTTAATTAACTGACAAATGACCTTTAAATAATGAGCTGAAACTTTATTAGTATTAAATAATGATACAGTGGCACACTGGATCATTACCAAATTGTATTAATTTTTACATCCTAGTGCATTTCGGATGTACCGAATAAAAAAAAATTTCATGTTATTAACATTCAGATCAACGTTTGGGATTAGTTTTTTTTTCTTTTTATATGATGCTATACTCCTTTTCAAATATTCTAAATGTATGAAATTTGACTAACAATCAATGGACATATAATAATTTTTTTAAATACTTTTGACTTGTAAGCTTGATCGGTCTGTCCTGCTGCAATTTAAACTCCAAATGTGCAACTTCTTATAAGTTGACATAAAAAATGTAACCAAAGTTTAAAAATGTATCATTTGTTTCTATTTTTTGAAGAGATTTAAATAAAAACAATATCAACCTTACAAAAAATTTGTTCTTTGTTATAGATAATTAAATTACCTTTACAATGGGTGACCTCTGACCTGATCTGCTCTGATCTGCATCATTTTCATCAGACTAGGCAATTGAATTGCTATGTAATTATACAGTTTTATAATTCATTGTTATAACAGACAAAACACTTATGAAACAATTTTTTTTATTATAAATCAAATATTCCAAAAAAACCCCCCCAGCAACAGAACATAATCGACATTTTATTCCCGCCGATCACTCATTGCCTTTACCAGATTGCCAAAATGTGTCAGGAAGGTTCTGTTAAATATTTGGGTCTCTGTCAGCTCCTCCCTATGTGCTTCCCGCATTTGTTCAGAAAACTGCTGGTGGTGTCTCTCAAGTTGGTCGAGGCGTTTTTGCTGCATAATCTCCTGCCTGTCAGTGTATCTGTCCAGTGTCTCATCCATTCTCTCCATCAGACGTCTGTCATGTTCATGGGACTCTTCCATTATTGAGGCGATGTCCGACAGTGTATTTCTTTTTCTTCGTTTCCCTAGATGAAAGACAGAAAGTCAGGGTGGTTACATGCTGTATCTAAATATACAAAACATATACTATTGAATTACACTGGTGAATCCATCTGGTGGGATGTGACTATATGCTTTTTTGCTATAATTAAGCTCAAATGTTAGGTTTCTCCACTTCAAAGGAGTTGATTGTTCACAGGGTGCTGTGATCCTCAAAGGATTAAGTTGAAAAAAATGGATGGATGGCTCTAACATTTTTCTTTTTTATTGTTGACTCTGAAATAGTAATGTGTTAATAAAAAAATGCTTAAGTTACGTGAAGGTTTGTAATGAGGCATATTCATAAGTTAGTTCATGTGCTGTTGTGAAGCACATGTGACTCACATGTTGCAGGCTGCAATTCAGCCGAGAGAGACTGAGCTAGCCATGCGTAATTACATCACACCTCTACTGGATGAGGTGTTTGCACCCCCTGTGAACTCAGAATAAAGGAGAAGATTAGCCGCCCTGACCTTTTGGGGGGTCAGAGAGGAGAACAAAGGACTCTGTGTGTCTTACAGATGAAAGCATGTAAATTAGTATTGACTTTTGTGTGATTTATTGATTGAGACCATTGTATTACTGTGTGTGACCAGTCTTTCGCATGGGAGGGGGGAGTGATGTGGAGCCCATAATTATAGCTGAATTCAGAGGAGACAGACTTTGAGCTAGCCAGGTGTATTTACATCACACATCAAAAGGATGAGGTGTCTGCACCCCCTGTGGACTCCCAAGAAAGGAGATGACCCACACAGAACTTTTTAGGGGTTAGAAAGGAGACCAGAAGGACTCTGTTTATTCTATTACAGATGAAAGGATGTATTGACTTTTGTGTGAAGTATTGTTTGAGATGAGAATTAAAAAAGATAATGTTAAATCATGCGTTCTCCTGAATTCTTGACTCCTACACTTTCTTTTTTTTAGATATGATGACCTACAAAAAGTATTTAAAAAACACACACAACCACAACTGTGTTAACACCGACAACAGACCACCACAGATTTTTTTGACAGAGATAAATTAAAATGCAGCTATCTGAAATTACCTTAGTCATAAAAAAAGGGGGCTATAAGGGACGTATTATTTAATACAAATAAAAAACGGGGCTATAAGGGACGGCGGGGTAATAAGGGACACTTTTTTTTTCGAATTTTCATTAAATACAACGGAGACAAATTTCTTAAAAATAAGATCTATCTACAGGAAAGACAATACAACTCAGCGTCCTGCTCAAAATAAAAAAAAGGAGAATTACATTTAAAACATTTAACAGAAAAGTGTCCCTTATTAAACAGCCGTCCCTTATAGCCCCTTTTTACGGTATAATCTCATGTTTTATGTGACTTACCAACACTTGTTGGACGAGACCTAACGGATACAGACGGAGCTGATGATGGAGAAGGTGATGGAGCTCTTGATGGAGCTTGGGACGGACCTTCGGCTGGACCTTGTGATCTGCCCGCTACCGGTGTCGGCGCGACAGATTCACCTCCGTCAGACGCTGGAGAGTCCGTGCGTGCTGGCGCGGCGGACGAGTGGGCTGATTCTACAAGTGAAATGCACACAATAAAATACAGCACTAAAGTTAAAGATATACAGAAAAGACAATAGTTTTTAAAACGATTATACAAGTTTATTTCAGCGTATTTTTCACATGTATACTTAAAAGAAAAGCGTTAGACCACAGTCTGCTGCGATATAGCAGAGCGATCATCCACATGCACAAATTAACAGCTTTTTTATTCCATAAATAAACTGAGCGTCTTCCAGAATATATTTCCGACCCCCCCCCCCCCAAAAAAAAAAAAATAAAAAAAATCTCACCTTTAAAGGGCTCCGATGTTGTGGCTGTGTCTCGAGCCATGGCTCGGCCAATGCTCGCATGCCGATGGCCGTATATTGCGTCCATCTGCTCAAACCATTTCCAGCTTCTCCGGACCGCACCGCTTCTGCTGTTGTGGTCCTTTAACACACGGTAATCACACTTCATTTTTTTAATTTTTTCCCTACACTGTTTGGCAGTTCGTGTGTGCCCCTGTGCTGCAAAGTGCTATGAAACCTCCCGGTATATTTTTTCATTCCTGGTAGCTCCGTCTAACTCGCGCTGGATGCGATCATCAGACAGTGCAGTTAGCAGACACTGAACCTCCTCATTGCTCCATGGAACGCCCTTATTACGCGAAGCCATGATAAGAAATAAAAAAATGAAAATATCACAGCAATACAGTGAAAATCAACCACCCACTGTAGTTGAGCACTGAGTAATGGCGTTCGTGAAGATTCGGCAGAGGAGGTCGCTTTTCGTGACGTTACGACCTGACCAATCAGCTGCGGTTACGAACTAACCAATCAGCTGCGGTTACGAACTAACCAATCAGCTGCGGTTACGAACTAACCAATCAGCGCCGGTTAAGACCTGACCAATCAGCGGCGAACAGTCTGTAAACGTCACAACACGGCACAGCTCAGCACTGCTGTACCCTGCCCTGAAGCGGGGCTGAGAATCGCGGCTGTTAAACCGTGTTGGGGATAGTCGAAAAGCGTACAAAGCGTGCTGAGCCGTCCCGTGCCGCGCCAAAGCGCGCTAGTGGAAAAGGCCCTAAATTCTACTGTGCCGGATTTCCAGGGTGTGCCTTTTTTTTTTGTTGTTGTTGTTGGGTTTTTGGTTTGTTTTTTTTTTGGCTGTGGGGAAATTTACTTCCTATTTCTGCAGCAGAAACCATTTTTGCCCAACCTATCTGCAATGGTGGATGAATAATGGTCAAAATGAACAGTCAGTTCTGCATAGTTTGGAGTTTGGAGCAGGGAATATAGTATTTGGGATGGCGGAATGTATTAAGCTTGCACCCTCCACTGATCTCAACCATAGCTCATGTCCCATTAGCGAGTACAGAGTCGAGTGAAGCCACCTGGCCACCATATTAGGGAGGGAATCGAGTTGACATGTTTAGCGGCTGTCGATTTCTATAGTTCACTGGGTGCACCAAATTAAATAAGCCATAAGAGCATATATGACATTAAATAATGTCATAAGCATATATATATACGTATATACAGTATATATATATATATATACGTATATATATGTTCTTTATTGATCCCAAAGTGGGAAATTACAGATTATGTAAAATAGATATGTGTGTGCGTGCACGCGTGTGTCACCACCTCTGTGAACCACCTGCTCCCCCAAAAAAGTTCAGGTTCAGGATTTTTTTTGCTTTAACCCCTTGAGTCTCTGTCTGATAATGTAAACCTTGATATTTTGGGGATTTCCACAGCAGGTTGAACACAGCTGCAGAAGTTATAAAGGCAACTTCACCTGTCTGCATCTCACTCAGACGGTGAATTCATCTGAACAATAAACTAGACTGGTCACACAATACTGACGCACTCTATAAGAAGGGACAGCGCAGGCTGTTCCTGCTGAGGAGACTCAGGTCTTTTGGTGTACAAGGGGCGCTGCTGAAGTCATTCTATGACACGGTGGTGGCATCAGCCATCACTTTTGGAGTGGTCTGCTGGGGCAGTGGCATTACTGCAGCCGATAGGAAGAGACTGAACAAACTGATTAAGAAAGCTAGCTCTGTCCTGGGGCAACGCCTTGATCCGATGGAGGAGATAGGAGAGCGAAGGACGGTGGCTAAACTGTCATCTCTGCTGGAGTCCGAGTTCCACCCTATGCAGGACATACTGGATGCACTGAGGAGCTCATTTAGCAGTAGACTACATCATCCCAGGTGCACAACCGAGAGGTTTCGTAGGTCCTTCCTACCAACGGCTGTCAGACTGTACAACCTAAGCAGGGCTGCTCGCAGAGATAGCAAAAAGACGTAACAAACTAATAGTTTTTTTTTTTTTTTTTTTTTGAATGCAAAAGATGCAATAGACTTACACAATGGTCCTCTCCGGCATACAACTAGGAACATACCGGTCGCTATGGAGGGTGAGAATATGTATGGGCACATAATCATACCATGTAGGATAACTAAATAGACGGTTATGCTGTTTCATCCCACCTAGCAACAATGCTCTGCACTGTGTGTGTTTATATATTTACATACTTATTCCATCTAGCTACAATGCTCTGCACTGGGTGTGTTTATATTTATATATCTATATATTTATTCCATCTAGCTACAATGCTCCGCACTGTGTTTTTATATATCTACATATTATTCCATCTAGCTACATTGCTCCGCACTGTGTGTGTTTATATACTTGCATATTTATTCCACCTAGCTGCAATGCTCCATACTGTGGGTGTTTATATATTTACATATTTATTCCATCTAGCTACAATGCTCTGCACTGTGTGTTCATATATTCATATATTTATTCCATCCAGCTACAATGCTCTGCACTGTGTGTCTGTGTGTGTGTGTGTGTGTATATATATATTTTATAGTAATATGTACATATGTATATTAGCTGCTCTTGCTTGCTTGTTTTTTCTTGCCTTCTGATTGTTGCTCTGAGTGTTGCTATCCCTGTGCTGTTGCAATCCTGGAATTTCCCCGTTGTGGGACTAATAAAGGCTTATCTTATCTTATCTTATAATGTTTTCGTGCTGTGGGAAAAATTTGCCCATTGACGTTTGGTGTGATGGCACCTTAACAAAGCAACAGGGTTGTGGGTATTTTTAGTGTTTTTATTGATAGCCACTCCAGACAGACAAGTTCATGTGTAAAATCACTGAAAAAGTCATAAATTTCATCCTGTGTCCTTTTAGACCTCAGGGATCCATGTTAGCATGTGGAAAAATAATTTTGTCCCCTTGAAATAACTTGTTGAATCTGAAACTGATTCATCACTGCTGTAATTATCACATGCTAGGATCAGAACTGGGCAGCTCAGTGGAGCAGTGGTTAGTACTGTGGCAGCACAGTAAGAAGGTCACGGGTTTGATTCCACCCCTGACCATCGGTGACCCTTCTGTGTGGAGTTTGCATGTTCTCCCCGTGTCTGCGTGGGTTTTCTCCCACAGAACAAAGACATTCATGTCAGGTTAATTGGCATCAACTGGGGATTCTAAATGGTCCTGAGGCATGAATGTGAGAGTGAATGGTTGTCTGTCTCTCTGTGTTGGCCCTGTGATGGACTGGTGATCTGTCCAGGGTGACCCCGCCTCTCACTCAAAGATGCTGGGATAGGTTGTGTCTTAAATGTGCAAATTTCTAAATTTTCTTTCAAATTTTTGTTTTTAAATCATAAATTTGATACTCCATCCATCCATCCATCTTCTACCGCTTAATCCTTTCGGGTCGCGGGGGGGCTGGAGTCTATCCCAGCATCTTTGGGTGAGAGGCAGGGTACACCCTGGACAGATCGCCAGTCCATCGCAGGGCCAACACAGAGAGACAGACAACCATTCACTCTCGCATCCATACCTAAGGACAATTTAGAATCCCCAGTTTTGATGCCAATTAACCTAACTTGCATGTTTTTGGCATGTGGGAGGAAACCGGAGTAAACCCACGCACACACGGGGAGAACATGCAAACTCCACACAGAAGGGTCACCGATGGTCTGGGGGTGGGATCGAACCCATGATGGTCAAGGGTGGAATCGATCCCATGACCTTCTTGCTGTGCTGCCACTGTGCTAACCACTGCGCCACCGTGCTGCCATGTAAATTTGATACTTTTTTTTAAAAATAAATTTGTAAAGTGAAACTCTATTTTTTCTCTCTCTTTTTGTCTTTGTTCCTCCAGATTTCCCACAGCAACCTGAATGTAAAGAGGAGGAAGTTCTGACTGAGCAGCAGCTCTGGAACCAGGAGAGGAACTCTGTTCAGGACCAGGAGGAAGCAGAACCTCCACAGGTTAAAGATGAGGAAGCAGAACCTCCACAGGTTAAAGATGAAGAGGAGGAACTCCTCATCAGTCAGGAGGGAGAACAGCTGGTCATGAAGCTGGAGGCTGATACCTTCATGGTGACTCTTATTTCTAAGGAAATGCAGCAGAGTGAAGCAGAACCAAACAGTGAGCAGCTCCTCTGTCACAACTCTGCTGGAACTGAGATCCAAGATGAGGAAGGAAGCCAGCTTGTAGACTCAGGATCAGCTAAAGGAGAAGAACCCAAACCAAAGAAGAGACGACTGGAAACAGGAAGTCACAGTAACAGTGATGACGACTCTCGGACTTCGACTGTCTGTGAGAATGAAACAGGTAAAAAGTTAGAAAATGTTCATATTGAGTCTTTGAGAAACTGCCCTAAAATAAAATATTAATATTAAAGTACTTTTTCCAGTAACTGCCTAAATCTGACGTACTTGTACTGGTCTCAGTTTGTGTTTGACTTTGACTGATCTAACCCAGTGGAAAAACAATTTCATCTCTTTGACTACACAGTTATAGTTTGCTCTTCAAATGAGTTTTTCTTTTGGTTCAGTGGACCAGGTGGAGGAATTGTCTGCTCTAGCCAGTTAGCCATTAGCCTCTGCTAGCATCTCCAACAGGAAACAATGCAGTATGTGGTTATTTGTGTATAAAACACCATCGTGACTTGTTCAGAAACAGAAGGAGACGTCCATTTTATACTACTGTTGATGTGGTGAGCACGGGCTCACCATCACGTCACAGCTGGTGACAAATCAGAAGTGTTCACTGAAGGAGACCTAGTGAGATCCTGGTGGACCCTAACAAAGCAACAGGGTTGTGGGTATTTTTAGTGTTTTTATTGATAGCCACTCCAGACAGATAAGTTCATATGTAAAAACACCAAAAAAGTCAAATTTTCATCCTGTGTCCTTTTAGATCTCAGGGATCCATGTTAGCATGTGGAAAAATAATTTTGTCCCCTTTAAATAACTTGTTGAATCTGAAACAGATTCATCACTGCTGTAATTATCACATGCAAGGATCAGAACTGGGCAGCTCGGTGGAGCAGTGGTTAGTACTGTGGCAGCACAGTAAGAAGGTCTCGGGTTTGATCCCACCCCTGACCATCGGTGACCCTTCTGTGTGGAGTTTGCATGTTCTCCCCGTGTCTTCGTGGGTTTTCTCCCACAGGACAAAGACATTCATGTTGGCAGTATTTCCTCTGGCTGAAAGACCTTGGCGCAGTGGCAACATATTTTTCCCCAGGGGGGCAGTAAACATACCGGAATATGTTAATTTTATACCATTTATTTCTTTTTAAAATTTTACACAGTAGCATATTGAACTTACCATTTCAAGTATTGTACAACTGAGGCTTGAATATTGGGCCAGTTGGGGTCCCACCCAGACATCCTGTGTTTCGACTTTTTAGTGGTGTTAACCTTCTCTCCTTCCTCTGCCTGAACACTTCCCTCTCCTTGGCTCCTCTCTTCTCTCTCATCTTGCCCTCTCTGAGCTCTGTCTAATTCAGGTTCTCTCTCTGTCTATGGTGGTATACAAACAGGTTTGAAAATATCAAGTGTCATGTTTTGTCCTGCAGGATTTTTTTGTCATGGTTTACATAAATGACAAAAATATGTGTATTTTTGTATTTTTATTCTAGTGTTTCTTTTTTCCCATTGAGAAAGTAGGGAAAGGAAAGAAACATTCATCACAGTAATGTACTCATGCATACTTAAATTATATGATCAGGTTGGTATAGTAACCAAAAATTCTACTCATGTAAAAGCAGTGCTTTGAACAGGGATGAGAATCCTCCGCGGATCCGCGGAATTCCTCAGATTTGATCATGTCTAGGGTCATTCTCGTGACTCGTCTAAATTCAAGGAGAAAATTTTAGGGGGGGTGAGGGTGAGGTCTGTTATGAGCGAAATGCAAAGTACCAGGGAAAGCCCAGTGTGTTTATTGCAACGATTTCTTGAGTTATGGATCTCGTGGCTGTGTTGCCTTAGTTGAGCACTGTTCAAAACAGAAACATCTCAAAATTGTGGCTACAAGGAGATCGAATTACTCTACTCGCTCGTGCTGCATTCAAAACGATCGATGGGCACGGTCAAATTCAGATGCCAGTCAATCAAAGTTCATCCTAATCAGCCCCGATTACAGCAGTTAGTGATCGGAAGTGTGAAAAAGCAGCAGCGAGGCGAGATTTCAATTAGTCCAATATTATATTTTATTATATTATAACACCTGTTATATATTACCAGAGATAATTAGGGCTGATTAGCCCCTACCATAATCCCAGGCAAAACAATCAACATTCCCATTGTTTTCCACATACCCACTGATCTCTAAAAATACATAAATACTTCCCAACTATATACAATACAAATATAAATAACATATAATAAATAACAATATAAATAATTCAATAAATATTTCAATCCCCTATTTACAAATGTTAAACCACCCCTCTAACTTACCATACATGTTTCTTTCCTGCTGGTGTCCTATAAAAGGCCCTCAACCCCTCACAGAGTCTTTTGCCTGGACACCCACAGGAAGCATGTTGGCAAAGGTATGTGAAATAACTCATTATCCATTATTTTACCCAAAATACTTAACCATACCAATTATCTCCCAAGGGCACTCAAATTAAACAAAGACAGATCCCAAAATAATATGTGCACTATACAAACAATCATAATAACATTTGCCATAATACAAATACAACACAAACACACATACAATAAGTCATAACAGTGGTGACATCCCATCCTCACATTTCCTCCCCCCTTTCCCGAGAGTACAGTACTCTATGAGTCATGTACTCTTGAGAGGCTATCAGCTACCAGGTTGGTTTTTCCTGCCACATACCGAACAGTGAAATTATAAGGTTGGAGGGACACATACCACCCCGTGAGACGACTGTTTACGTCCTTCATTCTGTCCAACCACTGTTGGGCCCGATGATCTGTCTCCAATACAAAATGACGCCCTAGTAAATAGTACTTAAGGGACCCTATTGCCCATTTCATGGCAAGACATTCCTTTTCTACCGTAGAATATCTTGTCTCCCGGTCCAACAACTTACGGCTCAAGAACAGTACTGGGTGTCTCTCTCCCTTCTCCTCCTGGAGAAGTACTGCTCCAATGCCAACCCCTGAAGCATCAGTCTGTAAAATGAACGGGCGAGCAAAGTCTGGACTGTAGAGAACCTTCTCCCCAGAAATAGCCCTCTTCAGATCCTCAAACGCTCTGTCACACTTCTCTGTCCATTTTACCTTATTTGGTGCTGAAGCCTTAGTGAGGTCAGTCAACACTGCGGCTCTTTCAGCAAAGTGGGGAATGAACTTGCTGTACCATCCTACCATTCCCATAAATGATTGTACCTTCTTCTTAGTGGAGTGTACAGGATAGGTCCAGATGGCATCCACTTTACCTACTCGTGGTCTAATAACCCCCTGACCAACCACATGTCCCAGGTACTCCACCTGCTGCTGTCCGAACGCACATTTGCGTGGATTGATTGTCAGACCTGCCCTCTTAATCAGCTGAAGGACCTGCCCAAGGTGTACCAAATGTTCTTCCCAGGTCTGACTATAAATGACCACATCATCCAGATAGGCAGCCGCAAAGTTTGATACTCTCCTTAACACTTGGTCCATCAGCCGCTGAAAAGTTGCAGGTGCCCCCTGAAGGCCAACTGGCATGACCCTAAACTGAAAACTGCCATAAGGTGTTTTAAAGGCTGTAAGTTCCTTTGTTTCCGGTGCCAATGCCACCTGCCAATACCCCTTGCATAGGTCCAGAGTAGAAATAAACCTAGCCCTGCCCACTTTCTCTAACAATTCGTCAATCCGGGGCATGGGGTATGACTCAAATTTAGATACTGAATTAAGGTATCTGAAATCAATACAAAATCTTAATGAGCCGTCCTTTTTGGGGACCAGCACAATCGGGCTACACCACTCACTGACTGACTCCTCAATCACTCCCAGCTGCAACATCAAGTCAATTTCATGCTTCATTTTTGGTACCAATCGTTCCGGGATCCTATAACATTTTCTACGTGGAATAGCTTCCTCTTTCAAATTAACCTTATGACGCACCAACGTGGTGAAACCAGGTCTCTCCTGAAACAACTCTGGATCCAATAATGTCTCTAACTCTCTCTGCTGATCCACCTGCAAATGAGACACTTGAAATAAACATGGCTCTTGCACATTTGTGGGAAAGGACTGTTCTTTCTCCTCATCCACTTCCATCGCACAAATCAAGAGCTGATGTGTCTCCTGAAGAACAGGTTGCTGCTGCTGATGACCAGGCTGCTGAAACTCTTTCAACAAGTTAATGTGGAAGGTCTGATATTTTACCTTCCTTTCAGGCATATATAGTTTGTATGTCACTGAGCTTAGTTTTTTAGAAATTTCATACGGCCCCTGCCATCGAGCCAACAGCTTACTGTCACACGAGGGCAGCAATAACAAAACCTGTTGTCCTGGGTGAAAAACCCTTTTTCTGGCCTTCTTGTCATACCAAGTTTTTTGTTTGGCCTGCGCCGTCCTCATGTGCTCCTGAGCCAAAGCAGTCATTCGATCCAGTTTCTCTCTCATCTTAATGACATAAGAGACCACATTGTCCTGATCACTCGGTGGACTGTCCCAGTGCTCCTTTAATAAATCCAGTGGGCCCCTCACCTGACGACCATACAGTAGTTTAAAAGGTGAGAACCCTGTTGAAGCCTGGGGCACCTCCTGATAAGCAAACAATAAATATGGTACCCATTGGTCCCAATCTGAGCCCATTTCAGAAACAAATTTCCGCAGCATGTTTTTTAGAGTCTGATTAAATCGCTCCACTAGTCCATCAGTCTGAGGGTGATATGGGGTGGTCTTAATACCCTTAATACCCAACAGTTTATATACTTGCTGCAACAGTTGGGACAAGAAATTTATTCCACAGTCTGTTAGAACTTCTCTGGGTATGCCTACCCTTGAAAACAACTGGATAAGGCAGTTGGCAACCTGCCTAGCCTTGATAGATTTCAGGAGAAAGGCTTCTGGGTACCGAGTAGCATAGTCACAAATTACCAGAATGTATTTATTACCAGAGAAGCTTCTCTCTAGGGGGCCAACTACATCCATCCCTATTCTATCAAAAGGTGTTCCAATGATTGGTAATGGTTGCAGTTGGGCACGGGCTACTCCCCTAGATGATGTAATCTGACATATTGAGTACGCTGTGCAGAACTCCTTTATCTGGGTATACATTCCCGGCCACACAAACCTTCTAGCAATTCTCTGTAAAGTTTTATGAAAATGTAAAGTTTTATGAAATGCTAGATGACCTGCCCAAGGGATAACATGTCCCAGTTCCATAATTTTTGGTGTGAGGTCCTGTGGCCTCACACCAAAAATTATGGGAATCAGAAATATTTTTCTCATGGGAACCATGAGAAAAATATTTAAATTTAAGAAAGATAAAAACTAAATTTATGAGAAAAAGGTAGAAAAATTTTGAGAAAAAAAGTTGCTAATTTATAAGAAAAACAGTTGCAAACATATGGCCATAACTTCACCTTGTTGCTGGTACAGAGTGTCCTTTTTAATGACATACAAGGCCTCAGCCAAACAATCCATTCTACCCTGTTTCACACCCTCAATCTCCGAGACTTTATCAAACCATGGCCTAAGTGTTGGGTCAGCTTTCTGCAATGCAGCTATGTCAGGGGGGATGTCAAACTCTACTGACTGATTTAGCTGTGGTGTTTCTTCACCCAAGTTCTTTGCTGACGCTAACACCTTATCTCTTCTCCTCTGAGCCTTGGATTTAGGTTGTTTAATAGGGCCTGCCTCTATCTCAGAATCATAAAATGGTAGCTCCTGAAGAACACTGGCAGCCCTCTGTGCCCTGGTTGTCACCATATTACAATTTTTCACCACAGGTGTGTTTACTCTCAGCTCAACAGTGCCACCTGCCTGTCTCTCCTCTGTTTGTTCCTCTCTAATCTGTTGTATGATGTCCAACAAAGTTGGAACATCATTGCCAAGAATAACAGGGTAAGGCAAATCAGGCACAAGAGCTACAGGAAGGAGATAAGTTTGGCCCCCTACTGTTAAATAAACCTCAGCGGTCAGGTAGTTTCTTATCCCCATGGACACAACTGATATTTATTTCTGACTCATTCCACAAGTCCCTAGGGACCAAACTGGGTAGCACAACTGTTTGAAAACAGCCTGAATCTAACAGGGCCTCTTCACACTGACCATTAAGCAACACCTTCGTTTTATACACTCCACTGTGCACTGGGGCTGAAAAGGTGGGTCTAGGAACTGAACATAATAATGATGGTTTCTCATTCTTTGTGGCAGGACATGAATACTGGGTGTGACCGATTTTATTGCACTGATAGCAGCGTATATCTTTATTTGCAACCACACGTGACTTTTTGCTATTATCATATCTGCTGTTTGTGATCTGACTGGGCCTGGAATACTGCCTATTTCGAGCTGGACCACCCCTTTCACCCTCATTAAACTCACTCCGTGTGGTGAAAGGTCTGTCATGGCCAAGAGTAGGTCTCCTGCTCCCAGACCTGGCTGACAGAAAAACCTCCGCCAGACGCGCAGCGTCGTCTGCAGTCTTCGGGTCCCGCTCTTGTATCCAGACTCCCAGTTCCGGATTCACCATCCTTAGAAACTGCTCCAAAATCAATAATTCAGAAATGTCTTTTACTGATAAGGTCTCTGGTTTCACCCATTTATAAAACAGGTCTTTCAAACGTACATATAGTTCATGAGGGGTTTCGTCCTGATGAATGTCCAGGGACCGAAACCTCCTCCTATATGTGTCAGATGTAATTTCATATTTGTTTAAAATAGCTTCTTTCACTTTCCCGTAATTGTCTGTGTCTATGATGTCCATCAGAACATATGCGCTCCGCGCTTTACCTGTAAGTAGAGGAGCCAGATGAATAGCCCACTCCTCTTCACGCCAGTGGCAGACCGTAGCGATCCTCTCGAACGACGCTAGGTAGTGCTCGATGTCATCCTCAGGAGAGGGAGGATTCAGCCTGGGCTCGTGGTGCGTTCGTGGCCTCCTTGGCTGCACCTGCAGCGACAAATCATCCTCCTGCGGGCCGACCTGACTGGCCGTCACCCTGGGATCCTCCCTCGAAGCGCCGTCGTCACCACTATGCTCAGCCCGGCTCCCATACTCCTCTCTCAGCTCCGCAACCTGCAACTCCATCCGATGAATGTGATTCTCCACAGTCTGCCACTTCCGGTCCTGAAAAGCGGCTTCTTCCTCCATCCGGCGGTCTCTGAGAGTCAGCGAACGCATCAAAGATTTCACCAGGCCCGTTAGCTCCTCGAGCTCGCCCAGTCCGCTGACTCCCGGGTCCTCAGCCGCCATACCTGTGTCCAGGTCAGACTGCTCCTCTTGCCTCGCTTTCCTTCTCGCCATGAGTCCTTCCGTCCACCAAACGCTATGACGTCCTGGGAACGGACCACCACTGCCACCAAATGTGAAAAAGCAGCAGCGAGGCGAGATTTCAATTAGTCCAATATTTTATTTCAGTAACTTACACGTAAATCATTCCAGACATCCGGCACGATCCTTCAACACTCTCTAAACGAACGACCCAACACCTGTTATATATTACCAGAGGTAATTAGGGCTGATTAGCCCCTACCATCATCCCAGGCAAAACAATCAACATTCCCATTGTTTTCCACATACCCACTGATCTCTAAAAATACATAAATACTTCCCAACTATATACAATACAAATATAAATAACATATAATAAATAACAATATAAATAATTCAATAAATATTTCAATCCCCTATTTACAAATGTTAAACCACCCCTCTAACTTACCATACATGTTTCCTTCCTGCTGGTGTCCTATAAAAGGCCATCAACCCCTCAGAGTCTTTTGCCTGGACACCCACAGGAAGCATGTTGGCAAAGGTATGTGAAATAACTCATTATCCATTATTTTACCCAAAATACTTAACCATACCAATTATCTCCCAAGGGCACTCAAATTAAACAAAGACAGATCCCAAAATAATATGTGCACTATACAAACAATCATAATAACATTTACCATAATACAAATACAACACAAACACACATACAATAAGTCATAACAGTGGTGACATCCCATCCTCACATTTCCTCCCCCCTTTCCCGAGAGTACAGTACTCTATGAGTCATGTACTCTTGAGAGGCTATCAGCTACCAGGTTGGTTTTTCCTGCCACATACCGAACAGTGAAATTATAAGGTTGGAGGGACACATACCACCCCGTGAGACGACTGTTTACGTCCTTCATTCTGTCCAACCACTGTTGGGCCCGATGATCTGTCTCCAATACAAAATGACGCCCTAGTAAATGGTACTTAAGGGACCCTATTGCCCATTTCATGGCAAGACATTCCTTTTCTACCGTAGAATATCTTGTCTCCCGGTCCAACAACTTACGGCTCAAGAACAGTACTGGGTGTCTCTCTCCCTTCTCCTCCTGGAGAAGTACTGCTCCAATGCCAACCCCTGAAGCATCAGTCTGTAAAATGAACGGGCGAGCAAAGTCTGGACTGTAGAGAACCTTCTCCCCAGAAATAGCCCTCTTCAGATCCTCAAACGCTCTGTCACACTCCTCTGTCCATTTTACCTTATTTGGTAACTTACCATTTCAAGTATTGTACAACCGAGGCTTGAATATTGGGCCAGTTGGGGTCCCACCCAGACATCCTGTGTTTCGACTTTTTAGTGGTGTAATCCTTCTCTCCTTCCTCTGCCTGAACACTTCCCTCTCCTTGGCTCCTCTCTTCTGTCTCATCTTGCCCTCTCTGAGCTCTGTCTAATTCAGGTTCTCTCTCTGTCTATGGTGGTATACAAACAGGTTAGAAAATATCAAGTGTCATGTTTTGTCCTGCAGGATTTTTTTGTCATGGTTTACATAAATGACAAAAATATGTGTATTTTTGTATTTTTATTCTAGTGTTTCTTTTTTCCCATTGAGAAAGTAGGGAAAGGAAAGAAACATTCATCACAGTAATGTACTCATGCATACTTAAATTATATGATCAGGTGGGTATAGTAACCAAAAATTCTACTCATGTAAAAGCAGTGCTTTGAACAGGGATGAGAATCCTCCGCGGATCCACGGAATTCCTCAGATTTGATCATGTCTAGGGTCATTCTCGTGACTCGTCCAAATTCAAGGAGAAAATTTTAGGGGGGGTGAGGGTGAGGTCTGTTATGAGCGGCGAGTCGTATTTTCGATCGGCTGCTAAAAGCCACCGCGCAGAACGCGCTACCCAGCGAGATCAGTAATGTAATGTAACAAGGCCACTGATTGGCTGATATTTATTGAAGCAACCAATCGGCGATTTTGTTATTCCTTTGTCATATCCAACAGGCGGAGCGAAATTCAAATGGCGGACAGTTCAATCAACTGAGTTTTCCCGATTTCGTGAAAATGGTGAACCTAAAACTCACAAAAGACAACAAAGCAAGACTTTTAGAAATCGACAAAGGGATAAGGAACAAGTTTCGTTGGGAATGGCTCGAAAAAACTGCATGAATGACTGTAAAGATCGGTAAAAATACCGAAGTTGTGGTTGAAAAAATGGCCGACTTCATAGCGAAATGCGAAGTACCAGGGAAAGCCCAGTGTGTTTATTGCAACAATTTCTTGAGTTATGGATCTCGTGGCTGTGTTGCCTTAGTTGAACACTGTTCAAAACAGAAACATCTCAAAATCGTGGCTACAAGGAGATCGAACTACTCTACTCGCTCGTGCTGCATTCAAAACAATCGATGGACACGGTCAAATTCAGATGCCAGTCAATCAAAGTTCATCACAATCGGCCCCGATTACAGCAATTACTGATCGGAAGACACATTCCGAGGTAAGATTTTTTTCTTGTTATAAGTAATGTACTTGAGAATTTTCGCGTAATGAATTTGTTATGAAATAGCATGTGTACATTGTGACGTCATGCCTGTTTTGAAACACTAATTGCATTTGAATGCTGATTATCGATTGTTAATAGATAAATGTTATTACATATTTTCTCACAATTTGAAATGCAGTCTAAGAATTTTGAATATAATTTATCATTTTTTGTTTCACTAGGAGGAGTTACATAATGCATGTGTAAGTTTTTTTTGTCATGGGTGGTGATGGGTTGCCTTTCCTAAGATATATTTGCTTTTATTAGTAAACATAATTTCTTTATGGTCATTGCATAAAATATTAAACATCTTTTAGGTTTTACTTACTTTCTTAGATTATCTTTCAAATATTAAACTATACTAATATGCAGCTTTTTTGTATTCCTAGTAACACTAACAAATGCACACATTAATAAATCAAAATGTTTGCAGAATGTCGGTATATTTTAATAAATGGGTGATGGACTTGGTGATGGAATTTTGTTAATATTTATAAGTTATTTTACTTGGTTAAATTATTTTGTCTGCTCTAGAACTATGTAAATGTAATTCTGTGTCAGTTCTAAACATATTAAATAGTAGTAAAATATAATTTAGTATTATTACATCAACATACCATTCAGATATCATAAATTTACACGTGATGCAGCAGCAGATTAAAAAGGTAAACTGTAAATGCATTTGTACTTACTTCTAACTTTAAATATAAGACCACATTTGAGCATTCTAAAACACCAGATTTCATTATTTTCATTATTTCAATATTTTATCGAAAATGGCAGTTTGATTAATAATATGGAAGATGTGGTCAGTGGTTTCAATAAATTTTTTGTAAACGTTGGTCCTGAATTAGCAAAATCAATAGTGACACCAGAAACAAACCACAGTGGTTCTGTGAATGAAATAGAGGATAGAAATCCAAACACAATCTTTTTGGGTGCAGTTACTGAAAAGGAAATTATCGAGACTATGAGTAAATTTAAGAACAAAAAATCAACGGACTGGAATGAAAATGACAATAGTGAAAAAAGTAATTGAGGGAATTGTTAAGCCACTCACCCACATCTGTAACCTGTCATTTCAAACTGGTACATTTCCAGACGAAATGAAAATAGCAAAAGTAATACCTCTATACAAAACAGGAGACAGTCATCGCTTCACAAATTACAGGCCAGTCTCTTTACTCTCACAATTCTCCAAAATACTTGAAAAAATCTTCACTAAGAGACTGGATGATTTCACTGAAAAACACAACCTCCTTACAGATAGCCAGTATGGTTTTAGAGCAGATAAATCTACATCTTTGGCACTGATCAAACTTATAGAAGAAATTACTAGTTGTATAGATAAAAAAAAAAAAAGGTTGCTGTAGGAGTATTTATAGATTTAAAGAAAGCTTTAGACACTATTGACCACAGAATACTACTAAGGAAACTGGAAAGGTACGGGATAAGAGGGGTAGGACTGAGTTGGGTGGAAAGTTATTTAAGTAACAGACAACAATTTGTACAAATTGGAGAGCACAAATCACCCTTCATGGACATCACTTGTGGTGTGCCCCAGGGGTCAGTTTTGGGACCCAAACTCTTTATTTTGTATATAAATGACATATGCCAAGTATATGCCAAGTATCAAAAATTCTGAAATTTATTTTGTTTGCGGATGACACAAATATCCTTTGCACTGGTGAGAATTTGCAGCAGGTTTTAGAGGTGGTCACAACTGAAATGGAAAAATTAACGCAGTGGTTCAACAAAAATAAATTATCTCTAAATCTAAAAAAACCCAAAGATTATGGTGTTTGGAAATTATAAAATAATTATAAAATTATAAAATAAATCATGAAATAATGGTAACGATAGATGATACCAGAATAGAAACACTACAGGAAAATAAGTTTTTGGGGGTGACGCTAGACAATAAAATCTGCTGGAAACCTCACATCAGTCACATCCGGGCCAAATTAGCAAAATGTATAGGCATACTGGGGAAGACAAGACACATCTTGGATTATAAATCATTGGTCTTATTGTACAATTCACTGTTTTTACCTTATCTTAACTACTGTGTAGAAGTCTGGGGAAACACCTACAAGACCAACCTACAGGCAATATGCACATCACAAAAAAGCTATAAGGATAATAAACAATGCAGGATATAGAGACCATACCAATTTGTTGTTCTTAAAGTCACATGTCATAAAGTTCATCGATTTAGTTAAATTTAAGACAGCACAAGTAATGTACAGGGCAATTAACAATCAACTCCCAACTAATATACAAATAATATTTAAAAAAAGAGACAATGATCATAATTTGAGAGGAGACTTAAACTTTACAAAACCCAAGATACGTACAACCAAGAAAAGTATGTGCATATCTGTCTGTGGGGTGGATTTGTGGAACAGTCTGGAGCCGGAACTGAAACTATGTACAGACAGAAATCAATTCAAAAAGAGGTATAAGCACCATTTGCTGAAAGGATATATGTTAGAAGGGTAGTATTTATATGTACGATTCATTATGTTCACTCTGGGACATTATGGGACACTATGGAATGGTGGGTGGGACAGCACTGTGTATATCTGTGTTGTTTGAGGCTGGTTTTGATGTATGGACTTCATTGTATGTTGGAATGGATGGGTGTAAATGTTGATTTGTAAAAAATACAGTAAATTGTTTACTTGGGGTCTTAAAGGTGGTAATTTGTATAAAATTCACATGGGTGTATCTATGGAAAAGAGGAGTTGGAATTAATAAGTGTTCACTTCTTCCTTCTCCCTTTCGAACAGTGTATACTGTAACTTTATTGCATTTGCCCTTTGCTTGTTTTTTGTTATATTTTTGTGTTCGAAATAAACTATCTATCCATCATTAGCTTCTGGGGGGCACTCCCCCCCAGACCCCCCAACAAGGTTCCGCCTTGGATCCGGCTTGGGGGACGCAGGCCCCCAAGCCGGATCCAAGGCGAAACTAAGACCCCCAGCTTAGTTTCCTCTTTTTTTCCAAAACCCCATTCTCATCCCTGTTTGAAATTAATAATTAAAAGTAGACAACCAAAAGTTTCTAGTTAAGAGTACAAAGAGCAGCCACTTAAAAACTTGACAAAATGACTTCAGTCTTGAAGGTTTGAGGTTTTTCTCAAAAATTTATAACAATTTTCTTATAGTTTTCTACTTTTCTCTGTAAATCTAAAGTTGAAACCATGTTCCTCAAATTTGTAATTTCCTCTTGTAAAATTGACTTTTCTTGTACATTTGAAACTTAGTCTTTTTTTTTTTTAAGATAAATTTGAAACAGACTGTGGCAACTTTTTTCTTTTTCCTTATAACAATTTACATTTTTGACCATAATTTTGCAGTCAAAACAGAACAATAATTTAACTCTGATTACAAAGAAAAAATATTAATAAAACTGTATTTAATGAAATAAATTAACTTAAATGACCAAGGATGCTGTTATTTCTTTGTATTTATAGTTGTTTGTTTTTTTTTGAAATCTCATCTCCCAGACAGCAGGAAAAACCTCCCTTATTCTGAACTCAAATGTTGACACGTTTAGTTTGTCTGAAGGCTGCTGACAGATTAAAGTCATTGACTTCATGAATTTCGGTCATCTTAACCTGCCAGGTACATAACTGGGAACTGTAGCGGACTCTAAAGACATAATTCACCACAATATGTGTTCATGTACAGAATGATGTGTTTAGGCAGTTATAGTTGTGCTCTCAGGCTTTTTCATCAGGCACCTCTCTAGGCAGCCGCTGAAGGACCTCAGTTTAGGTGAAGAGAGCTAGCATTTTTAGCTGCTGCTGTTTGTCACTGCCGCTGGAGAATAAAAACGGCACGCCTGCTCGTGCGAGAAAAGAGAAATTGCCAGTCTCTTCATTCCTGCAATTCCTACAGAGCATAACTTAATATTGTAGTGGCTGGTGAAATATATCCTCAGCAATTCATCAGTCCCCTTGCTTTTCCCTCCATATGAAGCTGGCTGCATTTGAATTCTAACCACATGTCTTAGCTAAGCGACTCTTAGACTTAGACTTAACTTTATTAATCCCTTTGGGATGACTCCCTTTGGGAAATTTAAAATTCTTCCATTATTGTTCCCATTTCCAGTGGGTTAAAACCATGATAAATGCCTCCAGTGCTTACATACCTCTTATGATTTTTTTTCCGCGTTGAAAGTACTTCAACGAACTCATGTTTCTGTCCAGGGATGGCAATTTTCCGCGGATTTCCGCCGATTTATTTTCAAATTGATCATTTCTGTGAATCGTCTAAATCCGTTGAGAAAATTTTAGGGGGGGTAAGGTACCTTATTGTTACCGATTTTAGCGAAAATCAACACGATTACATAAGCGCTCGGCGCTTCCCCGGGTCAAGTCTCCTGCGATAACCCGGATGTTATGTACTCAAGCTACTGCTGTATTGTAAACAGCCCTGCGATTGGATAGTTGCAAACGATTGGACCAATCAAATGGCTCGTTGTATGCTTTGTCAAAAATTCATGGTGGCTTGTTCTCAGGGATGTGATTTTTCCAGTAATTCGCCGAATTCCGCTTTATTTTATCTTCCAGGAAGATAAAGTATGTTAAGTACGTTAGCGGCTTGTGGTCCACGAACGCAGTGAAGGTGTGCCCTTTCAGGCAGAACTGGAAGTGGCGTATGGCCAGGTGGAGAGCCATTAACTCTCTGTCGAACACGCTGTATTTACGCTCACTGTCGTGCAAAGACCTGCTAACAAAAAAAGGTGAGCGGCTGCCAAGAACCGGCAACGCATTGCTCCACGATGGCCGCTATGCCCATGTCTGAGGCGTCGGTAGTGAGCGCTGTTTTAACCTCAGAACGCCTGCTCCCGTTCAGAAGTCCAGTCGACTCTGTCCGCCGGTTTCTGTTTCTTAAGTGCGGCGTACAACGGCTGTATGAGCTGGGCTGCGCGGGGGAGGAAACGGTTATAAAAGTTAACCATCCCCAAAAACTCCTGCAGCGCCCTGACATTGATGTTGAGGAGAAAAAAATAGCAAAGCAATTTAGTTACATTACTTTTATGATTCCAAACAGTTTGAAATTGACAGTGCACAGTGGATATTGACTCATAACTTTTGAATATTTCTAAGACTTGGCTACATCAGTGATTGTGCAAAATGAGCTGCTCAAGACTCAGTGGAGATTGAAACTGGTGATCTGAAATGAATGCTGAAATTATAAAAAGTAATGGTATGTTGGAATTTTATTTCTATTATGGAATAGATAAAATTAACTGATTTTGATTTGATCAAGTGTTAAAGCATGTGATGGATAATGCTTGTTGGAATATTTTAGGAATGCTATCTTCTTGGAACATAAGTTAATATTATACAGTAATAAGTGGCATTCAGTGGTTTGTTTTATGTCATTTAAGCACAGTTCTGGTACTTAAAAATCATAAAAACCCAGGAGCTTCGGGGGGCTTTGCCCCCCTTGCCCCAACACCGGGGCTCTGCCCCGGACTCCGCTGGGGGACTGTGTCCCCCAGACCCCCTGCTAATTTTTCAGATAATTTCCCCAAACCCAAATCACATCCCTGGTTCGTGTTGGAATTCTGAGCTTTCGGTATTGTTTTCAGCGGAATTATGAGATTTTTTATCGAAGGATCAGGAGTCATCAGTGCTAGAAATAGACAAAAGTGTCAAAAATAAGTTCCGATGGAATTGGCTTGAGAGAAAAGTGACGGTAAAGGTGAAAATTGGCTCAAAGTTCGACGAGGTAACAGAAACACTCGGACAGTTTCTGAAGAAACAAGAAAAGGAGATGAAGTTCAAAGTTCAGAGACTGACACAGCTTGCTGCCAAAAGGAAGAAAGTTTCACATTAGAAGTGACTTGAGGCCCTTTTCCACTAGCCCCGCTTAGCCCAACACGGCACAGCTCAGCACGCTTTGTAGCTCTTTCCACTAGACCCAACACGGTTTAACAGGCGCTATTTTCGTGCCTGCTCGAGGGCAGGGTACAGCTGTGCTGAGTCGTGCCGAGATGTGACGTCAACAGCCTGGTCACCGCTGATTGGTCAGGTCGTAATGTCACGAAAGCGACCGTCTTCTGATGAATCTACACTACCGCCATTTGCAATATTTCACGGACTAACTCGGTCACGGAGTAAATACGATATTAATACAGACAGCGCTGTAGGTTTTGCGGAACTCTACACCATGGTCCAACGAAGAGGTGCGGAGTTTTCTCTGCTTGGTGGCAGATCCACAGTGAGAGGAGCGACCCGGACCGATACAGATGCAGCCCAGCATAGAACCAGACTACGGACAAGCTGAAGACGAACGTGAGAGAACCATCGATGGTGAGTGATTTGTAATAATGTGCATCTATTCGCTTATTTATCCTGTTGGTGGTAAGCTCACTTTTTTTGAGCCATACATCGCCGTTCTGTGCTGGCTAATGAGTTTTAGCTAGTAGCTAGCTAGTACCAACTGCTGATTCGCACTTGTTTTCTCCAAAGTATTCGCTTGTGAGAGCAAAACGATGAAATATGTTAATCCTGGTTTGTGTACGTGTTGCACTTTGGTGCTGCGCATTAAATTGTGTGCAATTTAATGCTAGAATGTGTTTTCACATGCCAGGGGTTAGCTGCCCTTAGTGTTTATATTGTGGATACTGGTGAAATGGACCACAGGAGCTGAAATCTCATCATATTAAAATTGCTTTTTCAAACCAGTGATTTATAAAGTCATTCATATAATTTTCTAAAGCGTCAGAATAGACCCACACACCTATTCTGTGGATCCTGCAGTGCTTGTCAGGGAAACGAAGCATTTTTGTCACATCCCACCATAAGACTTTCACAGGTGTATTTCCCTAATACAGGTTCATCTCCAAAAATTAGAATGTCATGAAAAACTTCAATATTTTTTGTCACTCATTTCAGAAAGAGAAATCCGTATATTATATAGATTCATTACACAGACAGTGATATATTTCAAGCGTTTATTTTAATTTTGATGATTACGGCTTACAGCCCCTGAAAACCCCAAATTCAATTTGGCAAAAAATTAGAATATTACATAAAATTAACTTTAAAAAATAGTTTTTAAATATAAATGTTGGCCGCTGAGGTGTTGGTTAATATTGGCTGTAGCCGTAATCATCAATATTAAAATAAACACTTTCAATATATCATTGTCCCTGTAATGAATCTATATATGGGTTTCACTTTCTGAAATGAGTGACAAAAATATTGAATCTTTTCATGGTATTCCAATTTTTGAGATGTGCCTGTGTATGTGTTGAACTTGCTTGAACCTAACCACTATCCATTTCTGTCGTTCATCTAGGCAAGAGGAAAGCAGCCGCCCCACAACGGACCTCGCCACTGTGGAACGTACTGAAATCCTTTGCTTTTATAGGTAAAGTGTCAAAACCAAAGTAGCACAATTTCTACTTAATATAAAAGGGACTGAACTGAGATTTATTTGATTGTGTGAATATGGCACATCAACTGTAAAATAAACCGCTTGTTAATGTATTTATTTTTTTTTCAGATCACTTGTGTGATCCTTTGTGAGTTATGTTCATAACTGTATGTTTTGGCGAATGTGAGATGTTCAGTCGTCAATATAATTTACTTTATTGATGACAGACTATAAACTACACATATAAACTCATGCAGTAACAGGACACATTACAAATATTTGAGACCCATTGTAGTGCATCCTTTTATATTTTAGCAATGCTAGTACAAAACACCGCCCACACGTGAAGCCAGGGCAAGAAGAGACACTTTTACAGACAAGACAAACTTTTATTGATAAAAACTTCATATTTTGACTGAGCGACTCCATACTCGGTGATGGACACCTTCAGTTAAAGTACTAGATTCCATTCAAGTGAATTTATTAATTCATTCTGATTGCTGAGGCCATCAATGATTTGGGTCGCGTACTGTCAACACAGCTTCACAAACGATCAGGGGTTATAGAGCTTAAGAATGTCTGTAGAAACATTTATTTCCTGTGCAACAAATTGCTCTGATCTGCATGATAATCATGGAGAGACTGTTGAGACATCATGGACGTACCTGCTTCAGCAGCACTGAGTCTGAGGTGGTGTCATAGCAAAAAATGATCAGCTGACACAACTTGATCGCCAGGTTAATAACTATATTAGCCACAAAATATATATTCAAAAAGTAAACAGTACTGAGTTACGTATAATAAGATATATTTGACAGTTATGATGCATTTTAGGCCAAAACAAACTTGATCTAGGATTAAAAGCAATTAAAATAATGCAGTCACAAGGTTACATGGAAAATACTTGATTTACTAGATACATGTACTGTAGAAATATATATTCTCTGCATCAACAATGTACTATACATGCATTCATGTAGTATTGCACTGGGAATTGCACTGACAATAAACCTCTGAAGTTTTTGCAGATGTCTCTTTTTTATATGTGAAGGTTACCACCATGTGGCACAAATTAAATACTGAAAGACTGGAAAAGCTAAGAACAATCCAGCAGTTTGAGAAATCACTTTTGGTTTGGTGTAAGTCTGTCAACAGAATTATGAACCATAAAGCAGTTTGTGTTAAAATGTTAAATCCCATTAAACCTAATCCGGGGGCTTCCAATCATGTGTCATGGGGGGCCAAGAACCTGCAGGTTCTCTCTTCTACCCAGTCTCTTCAGCAAGTGTTCTCACTGATCTGCAGTCAGTGGAAGAAGTTCAGTGGAATCTGCTGTTGAAGACACTGGTTGGAGGTAAAGCCTGCAGGGTCTTGGCCCTCCATGGCACATGATTAGACACCCCCGCCCAAACCCATTATGATGAAGAGCAGATGCTAATATGACCCAGAATTCCTCCATATACTGGTACTATCACTAAAGTATGCAGGGTCTTCTGCGGTGGCACATCCAACAATACAGTCTTCAGTTAATAAAATAATTGTTTTGGTTACTTTTTTCTTAAAAATGAGCCATTATTTTCAAGGTCACCGATAAATCCTTTGTACAGTTGACTCTTTTCCCACCAGTGTCTTAACAGACAAAATAGAAAATTATGATGCAAACACATAAGTCACTAAATTGTTTATTACAATCAGCAGCAAATTCTAGATTATTCAGAATGTGCAAAATTCAAACTGTAAAAAAAAAAAAAAAAAAAAAAAAAGAAGAAGAAACTGGAATGGGTCACACACGCCAGCCACACTGCCTCACTGAGAAGCAACTGGATCGGCCCCTCGTACTGGTCCTGGTTCAGCAGATCTTCAGCCTGCATCTCTGTAAATAGTGAGGCAAGGTCCAGTTGGGGTGGACAGTTTCCCTCTTGCCTAGACAAAAGACAAATGGGTGGTGGTTAATTAAAGCAAGTGTAAAACATATTTGGGAAATACACTTGTTGCTAAAAGCCAGTGGTGGAATGTGAATTAATGAATGAATCTTTATTTCGGATTGATTAAAAGCAAAGATTAAAAGAAAATAGAATAATATAACAAAGGGGAAAAAAATCTAACCAGGACAAATTAAACAATAACTCCTCTGATTTTACAGTTCAACATAGGTTATCTGAAATGGGTGATGGCTGAAGCTGCAGCTTATATTGCCCACCCATATTCCATCCAAGAATTCAAAAGAAAAACAAAACAGGAGCGATTACAATTCCAGTGTGACAATAAAGTACTTCGTTGTTGTATTTAACCACAATTTTCATGTAGCTGCACTTCAGTAGATTTTACAAGGGCTGCGTTACATTTAAAATCATCTGTTTTTACTGTGGCCTCAGCAATCAGAATGAATTAATACATTCACTTGAATGGAATCCAGTACTTTAACTGAAGGTGTGCATCACCGAGTATGGAGTTGCTCAGTCAAAATATGAAGTTTTTATCAATAAAAGTTTGTCTTGTCTGTAGAAGTGTCTCTTCTTGCCCTGGCTTCATGTGTGGGTGGTGTTTTGTACTAGCATTGCTAAAATATAAAACGAAGTACTACAATGGGTCTCAAATATTTGTAATGTGTCCTGTTACTGCATGAGTTTATTGATAGACTATAAACTACACATATAAAGTAAATTATATTGACGACTGAACATCTCACATTCGCCAAAACATACAGTTATAAACATAACTCACGAAGGATCACACAGGTGATCTGACAAAAAAATAAATACATTAACAAGTGGTTTATTTTACAGTTGATGTGCCATATTCACACAATCAAATAAATCTCAGTTCAGTCCCTTTTATATTAAGTGGAAATTGTGCTACTTTGGTTTTGACACTTTACCTATAAAAGCAAAGGATTTCAGTACGTTCCACAGTGGCGAGGTCCATTGTGGGGCGCCTGCTTTCCTCCTGCCTAGACGAACGACAGAAATGGATGGTGGTTAGGTTCAAGCAAGTTCAACACATATACAGGCACATCTCAAAAATTAGAATACCATGAAAAAATTCAATATTTTTGTCAATCATTTCAGAATGAAACCCATATATAGATTCATTACAGGGACAGTGATATATTGAAAGTGTTTATTTTAATATTGATGATTACGGCTACAGCCCATATTAACCAACACCTCAGCGGCCAACATTTATATTTAACAACTATTTTTTAAAGTTAATTTTATGTAATATTCTAATTTTTTGCCAAATTGAATTTGGGGTTTTCAAGGGCTGTAAGCCGTAATCATCAAAATTAAAATAAATAAACGCTTGAAATATATCACTGTGTAATGAATCTATATAATATACGAATTTCTCTTTCTGAAATGAGTGACAAAAAATATTGTTTTTCATGACATTCTGATTTTTGGAGATGTAACTGTGTTAGGGAAATACACCTGTGAAAGTCAGTGGTGGGATGTGACAAAAATGCTTCGTTTCCCTGACTAGCACTGCAGGATCCACAGAATAGGTGTGTGGGTCTATTCTGACGCTTTAGAAAATTATATGAATGACTTTATAAATCACTGGTTTGAAAAAGCAATTTTTAATATGACGAGATTTCAGCTCCTGTGGTCCATTTCACCAGTATCCACAATATAAACACTGAGGGAAGCTAACCCCTGGCATGTGGAAACACATTCTAGCATTAAATTGCACACAATTTAATGCGCAGCACCAAAGTGCAATACGTACACAAACCAGGACTTTAACCAGGATTAACATATTTCATCGTTTTGCTCTCACAAGCGAATACTTAGGAGAAAACAAGCGCAAATCAGCAGAGTTGGCTACTAGCTAGCTACTAGCTAAAACTCGTTAGGCAGCACAAAGCGGCGCTGTATGGCTCAAAAAAAGTGAGCTTACCACCAACAGGATAAATGAGCGAATAGATGCACATTATTACAAATCACTCACCATCGATGGTTCTCTCACGTTCGTCTTCAGCTTGTCCGTAGTCCGGTTCTATGCTGGGCTGCATCTGTAATATTGGTGCTGGTCACTCCCCTCACTGTGGATCTGCCACCAAGCAGAGAAAACTCCACACCTCTTCGTTGGACCACTGTGTAGAGTTCTGCAAAACCTACAACGCTGTCTGTATTAATACCGTATTTACTCCGTGACCGAGTTAGTCCGTGAAATATTGCAAATGGTGGTCGTGTAGATTCATCAGAAGACGGTCGCTTTTGTGACGTTACGACCTGACCAATCAGCGGCGACCAGGCTGCTGACGTCACATCACGGAACGACTCCGCACGGTTGTACCCTGCCCTCAAGCAGGCACGAAAATAGCGCCTGTTAAACCGTGATGGGGCTAGTGGAAAGAGCAACAAAGCGTGCTGAGCTGTCCCGTCTTGGGCTAAGCGGGGCTAGTGGAAAAGGGCCTCAAAAGGATTAAGCGGTAGAAGGGGGATGGATGGATGGGTCAGAACTATTTGTTACCAGGTGGTGACTTTTGGCTAGTCAATGTATTTATTCTTTCTGGTTTTTCTGTTACTAGCATGTTCTGTGTCTCTTTGTCCCTCCAGATGCTCCACAGCTACATGACTGTAAGGAGGAGGAGGTTCTCACTGTCCAGCAGCTCTGTAACCAGGAGAGGAACTCCAGTCTGGACCAGGAGGAGCAAGGTGCTGCACAGGTTAAAGAGGAAGAAGAAGAACTTTGTAGCAGTCAGGAGGAAGAAGACTTTGGACTAAAACAGGAGACTGATACCTTCATGGTGACTCCGACTGATGAGGACAATGACAAGAATGAAACTGAACCAAACAGTGAGCAGCTTCTCTCTCACAACTCTCCTGACACTGAGAGCCAAAACCAGGGAGCAGGTAAGAATGTAAACCCAGGATCAAGCAAACATGAAGAGCCACAGCCAAAGAAGAGACTTCACAGAAAGAGAAGTGACCGTAACAATGTGGACAACTCCTCCATGTCAGAGAATCAGTGTGATACTGACACAGGTGACAAGTATGTAAAATGTTGTGATAATGACAAAGACTATAAAAATGACTCACAGAAGAAGAAACATCACACAGTTAAGTCACATGTTTGCAACACGTGTGGGAAAAGATTCAGGATGAAGAGTGATTTATCAATTCATGAGAGAATTCACACAGGTGAGAAGCCATTTTCTTGTGAAACATGTGGACAGAGATTTAATCGGCATGGTACTTTGAAAACTCACATGAGAATTCATACAGGTGAGAAGTCATTTTCTTGTGAAACATGTGGACAAAGATTTAATCACTATAGTAATTTGAAAACTCACATGAGAATTCACACAGGTGAGAAGCCATTTTCTTGTGAAACATGTGGAAAAAGATTTAATCGGCAGGATACTTTGAAAAGTCACATGAGGATTCATACAGGTGAGAAGTCATTTTCTTGTGAAACATGTGGACAAAGATTTAATCGGCATGATACTTTGAAAACTCACATGAGAATTCATACAGGTGAGAAGTCATTTTCTTGTGAAACATGTGGACAAAGATTTAATCACCATAGTAATTTGAAAACTCACATGAGAATTCACACAGGTGAGAAGCCATTTTCTTGTGAAACATGTGGAAAAAGATTTAATGTACATGGTAATTTGAAACAACACATGAGAACTCACACAAGTGAGAAGCCATTTTCTTGTGAAACCTGTGGAAAAAGATTTAATCAACATGGTTCTTTGAAACGACACATGAGAACTCACACAAGTGACAAGCTGTAGTCTTGTAAAATATGCGGGAAACGCTTCATTCAGTGTTTTGGTTTATAACATAAAATCTCACAGTTGAGTTACTGTAGTCCAGTAACGTCTGTAGATCTTTATTTTCAGGATTAAGTCTCTTTTGTGTGAATGAATTGTTCTTTAAATTGCTGAGGCTTTAATGCAAATATAAATTTGATTCAAAAAGTCTGTTTTCAGATCATCTGCTTCATCACTTTGCTTTGGACTCTCAGACCTCTAAGAAGAAGAAGAAGCCAACTTTATTGTCATTCAATCCGTACAGTCTATCATGTACAATAGAACAAAATTATGTTTCTCCTCTCTATGTTAATCACATCTAGAATCACAGGAGCTGCTGCCATGCAAGGCACCACCACTAACAACTTTTTCTTCCCCCATTCTATTATGCTGAGCACCAACCTAGAAGGTGGGAAGTATCATTTTTATATGGTCTTTGGTATGACCCAGCCAGGCTTGAACCCACAACCTCCTTGCTGTGGGGCGGCTGCTCTACCACTAGGCCACCACTCCAGTGGTGGTCTAGTTGACCTTTAATGTGTTGGACACATGGACATCATGAGCATTTTTGAAGAGGAAGGCATTGTTGTCAGGGTCTGGAGTGTCCTCCCCACCATAAAAATGAATTGTAGCAGATGCCATTTCCTTTATTTGTTTATTTTAGTGGCTCATCAATTGAAATAATTTGTTCTGAACATGTAATAATCACTCAAAATGGAAAACAACAAAAGTGCATTGTGAACTGATGAACAAAGGAAAAAAGACACTGAAATGTCTTTCATATGTACTGTACATACAGTAAATGTGTGTATAAGATAAGCCTTTATTAGTCCCACAATGGGGAAATTGCAGGATTGCAGCAGCAAAGAGAAAGCAGCACTCAGAGCAGTAGTAAATAAGATAAGAATAGGTTAGCCCAAGCAGTAAATAAATATACAGTGGGGTAAAAAAGTATTTAGTCAGCCACCAATTGTGCAAGTTCTCCCACTTAAAAGATGAGAGAAGTTTCCAATTTCCATCATATGTATACCTCAACTATGAGAGACAAAATAAGAAAAAAAAAATCCAGAAAATCACATTGAAGGATTTTTAATGAATTAATTGGTAAATTCCTTGGTAAAATAAGTATTTGGTCAATAACGAAAGTTCATCTCAGTACTTTGTTAAATACCCTTTGTTGGCAATGACAGAGGTCAAACTTTTTCTGTAAGTTTTCACAAGGTTTTCACACACTGTTGCTGGTATTTTGGCCCATTCCTCCAGGCAGATCTCCTCTAGAGCAGTGATGTTTTGGGGCTGTCGCTGGGCAACACAGACTTTCAATTCCCTCCAAAGATTTTCTATGGGGTTGAGATCTGGAGACTGGCTAGGCCACTCCAGGACCTTGAAATGCTTCTTACGAAGCCACTCCTTCGTTGCCCGGGCGGTGTGTTTGGGATCATTGTCATGCTGAAAGACCCAGCCACGTTTCATCTTCAATGCCCTTGCTGATGGAAGGAGGTTTTCACTCAAAATCTCATGATACATGGCCCCATTCATTCTTTCCTTTACACGATCAGTCGTCCTGGTCCCTTTGCAGAAAAACAGCCCCAAAGTATGATGTTTCCACCCCCGTGCTTCACAGTAGGTATGGTGTTCTTTCTCCTCCAAACACGACAAGTTGAGTTTTTACCAAAAAGTTCTATTTTGGTTTCATCTGACCATATGACATTCTCCCAATCCTCTTCTGGATCATCCAAATGCTCTCTAGCAAACTTCAGACGGGCCTGGACATGTACTGGCTTAAGCAGGGGGACACGTCTGGCACTGCAGGATTTGAGTCCCTGGCAGCATAGTGTGTTTCTGATGTAGCCTTTGTTACTTTGGTCCCAGCTCTCTGCAGGTCATTCACTAGGTCCCCCCATGTGGTTCTGGGATTTTTGCTCACCGTTCTCGTGATAATTTTGACCCCACAGGGTGAGATCTTGCGTGGAGCCCCAGATCGAGGAAGATTATCAGTGGTCTTGCATGTCTTCCATTTTCTAATAATTGCTCCCACAGTTGATTTCTTCACACCAAGCTGCTTACCTATTGCAGATTCAGTCTTCCCAGCCTGGTGCAGGTTACAATTTTGTTTCTGGTGTCCTTTGACAGCTGTTTGGTCTTGGCCATAGTGGAGTTTGGAGTCTGACTGTTTGAGGTTGTGGACAGGTGTCTTTTATTATGATAACGAGTTCAAACAGGTGCCATTAATACAGGTAACAAGTGGAGGACAGAGGAGCCTCTTAAAGAAGTTGTTACAGGTCTGTGAGAGCCAGAAATCTTGCTTGTTTGTAGGTGACCAAATATTTATTTTACTGAGGAATTTACCAATTAATTAATTAAAAATCCTTCAATGTGATTTTCTGGATTTTTTTTTTCTCATTTTGTCTCTCATAGTTGAGGTATACCTGTGATGAAAATTGGAGACCTCTCTCATCTTTTAAGTGGGAGAACTTGCACAATTGGTGGCTGACTAAATACTTTTTTGCCCCACTGTACATGCATTACTCATAAAAAGTTAGGGATATTCGGCTTTAGGGTGAAATTGCAGGATGGACCTAAAATGCACTATTGTGGCGGATGCAAATAATAAGCAGCGTTGTTGAAGGTTTTAAGTGAAGCTTTATTATATCATCCAGCCGTCACGAGCTCCGCTCCCGGCGCCATGCATGCGCATCGGGAGCGAGCCCACGGCTCTCGGAGAAGGAGGACACAATGTCTGTGTCCATCAGCAGCAGTTGCAGAAGTGGAATTGAGAGAGGGTTTGCGTTACAGAGTTGCAGCATATATACCCAACTACAACAATACATCAAAGGGCATTCCCCAGCAGTTGGTATGATCAAAGAGATAACAGAACAGGCATGAGACATTTGCATTTGAGAGACATATTGATCTCAGTCCCTAGGTCACAGTAAGGACAGGACTCCTGAACACAATGCATGAAAGGCAACATTAACATCACAGAAGTGAGCCAGAAGAAACGAGTCTGTCTGTAGACATTAATACACATTTCACTGTTCTGTTAATTGCTCTAGCCGAGCGCTGTGTCTGACCAGTCTGTTTGTGGGGGTTAACACCAAAGCACATCTACATATTGATCTGAGCCTCTAGGTCACAGTAAGGACAGGACGCATGAACACTATACATGAATGGCACATTACACCACAATACATGCATGGCACATTGCATCACGATACATGCATGGCACATTGCATCACAATATATGCATGGCACATTGCATCACAATATATGCATGGCACATTGCATCACAATACATGCGTGGCACATTGCATCACAATACATGAATGGCACATTCCATCTCAGTAGTGCAGCGGGAAAAACCAAGAGATGAGAGCTGAGTGTCCTGTGTGTTGTGGGGGGGTTGAATCAACCCGCCACACTATAACCTTTACAGGTGAACTTAATTTGACCTTCTCTAATCTTTTGAATGCACATGTCTAACTGTTCAGTGTTTCAGTACTTTTTGCATAACTTAATGTTCTCTAACAAGGTGTTTAACAGCAAAATTCACAACCATGAATCGACCAGTATATTTTCTGGTTCACTTAGAATTGGTATTTAAACAGTCCTCTTCATCATGCTGTTCACATTTTGACATCATGAGACCAAGACAACCCCTAACAATTGATCAACATTACCTCTCCATTGCGAAACTTCAAACAGGATTTTTTCAGAGGGAAGTGGCCACTGAGCTTGTAGTGTCACAGAGTGTCATCAGCAGGTTGCAACAAAGAGACTGAAAGAGTCACAGAAGGGCATTGAAGTGGATGTCCTTTGGCCACATCCCATGCTGATGACCGTTTCATTGTGAACAGTGCCCTGTGGAACTGGATGATGAAGCCACTCAACACCAGGCACATTTCAGGGAGGTAAGCGGCACTCAAGTGTCACGTCAGACCATTCAGAAACCATTTACATCAGCGTGGTCTGCGTGCTAGACGACCTGCAAAGGTACCTGACCACACCACCATGCACAGGCGTCATTGTTTTGCATGGGCCAGAGAGCATTTATGCTGGACAAGGGACCAGTGGGCCTCAGTGCTGTTCTCTGATGAAAGGTGATTCACATTGAGCAGAAATGATGGCCGCCATCAATGTTGGAGACGTCAAGGAGAGTGCCCTTGTGAATGGTACAGTGACAAGCTGATACTACCTGAATAACATCGTTAATCCAGTCATTGTGCCCCTGCATGAACAACATAGGCCTAATTTCATCTTCATGGCCGATAATGCTCCAGCTCATCAAGGTCACGTCATTAGGAAACGGCTGCTGGAGGCTGGGGTACCTCAATTGGAGTGGCCTGCACTTTCTCCAGACATGAATCCCATAGAAAACCTATGGGATCTGCTGAATTGCCGTGTAGAGGCTTATAACCCTGCACCCCACAACCTCAATGACCTGAGGGCCACCCTTCCAGAAGAATGGAATGCTATGCTTTAGCAGACAATAAGTCAACTTGTGAACAGCATAAGACGTTGTTGTCAAGCTGTAATTGATGCACAAGGGCACATGACAAGTTATTGAGACGTTGACATTTTTTGTTGTGGTGTACCCACCACTGTTGTTGGCTTTTGTTTCAATAAATTGCAATGAGGAAATCGCCATTGCATGCATCTACTTAAATGCCCTACTCTTTTATTATTTATTTTGTGTAAACCCACGCATGCGTAAACCCACGCAGACACGGGAAGAACATGCCAACTCTACACAGAAGGGTCGCTGATGGTCAGGGGTGGAATCGATCCCGTGACCTTCTTACTGTGCTGCCACTGTGCCACTGTGCTGCCCATTTCATGATATAGTATCACTGTAGTGTGAACTTTGTCCATTTTCCCTAAATTTCACCAGAAAGCCAAATATCCCTAACTTTTTGTGAGTAGTGTATGTATACCGTTACATACACAGTGCAGGAGCTTTGCAGTTAGATGGTATCAACAGCATTACAGTTAGTTGAATTACCAAAATGTAACTATCGAACCAGACAGTATATTTCACTTTGAATGAACAGTGTTGTTGCCACCCTTGATAATATTTGCAGCACAGTTTACCCTTGGCCGGGGGATTGTGGGGATCGTGGGATCGTGGGTTCGATCCCAGCCCCCGACCAACAGTGATCTGTGTGGAGTTTGCATGTTCTCCCCGTGTTGCGTGGGTTTACTCCGGGATTTCTCCGGTTTCCTCCCACATGCCAAAAAACATGCATGTTAGGTTAATTGGCTGTTCTAAATTGTCCCTAGATATCTGTTTCCTATAGGCCCTTAGAATAGAGGGTTAGTATTAATGAAAGCGCTTTGAGTGGTCTTTGTGACTAGAAAAGCGCTATATAAGTGCAGGTTAGTTAGTTAGTTAGTAGTAATTGTCTTAGTTATGTATTGGAGGGGACGATCTCTGTTGTGCAGAGTTGTGATGTTTAATATGGCCTCTATGAGCAGTATTTAGATTATACAGTCTGACAGCCGTAAGTAGGAAGGACCTGTGGAATCTGTCCCTCGACTACTTAAGATGGCACAGCCTACCACTAAATGAACTCCTCAGTGCGTTCAGCGTGTCCCGCATGGGGTGGGACTTGGACTCCAGCAAAGATGACAGCCATTGTCCTCCTCTTGCCTGTCTCCTCCACTGGGTTGAGGTCTCACCCCAGAACAGAGCTGACTTTATTGATCAGCCTGTTCAGTCTCTTCCTGTCAACTGCCGTGATGCCACTGCTCCAGCAGGCCACTCCATATGTAAAGGCTGATGCCACCACAAAATCATAGGTCTTCAGGAGTGCCCCCTGCACTCCAGAAGACCTGAGTCTCCTCAGAAGGAACAGCCTGCGCTGCTCCTTCTTGTAAAGCACATTGATGTTGTGTGACCAGTCCAGTTTATTGTTCAGGAGAACATCCAGGTACTTGTAAGATGTCACCATCGCAATGTCGATTCCCTGGATGCTTACCGGTCCTGTGGGGGGTTGTCCACGCCTGTGGCAGTCCAGCACCAACTCTTTGGTTTTCCTCACATTGATCTGGAGGCAGGTCCGCAGGCACCAGTCCACAAAGTCCTGGATAAATCTTCTGTATTCAGCATCATCCCCCTCAGAGATGAGGCCGATGATCACAGTGTCATCACAGAACTTCTGTAGATGGCAGTGTGATGTGTTGTGTGTAAAGTTGGCAGTGTAGAGGGTGAACAGGAAGGGAGCCAGAACTGTTCCCTGGGGGGCCCCGTACTGCAGATGAGTGTGTCAGACACACAGTCCTGAGTTGTCACAAACTGTGGTCGGTCTGTGAGGTAGTCCAGGATCCACGATAACAGGTGCTGGTCCACCCCTGCACACAGCAGCTTGGCCCTCAGGATCATGGGTTGGATGGTGTTTAAAGCACTGGAGAAATCAAAGAACATGATCCTCACAGTGCTCCCAGGCTTCTCCAGGTGGGACAGGGAACGATGTAGGAGGAAGATCGCTGCGTCCCCCACTCCGATGCCATGCTGGTAGGCAAACTGAAGTCGGCCCATCGCTGGTTCAACCAGGGGACGGAGGTGGGCAAGGAGCAGCCACTCCAGGGTCTTCATTAGGTGTGATGTGAGGGCCATTGGTCTGTAACTGTTCAGGTCCTTGGGATGCATGGGGTGCATAGTCTGGGGCACGGGTACCATGCAGGATGTTTTTCCACAGCTCTGGTACCCTCCCCAGCTTCAGGCTCAGATTGAAGATGTGCTCCATGATCCTGCATAGCTGGTCCGCACAGGACTGGAGGAGCCTCGAGCTGATGCCGTCCGGACCTGCAGCCTTCCTCACTTTGATCTTCTTCAGCTCAGCTCTCACCTGGCTCTTAAGCCACTTTGGCACTAGCACGGCTTAGCACGTCATGGTACAGCTCATCACGCTTCGTAAGTCTTTGCACTAGCCTCAACATGGTTTAACAGCAGCGATTCTCAGCCTCGCTCAAGGGCAGGGTCCAGCCGTGCTGAGCTGTACCGTGTTGTGACGTTAAAAAACTGGTCGCCGCTGATTGGTCAGGTCTTAACGTCACGAAAGCGCCCGTCTTCGTTGAAATCTTTACGACCGCCATTTGCAATCACGGACTAACTCGGTCACGGAGTAAATACGATATTAATACAGACAGTGTTGTAGGTTTTGCGGAACTCTACACCGTGGTCCAACGAAGAGGTGCGGAGTTTTCTCTGCTTGGTGGCAGTTACACAGTGAGGAGTTACCCGATGGCTGGCCAGCATACAACTGGACTATAGACAAGCTGAAGATGAACGTGAGAGAACCATCGATGGCGAGTGATTTGTAATAATGTGCATCTGTTTGCTTATTTATCCTGTTGGTGGTAAGCTCACTTTTTTTGAGCCTTTATACAGTGCTGTTCTGTGCTGGCTAACGTTTTTTTAGCTAACTTTTTTTTGCTAGTAGTAGTAGCTTTTTTTGGTACTAGCTAGCGCTAGCGCTAGCTAGCACTACCTAGTACCAACTGCTGAATCGCGCTTGTTTTCTCCTAAATATTCGCTTGGGAGAGCAAAACGATGAAATATGTTAATCCTGGTTAAAGTCCTGGTTTGTGTTTTGTATTGCACTTTGGTCCTGCGCATTAAATTGTGTGCAATTTAATGCTAGAATGTGTTTCCACATGCCAGGGTTAGCCTCCCTGTTTATATTGTGGATACTCGTGAAATGGACCACAGGACCCGAAATCTCGTCATATTAAAATTGCTTTTTCAAACCAGTGATTTATAAAGTCATTCATATAATTTTCTAAAGCGTCAGAATAGACCCACACACCTATTCTGTGGATCCTGCAGTGCTTGTCACTCATTTCAGAAAGAGAAATCCGTATATTGTATAGATTCATTACACAGACAGTGATATATTTGAAGGGTTTATTTATTTTAATTTTGCTGATTACAGCTTACAGCCCCTGAAAACCCCAAATTCTATTTTGCAAAAAATTGGAATATTACATAAAATTAACTTTAAAAAAATATTTTTTAAATATAAATGTTGGCCGTTGAGGTGTTGGTTAATATGGGCTGTAGCCATAATCATCAATATTAAAATAAACATTTTCAATATATCACTGTTCCTGTAATGAATCTATATATGGGTTTCACTTTCTGAAATGAGTGACAAAAATATTGAATTTTTTCATGGTATTCAATTTTTGAGATGTGCCTGTATATGTATTGAAATTGCTTGAAACTAACCACCATCCATTTCTGTCGTTCGTCTAGGCAAGACGACATCAGCCGCCCCACAACCTACCTCGCCACTGTGGAACGTACTGAAATCCTTTGCTTTTGTAGGTAAAGTGTAAAAAGCACAATTTCCACTTAATATAAAAGGGAGTGAACTGAGATTTATTTGATTGTGTGAATATGGCGCATCAACTGTAAAATAAACCACTTGTTAATGTATTTATTTTTTTGTCAGATCACTTGTGTGATCCTTTGTGAGTTATGTTCATAACTGTATGTTTTGGCAAATGAGAGATGTTCAGTTATCAATATAATTTACTTTATATGTGTAGTTTAGTTTATAGTCTATCATCAATAAACTCATGCAGTAAAAGGACACATGACAAATATTTGAGACCAATTGTAGTGCTTCCTTTTATATTTTAGCAATGCTAGTACAAAACACCGCCCACACATGAAGCCAGGGCAAGAAGAGACACTTTTACAGACAAGACAAACTTTTATTGATAAAAACTTCATATTTTGACTGACCGACTCCATACTCGGTGATGCACAACTTTAGTTAAAGTACTAGATTCCATTCAAGTGAATGTATTAATTCATTGTGATTGCTGAGGCCACAGTAAAAAGAGATGATTTTAAATGTAACTCAGCCCTTGTAAAATCTACTGAAGTGCTGCTACATGAAAATTGTGGTTAGAGGAGTTATTGTTTAATTTGACCTTGTTAGATTTTTTCCCCTTTGTTATATTATTCTATTTTCTTTTAATCTTTACTTTTAATCAATCCGAAATAAAGATTCATTCATTAATTCACATTCCACCACTGGCTTTTAGCAACAAGTGTATTTCCCAAATAAGTTTTAAACTTGCTTTAATTAACCACCACCCATTTGTCTTTTGTCTAGGCAAGAGGGAAACTGTCACCCCAACAGGACCTTGCCTCACTATTTACAGAGATGCAGGCTGTAGATCTGTCGAACCAGGACCAGTACGGACCGATCTAGTTGCTTCTCAGTGAGGCAGCGTGTGACCATTCCAGTTTTTTTTTTTACAGTTTGAATTTTGCACATTCTGAATAATCTGGAATTTGCTGCTGATTGTAATAAACAATTTAGTGACTTATGTGTTTGCATCATAATTTTCTATCTTGATTTTCTATTTTGTCTGTTAAGACACCGGTGGGAAAAGAGTCAACTGTACAAAGGATTAATCGGTGACCTTGAAAATAATGGCTCATTTTTAAGAAAAAGTAACCAAAACAATTATTATATTAACTGAAGACTATACTGTTAGAAGACTGTACAGAAGACCCTGCATACTTTAGTGACAGTACCAGTATATGGAGGAATTCTGGGTCATATTAGCATCTGCTCTTCATCATAATGGGTTTGGGCAGGAGTGTCTAATCATGTGCCATGGAGAGCCAAGACCCTGCAGGCTTTACCTCCAACCAGTGTCTTCAACAGCAGATTCCACTGAACTTCTTCCACTGACTGATCAGTGACAACACCTGCTGAAGAGACTGGGTAGAAGAGAGAACCTGCAGGGTCTTGGCCCCCCATGACACATGATTGGAAGCCCCCGGATTAGGTTTAATGGGATTTAACATTTTAACACAAACTGCTTTATGGTTCATAATTCTGTTGACAGACTTACACCAAACCAAAATGATTTCTCAAACTGCTGGATTATTCTTAGCTTTTCCATTCTTTCAGTATTTAATTTATGCCACATGGTGGTAACCTTCACATATAAAAAAAGAGACATCTGCAACAACTTCAGAAGTTTATTGTCAGTGCAATTCCCAGTGCAATACTACATGAATGCATGTATAGTACATTGTTGATGCAGAGAATATATATTTCTACAGTACATGTATCTAGTAAATCAAGTATTTTCCATGTAACCTTGTGACTGCATTATTTTAATTGCTTTTAATCCTAGATCAAGTTTGTTTTGGCCTAAAATGCATGATAACTGTCAAATATATCTTATTATACTTAACTCAGTAAAGTTTACTTTTTGAATATATATTTTGTGGCTAATATAATTATTAACATGGCGATCATTTTTTTTTTTTTTTTTTCTCCTGGCACCACACGAGTAGGCTGCCCTTTGCAACAGCGGCTCGATTCCGAGTCTTTTTCCCTTCCTCTCTCTTTTTGATCCGTCTTTTTTCACTCCACTTATATCACGGACACACAGATCGTCCCAAATGTCTCCTGAGCCGGTGGACGGAGCCACTGCTTATAGCAGGATACGATACAGCAGAGAACAGCTGCTAGCATTCAACCGCCACCCGGTCCCATTGGAAAAACTCGATATACTGAGAGAACTGAGGCGAAAACGCCGCGGCTGCCGGGCTGGAGTAAGGCGGAGGACAAAAAATATAAGGTACAGACCCTCGCTTCCATCTATTGTCATGGGAAATGTACGGTCGATACTGGGAAAGGTAGATGAGCTAGCGGCTATCTCCCGTTATGATAGCACTTACCGGGAGTGCTCTCTCCTTTTGTTTACTGAGACGTGACTATCTGAACTAGCAGCAGATGCTAACATTGAGCTGGAGGGTTTTCACATGATACGGGCTGACCGAACACCAGACAGTGGCAAAGCAAGGGGCGGTGGAGTGATAATGTATGTTAATAACAACTGGTGCAGACCGGGACATATCACTGTTAAACAGCGACACTGCAGCAAAGACATTGAGTTGCTAGCTGTTAGCATGAGGCCTACATATCTCCCGAGAGAACACTCACACGTGATCTGCATTGTTGTTTATGCAAATCCGACGGCGAACGCTGGGACAGCGCGTGACGTCATCCATTCAGTAACCCGCAGGCTGCAGACTGAACACCCAGATGCTCTTCTCCTCATCTCAGGCGATTTCAACCATGTTTCACTATCTCCCATTCTACCCACGTTCACCCAGTATGTCACATGCCACACTAGAGACAATAAAACACTGGACTTATTCTACGCAAACACTAAGGAGGCGTACACCTCATCACAACTCCCCCCACTCGGGAGATCGGACCACAACTTGGTTCATCTCCGGCCGGTGTACAAACCCCTAGTGCACAGACAACCTCCGGCCATGCACATTGTGGAGTTATGGTCTGAGGAGACAATGGACACTCTAAAGGGCTGTTTTGAAGCCACCGCCTGGAAGCAGCTCTGCGATCCACATGGTGAGGACATCGATGGCCTCACTCACACCTTCACGGGCTACCTCAACTTCTGTGTGGACAAATCCGTTCCCACCAAGACCATACGGCGTCACTCAAACAACAAACCCTGGATCAACCCTGAGATAAAAACATTTCTGAGAGAGAAGAAGAGGATCTTCAGGTCGGGGAATAGGGAGATGCTGAAGTCTGTACAGAGGGAGCTGAGGAGAAAGATCAGAGTAGGCAAGGACAGCTTCAGGAAGATGATGGAGGACAAGCTGCAACAGAGCGACATCAGCGGGGTCTGGAGAAACCTCAAAACCATCTCTGGGCTCCAGAATACCTCCCCCCAGGCCACGGGGGACAGGGAGTGGGCGAACAACCTGAATCTGTTTTTCAATAGGTTTGACCAACCGCCCTCCCCCCTGTCTGCACAACAACCACTGCTGCCTCTAAAGAAATCAAGTCCTGCTGCCCACCCCCCACTCCACCAACACCCCCCCACTCCCAACACACAGCCCCCCATCCTGACCCTGACCAGGATCCAGGTGAGGACGGAGCTGAGGAAGATCAAGGCGAGGAAGGCGTCGGGACCGGACGGCATCAGCGCAAAGCTCCTCAAGTCCTGTGCAGACCAGCTGTGTGGGATTGTGCCGTATATCTTCAACCTGAGCCTGAAACTGGGGAGGGTACCACAGCTGTGGAAAACATCTTGTGTGGTACCTGTACCAAAAACTTCCCACCCCAAAGACCTGAACAGCTACAGACCGGTGGCCTTGACGTCCCACTTGATGAAGACCCTGGAGAGACTGCTCCTTGCTCACCTCCGCCCCCTGGTGGAACCAGCGATGGATCCACTCCAGTTCGCCTACCAGCATGGCATTGGGGTGGAGGATGCGGTGATCTTCCTCCTTCACCGTTCTCTGTCCCACCTAGAGAAGCCCGGGAATATGGTGAGGATCATGTTCTTTGACTTCTCCAGTGCTTTCAACACCATCCAACTGATGATCCTGAAGGACAAGCTGCTGCGCGCAGGGGTGGACCAGCACCTGTCATCATGGATCCTGGACTACCTCACGAACCGGCCTCAGTTTGTGAGAACCCGGGACTGTGTGTCCGACACGATCATCAGTAGCACGGGGGCCCCCCAGGGAACGGTGCTGGCTCCCTTCCTGTTCACTCTTTATACTGCGGACTTCTCACACAACACAACACACTGCCATCTACAGAAGTTCTCTGATGACTCTGCGATCGTTGGCCTCATCTCCAATGGAGATGAAGCTGAGTACAGAGGGCTTATCCAGGACTTCGTGGACTGGTGCCATCGGAACTGCCTCCAGATCAACGCGAGGAAAACTAAGGAGCTGGTGGTGGACTGTCGCAGGCAAGGACAACCCCTCACAGCACCAGTAAATATACAGGGAACAGGCATCGAGATGGTGACAGCCTATAAGTACCTGGGTGTTCATCTGAACAATAAACTAGACTGGTCACACAATACTGACGCACTCTACAAGAAGGGACAGCGCAGGCTGTTCTTGCTGAGGAGACTCAGGTCTTTTGGTGTACAAGGCGCGCTGCTGAAGACATTCTATGACACGGTGGTGGCATCAGCCATCACTTTTGGAGTGGTCTGCTGGGGCAGTGGCATTACTGCAGCCGATAGGAAGAGACTGAACAAACTGATCAAGAAAGCTAGCTCTGTCCTGGGGCAGCGCCTTGATCCGGTGGAGGAGATAGGAGAGAGAAGGACGGTGGCTAAACTGTCATCTCTGCTGGAGTCCGAGTTCCACCCTATGCAGGACATACTGAATGCACTGAGGAGCTCATTTAGCAGCAGACTACATCATCCCAGGTGCACAACCGAGAGGTTTCGCAGGTCCTTCCTACCGACGGCTGTCAGACTGTACAACCTAAGCAGAGCTGCTCGCAGAGATAGCAAAAAGACGTAACAAACTAATAGTTTTTTGAATGCAAAGATGCAATAGACTTACACAATGGTCCCCTCCGGCATACAATTAGGAAAATACCAGTCGCTATGGAGAGTGAGAATATGTATGGACACATAATCATACCATGTAGGATAACTAAGTAGACGGTTGTGCTGTTTCATCCCATCTAGCAACAATGCTCTGCACTGTGTGTGTTTATATATTTACATATTTATTCCATCTAGCTACAATGCTCCGCACTGGGTGTGTTTATATTTATATATCTATATATTTATTCCATCTAGCTACAATGCTCCGCACTGTGTGTTTATATATCTACATATTATTCCATCTAGCTACATTGCTCCGTACTGTGGGTGTTTATATATTTACATATTTATTCCATCTAGCTACAATGCTCCGCACTGTGTGTTTACATATTCATATATTTATTCCATCCAGCTACAATGCTCTGCACTGTGTGTCTGTGTGTGTATATACAGTATATATTTTATAGTAATATGTACATATGTATATTAGCTGCTCTTGCTTGCTTGTTTTTTTTTCTTGCCTTCTGATTGTTGCTCTGAGTGTTGCTATCCCTGTGCTGTTGCAATCCTGGAATTTCCCCGTTGTGGGACTAATAAAGGCTTATCTTATCTTATCTTATCAAGTTGTGTCAGCTGATCATTTTTTTCTATGACACCATCTTTTTTTTTTTTTTTTTTTTTTTTTTTTTTCCCAGTTCCGCCAGACCGGTGGCGCCACACGAGTAGGCTGCCCGTTGCAACAGCCTTTTTTTTTTATCTTCCTTCTTCTTTCTACACCTTTCACTCTGTATATATATCACGGACGCACGGATCGCCCCGGGGGTCTCCCGGGTCGGCGGACGGAGCCACGGTTTGCAGCGGGAGACGCTACAGCGGGGAGGAGCTAGTGCTAGCTAGCACTTGGCTGCCGCCCGGTGCTAATGGGAAACTCGACATACCGGGAGCTGTAGCGAAAACGACGCGGGTGCCGGGCTGGAGTTTAGGCGGCGTGCAAGAAATATAAGACAGAATAATAAAGAGCGATGGCAAGAACCAAGCAGACCGCCCGTAAAATCTACTGGAGGAAGAAGCCCCCCAGGAGACAGCTAACCACCAGGGCTGTTCGGAGAGGCGCTCCGGCCACCGGCAGAGTGAAGAGGCCTCGCTGTCACAGGCCCGTGGCTCTGAGAGAGATCCATCGCTGCCAGAAATCCACGGAGCTGCTCATCCGTAAGCTGCCCGTCCAGCGCCTGGCGAGGGAGATCGCTCAGGACTTCAAGACCGTCCTGCGTTTCCTGAGCTTCGCCGTCATGGCTCTGCAGGAGACCAGCGAGGCCCACCTGGTGGTCTCTTTTTCGCTAAGGGGGTCACCATCATGCCCAAAGACTTCCAGCTGGCCCGCCGCATCCGCGGAGAGAGAGCTTAGACTTTCTGCTGCACATTCACCAACCAACCATAATGCTCTGCACTGTGTCTATATATATACATTTATAGTAATATGGACATATGTTTACTAGATGTTGTTTTTTTCTTGCCTTCTGATTGTTGCTCTGAGTGTTGCTATCCCTGTGCTGTTGCAATCCTGGAATTTCCCCATTGTGGGACTAATAAAGGCTTAGCTTATCTTATCTTATCTCAGACTCAGTGCTGCAGAAGCAGGTACGTGCATGATGTCTCAAACTGTCTCCATGATTTTCAAGCAGATCAGAGCAATTTGTTGCACAGGAAATAAACGTTTCTACAGACATTCTTAAGCTCTATAACCACTGATCGTTTGTGAAGCTGTGCTGACATCAGTGACAGGCTGATGAAATCCGTGACAGGCTGTGCAGAACGCCCAGAGCGAATGAAGCAGTAATTCCCCCACAACAGAGCCATCTGAAACACACACAGCATACATATTTTAGTACCTAACAACGATAAATTGCAGACATTAAAGTGTAGTACGACGTACTTGTAGCAAACTAGCATTAGCAAAATTAGCTTACCGTCATATATGACCTAGTTTGTATCCTCACGCCTTTGGCTCTCCCAGAAGCTGCAGAACTATTTCCAGAGTGTTTCATCTCGCTGCCTGTACCCTTGTCTAGCGGTCCTTTTTGGCGTTTATGGTGAAAAAAGCCACAGACCGAGGAGTCGCCTTGTACAGCTGTATGTGTTATGTTTTGGTTGGGTCGCGTGTTCTACGTCACGGGAGTGTGGCGCCGCCTGCTGTTATAGAAATCCCACCCACCCCAGCTCAACACTGTTGTAATGCATACAAAAGCGTACCGAACCATGTTGAAGTGAATCGAGATGTACCGAGGTGTGCTGGGCTAATGCAAAAGTGCCTTTAGTTACCTCATTTCCACCAAATAACCAGTGCTAGTTCGGTTCTGGTGCTTGTGCTGGTGCTTAACCAGTTCAACTGTAGTGCCTAATAAGAACCAGTTGGTTTTCAACATAATCTTGCTCTTTTTTTAGAACCGTATGTGTATATTTCCAGATAACTAAAAACTATTTCTTAAACACAGTCTTGTTTCAAAACCTATTTCTTTCAATTGCCAATTTCTTTCCTTTTCTTGGATACTTAAATCTATCTTAATTTCTGGAAATAGCCAAGGGGGGAACACTGCTGACTGGGGTATTGGTGAACTCTATGGTTGCCATACCATACACTCTAGCTTTATTATTAATTGTCCAGCCAAATCCCCTCCCCTGGAACTTGGAGTACTCCCAGCATTCCTGAACCGACTTTGTTGTTGGATTTTCCTCCCCACTTCCTTTTAGCTTTAGCCAGTATGCCAGGGCAGGTTTCTCTCTTCTCAGTTGAAGCGGTGTTTCCCCAGCTTCTATCAGCACTGCTTTTATAGGAGTAGATTTAACTGCTCTAATACAAATACGCAAAGCTCTATACTGGACTCTGTCCACCTTTAGCAATAAAGTCTTTGCTGCTGCCCCATACACAATGCATCCATAGTCAATGGCTGATCTCATTACTGCTCTGAAGATACTCGTAAGTGACTATTTATCTGCACCCCAATTGTAGCCTGCAACAACCTGTCGCAGGTTGATGACTTTTAGTCTTCAAGCCTATATGACTCATTCCTTCCCTGAGTCCATATATCCCCATCGTCCACATGCAATGCTGATCTGATGCCGACACCTAGATTAGCAAAAATGTCATTTATGATAATATTAAATAACAATGGACTAATTCCATTTTGTATTTTAAACTCATTAGAAGTTTCTGACTCAACCTTGATTCTTTTTTCCTGTCAGTTAAAAAGTCCATTTTCCAATTACAAGTTCTTCCTCCTATATTCATTCTGCTTAACTTAATAAGTAACGCTTCTTTCCACATAGAATCATATTGCTTTTTCTATGTCGAAATAAACAACTGCCATTAGCTCTTTCATTTCCAGGGCCTTTTCCACCTCATTACTAACTTGGATCTTCCTTTACAAAACCCATTCTGTTCCCTGCTCAGTAGACCTCTTTGCTCCAATACATGGAAAGCCTGGAAACAATCAATTTCTCCATCCATTTGCATAAATGTGATGTCAGTGCGACGGGCCTAGCTTCTTGGATAAGTTGGGTCCTTTCCAGGCTTGCTGAATGGGAGACTGATTGCTCTTTTCCAACACTTTGGCAGTTTTCCGTTCCTCCATATATTATTAAATAATCAAAGAACAAGCTTAAGTGATTCAACAGGTAGTTGTCTGAACATTGCATAGCATAACTGGTCCTCCTGTGGGGCTGAATATCCTGTATCATGCCATGCTGCTTTAAGCTCTGACATTGAGAAGTCTATTTTTAAAGTTGTCAAAACCTCGCCCTTCTTCTCCCTTACATTTTTATTGTCTCTGAGCATACACTCTTTCTTTTGCATATATGTTATATATGGCAATAGAGGGTATTAGTAAGATGGTGGCTGGGTTGGACGGGGAGTGAGCAGGGGTGACTAACAGCCGGTTTCCGGTGGTGACGCCGCTTCGGGTATAAAGGATGTGGACGGAAGAAGCTAGTCCTCTTTCGTCATGGGACACCTGTCTTGTCGGAGAGTGCCGAACGCCTGAGGGTATTGTAAATAGTATTTATAATAAAGCTCCGTAAACAGTAGTCACTGTCTACTCGTTATTGACCTAATTATGAATCTAACATTTGGTGACAAGGTCCGTTGCCAGTTTTCAGCCATTTTTGGAAAGCCCAGGCAAGCCACCCGTGCCTTGGCCTTGGTGGTTTGCCGCATTCATAAATTACTTCCGGATGAAGCGGAGTACAGAGGACTTATCCAGGACTTCGTGGACTGGTGCCATCGGAACTGTCTCCAGATCAACGCGAGGAAAACTAAGGAGCTGGTGGTGGACTACCGCAGGCAAAGACAACCCCTCACAGCACCAGCAAACATACAGGGAACGGACATTGAGATGGTGACATCCTACAAGTACCTTGGTGTTCATCTGAACAATAAACTAGACTGGTCACACAATACTGACGCACTCTACAAGAAGGGACAGCGCAGGCTGTTCCTACTGAGGAGGCTCAGGTCTTTTGGTGTACAAGGGGTGCTGCTGAAGACATTCTACGACACGGTGGTGGCATCAGCCATCACCTTTGGAGTGATCTGCTGGGGCAACGGCATTACAGCAGCCGATAGGAAGAGACTGAACAAACTGATCAAGAAAGCTAGATCTGTCCTGGGGAAACGCCTTGACCCAGTGGAAGAGATGGGAGAGAGAAGGATGGTGGCTAAACTGTCATCTCTGCTGGAGTCCGAGTCCCACCCTATGCAAGACATACTGAACGCACTGAGGAGCTCATTTAGCAGTAGACTACATCATCCTAGGTGTGCAACCGAGAGGTTTCGCAGGTCCTTCCTACCTATGGCTGTCAGACTGTATAACCTAAGCAGGGCTTCTCGCAGAGATAGCAAAAAAAAAAAAAAAAAAAAAAAAAAAACGTGACGAACTAATAGTATTGAACGCAAAAGACGAACAGACTTACACAAATGGTCCCCTCCAGCATACAACTAGGACAATATCAGTCGCTACGGAGGGTGACGATATGTATGGGTACATATTCATACTATGTAGGATAACTAAGTAGACCACAGGTGTCAAACTCATTCCCTGGAGGGCCAAGACCCTGCGGGTTTTACTTCCACCCAGTGTCTTTCACTTCCGCCTCCCAAAGAGAGCAGACGCTTTTTCCTTCTCTCCAGCTCTGACTTTTTATCTCCTTCCTCCCCTAACTGACTGGATCCCAGCTTGCTATCGTCTGTCTGCGTGTCTCTACTGCTGATTATCGAACAAAATTATGGATTTAATAAGTTGGGCTTTGAACGCAATTGACACTATTTTTTCAACGAGGAAAAGTGCCCCGGGGGAGGTAGTTTGCCCCGCAGGAACTGCGGCTGCGGGCTATTTGAGGGACACAAGTAATTGGAAACTCTTGTGCCTGTCTGATCTCTCTACCGAAGATGTCGAAGATTTATTCATCTTCGTAGCAATGGTCATCGGGATCCTTCTGATTGGATCTGGGATTGTCCTGGTGTACCGTAAATTGATGAAGATGGACGTAGCCTATCAAAATGCTGGCCAGGCGAGGCTTAACCATCAAATTGAACAATTGGGGAGGACTCTGACAGCGGCTAATGGAGAACTGTCTAGGAAAATGGATTACATCATGATCACGCTGAGAGCCGCCCATGAAGAATTCAACGTCCAGCACTGAAGGATTAAAGTACTGAATCTGTAAGAGAATATAAAGTCTTTTTCTCTGGGAACAGTACTATTCGACTAATCTGACCTGCCCCTCACACAAGTCCTCCAGATTATCTGCAGTTTTTTGTTTCCAAAACATTTGAGCTGCATTGACTCTATGGACAGCCAGCTGCCTGGCTCAAGGACAAAGTGCCAGCCGCTAGACAAAACATCTTCTGCTGAAGAGACTTTGTTGTTCTTAACTGATATAAACACCTCCACTCAACACTACACCCACACTGACTCAATAAACTGATGAGAAGATCATTCACTCACTGCTCCCTTTGTGTCTTTGTGTACATTCTTGTCTGCTAATTGTGCATTGAGGGCTTTTTTTTCTTGTAATCATAATATTGATCATATATGACCAGTATTCTGACAATCAATGTTTTTTTGCTCTTTCCTATTGTGTTATCCTTTTCTTCCCTATGCTTCCTGTACCCGTCTGATGACAGGCGCGTTATCGACGCTGTCGCGTCACCGGAAATGCAGGTCGTTTTCAGTGTCAAGTCAAATCCCTCGTATGTTATCAGTTGTTTACTGTTAATATACTTGGCAATAAATCCTTTCTGAGTTCTGTCTTCAACAGGTGATTTCAACTGAAAGTCTTCCCACTGATTGCTGATCAGTGAAAGCACCTGCTGAAGACACTGGGTGGAAGTAAAACCTGCAGGGTCTTGGCCCCCCAGGGAATGAGTTTGACACCCCTGAAGTAGACGGTTATGCTATTTATTCCATCTTGCTACAATGCTCTGCACTTTGTATATATATTTATGTGTACGTATGTATATTCACTGCTCTTATTTTTATTTTTCGTGTTTTCTTAATTGTTGCTCTGAGTGTTGCTATCCCTGTGCTGTTGCAATCCTGGAACTTCCCCATTGTGGGACTAATAAAGGCTTATCTTATCTACTTAGTTGTACTGAACCTCAGCGAGCTTGAGAAGCTTCGCGCAAGGGCTGTTTTGGTTCATAATTTGGGCATGGAGGGGCAAAGAATATTGGAGAATCTTGGAGGGGCCGATAGCTTTAATAAAGTGGTAGAGTTAATGGTGCGCTACTTTCGCACCCTGGAAAACGTCACTGTCCAGTGCATTCAGTTTCGACAGCACCACCAGTGGACGAGGGAACCTGTGAAAAGATTTCTTTTAGACCTTCGGGAGCTGGCGCAAGAATGCAAGTTCAGGAACCTAGAAGACGAGATGATACAGGACCAGTTGGTGGAACACATTCGCTGTGCAGCAGCCCGATCCAGGCTTCTGACCCATCCAGGTGAGCTGATGTTGGGCACAGCTATCAAGCTCGCTCAGCAATTTGAGGCAGCAGAGGCTAGTGCGAGAGGCCTGAGTGGAGGGGCCACTCCGGCCCAAGGCAAGTCTCGTGTTAAGGCACTGTTATTGGACCCTGAAAATGAAGACAACCGAGAGGAAGAGTATGCCTCCGTAATGAAGGTTAGGTCCGCCCCAGGTACGCCACGTTGTTATGGCTGTGGGTCCCCAAGTCACCGCTATAAGTCCAGGATATGTCCGGTGAAGGGCAAGCATTGTGGGAAGTGTGGTTTACTGAACCACTTTTCCAGGGCGTGCGCAACTTTGAGCGTTGGGACCGGCGGAGTGAGGCGGGTCCCTCGCAGAAGACTCCCACAATCGTCCACACCGTTTCCTTGGAGACCACGGGACGGATCGGTTGCAACGTAACGCTGGATGGCATCAAGCTTCCCCTGTTGGTGGATACGGGAGCTGTCATCTCTATATTGAACCTGGCAACCATGAAGAGTCTTTTCCCACACCGACAGATCAAGAAACAAGAGAGACCCTATTTTGGATATGGGTGGAACAGATTGGCCATTTTGAGATTTGTGGAAATGGAGGCACGATACAAATCTGTCGTGTACCCAAGGCCCATGGCTATGTCACCGCTGCGGGTGTGAACATCATGTGGTGCAACCTTTTTTATGCCCCGGGGTTCTCAATAGCGAATGTCATGGGCGAGGAGTGGTCAGGGTGCGGACTTTAGGGCCGACCAGCTCCAGTGGTGGATGGCGAGGAGGTGTGGGACTCAGACTGGCTGGATACTGCAAGTGGAGAGCACGTTTGGCGCCTCACGACGCTGCCCTGGGATGGACCCGATGCCGGTAGCCACATTACCCTGGATGTGGGAACTGGATAGCATGCCGGGACCCCCGGGGTGGCCCGTAACGTTGAGGTGCCCACGTTGGAGACTGAGGGGGTGAAACCTGAGAGCGTGGTTTTGAAGCGCTCACAAAAACGGCCTGCCAACAGGATGGCGAACTGGACCCACGAGTCGACCGGATCGGTGAGGAAGGCCAGTCGGAACCAGAGTGATCCCAATAAGAAGAAAAGGGCTTCCCTGAGGGTTGGAGATGAGGTTCGGCCCAGGGTTGAGGCCCGGATGAGAGGAGAACACGGGTCACGCGAGCGGCGTGATGACCAGAGGCGGTTCCAGGTGGAGGCTGCCCAGAGCGATGGGTATCTAGGCCTTTCTGACAAGACCTGGAGACATCCAAATGAGCTGCACCTCGTGGTAGAGAAATTATTATTGGTTTAGTATAACAGTGAAATTTTTTTGAGTTCAATTTTATAGCATATGCATTGGTATGAAGGTAAACTTTAATGGCTAAAGATATTTGTAGTAATTGAATACACTTGGTGAATATTGTAAAGGTAAAGTGATTCACTGGTTAATTTGGTATAACATTTGAATTTGGATTTGAAAAAAAAAAAAAAGAGTGGAGAAAGGAGAAACAGTAAACTACGACTGAATTGTCATTTTGGTGATTAGTGATATATGCTGCTGGAAATGCAGAGGTAAAATCCCTGATGGTGTCTTGTTAGTGGGTGCTCTGAAGACTACCCTGTGACATAACGCACGGCTCAGGAGACGCACACACACAGGCTTAGAGTAGTTCAAAGAGTTTATTAACAGCAGGAGTGAATGAGTGCGTGTCTGCGGGATGTAAATGTGTTGGTGATGGTGTCTGCTCCAGGCACAGAGGCAGGTGACCGTACAGCCGAGCAACCCTATGGAGAGAGCACAGGGAGAGGGTGACGGGCATACACCAACACAGGAGGAATTTATGGCGAGAGAAGGACTTACTTGGTGGGTCAGGACAGCTGGCACAACAAGGGGGCGAAGCCCGGAAGACAGCCACCTGGAGAGCTCCGTACAGCAGCGAGGATTGGGCGATGGAGTGGAGATGTCCGCCGCTGGGGAATCCACCTGTGCACAGGGGAGAAGACTGAAGAAAAGAGGTAAGCGATCTTCTTACCAAAATGGTGACGCTGAAGGGAAGTATGCTCACAACGGTGAGGGACGAAGTCTGACGGCTTCAGGCCGAGCCTCCGGGCGAGACGGCCTTTATCCCTCGCCGCTGATGATTGTCAGGTGCGTGAGCAGGTGGCGCCGTTGATGAATGGCGCGGCGTGACAGTACTCCCCCCTCTAGCAGCGCCTCCTGGCGATGGCTTATCCGGGTGCGCTCGGTGGAAGTCCGCGATGAGCGATGGGTCCAACACAAACGACGGGGGCACCCATTGTCGATGCTCGGGCCCATAGCCCTCCCAGTCCACCAAGTATTGCAACCCACGACCCCGGCGCCGGGAGTCCAGGATGGAGGAGACGGACCAGGCCGGATGGCCACCAATCATCCGGGGCGCGGGTTGCGCTGCAGGAGGAGGGCAAAGGGGGTCAGTGACTGCCAGTTTCACCTTCGACACATGAAAAGTGGAATGGATGCGGAGGGAGGGGGGAATAGCCACGCGCACAGCCACCGGGTTGATGATCCGGGTGATGGGAAAGGGACCCATGAAACGCTGTGCCAGCTTCCTCCTCTCGCCTTTTAATGTGACGTCCTGGGTAGACACATACACGAGTTGCCCAACTCTGTACGCCGGGGCAGGTCTTCTGTGCCGGTCCGCCACGGTCCTGTTGCGCTCCGCTGTGCGTAAAAGCGCATGACGCGCGGCAGCCCAGGTGGAGCGGAACTGCCTAAGGTGCGCCCTAACGGAGGGGACAGTCACCTCGTTCTCCTGCGCTGGAAACAGCGGGGGGTCGTAACCCAGGGACGCCTTGAAGGGGGACATCCCCGTTGCAGAAGAGCGGGCGGTGTTGTGGGCATACTCCACCCAGGCGAGATGGTTGCTCCAGGACGTCGGCTTGGATCTAGTAACACAGCGGAGCGCAGCCTCCAGCTCCTGATTGGTCCTCTCACACTGCCCGTTAGACTGGGGGTGATGGCCGGAGGAGAGGCTCACCTTGGCTCCGATGGCGTTACAAAAGGATCTCCAAACCTCGGATGAAAATTGGGGGCCCCGGTCCGAGACCACGTCCACCGGAATCCCGTGCAGCCTGACCACGTGTTGGACGAGGAGGCCCGCCGTCTCCAGGGCAGTAGGGAGACCTCGCAGGGGAACGAAGTGCGCCGCCTTGGAGAAACGGTCCACAATGGTCAGGACGGTGTCAAAGGAGTTGGAAACGGGGAGTCCGGTGACGAAGTCCAGTGCGATGTGCGACCAGGGCCTGCCGGGGACGGGCAGAGGCTGGAGCAGACCCGCTGGGGGGGCATTTCCCGACTTGCTGGTGGCACAGATTGGGCAAGCCCGGGCGTAGCGGGCTGCATCCCTCCGCAGGCCTGGCCACCAAAAGGACCGCTGGAGGAGGCTGATCATCCGAGAGGTGCCGGGATGACAGGTGAGCCGGGAGGTGTGGAGCCAGTGGGTGACCTCTCCTCGGACCGCAGATGGGACGAACAGTCTTCCCTCCGGTCCGCCGCCAGGATCAGGTTCCACCTCCTGCGCCTTCCGGATCTTGTCTTCAATGTCCCAAGAGATGGCACCGAGGACGCACGACCTGGGCAGGATAGTGTGGGGCGTCTCCTCAGCCTCCACGGGGGTGAACTGCCTAGAGAGGGCGTCAGGCAGGCCATTTTTGGAGCCCGGCCTGAAGGTGATCGAGAAGCGGAACCTGGCGAAGAACAAAGACCAGCGCGCCTGGCGGGCATTCAGGCGCTTGGCAGATCGTAAATACTCTAAGTTCTTGTGGTCCGTCAGGACCACAAACGGCAGGTCCGCCCCCTCTAGCCAGTGGCGCCACTCCTGTAAGGCGAGTTTAATGGCCAGGAGCTCTCTGTCCCCCACATCGTAGTTCCTCTCCGCCGGGGACAGGCGCCGGGAGAAGAAGGCGCACGGCCGTTTGGCGCCATCGTCAGGTGACCGCTGGGATAACACTGCTCCCACTCCCGTGTCCGATGCGTCCACCTCCACAATGCACTGCAGCGCGGGGTCGACCTGGCGAAGGACCCGGGAGGAGGAGAACTCCGCCTTCAGCGCCCTAAAGGCAGCAGCGACCTCTTCAGTCCACCGGAACGGGACCTTCGGGGACGTGAGGCGGGTCAGCGGTCCGACGATCGAGCTGAAATTTGGGACAAAGCGGCGGTAAAAATTGGCGAAGCCAACAAACTGTTGCACCTGCTTCCGGGATGCGGGAGTAGGCCACTCCACCACCGCCTTCACCTTCTCTGGGTCTGGGAGCACCTGATCTTGAGCGATGATGAACCCCAGGAAGGATGTGGTCCTAGCGTAGAATTCGCATTTCTCAGCCTTCACGTACAGACGATTCTCCAGCAGTCTTTGGAGGACCCGCCTCACATGGACCTGGTGCTCGTCCCTGGACCTGGAGAAGATAAGGATGTCATCCAGGTAGACGAACACAAAAAGGCCGATGAAATCCCGGAGGACGTCATTAATGAGGCGCTGAAAGACGGCAGGAGCGTTGGTCAGCCCGAACGGCATGACGAGATACTCAAAGTGGCCGTTCGGGGTACGGAAGGCTGTCTTCCATTCATCTCCCTCCCGGATCCGGACGAGGTGGTAAGCGCTGCGTAAATCCAGCTTGGTAAACCAGGTCGCCCCCTGGAGGGAGTGAAAGGCAGTGTCCATGAGGGGCAGGGTGTAACGGTCCCTCTCAGTGATGTCATTCAGCGCTCGGTAGTCTATGCAGGGGCGGAGGGATCCGTCCTTCTTCCCGACAAAGAAAAACCCTGCCCCCACGGGTGACGACGATGGGCGAATAATCCCAGCGCTCAGAGATTCCTTCAGGTATGTATTCATGGTCTCCTTCTCCGGTGCCGACAGGCTGTAGAGCCGACCAGATGGCAGGGGAGCCCCCTGGCGGAGGTTGATGGCACAGTCATATGGTCGATGCGGGGGAAGAGACATAGCTTTAGATTTGCTAAATACCATACCCAGGTCGTGAAATTCTGGAGGCACCAGTGACAGGTCCGGAGGTGCTGTATCCGCCACAGGGGGAGCCGTGGACGGGGAGCAGGCGGCGGACTGAAGGCAGGTGCCCATACAGAAGGTACTCCATGCCGATACCCCAGCGGACCTCCAGTCCAGGACAGGGTTGTGGAGGCGTAGCCAGGGATACCCCAGGATGACGGGCGACACAGAGTTGGGCAGGACGTAAAATACCATCTCCTCCCGGTGGTTCCCTGAGATGATGACTGGGACAGGCATGGTTTGGTGAGAAACTCTCCCAAGGGAGGCACGGGAGAGATGGACCAGGGAGATGGGGTGTTTTAATGCCTGACAGCGGATGCCCAATCGGGTTGCCAGGCCTTGTGAAATGAAGCTGCCCTCTGCGCCCGAATCCACCAGTGCGTGGGTGAGGTGCCCAGTGGGATTGTGGCAAAAACGGATGGGCAGCTTTAATTGAGTGAGAGAGTCTAACCGGTTGGGACCCGCGAGGCTCCCTACAGCGATTCGCGGACCCCGCCGACTGGCTTTCCGCGGGCAACGCTCCACAGTGTGTTGGTCACCTCCGCAATACATGCAGAGGCCCAACTCACGGCGGCGTTGTTTCTCCGCAGAGGAAAGCTTGGTCCAGCCCGTCACCATCGGCTCCGACTCCTCGGGGCACAATGCTGGCGGCGCCGCCAGGGGGCGAGCTTGGAACAGGTGCGGCGAGACTCCACGAGGGCGAGAAGAAGAAGACTTCCGCCCCGAGGAGCGCTCGCGCAGCCTGTTATCCAAACTTATCGCTAAGGATGTCAGCTCCGCTAGCGTCCCAGGGATATCCCGTCCAGCCAGTTCATCCCTCAGATCACTATTGAGGCTGCGGAGGAACAGGCCACAGAGGGAGCGTTCCTCCCAGCCCAATTCCTCCGCCGCTACCCGGAAGTCGACCGAGTAGTCCGCTGCCGACCGGCCTCCCTGCTGGAGAGCGAGGAGCCGATCGACCTGGACCGTCTCGGTTTGAGAATGGTCAAAGACCTCCAGAAAGCGCCTCACAAACTGGTCATAGGTGAGGGTGGCATAACTGGGCCTCGCCATTACGGCGTAGGTCCAAGTTAACGCACGCCCCTCCAGAAGATTCCCTATGTAACCAATCCGACTGTGATCCGAGGGAAAATCTCCGGGCACACGGTGGAACACGGACTCACACTGCATAATGAACCCCCGCGCTCCGCCGAGCTTACCGCTAAAGCGGGCGGGGGTGGGAATCGGTGTGAGCCGAACCGGTGCCACTGGAGCCGGCTGGACGGCCGCTGGAACAGCAGGAGCCGCGCCACCCTGACGAGCCGGGGGGAACGGCTGTTGAGGATCCAAGCGGCCCAACCGGTTAGTTAAATTCAATAATTGATTAAAGATCACCTGTTGTTGATAAGCTATTTGATCCACTCTAGCCTCGAGAGTGGAAAACCGGTGTGCGAGCCCGCCGTCCGCCGAGCCGCTCTGCTGAAGCCGTACTGACATAACGCACGGCTCAGGAGACGCACACACACAGGCTTAGAGTAGTTCAAAGAGTTTATTAACAGCAGGAGTGAATGAGTGCGTGTCTGCGGGATGTAAATGTGTTGGTGATGGTGTCTGCTCCAGGCACAGAGGCAGGTGACCGTACAGCCGAGCAACCCTATGGAGAGAGCACAGGGAGAGGGTGACGGGCATACACCAACACAGGAGGAATTTATGGCGAGAGAAGGACTTACTTGGTGGGTCAGGACAGCTGGCACAACAAGGGGGCGAAGCCCGGAAGACAGCCACCTGGAGAGCTCCGTACAGCAGCGAGGATTGGGCGATGGAGTGGAGATGTCCGCCGCTGGGGAATCCACCTGTGCACAGGGGAGAAGACTGAAGAAAAGAGGTAAGCGATCTTCTTACCAAAATGGTGACGCTGAAGGGAAGTATGCTCACAACGGTGAGGGACGAAGTCTGACGGCTTCAGGCCGAGCCTCCGGGCGAGACGGCCTTTATCCCTCGCCGCTGATGATTGTCAGGTGCGTGAGCAGGTGGCGCCGTTGATGAATGGCGCGGCGTGACACCCTGTTAAATTATGGTTCCTGACAATGTGGTTTTGATGTCTATTTGAGATGCCCAACATATATTGTTTTATGATGTGTGTCCAGGTATGGGGAGGGCGTGTTGGGGTGGGGGCCGACATTAGTGTTGTTACTAGGTGTTGTGTTTGTACTGATTGTTGTTCTTTATGTTCGTGTGGAGCTGTTTGATGGGATTATTTTGTTTAGGAACATGGCTTTTTATTTTGGACTATTTTAGATATGGCGGCAGAATAACCCGCCTAGCCGTGTAGGGGCGCTAGCAGTCTACCCGGCCCCCCAGCCTTTGTTGTGTGAATGGAGAGGCAGTTTATTTCTTTTTGTACAAATTTTTTTATGCTTAGTGTGTGTGTCGGGAGACAAAATTGGGTGGGTTATCTGTATGCATGACGTTTTTTTGAAGGGGGGGGGGGAAATGTTATGTATGAAAATAGAGGGTATTAGTAAGATGGTGGCCGGGTTGGACAGGGAGTGAGCAGGGGTGACTAACTGCCGGTTTCCGGTGGTGACGCCACTTCGGGTATAAAGGATGTGGGCGGAAGAGGCTAGTCCTCTTTCATTATGGGACACCTGGCTTGTCGGAGAGTGCCGAACACCTGAGGGTATTGTAAATAGTATTTATAATAAAGCGCCGTAAACAGTAGTCACTGTCTACTCGTTATTGCCCTAATTACGGATCTACCATATGTGTCATATCCAGGTGATCACCACTATGCACTGAGGCAAAAGCCCTCCCTAGTAGATCTGCCTTCTCCTTATCTGTCACTGCAGGTTGTTAGATATGTCCCCATATTAACAATAGGCAGCATGGACATGAGGACGCACACACGGGTGACATCATCACGCCATGCCTATATTAAGAGACTGTTGGCGGTTGTCGTGGTCTTTGGCGCTCTGCCTTCATAACAGCTAGAGCCTGTATCAGCCCAGTGCTAGCTTGTTGCTATAATACCACAACATATACCTGTTATGTCCATAACTTGGGCATTCATTGACAAGACTGAAGGATTTAGTTGAACGTACTTTATTGTAGGAACCACAACAACAACAGGTGCTCCGTACAGGCCAAGGGGTCAACAACGAAAGAGAAAGAGCCGGCCCTTTATACCCCTGGTGACGGCGGAACCGGAAAGGCAGGCCGTCACCCCCCATTACTCCCAAGGTATAAATGCCGCCATCTTGGTACACCACATTGTCCCTCCCCTGTAGAAAAATACCGAACACACCAGTTAGGCCCTCCCAAATTTAAGCCCGATTCACATGCTAATAAAATAACACTTATGTACAAAAATTGTATATACAGACCTATCCAGTCACACAACATAAACTAGAGGCGGCTAGGTAGACTGCCGGCTCACCTCGACGGGTTATTCTGCAGTCTTTACAATAATAGAGTTCATAAAACAAAATGGCCGTGTTCCTAAAACTAAAACAATCCCCTAAACATATGTACACAATCAGAACTTCCATAATAGAACACAAACAGTTAATATGTACACCTAAAGAATGTTGCCAGCCCCTACCCCAACACACCCACTCCACAACCTGGGCAATTCACACAACAAAACATAGTACAATGTTTGTTTGTTTTTTGTTTTTTTAACTAACACAGGGCAAAAGCAACCAGTGCATACTAACCATGTGACCTTAGGGTAAGCTGGTATATCACCATCACCCCACCATGCTAATAGCCCCCCTTTCACAGTCACAGTGGGAGACCCACCCTAGGATTTCCGTCTGGCAGATCCCTCCCAGAGTGCCTTCGCCTCTTCTCCTCTGGGGACGAGCCACACCGGCATCTCTTTTCATCCACCTGCTGCAGCTCGTTAGAGTGTCTCCACAATTCATCAGACAGCCTCAGCTCGCTGTCCTCCCAGGTAGCCATCACCTGCAGCCACCTCTGGTCATCTCGTCGTTTCCTTTTCATGTGCACACTCCTCACCCGAGCTTCTACCCTGGGCCGGACCTCTTCACTGATGCGCAGAAGAGCTTGATTGGGCTTCCAATGACCATCATGTTGTAACCGGGTTCTCGCCCGGGGTCGAACCTCGTCACGACCTGATCCGGAGTCCTCCCGGGCCTCCATTGTCATTGCTTGGCGCATCTTGGAATCGCGCTGGTTGGTCTTGCCCCACTCTCTTTCATTTCCAATGCTGGCACAGCCCCCGCAGCGCCTCACTTCACGGTATCACTGGGACACACTCTGGAAGTTGAGGGAGCTGGCATCCTGGCTCCTTAAGCCATTCCAGGCGATCCGCTGTGCCGTCCAGTTCCCACATCCAGGGCAGTCTGGACACTGGCATCGGAACCTTCCTGAGATGGTGCTTCACGATGTTGGTCCTGCACACCTCCCATGATACCAGGCCAGTAACTGTCCCAAACCGCTTCGTCCACCACATGCGGAGCGGGTCGATCCCACAATCCGCAGCCCGACCACTCCTCTCTGATGCCGTTGGTGATCATGAACTCCAGGCCATAGAACATATCGCACCCCATGATGTTCGACCCGGTGGCAGACACCACAAAATGGATGGTTGCCATCATTGCCGACTTGTATCCCGCAGTTAGATCCAGTGAACCCACAGTGACCAACTTGATTCCTCCGTAGCCAAAGTAGGGTGTTGCCAAGTTGCTCATGTGGTGATGCGGAAACAAACTCTTCACCATGGACCAGTTTAGTACCGAAGCTACTGCTCCCGTGTCTACCATTAGCGGTACTTCCACGCCATCTAGTAAAACGTTGCAGTAAATCAGTCCATCAGTGCTCAGGGAGGCGGTATGAATAACCGTAGGAGTCGCTGCGGGGAAGTTCGTCCTCTGTCTTCGGTCCCCTCGCTCAAAATTGTTGCAGGCCCTGGTGAATTGGTGCAGGACACCACACTTTCCACAGCGCTTGCCCTTCACCGAACACTCTCTTGCCTTGTAATGATGCCTAGTGGACCCGAAGCCTTAACACCTTGGTGTACCTGGGGCGGACCTAATTCTCACAGCGGCAGCATATTCTTCCTCATTCACGCTGTCCTTGCTGTCTGAGTCCACAGCCAGCGCCTTCAAACATGGTTCCTCGCGCCCCGATGTGCTTCCCTCACCAAGGTCTCTGGATAATTTTTCCGCTGCTTTGAACTCCTGCGCTAACTCAACAGCCGTGGTCAATGTCAGTTCACCTGGGTATGTCAGGAGCCTCGATCTTGTTGCTGAACAGAGTGTGTTCCACTAGTTGATCTCGGACCATCTCTTCCTCCAGGGCTCCAAAGTGGCACTCCCCCACTAGCTGCCGTAGGTCTGCAACATAGTGTTGCATGGACTCTCCTGCATGCTGGTGGCGCTGCCGAAACTGAATCCTTCGGACTATGACGTTTTCCACAGCGCGAAAATAGTGCACCATTAGCCTGACCACGTCTTCAAAGGTATCAGCTCCTCCTAATGTACCGAGGGTCCTCTGACCCTCCATGCCAAGATTATGGACTAAAATAGCCCTCGCACGCAGCTTCTCAAGCTCACCGAGGTCCAGGGCCAACAGATAGTTCTGGAAAGCCGCAAACCACCTAGCCCAGGGGACAGGCGGCTCACCTGGAACCTCCAAAAACGGCCGAAATGCGGTGGCAGCTCTCTCCATACCTTTTTTCTCCTCATCGCCAAATGTTATGTCCATAACTTGGGCATTCAAGGAAAAGGCTGAAGGATTTAGTTGAACGTACTTTATTGTAGGAACCACAACAACAACAGGTGCTCCGTACAGGCCAAGGGGTCAACGACGAAAGAGAGAGAGCTCTTCTCTGGCCCTTTATATCTCTGGTGACGGCTGAACTGGAAAGGCAGGCTATCACCCCCCCACTACACCCAGGGTATACATGCCGCCATCTTGGTACACCACAGTGACATCTTGTGTTTGTAATAAAGTTTGTGTTCGGTTCGACTCCTGCCTCTGCTGTCCTATTTCCAGACATAACACAAGTGTCTCACCATCAACTAGTATTGGAATAGTAGCTGACTTCCTTTCCCCAGACATTTGTTTAAACATGGACCATATGTCCCCTCACTTTAGTTCTCTGCCAATTGCTGAACAGAAATCTCTCCATGATTTCTTTTTTGAGTTTTTGACTATCCTCCGAGCCACAGCCCTGTTCCTCTGGTTATCGATAAGATGTTCTTGTGACAAGCATTTCTTTAACACTCTTAATGTTGTGTTCCATTCTTTGATAGCTCTCGTTCCACCGTGGCACCACTTTCTTTTTACCTAAAATTCTTTTTGGGATGCTCATGGCTGCAGCATTTAGAATATGATTTGTGACTTGGTATGTGCATTCCTCTGTGCTCCCAGTAAGTGATACTGATTGTGCCAACTCCTCACAACAAGCTCTAAACAACCCCCAATCTGCTTTATCAAAACCATCTAGTGAAAATACACTGATCCTGTCTATATACAGTTTTATTAACTTTGGTGGGTACCAAGTACCGTATTTTTTGGACTATAAGGCGCACTTAAAATCCTTTAATTTTCTCAAAAATCGACAGTGCGCTTTATAATCCGGTGCGCCTTATGTATTAATTCTGGTTGTGCTTACTGACCTCAAACCGATTTTATGTGGTACACGGCGCTCAAAAATCTGTCAAAAATGTTTTAGTACGACTTTGGTAAGTTACAAAGCCGAACCGCTTGATGGATTGTCGGAGCATTACGGTAGTCAGGAGCCTCGAGGAGTAATATGTGCTTCAACATAATAGCCGGATGGCTTTTTCCACAAATCTCCATCCCTATTGATCTGCCACTCCATGCGCGCCCATCTCACCGATACTGTCAAAACCCAAGTGAAGCAAACTAATTCGGAGCTTGCCATCATTCCGGGTGGATTAACCAAAGAACTCCAACCGCTATATTGGTGTCAACAGGTCGTTCAAAGTTAAATTGCTAGCGAGTTACGCCACTATCTGCCAATGGATCGTGGATCGAAACTGCTCCTGTTTAGCTGTAATTAATATTCAAAAATGATATTTTCGGGACGAAAGAATTCAAGCGTCCCGGCATTTGTTTGCATTATTTACTTCTCGGGGCTGCTGCCAGAGAGCGAGCCGTATCGATTACTGAGCGAGTATCCTGGCGATGTAAACAGCCACAGACCAAAAACGTACATTTGCTCGTTGAACAGGTCATTCACACTCGCAGACAATCGCGCTATATGTGTCTATAATGACTATAGATAGGATTTTCTTTACATGCACGCAAAAAAAAAAGAAAAATTCCCAGATCCGACTACCTCGCGAGGTAGTCGATACTACCTCACGAGGTAGTCGATACCCAAAAGCCGATGGTGTATAGAACACGTATATTAGGATTTGTATGTGAAATTTCGGCATCGAAACTACTCTCGTTTAGCTGTAAACGGGAGCAGTAAATACGGCTGTAAATACGCCGGAGAGCGAGCCGTATCAATTACCGAGCGAGTACTGAACGAGTATTCTGGTCAATATGGCGATGTAAACAGCCACAGCCTAAAAACGTTCCGCCTGCTTATGGAACTGGTCATTCACACTTGCAGACAATCGCGCTATATGTGTCTATAATGACTATAGATAGGATTTTCTTTCCATGCATGCAAAAAAAATTTTTTCCCGGCTCCGACTACCTCGCTTTAATGCGCCTTATAATCCAGTGCGCCTTATGTATGAAATTAGACCATCAAATAGACCATTCATTGATAATGCGCCTTATAATCCGGTGCGCCTTATAGTCCCAAAAATACTAATGATCACTGCCTACAGCAGACTCTTTTAAAACACCACTCACATGCATTCACCATGTTGTCCGACACCAATGTGAGATTCAAGCATGATACCTTGCCCCTGTGCACATCTATTCTCTTAACCTGACCATCATTAAGACAAATCAAGGATCTTTCATCCAACATTTCTTCTACTATATCCCCATTACTATCAGTGGGATCATTACCCCATAAACTGCTGTGTGTTGAAGTCTTCACACCATATTTCCTATGTGCCGTGTTACCCGCTCCCTCTTTAAGCATGTCCACAGTTAGCAACCTACCTGGATTTTTTTTTTTTTTTTTTTTTTATTTAAGTTTTTGTAAAGGGTATACAGGTCGTTACAGCAATGCAGTGTTTACATTTTCATCACATGTTCCCTTATTTTCTGATATCTGACAACATTGGAAGATTAATTCTTACAACACCCCTTTTTTTTTTTTTTTTTTAAAGTGAAAGAAAAAGTGAAATTAAAGAGGAAAAAAAAACAAGAAACAAATAACAAAAAAAAACAAACAAACCAGTAAAAAACAAACAAAAAGAAAAAGTAAGTAAATAAAGATAAAAGAGCATCTGAGTAGCGTTGGAACAAAGAGCGGAACCATTATTGAAATGGTATTTGTCAAAGATTAGATCTAATGGAAGACACATATGCGGTCCAGGGTTGCCAAAAGTTCATGAACACATCCATGTCCTGTCTCAGTGCGAATGTCAACTTTTCCATCGAGTAAATGTCTTGGATCACGTTAGTCCAATCTTCAGGTGTAGGACAGTCCTTCAACATCCATTTTTTAGTTAGAGCTTTTTTGCTTGCCAATATTAAAACATTGAATAAGTATTTTTCTCCTCGTCTTTCCAGTGAGTCCGGTAGTAAACCCAAATACAAAGTTACAAAAGAAAAGGGAACTGTAATTTTGAATATTTTCCCCAATACTGTCTGTACCTTGGTCCAATATTGGTGGATAACTGGGCATGACCAAAACACATGAAAATGATTTGCAGTCTTTTCACCACACAAGCGCCAACAGTTCAATCCCTTATGGGTAAATTTGTTTTGTGCAGGTGTTCTGAAAAATCTTGCCAAGTTTTTCCATCCAAATTCTCTCCACTGCAGGGATGAGGTACTTTTCCATTGCTGTTTATTTAGCTTTTCCCATATTTCCAGTTGTAAAGTGAAATTCCCCTCTTTTTCCCATCTCTCTTTTATATAAGATGTGTTAAGATAAGATAAGATAAGATAAGCCTTTATTAGTCCCACAACGGGGAAATTCCAGGATTGCAACAGCACAGGGATAGCAACACTCAGAGCAACAATCAGAAGGCAAGAAAAAAAACAAGCAAGCAAGAGCAGCTAATAAACATATGTACGTATTACTATAAAATATATATATATACACACACACACAGACACACAGTGCAGAGCATTGTAGCTGGATGGAATAAATATATGAATATATGAACACACAGTGCAGAGCATTGTAGCTAGATGGAATAAATATGTAAATATATAAACACCCACAGTACGGAGCATTGCAGCTAGGTGGAATAAATATGCAAGTATATAAACACACACAGTGCGGAGCAATGTAGCTAGATGGAATAATATGTAGATATATAAATATATAAACACACCCAGTGCTGAGCATTGTAGCTAGATGGAATAAATATGCAAATATATAAACACACACAGTGCAGAGCATTGTTGCTAGATGGAATGAAACAGCATAACCGTCTACTTAGTTATCCTACATGGTATGATTATGTGCCCATACATATTCTCACCCTCCATAGCGACCGGTATGTTCCTAGTTGTATGCCGGAGGGGACCATTGTGTAAGTCTATTGCATCTTTTGCATTCAAAAAACTATTAGTTTGTTACGTCTTTTTGCTATCTCTGCGAGCAGCCCTGCTTAGGTTGTACAGTCTGACAGCCGTTGGTAGGAAGGACCTACGAAACCTCTCGGTTGTGCACCTGGGATGATGTAGTCTGCTGCTAAATGAGCTCCTCAGTGCATTCAGTATGTCCTGCATAGGGTGGAACTCGGACTCCAGCAGAGATGACAGTTTAGCCACCGTCCTTCTCTCTCCTATCTCCTCCATCGGATCAAGGCGCTGCCCCAGGACAGAGCTAGCTTTCTTAATCAGTTTGTTCAGTCTCTTCCTATCGGCTGCAGTAATGCCACTGCCCCAGCAGACCACTCCAAAAGTGATGGCTGATGCCACCACCGTGTCATAGAATGACTTCAGCAGCGCCCCTTGTACACCAAAAGACCTGAGTCTCCTCAGCAGGAACAGCCTGCGCTGTCCGTTCTTGTAGAGTGCATCAGTATTGTGTGACCAGTCTAGTTTATTGTTCAGATGAATACCCAGGTACTTATAGGATGTCACCATCTCGATGTCTGTTCCCTGTATATTTACTGGTACTGTGAGGGGCTGCCCATGCCTGCGGCAGTCCACCACCAGCTCCTTAGTTTTCCTCGCGTTGATCTGGAGGCAGTTCCGATGGCACCAGTCCACGAAGTCCTGGATAAGCCCTCTGTACTCAGCTTCATCTCCATTGGAGATGAGGCCAACGATCGCAGAGTCATCAGAGAACTTCTGTAGATGGCAGTGTGTTGTGTTGTGTGAGAAGTCCGCAGTATAAAGAGTGAACAGGAAGGGAGCCAGCACCGTTCCCTGGGGGGCCCCCGTGCTACTGATGATCGTGTCGGACACACAGTCCCGGGTTCTCACAAACTGAGGCCGGTTCGTGAGGTAGTCCAGGATCCATGATGACAGGTGCTGGTCCACCCCTGCGCGCAGCAGCTTGTCCTTCAGGATCATCGGTTGGATGGTGTTGAAAGCACTGGAGAAGTCAAAGAACATGATCCTCACCATATTCCCGGGCTTCTCCAGGTGGGACAGAGAACGGTGAAGGAGGAAGATCACCGCATCCTCCACCCCAATGCCATGCTGGTAGGCGAACTGGAGTGGATCCATCGCTGGTGGAACCAGGGGGCGGAGGTGAGCAAGGAGCAGTCTCTCCAGGGTCTTCATCAAGTGGGACGTCAAGGCCACCGGTCTGTAGCTGTTCAGGTCTTTGGGGTGGGAAGTTTTTGGTACAGGTACCACACAAGATGTTTTCCACAGCTGTGGTACCCTCCCCAGTTTCAGGCTCATGTTGAAGATATACGTCACAATCCCACACAGCTGGTCTGCACAGGACTTGAGGAGCTTTGCGCTGATGCCGTCCGGTCCCGGCGCCTTCCTCGCCTTGATCTTCCTCAGCTCCGTCCTCACCTGGGTCCTGGTCAGGGTCAGGATGGGGGGCTGTGTGTTGGGAGTGGGGGGGTGTTGGTGGAGTGGGGAGTGGGCAGCAGGACTTGATTTCTTTAGAGGCAGCAGTGGTTGTTGTGCAGTCAGGGGGGAGGGCGGTTGGTCAAATCTATTGAAAAACAGATTCAGGTTGTTCGCCCACTCCCTGCCCCCTGTGGCCTGGGGGGAGGTATTCTGGAGCCCCGAGATGGTTTTGAGGTTTCTCCAGACCCCGCTGATGTCGCTCTGTTGCAGCTTGTCCTCCATCTTCTTCCTGAAGCTGTCCTTGCCTTCTCTGATCTTTCTCCTCAGCTCCCTCTGTACGGACTTCAGCATCTCCCTGTTCCCTGACCTGAAGATCCTCTTCTTCTCTCTCAGAAGTGTTTTTATCTCAGGGTTGATCCAGGGTTTGTTGTTTGAGTGACGCCGTATGGTCTTGGTGGGAACGGATTTGTCCACACAGAAGCTGAGGTAGCCCGTGAAGGTGTGAATGAGGCCATCGATGTCCTCACCATGTGGATCGCAGAGCTGCTTCCAGGCGGTGGCTTCAAAACAGCCCTTTAGGGTGTCCATTGTCTCCTCAGACCATAACTCCACAGTGTGCATGGCCGGAGGTTGTCTGTGCACTAGGGGTTTGTACACCGGCCGGAGATGAACCAAGTTGTGATCCGATCTCCCGAGTGGGGGGAGTTGTGATGAGGTGTACGCCTCCTTAGTGTTTGCGTAGAATAAATCCAGTGTTTTATTGTCTCTAGTGTGGCATGTGACATACTGGGTGAACGTGGGTAGAATGGGAGACAGTGAAACATGGTTGAAATTGCCTGAGATGAGGAGAAGAGCATCTGGGTGTTCTGTCTGCAGCCTGCTGGTTACTGAATGGATGACGTCACGTGCTGTCCCAGCGTTCGCCGTCGGATTTGCATAAACAACAATGCAGATCACGTGTGAGTGTTCTCTCGGGAGATATGTAGGCCTCATGCTAACAGCTAGCAACTCAATGTCTTTGCTGCAGTGTCGTTGTTTAACAGTGATATGTCCCGGTCTGCACCAGTTGTTGTTAACATACATTATCACTCCACCGCCCCTAGCCTTGCCACTGTCTGGTGTTCGGTCAGCTCGTATCATGTGAAAACCCTCCAGCTCAATGTTAGCATCTGCTGCTAGTTCAGTTAGCCACGTCTCAGTAAACAAAAGGAGAGAGCACTCCCGGTATGTGCTATCATAACGGGAGATAGCCGCTAGCTCATCTAACTTTCCCAGTATCGACCGTACATTTCCCATGACAACAGATGGAAGGGAGGGTCTGTACCTTATATTTTTTGTCCTCCGCCTTACTCCAGCCCGGCAGCCGCGGCGTTTTCGCCTCAGTTCTCTCGGTATGTCGAGTTTTTCCAATGGGACCGGGTGGCGGTTGAATGCTAGCAGCTGTTCTCTGCTGTATCGTATCCTGCTATAGACAGTGGCTCCGTCCACCGGCTCGTTGTCTCCTTTTAAGTCTTGAAGACCTTGGTATATTTTAGAAATGTATCTGATCCCCGGGATCCCTTTATATGCCATTAAGAAGACCTTCAGAACACCTGACTGGGCCCTTTCCAAAACCTCCTTTTTAAGTATATTGTTTATGTGGTGTCTAAGCTGGAAGAACCTGTAAAGGTCTTGATTTATTAGGCCTTGTTTTTTCAAATCTTCAAAACTTCTTAAGATTTGCCCTTTAAAAAAATCGTAATATTTTATCAGCCCTTTCTCCTTCCACTTTTTAAATCTGGTGTCTGTTTTATTAGGAGTAAAGTCCTGATCATAGGCGATCCATTGCAGAAGTCGATAGGGCTCTTTAGTTTGATTCTCTCTGACTATCTTAAACCAAATTTTTAGCGGGGTCTCTATCCATGGGTTAGTGTTATTCAAAAGCTTAGGTAAGACATTGTTCCCTATTATCGCCTGTAGGGGGATGTCACTTGTTATTTGGCATTCCATCTCCTTCCATTGTGCAGTGTAGACTGGGTTACATATCTCTACTAAAGTTTTAATTTGTGCGGCTTTAAAGTAGTCCCTGATATTTGGCAGCGCGAGCCCACCTTTGTCTTTGTTTAGCTGTAGGGTTCTATATCTGATTCTAGGTCTCTTGCCCTGCCATATGAATCTTGAGATCCTTCTGTCCAGCTCCTGCCATGTTTTTTTGGGAGGTTCTACCGGTATTGTTTGGAAAAGGTATAGAAGACGTGGAAGTATATAAATTTTGACTGCTTCAATTCTTTGTGCAGTACCCAAGAATGGTATCATATTCCATCTTGCTAGGTCAGATTTTATTTTTGTCACCAGTGGATCATAGTTTAGTGATATAATTTTGTTGAGTTGTTTCGGGATATTGACCCCCAGATATTTCATAGATTCCGACTCCCAGTTAGTTTTGAGTTTGCTTAGTGAATAATGATTTGGGTCATAGTTGAATGTTAAAACTTGGGGTTTTATGCATATTTAATTTGTACCCGATAAATCTCCATACTCTGAAAAAACTGAGGTTAGTTCTGGTAAAGAAGTGTCCGGCTGCCCCAGGTATATTAAAAATGTCATCAGCAAAGAGTGCTATTTTATGTTCCTTCTGACCAAGCGTAATACCTTGAATTTTTTGGTTTTGTCTTATCCATTGGCTCAGAGGTTCTATGAAGATTGCAAAGAGCAGTGGAGGACAGGGGGCAGCCCTGACGACATCCTCTTTCCAGTTCAAAAGATGATGATCCATTACCGTTAATCCTTAATTTAGCTGTTGGTTTTTTATATAATGCCTGTATAGTTCTAATGAAAGTTGTTATGAAAATTGAAACTGGATAAGATTCTATATAGAAAAGACCAGTCAACCGAATCGAATGCTTTTTCCAGCATCTAACCCAATATGACTGCATTTAAGTTATATTTTTTTATATGATGAATTATGTGTAAAGTGCGTCGAATGTTGTCTTGTGTCTGTCTTTGTCTTATAAAACCTGTTTGGTCTAATGAATTAGGTCTGTCAGTATATTTTCTACCTTTTGGCAAGGATAATGGTAAAAAGCTTATAGTCCTGATTTAGTACACTGATTGGTCTGTAGTTGGAGCACTCTAGTTTATCCTTTTCAGGTTTAGGTATAACTGCAATGACCCCTTCTCTCCAGGAGGGGGGGATTTCCCCTGTGTGGAGGACATAATTAAATGTTTTCAGGAGGAGAGGAGATAGTTGCTGTTTAAAGGTTTTGTACCACTCTGCTGTATAGCCATCAGCTCCTGGGGATTTGTTAGCTTTAAGTTTCATAATTGCTTTTTCCAATTCTTTAGGATGTATTTCTGACAGTAGTGTTTTATTTTGTGACTCCGTAAGTTGGGGAAGGTTTAATGTGTTTAGGAATGCCTCGGATGCGTTTTTATGTTTTTTGTGGGAGTATAAGTTCTTATAGTAATTCTCGAAGTTTTTAAGAATATCCTGAATTCTGAATTTTATTTCCTTTGATACTGGGTCTCTGATTTTGTAGATTGCTCTTTCTGTTTGATGTTTCCTCAATTTATAGGCTAGCAATTTTGCCGATTTACTGCCTGCTTCATAGTATTTTTGTTTCAGAAATGTAAGTTTCTTCTGGATTTCTATTGTGTAGATCTCATTTATTTGGTTTTTAATTTCCTTAATCTTGAGCGAGTCAGTAGAATGAGTGTTGCCTTTGTGTTCTTTTTCTAGGTTCCTAAGTTCTGACTCTAATGTGGATAGTTTTTCTTGTCTTAGTTTCTTTTGGGTTGCCAGTTTTGCAATAATCTTTCCTCTTATTACAGCTTTACATGCATCCCACAGTATTAAAGGGGATACTTCTCCATTATCGTTATCTTCCAAATATCTGAGAATATCTGATTCCAATTCATCTTTCAATGGTCCTTTCAGGACATTTGAATTTAACCTCCAAGAAAATGTATTATTTGTGTATTTTTGGATATTTAAGTCCATGTAGATCGGACTGTGGTCGGAGAGATCCATCAGTCCTATTTTACATGTTTTTTACTCTTCCAATGTCTCTATTAAACATAAAAAAATAGTCAATCCTTGAGTAAGATGAATGTGGAGTTGAGTAAAATGTATAGTCTTTTACACTGGGGTTGAGTTCCCTCCACACGTCACAGATTCCCAATTCTTTTAGTAGCATCCGAGTCTTCCTGTTTTGGGTGTTATTTTAATGTGGGGAATTACCAGAAGCATCCCAGTATGGATTCAGTCTAAGATTGAAGTCCCCACCACATATCACTAAACCTTGAGCTTTAGTTATCATTAGGTCGAATACATTTTTATAAAATTTCCAGTTAGCCCCTGGGGGAGCATACACATTCAGCAGGGTGATATCTTCTCCCTCTAGCCACCCAGTTACCAAACTGTATCTCCCTTCTTTATCTTTGTGTTCTGATTTTTTTTCAAATGTAATTTTGGTTGATATCAATGTCGCTACTCCCCTCCTCCTCCCTGATTTATATGAAGATGAAGAGATCATTTTAAACCCTTGTCTACTGAGTTTATTGTGTTCCACGTCTGTTAGGTGGGTTTCTTGTAAAAGTATTATTCCTGCTTTGTCTTTTTTCATTTTGCCTAGAATCTTGGATCTTTTAACTGGATTCAGGATTCCTTTTACATTATATGAAATTATTTTGGTTACACCCTGTTTCTCCATTGTGTTGTTTTGTTTAGTATAACTGTGTGGTGGCCCTCTTTTGTGCTACTCAGAAACTGAAAGAACATTAAAAACAAGAAAAACATTAAGAACATAGTGTAAAAAACTTTAAACAAAAAGCTGTCATAAGAAACTTCCTGAGCTGAGGTCTTTTTAAAGACCCTGTAAGAGCCTTGATGGAGTGAAGGCTCTGAGGGAAATTCCTCAAACTCTGTTACGTGTTGAGGGCCCTCTCTTACCACTGAAAGTAGTCCCATGCTTTTAACGTGAGTTTCAGAACCCAATCCAAACTTGTAATGATTTTTTTTTTTTTCCTTTTATGCCTAAACCCTGTGAAATTGTGTGCACCCTCCCACCCCCATCACATCAAACATTCACGCAAAAAACAGTATTTGTTAGTATGAGGAGAACATGTGGATTATTGTCACATTTCTATTTTAACAAGTTTTTTTTTTTTTTTTATTACAAAGACTTATTTGTTTCAAATAATATGATTGTTCCATGAAATGTTTTACCACATGCTGAATATGCATCTCCTTTAATGTTTGTTACCTTGTATGAGGGGGGTTGGATGTGCGGATTGATTCAAGAGAAAAAAAAAAAAAAAAGGTCGCTATTCCAACCTGAAAACGGATAGTTTATCCGCGACGCTCTGGTGCTGGGTTTCCCGCTGCTGGTCCGTGGATTTTGAAGGTCTTTGTGTTGTCCATGTTTGCGTTTTGATCTTCTCACTCGGGTCTGCTGGGGGTTTAAATACCGTTACCGGGAGGCCTCTTTTCGCCATGTCAGCTGTTGCTTCTTCCGCCGAATTATAGAGACACGTTTCATCGCCGTAGAAGACCCTTAACTTCGCAGGAAATGGTGTCTGAAAGCGCAATTTCTTCTCTCTTAACACCTTTTTCGCATCATTGTATTCCCTGCGCTTTTTAAGGACCTCCGGGGCGTAATCGTGTTCCACGTAGACTTTTCTCTCCTGGTGCATAAATCCTTTTTTCTGCCAGGCCAGTCTTACAACCTCTTGTTTTATTTTGAAATTGGAAAATCTTACCAACACCGAACGTGGGGGCGCTTCCGCCGCCGGCCTAGCGGCTAATGAACGATGTGCCTTTTCTATCTTCAAGTCGGTGGTTTGTGGAATATCCAATTTCTCTCTTAGTAAGGATTCCACGCATTCTGCCATTGAGTTAAAACCATTTTCGGTTCCTTCTATCAGACCATGAATTCTTATGTTGTCTCTTCTTTGTTTTCCTTCTTGGTCGGTTAGCTTAGCCTCTATAGCCGCTTGTCTTTTGCGTAGGTCTAGCACAGAATCTTCGAGCACTTTTATTCGATCCTCTGTTTCCAAGATTCGGTTCTCGGCCTGGTCCACTCTGCTGTTTGTCCTTTTCAATTCTTCTCTGAATTCCCGAAATTCGGCCGTAACATCTCGGCGAAATCGTCGTAGCTCCTCAAATAGTGATTTCAGGCTAACCCTTTTGTTAGCTATCACCAGTTCCTCGTCTTCTGAACGGAGATCTTCCAGTTCGGATTCTCCGGCCGATACGTGTCCTGGCCTGGAGAATTTCAGTTTCTTCTGTTTTCCTTTAGACATGATGATTTTGTCTTTTGATTTTCACTCCTCCAAAAATCCGTTAAGTTTGATTTTCAAGGTGTTATCCTGAATTGGGTCTGAGAACTTCAGTGTTAAGCTGCAGTCGCCATGGCGTCCAGACCGGAAGTCCAACCTACCTGGATTTTAAAAATTAATTATCTTAGTATTTATGTCTTTCCCAGGCCTGCAAATTTCAATTGTGACACACTCTACATCACCGGGACCAGGAACCACCCTATACGCCAAACCTTCTTTAATAAAGGTAGCACACCCTCCCCCAGTTTGATTGTTACTTCTGTCATGTCAAACCTTAACCCAGAAATTACAAACTCCAGTTCTGATCATAACCAAGTCTCTTGTCTCTGAGTGGCTCTTAACTTTAAATGAGTAAAAAATAACTTTTTTATGTGTAAAAAAATGTATTTCATGTATCTATGAAATATTTTTTTTTGCTGGTCATTAACATTTGTTTGTTCTCTCCCATAGATTGAGTCCCCATCGTGCTGTTTGCTCTCTACATGTCTGTTCTTTTCTTCTTCTCTATCCCCTCACCCCCCAGCCAGTCGCAGCAGATGACTGCCCCTCCCTGAGCCTGGTTCTGCTGGAGGTTTCTTCCTGTTAAAAGGGAGTTTTTCCTCTCCACCGTCGCCAAGTGCTTGCTCACAGGGGATCGCCTGATTGCTGGGGTCTTTCTGCAACTGTGGGGGTCCCCCCTACAGTTGATAGTGCTATGAGATGACTGTTGTTGTGAAATGGCGCTATATAAATAAAGTTGAATTGAATTGAATTGAATTGAATGTGTTCCCACACAGGTGAGGCACGTTTTTTGGTTGGTGATCTTGCACAACCTTCACTGCTGTCAGACAGATTAGCGGGACGAAAGAGCATTTATCACTTTTCTTTTTCATCTTTTAAGGCAGCAATCAAATCCCCCTTGTTTTTTTCAAAAACTTTTTCAAAAGCATGTAGACTAGATAGCTAGATAGACTTTACTGATCTCAAACTGGGAAATTGCAGTGTAACAGCAGCATGACAGTAGACAACCAAATGACAAAAACGCACAGCATAATAAACAAAAGGATTACCCATGGAAAGTAAAACTACTAAAAAAAGCTTATCTATATCATAGATGAATAGATGGTGACCCATATAGATACATGAATCATACCTGCTGTACAATGCATATGTGAAACATGGAGGTTACCTGATTAGTGGAACAGAATTAATTCACTTATTATCCTCCAATAAAACAGATTTCTTTTAGGTTCCTGCCACGAGGGTGAGCAGCACTTAGTAACTGTCAGACACCAAAGTTGCAAGCACAAACATTTATTACACAAAGCAAAACAAGATAAAAATCACAAATAGTGCAAATGTGACCGTAAAAATGAGGCAGCCTTTCAAAAGGCAAAAGTCATTAAAAACATTCTTATCAGTCCCAGGGGCTCACTGCCACACTCATGGGCCTTGTCCTTCAATATCCTCGATTGAGTCCACACCAAACAGGCTCACACATCCAGGAGTCTTCCTCACCCATGCCTAGAAGAAAGAAAAGAGGCCAGCAGTCTGTTCTTCACACTAAGGGGTCATTTCTACTCAAACCTCCAGCAACAGCTTTTCCACTAGTACCTGTTTGGCCCTGTTCAGTTCGGTACGCTTTGTAGGCTTTTCCATTAGGAACTGTTAACGGTTTTGGTCCCAATTTTTCAGACCTATTCCAGACTGGTTCCAAGCGTGCTGTACTGACCTGAAAATGTGACATTAAAAGACTGCGGGCCACTGATTGGTCCGGGCATAATGTCATAAGAGCGACGTTTTAAGGCTGAATTACAGAATCTTGAGACGTCATTTGCAAAGATTCATCCGTGAGCAAGCAAGCGTTAGTATAAACAACAACGATAGAAGGGCTTCACAGAAATCAGACCCACAGAAATCAACACCACGGTCCAGCGTAGTTTTCTTTGCCTTTCAGCTGATGAGAGAATCCAGAAACAACTAGACGGAGCCACCCGAAATGAATTTATGGCGGCGGGAGCACCCAACTTCAGCACTTGAAAGCCGTGAGATTATGCATCTTTTACATTATTTATCCCAGCAGTGGAAAGTTGACTTTGAACAGACAACAACGTTGTCTCTTGTGTGCAGACAAAGGGCTAGCTAGTTAGCCATCAATACTAACTCTGTGCTCTCCTTGTACTTTGCGATTGTGTTGACAACATCTGATGAATTAAGCTAGTGGTAATCCTGGTTAAAAAGGTGGTGTTTTACATGTTGCACTTTGATGCTGTGCATGTACTTAAGTTGTGTGTATTTTCGTTCTTGAGTCCAACCAGCATCTGCTGCGACACTGGCAACGTTTATCACTACACAGAATGTGTTATGAGTGGTAAGTTGCACATCCCGTTATTTTTTTAGTAGTGGTGGACAAAGTACTCAAATCCTTCGCTTTTTAAGTTAAAGTATAGGTAAAGTGCCAAAGGATTAAGTGGAAGAAGATGAATGAATGAATGAATGAATGAAAGGGACTAAACTGAGATTTATTTGATTGTGTGAATATTAATTACAGAATAATTGAAAATGAATGGCACATCCAATATTAGCCACTGTTTAAGAACCATCCATCTCCTACCACTTTTCTGGAGGTCCGGGTCGCGGAGACAGCAGTTCAAGTAGAGAAGTCCAGACTTCCCTCTCCCCAGCCACCTGCTCCAGCTCTTCAGAGAGGATACCAAGGCATTCCCAGACCAGCTGGGAGACATAGTCTCTCTAGTGAGTTCTGGGTCTGCCCCGGGGTCTCCTCCCAGTGGGACGTGCCCAAAACACCTCAAGTGGGAGGCGTACAGGAGGCATCCTGATCAGATGCCCTTACCACCTCAACTGGCTCCTTTCAATGTGGAGGAGCAGCGGTTCTACTCTGAGCTTCTCCCGGATGACTGAGCTCCTCACCCCATCTCTGAGGGTGAGTCCAGCAATCCTACAAAGAAAGCTCATTTCAGCCGCTTGTATCCGCAGTCTTGTTCTTTCGGTAATTACCCAACTCTCATGACCATAGATGAGGGTAGGAACGTAGATTGACTGGTAAATCGACAGCTTTGCCTTAGAGCTTAGCTCCCTCTTCACCGCAACAGACCAATACAACGTGCACATCACTGCAGATGCTGCTCCAATCAGTTTGTCAAGCTCTCGCTCCATTCTCCCCTCACTCGTGAATAAGACCCCAAGATACTTAAACTCCTCCACTTGGGGCGGAAGCTTGTCCCCAACCCAGAGAGGACAATCCACCTTTTTCCGGGAGAGGACCATAGACTATTAGGTACTGGTTCTCATCCCAGCCGCTTCACACTCAGTGGCAAACTAAACTGTCTCAGTAAGACCTGTAGGTCATTGCTGGATGAAGCCAGCAGGACAACATCATCTGCAAACAACAGAGGTGAGATCCTGAGGTCACCAAGCATGACACCCTCCATTCCCTGGCTGCACCTAGAAATCCTGTCCATAAAAGTTATGAACAGGATCAGTGACAAAGGGCAGCCCTGGTGGAGTCCAACTATCACGGGGAATGAGTCCGACTGAGTGTTGGCAATATGAACCAAACTGTCACAATGGTCGTACCGAATAGCTCATAACAACAAGACCGATACCCCATACTCCTGAAGCACCCCCCACAATGCCTTCTCCAAGTCCACAAAACACATGTAAACTGGATGGGCAAACTTCCACAAACCCTCGAGGATTCTTGAGAGGGTAAAGAGCTGGTCCGATGTTCCACGGCCAGGATGAAAACCACATTGATCCTCCTGAATCTGAGGTTTGACCAACGGCTGGACTCTCCAGTACCTTGGCATAGACCTTCCCAGGGAAGCTGAGGAGTGCGATTCCTTTAAAGTTGGAGCACACCCTTCAGTCCCCATTTTTGAAGCGAGGAAGTTTGCCATGCCGAAGGCACTACCCCCGACCACCATGCAATGTTGCAGAGGCGTGTCAACCATGACAGCCCTACAACATCCATGACCTTGAGGTACTCAGGGCAAATCTCATCCACCCCCGGGGCCCGGCCACCAAAGAGATTTTTAACCACCTTGGCAATCTCAGCCCCTTTGATAGGTGAGTTGTCCCCCTCGTCCACAAGTCCGGCTTCCTCTGTGGAAGGTATGTCAGTGGGATTGAGGAGATCCTCAGAGTATTCCTTCCACCACCCGACGATATCCCCAGTCAAAGTCAGCAGTGCCCCATCCACACCATGAGCAGCCATGAGCAAGTGCCATGAGCAAGTGCTGTCCTCAGGACAGCACTTGCTCATGGTTCCCCGCACCCACTTTGCTACCAGAGGTGACAGGTCTTTTAAAGCAGTAGCACCACGCTTGTGGAATGACCTCCCTCTGCACCTTCGAGCCATGGACAGTGTTGTGAGTTTTAAAACCTACCTGAAAACATTCCTGTTTAAACAGGCATTTTAATTCCAAGATTGACTGAAGGCTGTTACCACCTGACTGCATAAAGTGTATTTTTTGTTTCTTAGTTCTACTTTAATTCGTATTTTAACTGTATCTTAACTGTATTATTGTATTTCAATTGTATTTTATTGCATTTTAATTTGTATTTGAGTTGTATTTTAATTGTTTTGATTGTTGTTGCACTGTAAAGCACTTTGTGACTTTATATGTCTGTGAAAAGTGCTATATAAATAAAGCTTACTTACTTATTTACTTACCATCCACAGTGTGGACAGGGAGCCGCTTGCCCCTCCTGAGCTGCCAGACAGTTTGCCAGAATCTCTTCAAGGCCAACCGAAAGTCTTGTTCCATGGCCTCACTGAACTCCTCCCATACCCGAGTTTTTGCTTCAGCAACCACTTGAGCTGCACTCCGCTTGGCCTGCCGGTGCACCTCAGCTGCTTCGGGAGTCCCACAAGCCAACCAAGCTCGATAGGACTCCTTCTTCAGCTTAATGGCCCCCCTCACCACTGGTGTCCACCACTTGGTTCGGGGGTTGCCACCATGAGATTCCCTGATGACCTTGCGGCCGCAGCTCTGGGCAGCCGCTTCAACAATGGAAGTGGAGAACATGGCCAATTCAGATTCCATGTCTCCAGACTCCCTCGGAATGTGGTTGAAGTCCTTCTGGATGTGGGAGTTGAAAACCTCCTGGACAGGGGCCTCAGCCAGATGTTCCCCGCAAACCCTCACTATACGTTTGGATGTACCAGCTCTGAATGGCATCCTCCCCTGTCGTCGGATCCAACTCACCACCAGGTAGTGATCAGTTGACAGCTCTGCACCTCTCTTTACCCGAGTGTCTAAGACATACGGTCACAGGTCTGATGACACAATAACAAAATTGATCATCGACCTGCGACCTAGGGTGTCATGGTGCCAGGTGCACATATGGACACCCTTATGCTTGAACATGGTATTCACTATGGACAAACTGGTTAGCACCGAAGTCCAATAACTGAACACCACTTGGGTTCAGATCAGGCAGGCCATTCCTCCCAATCACTTCCCTCCAGGTTTCACTGTCATTGCCCACGTGTGCATTGATGTCCCTCAGTAGGACAATGGAGTCTCCAAGAGGAGCCCCCTCCAGCACCCCAATCAGAGAATCCAAAAAGGGTGGGGACTCTGAACCATCATTTGGCGCATGGGCACAAATGATGGTCAGGGCTCGTTTCCCAACCCGAAGGTGCAGAGAAGCAACCCTTTCGTCCACCAGGGAAAACTCCAATATAGAGGCAGCAAGGTGGGGGGATACAAGAATACCCACCCCTGCTCGTCACCTCTTGCCCGGGGCAACTCCAGAACAGGCCAAGCTCCAGCCCCTCTCCAGGAGACTGGTTCCAGAACCAGAGCTGTGTGTTGAGGTGAGGCTGACTATATCTAGCCGGTATCTCTCAACCTCATGCACCAGCTCAGGCTCCTTCCCCACCAGAGAGGTGACATTCCATGTCCCAAAAGCCAGTTTAGGAAGCCTGGAATCAGACCACCAAGGTCTCTGCCTTCGACTGCCACCTGATCCACATCACACCGGACCCCATGGTCCCTCCTGCAGGTGGTGAGCCCACTGGAGGGCAGACCCATGTAACCCATTTGGGCTGAGCCCGGCTGGGTCCCATGGGCAGATACAGAGCAATACAATACAGAGCAATAGAATAAATTATTTCTTTTTTCTCTGCACTTGGTATTGAGTGGTTGGGGTCCGCTGCGGTTAGGGAGTTTTCAAATGAAGCTGCTGCCATAGTTTCCAAATCTATACTCTTTAACATGCCTTCAATGCAATTTAGCTGTTGGAATGGATATTTTTTTTTTTTTTTTTCTGTGAAGCAGAGGTTTCTACTTAATTTACAAATCACTGTTTAAGAGGAAATTTTTGATAATCCTGTGCTTTTCTTGTGGTGTTATTGTTATAATAAATAAATAGTGAAGATTAGTTGATTAGATATTACACCAAGTGCTTGCATACATGCTCATATCTTTAGCTGCACCCACACACCCAAATTGCTGTGTAATGAAGTAACTGCTTTTTCTTCCATATATGGGCATGTATTGGGGTGGGGGTCACATACTGCTGGAGAGACACAGATAAGGCAACAACAGGATGTAGAGTCGAAAAATGCTGAGGAGAGGACATCTGGGTGAAGAGAACGCTGAGGACCGGTTAGAACCAGTTTGGACAAAGACCAGACTTTTGTTGAAAAGTTAATGGGAATGTCCAGCAACGTGAAGCTATATGTACTGTTGGAAACCATTGTTCTTGGTTCTTCTGCAGGTCGTACTGAGAAGGACCCACGGCTGTGCTGACTCTCTGTGTGCTTCAATAAAAGATAAGCTGAAAAACAGTATTACTTATGTCATTATTAATTGGTTAACTTAAAAGATTCTGCTGTCTAATTTTGAAATTTTAAAGTTATGGTGGGGAATGCAGGCAGTTAGCCAACTCCATTGACGGACATCGAAGGAGATTCTGGACAAACCCCCCCCCCCCCCCACTCCCAACACACAGCCCCCCAACATGACCCTCACTAAGACCCAGGTGAAGACAGAGCTGAGAAAGATCAAGGCGAGGAAGGCATCGGGACCGGATGGCATCAGCGCAAAGCTCCTCAAGTCCTGTGCAGATCAGCTGTGTGGGACTGTGGAGCTCATCTTCAACCTGAGCCTGAAGCTGGGGGAGGGTACCACAGTTGTGGAAAACATCTTGTGTGGTACCTTTACCAAAGACCTCCCGCCCCAAAGACCTGAACAGCTACAGACCAGTGACCCTGACGTCCCACATGATGAAGACCCTGGAGAGACTGCTTCTTGCTCACCTCCACCCCCTGGTGGGACCAGCGATGGATCCACTCCAGTTCACCTACCAGCATGGCATTGGGGTGGAGGATGCAGTGATCTTCCTCCTTCACCGTTCTCTGTCTCACCTGGAGAAGCCCGGGAATGCGGTGAGGATCATGTTCTTTGACTTCTCCAGTGCTTTCAACACCATCCAACCGATGATCCTGAAGGACAAGCTGCTGTGCGCAGGGGTGGACCAGCACCTGTCATCATGGATCCTGGACTACCTCACTAACCAGCCACAGTTTGTGAGAACCCGGGACTGTGTGTCCGACACGATCATCGGTAGCACGGGGGCCCCCCAGGGAACGGTTTTGGCTCCCTTCCTGTTCACCCTTTATACTGCAGACTTCTCACACAACACAACACACTGCCATCTACAGAAGTTCTCTGACAACTCTGCGATCGTCGGCCTCATCTCCAACGGAGATGAAGCTGAGTACAGAGGACTTATCCAGGACTTTGTGGACTGGTGCCATAGGAACTGCCTCCAGATCAACGCGAGGAAAACTAAGGAGCTGGTGGTGGACTGCCGCAGGCAAGGACAACCCCTCACAGCACCAGTAAACATACAGGGAACAGACATCGAGATGGTGACATCCTACAAGTACCTGGGTGTTCATCTGAACAATAAACTAGACTGGTCACACAATACCGACGCACTCTACAAGAAGGGACAGCACAGGCTGTTCCTACTGAGGAGACTCAGGTCTTTTGGTATACAAGGGGCGCTGCTGAAGACATTCTACGACACGGTGGTGGCATCAGCCATCACTTTTGGAGTGGTCTGCTGGGGCAGTGGCATTACAGCAGCCGATAGGAAGAGACTGAACAAACTGATCAAGAAAGCTAGCTCTGTCCTGGGGCAGCGCCCTGACCCAGTGGAGGAGATAAGAGAGAGAAGGATGGTGGCTAAACTGTCATCTCTGCTGGAGTCCGAGTCCCACCCTATGCAGGACATACTGAACGCACTGATGAGCTCATTTAGCGGCAGACTACATCATCCTAGGTGCGCAACCGAGAGGTTTCGCAGGTCCTTCCTACCTACGGCTGTCAGACTGTATAACCTAAGCAGGGCTGCTCACAGAGATAGCAAAAAAAAAAAAAAAACGTGACGACCTAATAGTATTGAATGCAAAAGACGCAATACAGTGATCCCTCGCTACTTCGCGCTTCACCTTTCGCGCCCTCAGTGCATCGCGGATTTTTCAAAAATATTCATCAAAAATTCAAAATTGAAAAATAATGGGCGGGCGCTAGCAGAAGGCAGGGAGACTACATTAGACCATCAGGTATCAACACGGAGAGCCGCACAACTCTCTGTTCGCTGTTGTCGTGTTGGCTGGGCTCGGAAATCTCGCAAGCTGATTGGCCGAGACGTTTCACCCCGCAAGCTGATTGGCCGAGACGTCTCACCCACCTCCTCTCCCTGCCGAGCACCCATGAAGGGAAGGAAGACCGCATTCATTGCTTTTTATCGCTCGTGTTACTTAGTCTCGCCGCGTGGAACTTTTTTGCTGTTGTGCCATTTTGTGCGAAATAGTCTTCCCGTCGAGCCACTACGCCGCCTCCTGCAGCTTCAGCTCTATCGGAAGCTGCCCTCGATGATCCTGCGCCTCCAGCACCTCACGATGAGGCATCACCTGAGGAGCAGTAAAGCTCTCATTAACCTGTGCAGTAAATCATTTTCATCTTGAGTTACGTATCTTGTTATAAGAATAAAAGAGTTCTAAAACATATTTATGTACACTTTGTTTACATCTACATATGTATGTACACGTACACACACACACACGTATCATATGAGAGTGAGAGAATGAACGTACGTATTGTTTATGGATGACGTCATTGGGGTGACGCTACTTCGCGGTTTTTCACTTTTCGCGGTCGGTTCTGGAACCCATTAACCGCGATAAGTGAGGGATCACTGTAGACTTACACAATGGTCCCCTATAGTATATACAACTAGGACAGTATCGGTCGCTACGGAGGGTGACAATATGTATGGGTACATATTCATACTATGTAGGATAACTAAGTAGACGGTTATGCTGTTTATTCCATCTTGCTACAATGCTCCACACTTTGTATATATATTTATATATTTATGGGTATGTATGTATATCCACTGCTCTTATTTATATCTGCCGTATCTTCTTAATTATTGCTCTGAGTGTTGCTATCCCTGTGCTGTTGCAATCCTGGAATTTCCCCATTGTGGGGCTAATAAAGGCTTATCTTATCTTATCTTATAAAAACACTAGGATTGTCTGTGATAAGCAGCAATCTAAGTCTTTTGTCCGATTTTTAATTTTTTCTGGATTTGTATAAATTTTATTAAGATTAATAATTTCATTGATGTAACTGAGAACACGCAGAGAGTCTCATAAGCATTACACTAAAAGGGAAAGAAATATAAGCCGCTTAAATATAGATTTAAAATAATTATTACAAGAGTCTCAAGTTTAATCAATGAGTGAGTGATATAAGAATAATGAAGATGAAGAGATACAGTACAAGAACTTAGAGATAGCAAATATTGAGTAATTGTACCGCCAGTTTGTTAAAAATTAGTCTGGGACTAAATCTTTATGATGAGTTGCCTCTTGTCTTGGTTTCTGGACACAGATCAAGGAAAGTAGCCTCTGCATAAAGTTAAACTGTTTTAAAGTGGCAGGGACATCTACACAATAACGCTGCAAATGTTGTGAATGTTGATGTTGTATGTGGGAAATATGTGAGTGGCTTAGCCTCTCTATTCTTATTAAAATATAAAAGTGGTGGTGTAGGAAGAGGAGGTTAGCTCCATTTCTCAATTCCCATCATCTGTTTATCTAGAAAGAGAGGAATTTCTGCATTGTGGGTTGGGATATAAAGGCGGAACGCCCGGGGAATTGTAAATATTTTTTTGGTCTACCAGAAACAAAGAATTCACAATTTCCACTGGTATCGCAGGCCACATGCTGTCCCGCCAGGTTCACTAGGAATTCTGGTAGGTTAGACAGGCTGCTTTCCCAGAAAGGAGTTGGAATTCAGAGTTTGGACCACAGGGTTGTGTACAGTATTAACTTTTGTCTCCATATAACTAAATACAGGAGTTCTGTAACTATGACTACAGGAAAGTCAGCATACTGTATACTGTTGGTGAAGTGGGGGATAGGACACAGAAAGTTATTGAGGGACAGATAGTTGAGAAAGATAGAAAAATGGAAGTAAGAAAGTTTAAGAAATGGGTCACTGAATTACAGGATTTAGGATATTTGCCAGGATCATTAAAACCAATGCCCTTGCCAGTTAAAATGGCAGAGATCCTGCAAATAATTATACTGTGGCGGTTCGTTTAACCCCCACAACAGATAAGGACACTCAGCCCTCTTGTCTCGGTTTTTCCTGCTGCACTACTGAGATGCAATGTGCCATTCATGTATTTGTGATGCAAACATGCATGTATTGTGATGTAATGCGCCATTCTGTATAGTGTTCATACAGCTTGTCCTTACTGTGACCTAGAGACTCAGATCAATATGTAGATGTGCCTGTTAGCCTCTTTGTCCTGCACCTGGAGCGAGGTCTAGCTAATCTGCCCATTGTGATGTATGTCTCACAAATGCAAATATCTCCTGCCTGTTCTGCAGTCCCTTTGATCAGACCACAGCTTTGATGTATTGTTCGAGTAGGGTATAAATACTGCACAGGTTCTGTAATCTTTCTCTCTCACACACACCTCTGCTGCAGGACACAGACTTTGTGTCCGCTTCTCCGAGAGCCTGAGGATCCCGCTCCGGGCTGCTCACACTACGCACCGGAGCGGGGATCCCGTGACGGCGGTATGATTAATAAAACCTGCTTAAAACCACAACATCGCTGCTTATTTTTTCATGCCGCTGCACTGGTGACCCCGCTTGAAAGCACACACTTTGTGCAAAGCAACTTCTGGTCTGGACCGCGACACTGGTGACCGCTTCACGCTTCACGGTGAGATCTGCACGCCTGAGATCTGCACATCCACGCTGGACCGGCCGCTCTCACAGACAGCGCACGCACCTCGTCCTCTCTCCACGACGGCAACCTCCAGGGCCGACGGAGAGCGCAGCGCGTGGAACCGAACGCACCATGGCCGCACGAGCGACAACAATCGTCTCCTCCCTCTCACCGCTCCAACGCAGCTGCACAAGCCCGGGGCACAAAGATCGTCTACTGCCTCGCACCGCTCCAACGCATCTCCACGAGCCCGAGGCACAAAGATCGTCTATTGCCTCGCACCGCTCCAACGCGTCTCCACGAGCCCGAGGGACAGAGATCGCCTACTTCCTCGCACCGCTCCAACGTACCACGACCGAACGACGCAACAGCTCAACCTGGATTTTTATCGGCGCCGTCTGCGCCGATCTCCACCAAGTTTCTGCACCCTGACTCGCCACTCCAGCGGCCCACCCACACACGGAATCCCCGCGCACGCATCGGGGAGTCACGAGGACGGCGCATCACGCACGGGACAAGTAACGGCTCCACAGACTGCCTTCCTCCTTCGCCGCTGCCCTTCAGGGCTGCTCGCTCACCTGAGGCACACATGCAGCACGCTCGAAGGATTTGTTAACAGTCTCAGCGACGACACCAAGGGATTTTAGCCGTCAGCTGTTCCCGGGGGCTTTGGGGTTGCTTCAGCACCCAAAGCCAACACGTCAGTCCCTCTGCTTTTGTTTTTTTTTTTTTTTCTTCTTACAGCCGCTCCTGCTTTTCTTCATTGCCACGAGAGGAGTCAGAGACTAATTTTTCTTCTTGTGGACCGCTGCACGTTCAACGGGACCAGCCCTTCGACATTGCGGACCCACAAACAATATTTGCGCGGCCCAGACGTTTTCATTGTCTCCGGCCGGCTTTTACCCCCCTCCCTCCCCCTCCGCCTGCAGCGAGCTTCTCCCACAGCTCGCTCACACAGATGGATTATCGAGGTCTCGGCCCCCTGCCGCGTCCTCTGGGGGGGAGCGTGTGGCGGTTTGTTTAACCCCCACAACAGATAAGGACACTCAGCCCTCTTGTCTCGGTTTTTCCTGCTGCACTACTGAGATGCAATGTGCCATTCATGTATTTGTGATGCAAACATGCATGTATTGTGATGTAATGCGCCATTCTGTATAGTGTTCATACGGCTTGTCCTTACTGTGACCTAGAGACTCAGATCAATATGTAGATGTGCCTGTTAGCCTCTTTGTCCTGCACCTGGAGCGAGGTCTAGCTAATCTGCCCATTGTGATGTATGTCTCACAAATGCAAATATCTCCTGCCTGTTCTGCAGTCCCTTTGATCAGACCACAGCTTTGATGTATTGTTTGAGCAGGGTATAAATACTGCACAGGTTCTGTAATCTTTCTCTCTCACACACACCTCTGCTGCAGGACACAGACTTTGTGTCCGCTTCTCCGAGAGCCTGAGGATCCCGCTCCGGGCTGCTCACACTACGCACCGGAGCGGGGATCCCGTGACGGCGGTATGATTAATAAAACCTGCTTAAAACCACAACATCGCTGCTTATTTTTTCATGCCGCTGCAATACAAAGCTATAATACTGCCAAGGAAAACCGTGAGAAAGAAAGAAATCCCAAATGGGGAAAAGTCAAAGGAAAATTGAAGGAAACAAAGAAGAGGAAAATTAGGGCCAGGTGTTACATTCCTAAGCTTGTGGCTGCACTACAAAAAGGACAAGTGATAGTGATAGGGAGAGGGTCACATTATAAACACACAGGCACCGAGTAGTGTCAGAATCGCCGCTCCAATACGATGATGTGGCTCTGCCTCCATCAGCCCTTTCAGCCTCCACTATGACACAGTCAAGCCCCTACACTGAATGTGTGAACATGTTATCTAACCAAATGCCCCTCACAACATTCATAAAAGATAATGGTGATCCGGTGAGGGCAGTGACAGGGATATTGCAACTAAGACCTATGTTAGGCAAATTGAATGAGGAAAATGCTGGAAAAGAAATGCAGGGTATAATAGCTGCTTATTCCCCTAGTGAACCCACTGACCCACCACAGTCAGGATCAAATCAACAGGGTAAGGTGAAAGTGTCCTTCACTACATCAACTCCAACATATCTTCAGGCTAAGCCGAAAGATGTTGTGGAGGAAGAGAATTTACAGGATGAGAATGGTGAACCGGGAAGGAAGTTTTCACACATAGATCAGTTTTCTGAGGATGATATAAGCGGACTGCAGAGTGTGTTGGAAAAAAGACATATTGGAGAATATGATGAATCCAGGAACAAAAACGTTGGGCCAAGAAAGTGGAAATTTAATGCTTATGGTACTACACATGATAATCTAGATGCGGGAACTACTCGCACTGAAGCAGGCAACATACCAAGGGAAAATTATTCAAATATGGTACCCATCATTGCAACTGGAAATGAGACTGCCCAATACGTGGAATGGTTATTTAAGGACCTGAAGGGTATATGCGACACACTGCCTCCCTTAACTTTGGGAGGTTCTCCCTGGATTAGGGCTATGCAGAAGGCTACAGTGGGCTGCCGACTGTGCATGGCAGACATCAGGCCAATTATCACCAGTCATACCTCACCCTCTATGCTGAAGAATATAGAGGAAGAGGCACGCACTATTGATATAGCAAATGAAGCACCATTCAGAGATCAGTGATGAAACTTTTACAGTAATAAGGAGAATGTTCCCTGTTGATGTCACGAGTGCTGAATTAACAGACATACCTATGAAACCAGGAGAGGATGCTGGAGCTTATGTAGACAGATGTTTGGCACTTTGGGTAGATATGACTGGAGAGAACCCTCATAACAACCTTACCACACTTGCAGTATTCCACAATGTGATACAGTCATCAGTGCCACCACCCATAAGGACTGCACTGGAGGGGGTTGTTGGCTTGAACACTCAACCCTGGGCAACATGGCTGTCACATGCACATCATTATGTTAAGCAATAGCAAAAGAAACAAAATGAAAAAGAGGCTGAAATTGCAGATTTGCCAAATCAGTTGGTGAAAGCTTAGTTGAAAACGGCACGAGAAGTATTAAATAACAATAAAAAGCAAAAAACTACAGTACAGGCTCCAACCGTTACAGTGGCAACCCCTCAGGCCATTATTGGTCCAGTCCCTGCTGAACCCTATGTGTTAGCACCCCAACAACAATGGTATCCTCGCCCACCTCAGAGAGGGCGTGGTAGAGGTGCATACAGAGGAGGCATGAGATCACCTGCCCCAGCACAAGACATGTGTTACCGGTGCGGAAGACCGGGACACTGGGCACGTGACTGCAGAAGTCCACCTACGAATAGAGGGCTTACACAGATGACTGGCGCCTAGCGGCTGCCCCGACCTTGAATGCGCTCTGCAGAGCGTGCCCAAATGCCAAGTCACGTTTCGTTACCTTGTATTCATACATGTGTAATGACAATAAAGTTGAATCTCAATCTCATATGCCCATCCCACTCCCAGCACCAGGGGTGTGGTCTGACCAGTCCTCTTCCCCACAACAACGTTACATGGCTCCCAACCAGAACATGATGCCCAGCCAACAATGACGGGGCCTAGGAAGCCACACTGAAGAGGGGGCACTTTCGGATCCAGTGCTATCCCTCAAGGTGTGAAACAAAACTTATGAAGTTATGGTGGATACAGGGGCTCACTTTTTGTCATTATCAACTTCTCTACCCCTGTCCACTAACTATACATCAGTTGTTGGAATCTCTGGGACCCCGAAGCGTCTCCCTTTCTCAGTACCATTGAACTGTTCATTAGCTGGATTTGATTTTGTCCATTCTTTTCTATATTCCCCAGACTGTCCTGTAAATCTTTTGGGAAGAGATGTGCTTCTGAAAGTAAAAGCACACATCTACTTCGCTTCTACTGGAACTGTGATGTGTCTGCCTGATGGTACCATGCTCCGGTGTACATCAGATCTGTCCATTCCTCTGAATGCTCCACAACTTCAAGCTCAGGAAGTTGGATTGGAGGAAGATCAAACCACTTCAGCAACCGTTTGGTGGTTACAACTGAATGATGTGAGCCCTGACAAAAATCAGTTGATAAACAAATGCGTTTCCTGGGCCCCATGGATAGACTCTGTTCAGCCATATGATCCACTCCACTGTACAATGAACTACTCACATGATGACCAAGAACTGTATGATGATCGATGGGAGACTCTGGTGGGGGTTCAGAATTTAGTATGCAAGCACATTTATGTTGGCCCTCAAGGAGTGGCTGCTGCAGTCTGTTTGAATAAAGACTTGCTGCCTCTGTATGCCCTCTCGGACACTGCTGCACCTCATGTGACACTGGGGGTGTCCGCAGGGGAGGAGGCAACCCTTTGAGTGTGAGAATTTGCGTGCCCCTAGTAGCAAAGCGCAGCAGTGCGCCTGCCTTCTCACTCTGACTTTGTCAAAAGTAAGTGAGAAATTTCTGGGGTTTTTTTTAAATGTACTGATTTCTTGTCCATATACTTTGAAGATAAGATGATGAGGTACTTCTGTGCAAAAAACGGTGTCAAAAGACTGAACCATTTTTTGTGCAAATACGTCCAAAGTCCAGTTTTTACTGAGTTATGAAATTTAAAGCGGTGCAGCGACATTTTGCAAATTAGATGCATAAATTTATTCCTGTCTGAAACTTTGGTTCATATTTTACATCTTTCTAATTGACAGTAAGTCGTTATCTCTTACCACTTTCAAGTTATAGCCTTGGAAAGCTGAACTATTTTATTGACAAAAAATCTTTACCATTCTTGACCACTAGGGGGTATGTCGCAATTCTGCACCATACACACTCAAAGTTGACTGACTGGGTTGTCACACAATGTAGGGATTTACATTATTCAACATCTGCAGATTGTTATCGTATATCAAGCAATGTGACAATACAGGCCACCCCACAAAGATTACACCTTGACCAAACACATGGTAGAGAAAACACTGATCAGCCAGGTTCTGATGCACTGTTGGAGTCTATGCCTCCCTCTCTTTGGTCAGACGGCTCTGCGGATGTTGGTCTGATTACTTGTACACCAGTAAAAATCTCACTCAAACCAAACACTCAGAAGACAATATCCTCTCCCAAAGGAGAAAGAGACAGGCATAGCAGGGACAATACAGGGTCTTCTCCAGGCAGGAGTCCTGGTACAGACACAATCCCCCTGGAACACGCCAATTCTTCCTGTAGAGAAGCCTGGGAAACTGGACTTCAGGATGGTTCATGATCTGCAACCCATTAACGCTGTAGTGGTGCCTACAAATTACACTATTCTAAATCCTTACCTGCTGCTGAATAACATTACTCCACAACATAAGTTTTTCACTGTTGTGGATATATCTAATGCCTTTTTTAAAATCCCACTACATGCAGACAGCAGGCCTCTTTTTGCATTCACCTATCAGGGTCAGCAATATACTTACAGTATACTACCACAAAGTTTTGTTGACTCACCAGCTAGCTCAAGTAGGTTCATTTTTTCTTCTTTTAATTATTTACCTTTTGTTCTTATTAAAGACAAAAACAGCCTGAAGGCTGCACTAAACAGCTGAAACATGTAAAGAAGGTAAAAACATTTCCTTTCTATTTTTGTCTTTAATAAGAACAAAAGGTAAATGACTCACCAGCTATTTTTACATACTGCGCCAACATTTGCAGGATTTATTCCTGCCGCAGTATGTAGATGATCTGCTGTTAGCGGGTCCCACTGCTGCTTCTGTGCTCTCAGCCACAGAGCTCCTCCTGAAACACCTGAAACACCTCTATCAGAAAGGCTATAAATTAAGCTGCAAGAAAGTACAGTGTTGTTGCCCCAGAGTTCACTATTTGGGCAGGTTAATCACATATGGCGACTCTGCGGTGTCTCTGTCCCAAAGGTCATCAATTCTCTCACACCCTCAACCGTGCACTGTGAGGGAAATGATGTCATTTTGGGGATTTACCGGATACAGCAGACATTTTTTTCCAAATTACCCTGCGCTTATTCAACCACTGCGCAACCTCCTTAAAGAAGCAAGACCTAAAAATCTCACGTCACCCTTGCAATGGACCACTTTGGCTGAGGGTGCTTTCATTGAACTTAAACAACTGTTGTCACATGCGTGTTCACTAAAACCACATGATTACTCTTCCCCATTTCATCTTGATGTTTCTGAAAAGTCCGGCATTGTGAACGCTGTACTGTATCAGAAGGGGGAAGGTACAAGGTCCAGATCAGCTCTAATGTATTACAACTCAACATTGGCTAATATAGAGAAAGGACACCCACCATGCACATGTCATGTTGCAGCAATAGCTAAACCATTGGAAAAAAAAAAAACACATCACAATGCAACATACTGTGATAGTACACACCATGCATGGGGTAGCTTCATACCTACAAAGTGTACTGTTCACACTCTCAGCCAAACGAACACAAAGGCTGAAAAGAATACTGCAGGCACCAAAAGTCATTTACACAAGTGAAGGGACAAATATGGCAGAAGACATGTTCATAGGTGAACTTCATGACTGTTCAGCAATTGTGGAAACAGACATGAAAGCTGTTCCACATCTCCAAGCTGATGAAATTAAGCATCCAGACTTGAACCTTTTTAGTAATGGCTGCTGTTATCGGAAAATGGATGGGTCTCTGAGTGCCTCATATGCAGTTGTAAAATATGATGAGGGGACGGGTGCATTTCAAACTGTAGAGGCAGGACTGGTCGACCAGCCTGCCTCTGCCCAAAAAGCTGAAATTGTAGCCCTTACTAAAGAATGTCAATATGCTAAACAACAAGAGGTAAACATGTACACTGATTCAGCTTATACCCACCAGGCTGCACATGTTGATTTTCCACATTGGAAAAGGAAAGGATTTCTCACCTCAACTAACACACTAATTAAACACTTAACAGAAATTGGTTGAGCTATTGGAGGCCATGGGTCAACCAAAGAGGGTAGCAATTCTGAAGTGTAAAGGGAATCAAAAAAGAAATGCAATTGTGGCCAAAGGAAATGAAGCTGCTGATTTAGCTGCTAAGCAAGCAGGTGGTTATGTTACTCATGTAAGCATTATGATACAGAAAGAAGATCAGAAATACATGGAAGTAGGCCTATAGGAAATCAAGCAGTTACAAGACAAAGCAAGTCCTGAGGAAAAGAGCAGGTAGATAGAGAAAGGAGCAAAGAAAGATGAGAAGGGCCTGTGGAGGTTTGCAGATGGAAGATTGGTAGCCCCTGCAAAGGTGTTGTTGCTGCTGTGCAAAGAGGCACATACAAAAGGTAATGTTTCAAAAACAAAAGTATCAACTCTGATTGAATCGCATTGGTGGCATCCTCATTTGTCAGATGTGACAGAACTAGTGGTTTCTGAGTGTGAAGCATGCCAAAAGTTCAATCCCAAACGCATGTTAAAGGCCTCCATGGGAGCCTTTCCAGCCCCTGAAGGGCCATGGAAGGACATAGTAATTGATTTCACAGACATGGGCCCAGAAAATAGATGCAGAGGCTACAGATATCTGTTGGTGTGTGTGGATACATTTTCAAGATGGGTTGAGGCAAAAGCACGTAAAACAGAAAGTGCAAAGGAAGTGATTAAATAGCTGACAGAAGAGATGATTCCCAGACATGGGTTTCCAAGAGTAATTAGGTCAGACAATGGAAGTCATTTTGCCAGCTCCAGGCATAAAGCATAGGTTCGGTTCAGTATTCCATCCAGCCTCTCAGGGCCTGGTAGAAAAGGCAAGTGGCACTTTAAAGCAAGTGATAGCCAAATAATATATGGGAACAGGTATGGCATGGGTGGATGCACTGCCATTAGTGCTGATGACACTGTGATCCACCCCCAAAACGATGCTCTGCCTGATCCCTGTGAGTTATTAACAGGAAGAAAAATGCTAGGACTATTTACTACTTCACCTTCAGCACCCAGAAATAGCCAAACTGTAGAGCTGTCACTGCATATCAAGAGTCGGAGGAAAGTGTCTGAAGCTCTCTCACAGCAGGTGCCGGAGATTCTTAACAAAGACATAGAGGAACAGACTGCTCCATTGGTCCCTGGAGACTGGGTATGGCGAAGGTAGTGAGAGCTCACTGGGATTCACCACAGTGGCAAGGCCCTTTTAAAATAATTAGTACAAGTGTGGAAAAAGGGAAGACTCAGCAATTGGATTCATGTGACTCACTGTACTAGAGCTGCTGAGCCAAATCGCCCCCTTTTACAAACTGTTGCTAAATACCAGTGCAAATAGCAGTGATAACACCAATACTGCCTAACTGCACCATAAGCGGGAAGTATTACATGTGCCATCGAGACATTAGAAGGCCTACACACAGAATTTGGCCAAAATATTGGATATGAGCCAGATGCTTTCACATTCTTGGCTCCAATCCATCTTTGGATGTTGAGCGGGCATGATATGTTCAGTAATCCTGATTGTAGTCATCTCACTAGCAGAGACACTTGTAGTGGGTTGTTGCTGCATCCCATGCTTGAGAACATTGCTGGAAAGATGCATAATCAGCCCTGTCCAAGGAGCCAGTCCAGAGGATGATGGCTCAAGTCCACTCCCAAGAAGAGAAAAAGTCTGAAGATATCCCCAGCAGTGGGCCATGTGCTAGTAACCTCTGGCCCCTTCCAACTTTTCTGTTTTCTTACAGGTGAATCCAGAAGATCAACGCTGCTATTTGGCGGTCATGTAGTCAGAATAGAAATTAGAAGGTTTGAAGCTCTGTTGTGCAGCAGGTCTTGAGGCTCGGACACAACACGCATGGATAAGAAATGCTTTGACTAAAACTGTTTTGTTTTGCATATGTTTATTCTTCTGATATAATGTCTGTTAATAAAGTTTTCAAAAGGCTGCCAAGGGCAGTGGGCCCAAGATGAAAGTTTTTGCCTGTAAATATGCACTGAATGAAGAAAGAAATTGCATTACAATGATTACTCATGAAAGTATATATTGCCTACAGGTTTTTCGCTCATCTCACATAAAAATGACATCAGGTGTCTGGTGCCTGTTTATTGTTGTGCCTGCCATAATTATTGACTCCATAAAAATGGAGTCAAAAGAGGGAAATTTCTATAATAAATAAATAGTGAAGATTAGTTAGATATTACACAAAGTGCTCGCATACATACTTACATCATTAGCTGCACCCACACACCCAAATTGCTGTGTAATAAAGTAACTGCTTTTTCTTCCATATATGGGCATGTATTGGGGTGGGGGTCACGTAGTGCTGGAGAGACACAGACAAGGCAACAACAGGATATGGAGTCAAAAAGTGCTGAGGAGAGGACATCTGGGTGAAGATGACGTTGCGGACCGGTTAGAACCAGTTTGGACAAAGACCAGACTTTTGTTGAAAAGTTACTGGGAACGCCCAGTAATGTGAAGCTATATGCACTATTGGAAAAAATTGTTCTTGGTTCTTCTGCCAGGACGTGCTGAGAAGGACCCACAGCTGTGCTGACTCTCTGCGTGCTTCAGTAAAAGATAAACTGAGAAATAGTATAACTTCTGTCATTATCGATTGGTTAACTGAAAAGATTCTGCTGTCTAAGTTTGAAATTTTACATTATACAGAATATCATTGCAGTAAACTATGAAAAAAAGCATCTGCTTTAAAATTTGTCATTCTTCCCACAATTTTTAGTGCCAAAAAAACTCTCAACACATCACAACTTTTATGGCAACTTTTTAAAAAAGCTCCCACAAATTCAGGCTTTTTGAGCCGCAACAATCATAAAAACATCCCGTGAAACCCTGGAGGTACGGACTTATCCACATTTGCCAGATCCTGTTTATGGTCTGCTGTCTGGTCCATTTTGCTGAGGATCTATTGTGCTTCCTCGTCTGTACATAAACACAAGGGAGAATATATATGTTAAACCCCAGGAAGAATAGCTAAAGTTTTATACAAGTGCTAATGGGGATCTTAATAAAACAAACAAAATATATTTACTCTCATCAGGGATGGCAACAGGAAATTCTGATTTCAGCTGAAATTTAATTTGGTCGATTGACTTATGGGGGGGCTGGGGGGGCACAGCCCCCCTGAAGCTGGGAGGTTTTCAGTAAAACAGAAGTAATTTAGACTGAAAAAAAAAATTATTTAAAAAAATGAAATACTAAACTTAGATAAATCATTAAATTTAATGAAAAGTTAACTTACTTTTGCTTCAATGTTGTCTCACTGTCTTTAGTACAACAGTTCTATAAGAGTTTATTACACTATTTACACTGGTCACGAAGTCACTTCTAATGTGAAACTTTCTTCCTTTTGGCAGCATGCTGTGTCAGTCTCTGAACTTTGAACTTCATCTCCTTTTCTGGTTTCTTCAGAAACTGTCGAAGTGTTTCTGTTACCTCGTCGAACTCTGAGCCAATTTTCACCTTTACTGTCATTTCGCCCCCCGCAGCTCCTGGGTTTTTATGATTTTTAAGTACCAGAACTGTGCTTAAATGACATAAAACAAACCGCTGAATGCCACTTATTACTGTATAATATTGACTTATGTTCCAAGAAGATAGCATTCCTAAAATATTCCAACAAGCATTATCCATCACATGCTTTAACACTTGATCAAATCAAAATCAGTTAATTTTATCTATTCCATAATAGAAATAAAATTCCAACATACCATTACGTTTTATAATTTCAGCATTCATTTCAGATCACCAGTTTCAATCTCCATTGAGTCTTGAGCAGTTCATTTTGCACAATCACTGATGCAGCCAAGTCTTAGAAATATTCAAAAGTTATGAGTCAATATCCACTGTGCAGTGTCAATTTCAAACTGTTTGGAATCATAAAAGTAATGTAACTAAATTGTTTTGCTATTTTTTTCTCCTCAACATCAATGTCAGGCCGCTGCAGGAGTTTTTGGGGATGGTTAACTTTTATAACCGTTTCCTCCCCCGCGCAGCCCAGCTCATACAGCCGTTGTACGCCGCGCTCAAGAAACGGAAACCGGCGGACAGAGTCGACTGGACTCCTGAACGGGAGCAGGCGTTCTGAGGTTAAAACAGCGCTCACTACCGACGCCTTGGACATGGGCATAGCGGCCATCGTGGAGCAATGCGTTGCCGGTTCTTGGCAGCCGCTCACCTTTTTTTTAGCAGGTCTTTGCACGACAGTGAGAAATACAGCGTGTTCGACAGAGAGTTATCCCTGTTCGACATCCCTGAGAACAAGCCGCCATGAATTTTTGACAAAGCATACAACGAGCCATTTGATTGGTCCAATCGTTTGCAACTATCCAATCGCAGGGCTGTTTACAATACAGCAGTAGCTTGAGTACATCCGGGTTATTGCGAGACTTGACCCGGGGAAGTGCTGAGCGCTTATGTAATTGTGTTGATTTTCGCTAAAATTGGTAACAATAAGGTACCTTACTCCCCCTAAAATTTTCTCAACGGATTTAGACGATTCACAGAAATGATCAATTTGAAAATAAATCGGCGGAAATCCCCGGAAAATTGCCATCCCTTTCTCATGTAATGTCATCTGTAACCCATGGGACAACAGATGGAAGTTAACCACTGGCTACAATTTGGCAAGTTTACATTGACTGATATCAATGTTCATCAATTTGCACTGTCCTTAAAAAAACAAAAACAAAACAGCAATCTGCTGAGGCTGCAGATATCCTATGC